>CM070639.1:24810041-25410041 GCA_036346255.1 Ampelocalamus luodianensis
AGGCTCGGATCCTGAAGGACCTCTCACGAGGGCGGTCGGACACGGTCGGTCTAGCGATCGAACCGATCAAGCGGTCGACCGATTCCTCGGCGATCGGATCGCTAGTTCGATGAGCGAAATCAGCAGAACAAACCGAAGCGCAAATTGATCAAACTTTTGATTCGTGCGTCCAAACCGTGAAATTTGACACACCTTCCTAAGTATGTCGTGGAACCTATTCCAAGCAACGATCGTGATAATCCTTGCCAAGATTATGACCTTTTACCGTTTGAGTGAAGTTAGGTCAAAACCGAGTCAAAGCGAAAATATGATCTTGAGACTTGCTCGTGGGTGATTGATGATCTTGATGATCCTAGATGTATTCCCACACGTCACGCAAGCTAGATCACGTCGAAACTAAGCAAAACTTCGTGAATCAAGGAAAGACTCAAATCATCAAAAGAGAAAGAAAGCAATTGACCTCATCTTGAAGAAACTTTCTTTGGATTGATTTGATATGATATTGGTTCACATGACCACTCCATCAATGGATGACAAAGACTCAATACATGAGCACGAAATCCAATCCAACTCTCAGAACCCTAACCTCCACTACTCCTCCCCTAAGCAAATTAGGGTTTCTAAACAATGAAAGATTCGAAAAGCCGGGAGGGAAGGGGTGCAGCCACCTCCTCCTCTATTTATAGTGGAGGCCTAGGTTTCTAAAGGAGTCTCCCTAATGGGCTCCCGTTAAGGCCCAAAACAAGCGGGTGACACTGCGCTACGCATTTTAAAGCGCCGTGTTCATATTGTGCGAAGCACTCGCTTATTCCACGCGTGTAGGTTGATCGCGGCTCTCATCGCCGGCAAGTCTCTCCCATCCAGCTCCCACCGAAACCACCATGGCACTTGCACGACCGAGCGCCGCTTGATTCAACCAGTCGCACCGAACTGCCCGTTCGGTCTCCTTTGTCCATCTTGCACCATACTCGATCATTTTGAACCTCAGCTATCCAAGCCTAGTCCCGATCATCCTCGTAGTTGACCGTCGTTGACCACCAAGCAGCACGCACAACAATAGACAAGTAAATCGAATTCGGAACAAGTTCTTCACAACTTGACCCACGTTAGTCAAAACACGCATCATGCAACACATATGACATGAAACCCATGAACTTGACCTAATCGGCAACCATCGCCGCCACGTGTTGACGACATAAGTGGCAAGTCGAGCCGCTTGACACTTGGCTTGATCGATCGCATCGGCGGCCGATCGTACGGCCGTAAGGCGGTCGGACCTCCACCAAGGACTTAGCCAAAATTTCAACACTTGAAATCCATAACCTCTCTGGAAATTTAAAGCGAATAGAACTTTTATTTGGAGGCTCCAAAATTATGAGACCAAGTGCGATAGAATCTCTCGGCCTACACACCTCTATTTTTGCTGACCTCAAACTCAATGCCACTCAACTTGCGGTCAGGACCGCTCATCGAGGCCGTGGTCACGCGCTACCAAAGTGGTCGGTTTGCCCGGCTGCCGGTCGGACCTCGATACAATTCACCGAGGCGGCATGGCGGTCGACCGCCACAAAGTGGTCGGACGAAGCGAGACCGACAGTCGAACTTTGCCGAAAACTTCGTGTTTAGCAAACCTTCAACGTTATTGCCAATTGTCACATCATCCTAAGATCATGAGCATATCCCCATGATATCCACAATCTCCCCCTTGATGAACACATTGGCAATTCCCCTAAATGCAAGTTTTGAGGTTTGAAAAGTAAAAACTCAACGTTTTTGGCGCAAAGGCACAACTTGGTCCATATGCAGAGAAAGCAATGAAAATGACCAAGTGGCATCCGAATAGCATCGGCAAGATGAGATAAGGCAAAGAAAGCAGAAAGCTCCAATTTCCAAAGACGAGTCAAAATTCTCACTTAAGGTCCATATGAAAGAACAATTGTTGAAATGACCTTTGATCATGGTGAGGATCAAAATTGCAATTCAAGTTCGAAAGAGCAATAAGACCATAAGAATGCAAATAAGAACTCCCCTCACTATGATCCTCAAATTTCAGAAAATTTCAAATTCTCCAATTTTCTCCCTCTTTTTAATACTTTTAAATCTTCTCCCCTTTACACATCTTGAAATATCTTCTCCCCCTTTGACAATGGAGTCATCAGGAATCACGCTTCCTCTGTCTAGAGATAACAAATCTGAGAATAAGGAAAAAGCATAAGAAGGAGCATGCATGAAATGCAATGGAGTGGCTTCATATTTTTGTATTTTTCAATTTTTGATTACAAGAAGCTTTGGAGATTACCCAAAAGAACAAGCTAGCATTTCAAATATTGCACAAACAACATATCAGCCTGAATGCGCTAGCAAAATCATGATAAGACATATATAACAAAGCTAAAGCTAGAAGGCTCAATATAAAGCAATGAATTTTAGCATTTTAAGCAAAGCTTCAAATCTAGCAAGTTCATCAACAGGGATCCTAAGATGATACTGACCATGTAAAAATGTCAATGTGAGATCAAAAAGCTAACAATGACCACATTAAGAGACAAACAGGTCCTGAATTGAATCATTTTGCTCAATTTGTCTCAAACGCCCATTCTTCAACGATTTTTCATTTGCAATGAATATTGAAGTTGATTAAAGGTATATCTTAGTGAAGAAGATCCTGGACTAGGAACCATCCACAAACTCTTCCTAAGCTTCTACTAGGCGACAAATCTTGAGGTTCATATCGGTTTTGACAAGCGATCCCCATGAGATCGTCGGATCATCAAACTACCTCCAAGTTCATGTCTATGACATGCGGTCTAGTGAGTAGTTTGGCACATTTTAAGCACAAGACAATCTTTAAATTTGATTTTCATTTTTCACAAAAGCGATTTAGATTCTTAAAAGAACAAGAAGCTCAAGTAATGATCAATACTAGATTCAAGATCTAACACAGCAATTTTGTGAGGCCAATGTCACAAAAGGAGCACTAATTGCGCAACTAGCTAAAACATCCACAAATTGCAGTTTTAGTTCAAGTTGTCTTAAAGTTACGCTCATTCGGCAAAGACTTAGCTACACATGTGAAAGCATGATAATTCTAGCAAGTCAAAGAACTCGACATGGCATTGAGCAGAATTGAAATACTAAAGCTCAAAAGGGTAATAAGCAAAGCTTCATCAATTTTAAAAGACAAGCATAAAAGCTTATATTACAATGCATCTCTTTGATTTTTCATATAAATGCAGTATGATACAATGAGATGCACAAAAGACTTAAAAAACCTAAAAAGATCAAAAAGATCAAAAGAAGAAAAAAACACTAGAAGAAGGTATCAGAAAAGATCAGAAAAGCTCAGATGAACAAGGAAAGTTCAGAATAGAGCCAACTCCCCCTCAAACCAACCCGTAGGGATAAATTACCCCTAACTCACTTCTCAAGGTGGCAAACCTAGTTGGGTCTAAATGCTTGGTGAGGATATCAGCTAACTGAGCCTCGGACTCCACGAAATGCAGCACAATATCACCCTTCTCGACATGATCTCTAAGAAAGTGATAGCGAATGTCTATGTGCTCGGTCCTAGAGTGTTGCACAGGTTTTTAGCAATGTTTATAGCAGAAGTGTTATCACGAGAAGAGAGAACACTATCAAATGCCAACCCAAAATCCTTAGAGTGGACACCATCCACAAAATGCGACTCTGACAACTAGCAGCGGCTACATATTCGGCTTCAAGAGTGGATTGTGCAAGAAGATTGTTTCCTAGAAGACCAAGAGACAAGAGAGTGCCTAGAAGTGACAAGTGCACGAGGTACTCTTCCTATCTAGCCAAATGACCGCAAAATCGAATCGAAAAACCCCAGAATGGACAAGGGCGAAGAAGCAGGAAACCAAATGCCATCTTTGGAGGGTAGAGTGTAAATACGAAGATGCGCTTAACGGCTTGGCGATGGGAAGTCCTCGAGGCGCTGAAACCTCGCCTGAGGCAAACCGCGAAGTGGATGTCCGGTCTTGAGGCGTCAGTGGTAGAGGAGCCAATCATGCTCACGGTACTCGCGTTGATCCACAGCTTCTCCTTTCTCATCTGGATCCAAAGCGATCGAAGTCGCCATGGGAGTGGCGATCGACTGCAATCACCCATTTCCGCGCTTACAGAGATCCTTGGTGTGCCGTTCGATGGATGAAGATCCCTTCCTTGCATTGCTTGATTTGAAGCGAGAGAAAGTAGTTGAGTTCTCCCATCATACTCATCTCAAATTCCACGGACATGGTGTCAAAAAGCTGGAACAAGAGCATGTGAAGAACCACCAAAGATAATATCATCTACATAAATCTGAGCAAGCAGGAAGTCATTGCCACGTCTAAGGATGAACAGGGTCTTGTCTACCTTACCTATCTCAAAATCATTCTTAAGCAAAAAGGTCTTAAGTCTATCATACCAGGCTCTAGGGGCTTGCTTAAGACCATACAAGGCTTTGGATAGCTTGAAAACGTGATGTGGATGCTTGGGATTCTCAAAGCACAGGGGTTGTCTAACATACACTTCCTCCTCTATAAAACCATTCAAAAGAGCACTCTTAACATCCATCGATATAATCTAAAACCCTTAGAAGCGAATGCAAGCGAAATCTGAATGACTTCAATCTAGCAAAGGAGCAAATGTCTCATCAAATCTAACCCCTCAACTTGGCTAAACCCTGAGCTACCAATCTAGCCTTGTTTCTAACCACGGAACCATCCTTATTTTGTTTATTTTGAACACCCAACGAGTTCCTATCACATTATGACCACTAGGAGGTTCTACTAGATGACGACCTTATTCCTCTCAAAATTCTCTAACTCCTCATGCATGGCATTGACCCAGCTAGAATCAGTAACGCATGTGATATATCGCGGTTGAAAAGAAGACAAATGCGAGAATGAGACTAGAGACTTGGATCATGATACAGGCGAGTGACTTCGCTCATTAAGATTACCAATCATCGATCAGGAGGATGATGCCTCACGAATATGAAGTGGGCGCTGGGGAGACAATATCTCCTCAACCTCCGAGTACTACACGATGAAGAAGATGCAGAGAGCCTCAATTGGAGGTGAAGCGGTCATGGCGAGTTACGGAACTTGGATAGGAGCATCAACGGCGGCAGTGGAGGACAAATATCAACCGTCATCATCTTCCTCCACAAAAATGCTTTACGTCACACGTGTATTACGAAATGTCGGATCTAGCTCAGGGCTAGTCTCATCAAAAGTGACATTGCATGTCTCTGGACAATGTTAGTTTCAACATTAAAAACCCGAAAACCCTCGAATGTGCGTGATAACCTGAAATAAACCATCAAAGTCCTTGATTCAAATTTATCTAGATTTCTGTCTTAAGAATGAAACACTTAGCTCAAAAACTTCGAAAATGAGAAACAAAGGTTTTCTACCAAATCGAAGCTCATATGAAGTCTTGCCCAAAGAAGGTCTCAAGAAGGCACGATTTGCTATATGGCAAATTGTAGAAATAGCTTCGACCCAAAACCTCCTCAGTGCTATACTCATCTAGCATCGTCCTAGCCATCTCGACTAAGGTTACTGTTCTTCCTTTCCACAACGCCATTACGTTGAGGGCGTGTGGAGAAGAGAAGCGATGCTCAATTCGCGCTCGGCACAAAAAGAGGCAAGCAGGCATTCTTGAACTCCGTGCCATTGTCACTGATGATCGCTCTTAAAGCACCGAAAGTTGAAGCCAAGCGAAGAACAAGATCACGATAAAAACCAAAAGCTTCATCCTTGAAGCAGAGAAAGAACACCCAAGTGTATCTCAAAAATCATCAACTATGACAAGAATGTACCACTTGCCACCAATTGACCGAACCCTAGCAAGACCAGCGGTATCCATATGAAGCAAGCGTCCCGGTCCGTCGGTCATGACCAAAGTCACTGAAGGGTGTGGCGGCAACTTGCTTGCCATGCCTCGAGCGCACATCTGCATCCTTGGCGGCTTTGAGTTTGGGCAAACCTCTCATGAGATCAAGGTTGCTAACTTTCGCGTCGGATGATCAAAACCAATGTGCCCCAAACGTCGGTGCCAAAGCGAACTTCGAAGAAGGTGTAAACAAACATTTAAGAGAACCGCGGAAGATTGGAAAAATCAGCTCCAAAGATCCTAGCAACTCTATAAATCCCAAAAGCGAGCTCACCGTGAATCAAGCACCCGACAAGCATTTTTCATAAATATAGTCTCATAGCCATCATCAAGAAGGAGGTGAGAGAGTAAGGTTAAACCTAAGCTTGTCCACAGGGCGGCGTCCTTTAGGATGAAATTATCATTCACCACGATTGTTCTGTTCCTTCAATCCTCCCTTGAGTATTGTCTCCAAAGGTGATGAGAACATCACCTATCGACCGTGAAGGAGGTGAACCATTTTGAGTCTCCGATCATGTGGCGTGAGCAGTGCGGTCGACGAACCACGTGTCCTTCCTTCGTGGCGATCACGAAAATCAAGGCGCAGAAAGAGCGATGTGTCTCAATCATGGAGTTAGTTAAACATGACTTGGGAACGATCTTGAGACACCGTCTGCAGTAGTATGTAAAGCGAAGTGCTATCCTTGATTCTATTTGAAATTACATTATGAGCAATGGTTACTCTAACATGAGAGTTATCTGTCTAGGAGCATGAGCATGATTCGCATGTGAAATAAATCCTAGACCAGGTTTCTTCCTTTCTAAATTACCATGTCTCACAAAAGCTCTAGGTTGATTAGATGACATTCTAGCAAGATTTTTCTTAGCATTTTTCAACCTCGCCAAATGAACTCAACCAAATGCTCATCCTTCTTGCAATAGGTGCAATGGTACTTGGTACCTTTGGGAAGTACCTTTTGGTGAGCAGGATGGTTGGGCAAAACCTCTGATTTGAAAGTGATCTTTGCGAGGTTGGGTATCAAATTCAACTAAGCCATTTCTCAAAATTTGAATGTCATTAGATTTATCACAGGCAAAGTTGTATCTAACCCTTGCTTCTTATAAGGAGTTTTTGACTTGTCAAGAATCATGTTTACTTGTTTCTTACCTTTAGAAAATCTTTCTAATGTGTCATTTAGGTAAGCAATTTCTTTTCTAAGGTTAACACATGAATCACAAGTTTTAGCATTAAGCCTCTTCTTATAAAGAGCAACTTCAAGCTTAAGAGCTTCACATGAGGCACAAGTAGCAGAATTAATGCTGTCCTTAAGCTTGTCATATTTAGCTCTAGCTGCTTCTACAACATCATGTATTTCACGTTCACGTTCTAAGCAGACAGAGCAAGAGCTAGATTCAACCACATCATAAACAACCAACTTGCTAGACTTTAAGCATTTTTCACAAGGAGCAAATTTAACTTCAATTAGCTCAGTTCTAGCATTTTCAAGTTGTTGCAAAGCAATATCATGAGCAGATTGCAGTTTAGCAAATTCAGAATGTAAAACATAGCAGGATGAACATTCATCAGATTCAATACTCTTAGCATTCACAAGTTCTAATGTGAGTTTCTTTACTTGTGACTCTAACTCCTCATTCTTAGTCATGATGAACTTTAAAGCTTTATCTTGACCAATCATTTGCTCATAGACAGTTTCGCATCTAGCAAGGAGAACATCATAAGAAGGAGATACCTCATTGTTGTCATCGATGTCGTCGGAGTCAGCCATGAAGCACATGCCTATGAAGTCCTTGGCCTTCCCCTTCTTGTCTTGAGGGAGCTCCTCCTCCTTGTCCTCCTCACTCCGAGTCCACATCACTCAAAGAACGATCTCCAAGAGTGGCAAGAACCGGTGGCGACCTTCAGAGCTTGGCATCATCAAACTGGACTTGCCCCTGAGGCTTCTTCCAAGCTGGCTTTTCATCCTTGTGGTTGCTCTTACCTTTGACTTGGGCAATTTGCGGATGTGATTAAGCTCTCACACTCATAACAAGTCACGGGCCGCCTCTTTTTGTTTCTCATATTGTTGTAGGCCGTGTGAACTTCTTAATCAAAAGTGCCAACTCGGACTCGGGAATACTCTCGAGATCCTCTTCTTGAATTGCTGATAAAGAAGCAAGTGAAAAACCGAGAAGAGGACTCAAGCGACCCATCGAGGCTCTCTTGAGTGGAGTGCGCTGCCAAACCATGTTACCCTTCTTAGAATGGTGACTACGGATCTCATGAGTCTTGAGCTTGCTATAGATCAGCTCAAAGTCGAGATCGAGAGAGTTGACATTTTCTGAATGGCGGTAGCCTTTATCTCCCACTCCACGGTGTTGATTGCGGCGGAGATGGATGGCATTTTGGTGTGTAAATTCAATACCAGACTTCATCGATTTATTCTTGTGTGAAGCGGCCGAAAATGTCATCGATGCTCTCACCAGGACGCATCTCGAATTTGTTATATTCTCTTTTATAGACCTGCTGACGCACTTGTTTGATTTGGTCCTGTTGGGTCACCCATCCGTACACTGAACCAGCCCGTGCACCCTTAACCACAAGGATCTAAGGCAACAATTGCCACCTTGCCATCTTTGCTTTAATCAAATATACACTTTCTTTAGTTCCCTTTATTCTTTCCTTTCTCTGTCCTATTCATCTTCTTCACGAACCTTTTTCCTTCTCTGTTGAATATTCTTTCCAAGAGCAGCAGCCATGGCCATCAACGGAGCGCTGTGGGGACCCCGGGATTTATTTAACTCGTAATACTTTAGCAAGCATTACCAATTAAATAAAACCATTTCGAAGATATGTATACTTCCGAAGTGCGAGTATACATACCGATACAAACATAAGCATCAATTCCATTCATCACATAGAACCAAAACATTCAGACGGAGAAAAGACATACATTAATTAAGCAGAGTCACTACAAAAGGGGCCTTTCAGCCAAATGACAATAAGCACAAAAGTAAATAAGCGTGGAAATAAAAGCGCCATAAGATGGCTGAACCAAAGAGCCAACCGGTGTGCCTTTACCCACAAGGCAGCCGATCAGGACAGAAGCTACTCGCTCTCCCAACCCAAGCACATCTCTGAAGTACCTTGGCTTATGAGCAACCTCCTCTGCAACAAAAGATTAGCATGCAAAGCATGTGAGTACATCAACTTGTACTCGCAAGGCGGCGTGTGAGATAACGAGAACTATAATGTAGCTATATGCGGTTGTGTTTAATTGGAGGCCATATGGTTTATTTAATCACAAAGCAACGTTTATTTGCAATAATGTAATACATTTAAAAGCATGTTTACAATTCATTTTTAAGAGTTCAAAATAATCATAAGTGACCAAGTATCTGATGAAGTAAAGAGCACCAACACCTAGAAGCGACTCACCCAAGTCACCACAACAATAGCATGAACTCCCGTTCATACCACCGTCAAGTTTAAGTTTTTAAACAGGTTATAACACTAGCTCTTGAAAAGCTTACCCAAGCGCGTCCATAACCTAGGGCGAGGCTATTCGAATAGATTTATCCTGCGGTGGTACCACTTTACCCACACTTGGCCGCTAAGCCACATGATTCAGCCCACTACAGTGGTAGGCGGCCGCAACTAAGTCCTCTGAGACTTTTCCAATATTGTGTACTAGGCACGACCGCTCGTATGGACCGAATTCCATACGCTCACGTTGCCCACCCGAAAAGACAAGCGCCACAAAGGCCCGACTTTCCGGACAAGCGCAACGCTCCCAATCAACAAAACCACCCGCCACCGCCTTAGCACACGCCAAAGTACTCGGTCAGAGGGGTTCCATATGCCCCTAGTGTGGTTGGTACGCAAATAAATGCACGAGTAGCGGGACTCACAAGATGCTCGGTCCTTAATTGACCACGGGCACCAATCCGATCACACCTAAGAAAGAATCACACAACATACCATTGTGCCGCGTGAAACCAATTTTACATTTTAGTTTTGTTTTTAAATGGATTTGCAAAATTAATCAGGGCACCAAACACCAAGTGTTGGATAATAAGAGTAATAGTAGTTGTGTGATCCGGACCACCAAGCGAGTCGATGATCGCCCAGGACTACTGACACTAAGCATGGCTAAGCAATATAACACGTGACTACTAAGTGATGAGGCCCCACCATGAACCTAACCACAGCAAATAACCTAGGCTCATGTAGTAGAGGAATAAACATTTAGCTGAGGATGCAACTAAAGGATTTCTAACCATAATTTAACACAAATTAGCAATGCATACATACGGTTGAAGCAAAGTATTAAACTTTGAAAATAATAAGATTAAGGGGATATGATCAAACTGCTTGCTGGCTGCTGTTGCTCAAGAGGTTGCTCTGATGTGCTATCGGGCTCAACGGACTCTTCGTCACCTAATCGCATAAGCAAATACGGCAAAGAGCAATAAGGCAATAAACCCTAATCACAAAATTTGAGCAAAAAGCAACCAAAGACACAAAAATTATACACAAGGTAAAACCAGCACCTATCTAGACATAGAATCTGGAAAAACTCAATTTGGATTTTTGGAGCAAAAGATATTAAGAAATAGCTATTTTCGGCCATTTTATTTTACTGTAGCAAAAATATTTTCCTAATGATTTTGGAGCTTAAATTTTTATGGTAGCTAGCTACTGGTAGAGTGATAGCCCATATAAAATTTCAGGTCATTTGGAGTTATATTGCAAAAGTTATGATTTTTATGATTTAAAAGGGTATTAAAACTAAATTTTAGTCCTTATGATTTTAACAACAGTATAATTTATGAAACTAATTTTACTAGCAATTAGACTATCAGAGGAAACTACTCCCATTGGATTCATACAAAAATGAGCTATAGATAAAAAGATATGCATTTTACAAATTTGTTAAATGTTCTGAAAAACAGTATTAAGTTCACTAGTTTACTATTTTTGAAAATGGTTTTCCAGGTTTGATCATAGCCTGAAACTATTTTTATAATTAAGTTCAAGTTATATGGAAGTTAACAAAATTGGAATCATCTAAGTTGGAGCTAAGACGACAAAGATATGAAAATGAGAAGGCACTAACATTTTTCTGTTTTGAGACTTGGCCAAAACAGAAAAGTTTTCTACTCATAACAGCGTGGGCGCATATGAGCCGTTGATTCTGAATCGGACGGCTCAGATCATCGGGGTTCAAACACGCGCCGCTGGAGCGGGGCGCTGACCGCTCATCTCGAGATGGGCGGCCCGAGAGAGCCACGTCGCCCGGCGACAGCTGCTGCGCTCGTCGCAACAGAGCCGAAGCGAGAACTCGAGCTCGCAGGCGTGTCGCGGCGAGAGCTGATCGCGAGTCGGGAAGGAGCTAGCCGCGACACCTGCGCTATTGCGCCGCGGATGCTTACCGGTGATGAGGCCAATGGAGTGGCGGGCGCGGCGAGAGAGGCGGAGGGTGTGCTACGGCGGCGAAAACAAAGAACGGCCCGGCCTACGCGCAAATGGGCGAGTGCACAAGCTACAACGAGTCCTAAGGACTTAACGCGACCAGCCGGAGACCAAATGGTAGCCGCTGGCCGAGAGCTAACGGCGGCGCGCGCGGCATCAACAAGGAACCCGCGGCCATGGTGCGGCAAGCGAAGAGGTGCTTAAAGCTCACGGGGCCTCGGGAAAGGCGATGGCGAATTCGATGATGCGGCGGAGGCACAGAGATGACGGCGGCGAACCGGGGCGGTGCGTAGAAGGCTTCACCGCGGAGGACAACTGGGCCAAACCGGCGGCGGGATATCGGCGATAGCACCGGTGAGCCCGGAGGTGCTACGGAGGAGGAATTGGGAAGGGTGAACTCACCGGGCTGGAGGCGAAGAGAGGCGGTTTCGGCGAGAATTGGGGAAAACTTCACTCCTCGCGGTTCCACTCGATGTGACCTGAAATCGGCGGGGTTAGCGACCACCGAGGGAGGCGAAGGTGTGGGAGCAGAGATTGGGAAGGGGCCTTTGAAGTACCGCCTTCACCGAGGTCCCGAGCTCCAACAATGGCGGCGAAGGTAGCGGAGGTGCTCGGGTTCGCTCGAGCTCGAGAAGGTGAGGAGAAAGGTGCGGGGCGGTGAAAGGATGCTCGTGGAGGAAGTGGGGAGCTTAAGTAGGCCCGAGGAGCAAGAAGAGCACCGTTGGCGCCTCGGGCTCCTCTGCGCCACGATCGCCGTGGCGGCGGGGCGGGTAGAAGGTGGACTTCGGGCGGTGGAGTAGCGGGCATTTAATCGCCCGCCCGTTGGCGTCGGTGAGTGAGTGCGGCGCTTCGGCCTGACCTCTCGCCATGGCGTAGAAGCGGCGGCGGTGCGAGCAGCGCGGAGAGGGACGAGGGTGGCACGCGTCGGGATCAACGGCGGACAGCGATCGCGTTGAAACGGCCGTGCACTGGCGCCACCGTCCGTGGAAATCAGCGGCCCGGCAGAGGCAACGCGGAGTTGTCGGATGCTTACGAATGACAGCCGTTCGATGGAGATCCAACGGTGACGATCGTCGCGCTTGCGCTTCGGCGCGCGATGATAGTTAGTTGGCTCGGTGAGTCAAGTCGGCGAAGTCGGACTACGATCCGGCTCGTCGCATGAACGATACTAGGCGAGCTTTTGATTTGAATTTGGTGAGATTTTGGAAGATTTAATTGGAGTATCAAATCAACTCCAAATTGAATGAAATTTTTACTGAAGCTTATTGGCTATAAGATTGACCTTCCTAAAATTTTCAGAAGTTTTATTGCATTAAATTTTATATTAAAAATTTCAGAATTGATAAGCGGGGTTTGACCAATTTAAAAATGGGTTTGACTGAGCCAAAGATGGCTCAAATAAATTCTAAAAATAGGAAAAATTCAGGAGTGCACAATACCACCCCAAGAATTTATGATAAAAGTTTGAAAAGTTTTGGACTTGAGACAACACTCAAAAATGTTTTTGACTCGAGTTGAACTATGAATTTGAAGGTTCAATTTATGAATTTTCTTTACAAGAAATATAACAATAATTCTAGGAGGTGAAGATGTGTGAAAAGTTTCAAAATGTACACATTTTGATACATTTGAAACATGAACCAGTGTTAGGTTCTGTTTGACACACACACCTTATTAGGGTCATTTTGGGGTACATTACAAAACCTCCTACTCAGAAATCTCGTCCGAGATTTTGGCTCACTCGGAAAAGAAAGAAGGGTAGTCGCACTGTGAGCGATCCTCTCGTTCCCAAGTAGCCTCATCCTGGAATGGTTCGACCACTTTGAACCTTCAAGAACTTAATGGAGCGATTCCTAGTTCATCGCTCGGCCTCCTCGAGGATGCGAGCAGGATGCTCGCGATAGGTCAAATCTTCTTGGGCGTCGAGGGCTTGTGAGTTTCCTCGGTCCGAACAGGCATCTCTTGAGCTGGGATACATGAAATACATCATGTACCCCTCGAGACCGAGTAAATCAACTTTGTGGCGGCGGCTCCTATCTTCTCGATGTGCGGTAAGGACCCACATATCGAGGAGCTAACTGCCCTTGACAGAAGCGCGATGACCCCTCAAAGGAGAGACCTTGGGTAAACATAGTCATCGAGCTCAAAGCTCAAGGTCGGCGCTGCGATCGCGCATAGCTCTTTTCTTAGGGATTGGTGATGCGTAGCGATCCGCGGATAAGATGGACTCGACTCTCGGCCTCATTGATGAGTCGGACCAAAGAACGGTCTCTCACGGTCTCGAGACCAATACAGCGAGGTTGCACTTTCTCGTACAAGGCCTCGAAAGGTGCCATGCGAGGCGGCGAAAGCTGTTGTTGTAAGAAAACTCGGCGAATGGCAAGCATTTCTCCCAATGCTTCCCATGTCGAGAACACAAGCCTGAAGCATGTCTTCCAAAACTGGTTGACCCTCTCGGTCGACCATCGGTTTAGGGATGATCTGTGATCTTGAAGAAAGTGAGTTCCCATAGCGGCTTGCGGACTCTTCCAAAATCGTGCGGTGAATAGCGCACCGGTCGGAGACAATCGTCTTTGGTACACCATGCGGGCTGCGATACGGAGAGGTAGAGTGCGCTAGAAGTTTCACACTAAGGGTGGTTCGTCTTGGCGAAAATGAGCTACCTTGGTCAGCCGATCAGCGGCGACCGGATAGCATCATTCTTCACGGGAGGCGGGTGGGCCGTAATGAAGTCCATCCGTCGAATCCACTTCCATTACGGTATTGGCGGAAGGTAGGCGATCCGCGGAGACGCGATGCTCGGCCTTCACGCTGCGACAACATCGTCGCACTCGGCGGCGAATCGCGCAATCTCTCTCTTCATTGGGTCCACCAAACCTCTGCCGGAGATCTTGATACATCTTGGTGGCGGGGTGAATAGAAAGCGAGTCATGGGCCGTGGAGAATCGCGTCCCGTAATTCCACGACCCTAGGGACTACAAGGCGCTGTCGAACCTCACAATACCAAGGTCATCTACCGAGAATGCCGTGGTTGTTCCGCTCGGACATTCTCCTTAATATGGCCCTCCGCATCTAATCTGTGGCGGCCTTGATTTGATCTACGGTGTTGGTTGCACAACTAAAGCGGCAAGAGAACCTGCTCGACCAAACCTAGGTTGAAGTATTGAAATGCCTCAAAAGGGTGGGCTGATGTTGTTGGAGCAACAATGCATTGCAATATGCTTTACGACTAAGCGCATCGGCAGCGACATTAGCCTTGCCGGATGGTAGTGAATACCCATGTCATAGTCCTGATCGGTTCCAACCACCTCCTCCGCACGAGGCTCGAGATCCGGTTGGGTGAACAAGTACTTGAGGCTCGGTGATCGAATAGACCTGCTAACGATTCCGATGGAGGTAATGTCGCGAGATCTTAAGCGCATGAATCACGTAGCAAGCTCTAAGTCATGGGTAGGGTAGTTAAGTTCATGGGTTCTCGGTTGCCTTGATGCATAGGCCACTACCTTGCCCTCTTGCATAAGGACACAACGAGACCAGAAGGAAGCATCGCGATGAATATCAGCTGCGATGGATATCGAAAAACGAGAACAGTAGCTGTGGTCAAGCGCTTCTTGAGTACTCGAAAACTTTCCTCACAAGCATCAGACCACGGAACTTCTTGTCCTTCTTGAGCGACTCGTCATTGGCCAGCGATTTTGGAGAAGTTCTCGATAAAGCGGCGATAATATCGCTAAACCTAAAACTCCGCACCTCGGTCACGAGCGGGTGACTCGAGGAAAGTACATCGCTGACTTTGCTAGGGTCCAGCGGCTCGCGCCTATTTGAAACGTGGCCAGGAATGCCACTTCCTTCAACCGAACTACGCGCTTGCTAAACTTAGGTATGCGGTTTGGTGCTCACAGGCTGCCTAACACAAGCTTGGATGCTCGGCGTGTTCTTCATCATCCTTAGAGTAGATAAGGATATCATCGATGAAGACCACCACGAACTTATCAAATACTCCATAAGGCCGGAGTTCATAAGGTTCATGAACAAGGTGGAGCATTGGTTAGGTGAAAGACATGACGGTATACTACGTGCTGGTAGTAGCAGTGAAAACGCCGTCATTGGAATATCCTCGGTCGGATCGAACCTGGTGATAACCAACTCTTAGATCAATCTTGGAAGACTGTGCTCTCGCCAATTGATCAAAAGATCGTCGATCAGAGGCAAGGGATACTTGTTCTTTATCGTCACTTCATTAAGTGGGCGATAATCAACACACATCAGTAGGGTATTATCCTTCTTCTTTACGAAGGTGGTTGGGCAACCCCACGGAGCGAACTAGGCCGAATGAAACCCTTCGCTTGCGGGTCTTCAAGTTGCTTCTTGGCTCCACTAGTTCATCGTGTTCATTCGGTGGGACTTCTACTAATCGGGCGGTGCGGTACCAACTCAATGGCGAACTCCGGGGCTCGAGCAGGTGACATTCCGCACAGCTCGTCGGGAAGACATCCACAAAGTCGCAAACAACGGGGACTTCACGAATCTCGGAGATGGTTGCGCTTCCGGTAGCGAAGAGCGAGGTCCTTGTAGCCCGGTGAGAATCCAACTTTGCTCGGACGGACGGTGGAGAAAGACCATCTTCTGGCGCTGATCTATCGGCCTAGATCTTGAGGCTAACCAATCCATACCAAGGATCACATCTAAGATAGCCGAGTTGAGGAGGATAAGATTCGCCAGAATCTCACTCCTCGATCTCGATGGGGACATCCCTACACTCTAACACCATGCGCTTACATTGCAAGCGAAAGACAACAAATCCCATCACGGGTGAAGTCTTTCGGACACTGTCTCCCAACACCATCCCTCCTGCGACTCCTGCGACTCGGGCCAATACCATAAAGTACTAAGTCAAGAGAGGTCCCATACCCTCTAATGTGGTTATGCGCTAAAATGCTTGGTTTAGTGTAACAAGATGTTCGGTCCTTGTTGACCGGGCACCATTCGATCACACCCACAATCACACCATCTTACCATTGTGCCCAAGTCTAAATCATTTTGTTTTTAGTTTTAGTTTTCATAAGTAGACATGGCACAAGGTGGAAATCATAAATCATAATAAGTTTTGTGTGATCAAGGTTATCGACAAGTCGATAACCGCCCATTTCTAGGAAACTAAGCATGGCTAAGCAATTAATTCGCAACTACTAAGTGACAAGAGCCCATCCACGACCTCTAAATCACAGCAAGTAACCTAGGCTCATGGTAGTAGTGGATAATCATTTGCTAAGGAAATGCATCTACTAGGCCAACTATTAAAACAAAGTAGCAATGCATACATAGAATTTGTAATCAACATAAATACTTAAAATCACTGGGATTAACATGATCAAGCTGCTTGCCTTCTTCTTTGTTGCTCAATTTGTTGGAGAATTCGCTCTCGGGTTCACGCAAATGTCGAATCCTAAGCGAAAGGCAAAAGAACCAGAACAACCAATAAGACTAGCAACACTTAAACAAAAGAGCAAGCAAAAATTATCCAAATACAACGAAATTTATACACAAGGTAGAATACAAATATACCAAGACATAGAAACTGGAAAAACCTAATTTGGATTTGTGGCGCAAAAGATATTACTTAAAAACTCATTTTCAGCTACATAATTAGCACTGTAGCAAAAATATTTTCTAGAAAGATTTTGAAGCTGAAATTTTATGGTAGCTACCTACTGGTATAGTGGTAACCCATATAAAATTTTAGGTCATTTGGAGTTAAGATGATTTAGTTATGATTTTCTAAGTTCTACAACTAGCATATATCATTCCTCGGGAACATGAATAAAGACAAAGCCTAGATCAATTTAAAGCATGTCTATAGGCCAAATTTACCAGGTTGAGTTTGCTCACTTTGCAACTACAGAGAGGAAGTTATGTGGTTTACAAATTTTCATGAATTTCTAGACCTCATTTTCACTTAAACAAGCTCATGCTATTTAAATCATTTCTGCTACAACACAGGGCCTAATTTCATTCTCAGTTAAAGTTCATACCATAACAAAGCTACAATAATGGAATCATTCAAAAGGAGTTAAAATGACAAAGTTATGCACTTTTGAAATTTGAAACGACAAAAGACTTAGGAAACTTTGAGCTCGGGAGGTCCAAGCGGCGGAAGACAAGGGAGGTGGTGGGCGTTAGATCAGGTCGGCGACTCACGAGCCTCGAGCACGGTGCGCTAAGACCTCCTCCGCCTTTGGGAGAGTGCAGATCGTTGAGATCTGATCCAACGATCGCGACCGGTCCGTGCAGCAGCGTGCGCAAAGGAGGTCTGGCGCTAGCGAGTCGTGGCCGTCGGATCGAGATCTGGCGGTCCAGCACTAGGGAGGTCCTAAGGCTTTAAACCCAGGAAAGAGAGTGGGACGGTGAGAATCTCACGAGAGGAGGTCCTAACGGTCTAGATCTCGGGAGAGAGGTCCTGCTGCTAAATCCACGGAAGGAGGTCTAACGGTTAGATCTAAATCTAACGGTTTAGACCGAGAGGAGGAGGTCTAACGCTCGATCCAAAGGAGGAGGTCCTAGGCGGTCAAGATCTCGAGAGGAGGTCTTGATCGGTGGGATTGACTGAGAGGTCTTGGATGACCAAGATCTTCTGGGGAGTCCCTAGCGATAGTGTTTTATCGGGAGGATACGGGCGGTTGATTAGACCTGTCAAGCGTGTAACACCCCAAGACCCACATTACCCGGAATGCTACTAAACCACTCTGACTAGCCAATAATTTCAAGATAAATTAATTCGGCAACATCTCTAGACAAAAAGCATTAAGCGGAAGCATAAACATCTAAGGGAATAAAGATAACGGTAACAAGTTCAATAATTAAACAACCTCTAGCAGATTAATCAAAGAATGGTTCACAAGTCCATCCTTATTAAATAACATAATCCTCCACAAATAGTTAAGCATTTGGCTAGAATTTCATCGACTTTATTACAACATGAGTTGATGAACCATGTGCATTATTGTGGTGCCGCTCTACCCATCCCATGAATGCTCAACAATCACCTGTAGGGGAAAGAAAACAAGGGTGAGATAAAAATCTCAGCAAGCAAAGCTGTTTAGCAAGCTATTCGGACTACAAACAAACATACAACATCATTAAAGTATCCAAATGTCCACACCCATAATGTGAATCCACATTCATTTACCACCAATTAAACTACAAAGATATTAAGCATCAATATCCAATCCCCATAATGATCACAATTATAGCCTCAACCATATTTACTACCAAAGATAGTAAAATATTAACAATTGAATCTTGATCAGCTGCTCCATGTTAATCACCACTACCACTACCAATGACAATAAAGTATTAGCGTGTTTTACCTCATAACTTTACTATTTCTCGCATCCACAAGCTGCTATCCACAATTACCACAAGAGAGAAGAATCTCATGCCACAACCACAACCTCTACCATACCACAAGGGTGAACCCATTCCACAACCACAACCACATTACTCATACCACAAGAGACTCTCATGAGTCAATTTCACATTACAACTGTGAAGTTGCGTTTGTTCTAAAAATAACTTCACCTCAATATCTTGCACAAGTATGCAAATGATCTTTCCACAATGTAATGCATATGTATGCTATGCTCCACTGCACCTTTACCCAACAAGGTAAAGGTATGCATCGTCTACGACAATGCTGCGATGTTGTACTTGGAGATCTGATCGCGGCTATAAGCGGCGACATCCACAATGCAAATGTCATGATATGTCATGAATGATATGATAATCATAAACCACAAGAATTTAACCACGAAGGTCAACAACATACTCATCATGAATATTTTCTCATAATCCACATGTGTCTCATTAAGCACAATACCATCGTGTCATAAGACCATTACCACATAACCCACACTGATTCACCAAGATCAAAATCAATCGATATAGATGGAACTCTATCACATAGACCACCACATGATCATCATGAAAATAACCACAAGGAATTAACAACATGTCCACCTTGAGTTTATTTTCATATTCGCATTGGCTCATTAAGCGAATTACCACGATACTACCCAAACTCATCCAAACATAGCAATTGATTAATATCTTGCCACCACATTTTTACTTGGAAAACATGTAACCATGGCATATCATTTAACATTACGTCAATCATGCATAGTGCAAATAGTAAGAAAAGCGGGTTAAGCCGTAGCACAACCGCTACATTTACTTGCCTTCCACGATGCGGCGCGTTAGCGACAAAGCTGATACTCCTAAACCTGAGGCTTCACCTCCTAAACAGGTAAAATAATTTCAATTAAGACATAATATACTCAGCGCTACTAATCGGCATTCTACAACGCTTGCTTGCGACTCAAAGCGAGTTTACAAAGCTGAAACGAAAAACAACGTTTCCTGCCATATACTGATTCTGGACAGCAGCACGGTAAATGACATAACTCATGAACTGGAAGTCAAAATGAGGTAAACCCAATTTCTGTAAATTCTTAACTGAATAATCTACAATACTCTAGTTGACACGATAAACCAATTCGGCCATAATATTAGGCTAACCATTGTCTGAACTTTCAGTACAGAAACTGCCTACACAATCGAACAGCAAAACTAAAATGACCATAACTTTTAATAGGTAACTCCAAATTGATCGTTCTTTATCAATCTGAAAAGGTTATCGAATTACCTACAATAACCTAGTTGGGTGAACTTTCAGATTCTACCAAATTCCCTTTCATATTTTAAGAAATAACCAGACAGATTATTCTCGTCAGATTTCTGGCAGCAGATAATAAAATGATCATAACTTTTGACTCAGACCTCGGAATCGAGTGATCTTCACGGCTACTGAAAGATAACAACATATCCCACATATCTCTAGGAGATGGAATCTTAAAATTCAGCCTCTAAATACACGAAAAAACCCACGCAAGGTACTGGACAGAATTGAATCTTCTGCAGCCCAACAATTAACCAACAATTCTAATCGGTTTCGCATCTACTAAGGATCAAACAGCGGGAAGACATCTCGTTACCCTTGTAGAACCTTGGGAAATGCTGGTTGAATCCATGAAGAAGATCCTTCTTCTCCTCCTTTCTCTCCCTTCTTCTTCCTCCGAAGACAGTAGCAAGGAGCGACAAAGGGGCGACATGGAGGGCGTGGCAGCAAAGGGAGGAGGGTTGCTACAGGGGCGGTACTGTAGCTGCGTGCTACAGTAAAAAGACCTAGGGTTTGGTTGGCCTTCTTAAACCAACTTCCCACTTGGGCCAAACAACGTGGGCAGCCCAAGATTAAATCTCCTCTAAAAACTGATTTCTCTTTTTAATTCCTGTTAAATACCTTTCTCATTTCAATTAATTCTCTAATGTTAAACAGGATATTACATAATCAACGATGGATACTTTCTGTTAAGAGAAATCCTCTCTAAACTATATTGCACTTGAAAATTCAATAAATTTCTCTTCCCGAATAATAATTCTCTACCGATTAATTTTTATTAATCAGATTCTTGACTTCTCACACTTAGGAGTATTATATTCTTCCCACCTTAAAAGGATTAGCCTCGAATCCAACTCTCTGAACCACAAAGAAAAGAACAACAAGCAAGCAACAACCCAAACTAGGTGTACTCACCGACCTCGAAGAGCTCGGGTACTTCTTTCGCAAAGATCCTCCGGCTCCCACGTAGCCTCTCTCTCATCGATTCGTCCAAAGGACCTTCACATACTTGATGGTCTTATTCCTCAAGACCGCTCTGATGTATCCAAGATACGAAGCGCCGACGCTCCACGGTGAGATCTGCTCCATTGTGACTGTTCGAGTCAAGCTTGTGTTACGGATCCGCAAGTATTTCCTCGCATAGACACATGGAAAACATTGTGCACACCACTCAAAGAGTTTGGCAACTCCAAGCGATAAGCCAAACTACCCACCCGAGCAACCACTTGAAAAATACCGATGTACTGCGGGCTAAGCTTCGGTGGTACCAAAATGAACAATACCCTTGGTTGGAGACACCCAAAGGAGCACAAGGCTTCCACCGCAAACTCAATTCTCGGCGCGAACATCCGCATAATTCTTTTGTCGGCCTGAGCGACCAACATGTCTGCCATTTTGGCAAAATTTCCATAATAACTATTAAGACCACCTTCTCAAACCATCATCTTTCTTAAAACACTTTTCTCTTATTAAATATACTGGGATAACACGACATATACCCTTTTAAAGAATTTGATCACAAATTCCACTCACATCATTCTACTAGAAGCACTGCGGTATCTTTGCAAATAGAACCCAAAGAATGAAGAGTAAAGAGCTCTCAAGAATCACACTAGCAACCAGACTTTCCTTCAAAGGACCACGATCCAAATCAATGGATTCACTACAAAATATTTCTACTCGTCAAAAAGACAATTGGAGAACCACACCACATAAGCTAAGAGTGAAAATCACTCGACAGACCAAAACAATCAATTTCTTTTCCTAACTGAAAAGACTACGCCTCAACATAAGTCAAATCAATTTGCAAATGGACTCTGCCATAAACACACAGCAAAAACAAGAATCAAGAGAGCATCGCACTACTTGACATAACAATAATTTCCCAATTCATTTCTTTTAATAATTTAACTTCCTTGAACCAAGGATTTTCAAATCATTACCCAACACACCAACTCATTTATCTCAAGTTGGCCACCTCAACAATTAGCTCAATTGAGTACATCATCTACACCATTGTAGATAGACTCTCACGGCCCGCAAATCATACTCTAACCCAAAACCACGACCAACAAAAGGCTTCAGAACCCACAACAATTACCATGTTCTTAGAAGAAGAGGTAAGAAGAAATAAATTCGACATCTGAGAAAATGGTCATCATCACGATAGCCAAAGACCAAAAGACCAAGGGAAAAAAATAGATAGCATTGAGGTTGGAAAAACACCAGATAGATCATCTGTACCTCAAATACTTATAGTACAACTTTTTCTTTCAATAAGAAACAATTTTTCTTTTATAGCAAGACATCCGCCAATTCCAACAAAGGATGCTTGAAGACCACAACACGAGATTGAGATAAAAACCAAAAAGATCATTCAACATGTCGCTTTACTCAAAGCAACCTCGGCTATCACACAAGTCATAAGGTCCAAAAAGATTCCAACCGTAAATCTCACACCCTTCAATTCAATTAGTATTATGGAATTAACAAATTCCTTTATTTTTAAAACATTCAACACCATAATCACAACTACATGCTATCAATTGTATTCACAACAAGATAAAACATTCTTTGCAAAAATCATCATATCATCTCACTCCTTCATATTTTTTCCAAAGGAACACCATAAATCACTTCATCATGTTCTTATTATCCAAATAAGATTCCAACTACTTAATCTAGTTAAACCTAGTGCATAAGCCATCATATTAAAACAAACTCTTTAACAAGATGATATTAGAACATAACAACCTCACAAAACATGCTAGTATGAATCTCTTATTAGATTTCATACATTTATCTCATCTTGATGCTCAACTCTAGTTTAGCAAAAGGTAATTACACTCTAGCCATTCTTTGTCAATAATTGATTATTAATTTTTCATCGACATAGCATTAATGATCCTATCTCTAATTTGCAATCACAAAGACAATAAAAGCATGATTCAATACTCCACCTTATGTTAAGATATTAAAAAATAAAATAACTTTAAACATCAATAATACCGACTTTATGAGACAAGATTCCACAAGTCAATACATCACTGTATCCATTTCTTTATACATATTTCAACAATTTAGCATGGTAAAAGTTACATAAATTTAATGATTGTACATGCTCATCAAGTATGTAAAGAGAGGACATATAAAAGGTTAATCTTATTAAGGCAATATTCCAACACCTCCTTACTTGACCATCCCGAATGGTCGATTAATTACTTAAGATCAATCAATCCAATACATCCAACAAGTTGGGAAAATTAAACAACTACAATAATCAAAACAATTGTTTTCATATTCCTTGATAAATGCATGAGTTCTACACATGTATCGCTAAATTTCTTAGCCAAAGATCTTCAAGAAACTACAACAGGACAACATCATATTAATCGACTTCACTTCTAAAGATGTTAGTAGAACTTAATGATGTACAACACTAACTTTCAACTTGATAATTCACAATCTATCAATTATTTACATAATTTCCACCTACTACTTAAACACAACAAAACATCACAAAGGGGTTTTAACACTCCTTCTAGAGAGAAATCAAACTTCAAAAGTCGAAATAACTCGGAAGAAATGCATAGAGTCAATGCTTCCACAAGTTAATGAACTTCCACATAAAGCTTTGATTCTCTCTAAAAAAAATCAAGCGAAATACAAGAGTCATGTTTTCCGGCAAGAAAGATGGAATAACACGGAAAATACTAGTCTCTCCAAAAGCCTTGCTCACGAGCGGTCAAACAACCATCAATCGAAAGAAACAATACTTGGCCTCAAGAACAATTAGAGGCCTAATGACAACCAACAACCGCAATAAACAGCTAACCCAAGAGAAAATCATTAAGCGTAATAGGCCAAGAATCGGCCAACATCAATTCAAGGAGGATAACACTTTTCTAAGAAACTTACCAAGACATCCGCAGCTAAGTTGCAGAGGTAAGCGCATCAAAATCCGTACTCTGAGCGGGTATAAGCTAAGCAATGCCCAAGGCAACAAGCGCAATCCCTACCTCATATCATTGACTATCCTCACTCCAGCGATCATATAAACAAATCATAAACATACAAGATTATCTCCAAGCATGAATCATAAAAATAACATGTCAAAGCTTGAATGCAATGCTTGTCCCATCCCATCCTCATGTGCACCGGTGTGTCAATTTAATATTTTTAATTACCACGGACCTAAAGCCCGCTCGATACCAAGCTGTAACACCCCAAGACCCACATTACCTGGAATGCTACTAAACCACTCTCTGACTAGCCAATAATTTCAAGATAAATTAATTCGGCAACATCTCTAGACAAAAAGCATTAGCGGAAGCATAAACATCTAAGGGAATAAAGATAACGGTAACAAGTTCAATAATTAAACAACCTCTAGCAGATTAATCAAAGAATGGTTCACAAGTCCATCCTTATTAAATAACATAATCCTCCACAAATAGTTAAGCATTTGGCTAGAATTTCATCGACTTTATTACAACATGAGTTGATGAACCATGTGCATTATTGTGGTGCGCTCTACCCATCCATGAATGCTCAACAATCACTGTAGGGGAAAGAAAACAAGGGTGAGATAAAAATCTCAACAAGCAAAGCTGTTTAACAGGCTATTGGACTACAAACAAACATACAACATCATTAAAGTATCCAAATGTCCACACCCATAATGTGAATCCACATTCATTTACCACCAATTAAACTACAAAGATATTAAGCATCAATATCCAATCCCCATAATGATCACAATTATAGCCTCAACCATATTTACTACCAAAGATAGTAAAATATTAACAATTGAATCTTGATCAAGCTGCTCCATGTTAATCACCACTACCACTACCAATGACAATAAAGTATTAGCGTGTTTTACCTCATAACTTTACTATTTCTCGCATCCACTGCTATCCACAATTACCACAAGAGAGAAGAATCTCATGCCACAACCACAACCTCTACCATACCACAAGGGTGAACCCCATTCCACAACCACAACCACATTACTCATACCACAAGAGACTCTCATGAGTCAATTTCCACATTGCAACTGTGAAGTTGCGTTTGTTTCAAAAATAACTTCACCTCAATATCTTGCACAAGTATGCAAATGATCTTTCCACAATGTAATGCATATGTATGCTATGCTCCACTGCACCTTTACCCAACAAGGTAAAGGTATGCATCGTCTTTCTGACAATGCGACGTTGTTGTCTGCGATCTGATCGCGGCTATAAGCGGCGACATCCACAATGCAAATGTCATGATATGTCATGAATGATATGATAATCATAAACCACAAGAATTTAACCACGAAGGTCAACAACATACTCATCATGAATATTTTCTCATAATCCACATGTGTCTCATTAAGCACAATACCATCGTGTCATAAGACCATTACCACATAACCCACACTGATTCACCAAGATCAAAATTAATCGATATAGATGGAACTCTATCACATAGACCACCACATGATCATCATGAAAATAACCACAAGGAATTAACAACATGTCCACCTTGAGTTTATTTTCATATTCCCATTTGGCTCATTAAGCGAATTACCACGATACTACCCAAACTCATCCAAACATAGCAATTGATTAATATCTTGCCACCACATTTTACTTGGAAAACATGTAACCATGGCATATCATTTAACATTACGTCAATCATGCATAGTGCAAATAGTAAGAAAAGCAGGTTAAACCGTAGCACAACGCTACATTTACTTGCCTTCCACGATGCGACGCGTTGGCGACAAAGCGATACTCCTAAACCTGAGGCTTCACCTCCTAAACAGGTAAAATAATTTCAATTAAGACATAATATACTCAGCGCTACTAATCGGCATTCTACAGCGCTTACTTGGCGACTCAAAGCGAGTTTACAAAGCTGAAACCGAAAAACAACGTTTCCTGCCATATTCTGATTCTGGACAGCAGTACGGTAAATGACATAACTCATGAACTGGAAGTCAAAATGAGGTAAACCCAATTTCTGTAAATTCTTAACTGAATAATCTACAATACTCTAGTTGACACGATAAACCAATTCGGCCATAATATTAGGCTAACCATTGTCTGAACTTTCAGTACAGAAACTGCCTACACAATCGAACAGCAAAACTAAAATGACCATAACTTTTAATAGGTAACTCCAAATTGATCGTTCTTTATCAATCTGAAAAGGTTATCGAATTACCTACAATAACCTAGTTGGGTGAACTTTCAGATTCTACCAAATTCCCTTTCATATTTTAAGAAATAACCAGACAGATTATTCTCGTCAGATTTCTGGCAGCAGATAATAAAATGATCATAACTTTTGACTCAGACCTCGGAATCGAGTGATCTTCATGGCTACTGAAAGATAACAACATATCCCACATATCTCTAGGAGATGGAATCTTAAAATTCAGCCTCTAAATACACGAAAAACCCACGCAAGGTACTGGACAGAATTGAATCTTCTGCAGCCCAACAATTAACCAACAATTCTAATCGGTTTCGCATCTACTAAGGATCAAACAGCGGGAAGACATCTCGTTACCCTTGTAGAACCTTGGGAAATGCTGGTTGAATCCATGAAGAAGATCCCCTTCTTCTCCTCCTTTCTCTCCCTTCTTCTTCCTCCCGAAGACCAGTAGCAAGGAGCAGCAAAGGGGCGACATGGAGGCGTGGCAGCAAAGGGAGGAGGGTTGCTACGGGCGGCGGTACTGTAGCTGCGTGCTACAGTAAAAAGACCTAGGGTTTGGTTGGCCTTCTTAAACCAACTTCCACTTGGGCCAAACAACGTGGGCAAAGCCCAAGATTAAATCTCCTCTAAAAACTGATTTCTCTTTTAATTCTGTTAAATACCTTTCTCATTTCAATTAATTCTCTAATGTTAAGCAGGATATTACATAATCAACGATGGATACTTTCTGTTAAGAGAAATCCCTCTCTAAACTATATTGCACTTGAAAATTCAATAAATTTCTCTTCCCGAATAATAATTCTCTACCGATTAATTTTTATTAATCCGATTCTTGACTTCTCACACTTAGGAGTATTATATTCTTCCCACCTTAAAAGGATTAGCCTCGAATCCAACTCTCTGAACCACAAAGAAAAGAACAACAAGCAAGCAAACAACCCAAACTAGGTGTACTCACCGCCTCGAAGAGCTCGGGTACTTCTTTATAAAAGATCCTCCGGCTCCCACGTAGCCTCTCTCTCCGTGATTCGTCAAAGGACCTTCACATACTTGATGGTCTTATTCCTCAAGACCCGCTCGATGTATCCAAGATACGAGCGGCGGCGCTCCACGGTGAGATCTGCTCCATTGTGACTGTTCGAGTCAAGCTTGTGTTCTGGATCCGCAAGTATTTCCTCGGCATAGACACATGGAAAACATTGTGCACACCACTCAAAGAGTTTGGCAACTCCAAGCGATAAGCCAAACTACCCACCCGAGCAACCACTTTGGAAAATGCCGATGTACGCGGGCTAAGCTTTCGGTGGTACCAAAATGAACAATACCCTTGGTTGGAGACACCCAAAGGAGCACAAGGCTTCCCCCGCAAACTCAATTCTCGCGCGAACATCCGCATAATTCTTTTGTCGATACTGAGCGACCAACATGTCCTGCCATTTTGGCAAAATTTCCCATAATAACTATTAAGACCACCTTCTCAAACCATCATCTTTCTTAAAACACTTTTCTCTTATTAAATATACTCGGGATAACACGACATACCCCTTTTAAAGAATTTGATCACAAATTCCACTCACATCATTCTACTAGAAGCACAACGGTATCTTTTGCAAATAGAACCCGACAATGAGAAGAGTAAAGAGCTCTCAAGCATCACACTAGCAACTTGACTTTCCTTCAAAGGACCACGATCCAAATCAATGGATTCACTACAAAATATTTCTACTCGTCAAAAAGACAATTGGAGAACCACACACATAAGCTAAGAGTGAAAATCACTCGACGGACCAAAACAATCAATTTCTTTTCCTAACTGGAAAGACTACGCCTCAACATAAGTCAAATCAATTTGCAAATGGACTCTGCCATAAACACCAAAGCAAAAACAAGAATCAAGAGAGCATCGCACTACTTGACATAACAATAATTTCCCAATTCATTTCTTTTAATAATTTAACTTCCTTGAACCAAGGATTTTCAAATCATTACCCAACACACCAACTCATTTATCTCAAGTTGGCCACCTCAACAATTAGCTCAATTGAGTACATCATCTACACCATTGTAGATAGACTCTCTCTGGCCCATAAATCATACTCTAACCCAAAACCACGACCAACAAAGGCGCAACCCACAACAATTACCATGTTCTTAGAAGAAGAGGTAAGAAGAAATAAATTCCAGCATACAGAAAATGGTCATCATCATAGTAGCCAAAAGACCAAAAGACCAAGGAAAAAAATAGATAGCATTGAGGTTGGAAAAACACCAGATAGATCATCTGTACCTCAAATACTTATAGTACAACTTTTTCTTTCAATAAGAAACAATTTTTCTTTTATAGCAGCATCCCGCCAATTCCAACAAAGGATGCTTGAAGACCACAACACGAGATTGAGATAAAAACCAAAAAGATCATTCAACATGTCGCTTTACTCAAAGCAACCTCGGCTATCACACAAGTCATAAGGTCCAAAAAGATTCCAACCGTAAATCTCACACCCTTCAATTCAATTAGTATTATGGAATTAACAAATTCCTTTATTTTTAAAACATTCAACACCATAATCACAACTACATGCTATCAATTGTATTCACAACAAGATAAAACATTCTTTGCAAAAATCATCATATCATCTCACTCCTTCATATTTTTTCCAAAAGGAACACCATAAATCACTTCATCATGTTCTTATTATCCAAATAAGATTCCAACTACTTAATCTAGTTAAACCTAGTGCATAAGCCATCATATTAAAACAAACTCTTTAACAAGATGATATTAGAACATAACAACCTCACAAAACATGCTAGTATGAATCTCTTATTAGATTTCATACATTTATCTAAATCTTGATGCTCAACTCTAGTTTAGCAAAAGGTAATTACACTCTAGCCATTCTTTGTCAATAATTGATTATTAATTTTTCATCGACATAGCATTAATGATCCTATCTCTAATTTGCAATCACAAAGACAATAAAGACCTGATTCAATACTCCACCTTATGTTAAGATATTAAAAAATAAAATAACTTTAAACATCAATAATACCGACTTTATGAGACAAGATTCCACAAGTCAATACATCACTGTATCCATTTCTTTATACATATTTCAACAATTTAGCATGGTAAAAGTTACATAAATTTATGATTGTACATGCTCATCAAGTATGTAAAGAGAGGACATATAAAGGTTAATCTTATTAAGGCAATATTCCAACACCTCCTTACTTGACCATCCGAATGGTCGATTAATTACTTAAGATCAATCAATCAATACATCCAACAAGTTGGGAAAATTAAACAACTACAATAATCAAAACAATTGTTTTTCATATTCCTTGATAAATGCATGAGTTCTACACATGTATCGCTAAATTTCTTAGCCAAAGATCTTCAAGAAACTACAACAGGACAACATCATATTAATCGACTTCACTTCTAAAGATGTTAGTAGAACTTAATGATGTACAACACTAACTTTCCAACTTGATAATTCACAATCTATCAATTATTTACATAATTTCCACCTACTACTTAAACACAACAAAACATCACAAAGGGTTTTAACACTCCTTCTAGAGAGAAATCAAACTTCAAAAGTCGAAATAACTCGGAAGAAATGCATAGAGTCAATGCTTCCACAAGTTAATGAACTTCCACATAAAGCTTTGATTCTCTCTAAAAAAATCAAGCGAAATACAAGAGTCATGTTTTCCGGCCAAGAAAGATGGAATAACACGGAAAATACTAGTCTCTCCAAAAGCCTTGCTCACGAGCGATCAAACAACCCATCAATCGAGAAAGAAACAATACTTGGCCTCAAGAACAATTAGAGGCCTAATGACAACCAACAACCGCAATAAACAGCTAACCCAAGAGAAAATCATTAACTGTAATAGGCCAAGAATCGGCCAACATCAATTCAAGGAGGATAACACTTTTCTAAGAAACTTACCCAAGACATCGCAACTAAGTTACAGAGGTAAGCGCATCAAAATCCCCGTACTCTGAGCAGGGTATAAGCTAGCAATGCCCAAGGCAACAAGCTGCAATCCCTACCTCATATCATTGACTATCCTCACTCAAAGCGATCATATAAACAAATCATAAACATACAAGATTATCTCCAAGCATGAATCATAAAAATAACATGTCAAAGCTTGAATGCAATGCTTGTCCCATCCCATCCTCTGTGCACCGGTGTGTCAATTTAATATTTTTAATTACCACGGACCTAAAGCCGCTCGATACCAATTGTAACACCCCAAGACCCACATTACCAGGAATGCTACTAAACCACTCTCTGACTAGCCAATAATTTCAAGATAAATTAATTCGGCAACATCTCTAGACAAAAAGCATTAAGCGGAAGCATAAACATCTAAGGGAATAAAGATAACGGTAACAAGTTCAATAATTAAACAACCTCTAGCAGATTAATCAAAGAATGGTTCACAAGTCCATCCTTATTAAATAACATAATCCTCCACAAATAGTTAAGCATTTGGCTAGAATTTCATCGACTTTATTACAACATGAGTTGATGAACCATGTGCATTATTGTGGTGCCGCTCTACCCATCCATGAATGCTCAACAATCACTGTAGGGGAAAGAAAACAAGGGTGAGATAAAAATCTCAGCAAGCAAACATTTAAAGGCTATTAGGACTACAAACAAACATACAACATCATTAAAGTATCCAAATGTCCACACCCATAATGTGAATCCACATTCATTTACGACCAATTAAACTACAAAGATATTAAGCATCAATATCCAATCCCCATAATGATCACAATTATAGCCTCAACCATATTTACTACCAAAGATAGTAAAATATTAACAATTGAATCTTGATCAAGCTGCTCCATGTTAATCACCACTACCACTACCAATGACAATAAAGTATTAGCGTGTTTTACCTCATAACTTTACTATTTCTCGCATCCACAACTGTTATCCACAATTACCACAAGAGAGAAGAATCTCATGCCACAACCACAACCTCTACCATACCACAAGGGTGAACCCCATTCCACAACCACAACCACATTACTCATACCACAAGAGACTCTCATGAGTCAATTTCCACATTACAAGCTGTGAAGTTGCGTTTGTTTCAAAAATAACTTCACCTCAATATCTTGCACAAGTATGCAAATGATCTTTCCACAATGTAATGCATATGTATGCTATGCTCCACTGCACCTTTACCCAACAAGGTAAAGGTATGCATCGTCTTTCTGACAATGCACGATGTTGTCTGCAGTCTGATCGCGGCTATAATGGCGACATCCACAATGCAAATGTCATGATATGTCATGAATGATATGATAATCATAAACCACAAGAATTTAACCACGAAGGTCAACAACATACTCATCATGAATATTTTCTCATAATCCACATGTGTCTCATTAAGCACAATACCATCGTGTCATAAGACCATTACCACATAACCCACACGATTCACCAAGATCAAAATTAATCGATATAGATGGAACTCTATCACATAGACCACCACATGATCATCATGAAAATAACCACAAGGAATTAACAACATGTCCACCTTGAGTTTATTTTCATATTCATATTGGCTCATTAGCGAATTACCACGATACTACCCAAACTCATCCAAACATAGCAATTGATTAATATCTTGCCACCACATTTTTACTTGGAAAACATGTAACCATGGCATATCATTTAACATTCGTCAATCATGCATAGTGCAAATAGTAAGAAAAGCGGGTTAAACCGTAGCACAACCGCTACATTTACTTGCCTTCCACGATGCGGCGCGTTGGCGACAAAGCGATATTCCTAAACCTGAGGCTTCACCTCCTAAACAGGTAAAATAATTTCAATTAAGACATAATATACTCAGCGCTACTAATCGGCATTCTACAACGCTTACTTGACGACTCAAAAGCGAGTTTACAAAGCTGAAACGAAAAACAACGTTTCCTGCCATATTCTGATTCTGGACAGCAGCACGGTAAATGACATAACTCATGAACTGGAAGTCAAAATGAGGTAAACCCAATTTCTGTAAATTCTTAACTGAATAATCTACAATACTCTAGTTGACACGATAAACCAATTCGGCCATAATATTAGGCTAACCATTGTCTGAACTTTCAGTACAGAAACTGCCTACACAATCGAACAGCAAAACTAAAATGACCATAACTTTTAATAGGTAACTCCAAATTGATCGTTCTTTATCAATCTGAAAAGGTTATCGAATTACCTACAATAACCTAGTTGGGTGAACTTTCAGATTCTACCAAATTCCCTTTCATATTTTAAGAAATAACCAGACAGATTATTCTCGTCAGATTTCTGGCAGCAGATAATAAAATGATCATAACTTTTGACTCAGACCTCGGAATCGAGTGATCTTCGCGGCTACTGAAAGATAACAACATATCCCACATATCTCTAGGAGATGGAATCTTAAAATTCAGCCTCTAAATACACGAAAAACCCACGCAAGGTACTGGACAGAATTGAATCTTCTGCAGCCCAACAATTAACCAACAATTCTAATCGGTTTCGCATCTACTAAGGATCAAACAGCGGGAAGACATCTCGTTACCCTTGTAGAACCTTGGGAAATGCTGGTTGAATCCATGAAGAAGATCCCTTCTTCTCCTCCTTTCTCTCCCTTCTTCTTCCTCCCGAAGACCAGTAGCAAGGAGCGACAAAAGGGCGACATGGAGGCGTGGCAGCAAAGGGAGGAGGGTTGCTCTGAGGCGGATGCTGTAGCTGCGTGCTACAGTAAAAAGACCTAGGGTTTGGTTGGCCCTTCTTAAACCAACTTCCCACTTGGGCCAAACAACGTGGGGAAAGCCCAAGATTAAATCTCCTCTAAAAACTGATTTCTCTTTTTAATTCCTGTTAAATACCTTTCTCATTTCAATTAATTCTCTAATGTTAAACAGGATATTACATAATCAACGATGGATACTTTCTGTTAAGAGAAATCCTCTCTAAACTATATTGCACTTGAAAATTCAATAAATTTCTCTTCCCGAATAATAATTCTCTACCGATTAATTTTTATTAATCCGATTCTTGACTTCTCACACTTAGGAGTATTATAGTAAAATATAAGAAGGAAAGGAAAATGTGGTAGGTGATGCTCTCTCTAGGAAAAGTGTGCTTTTAACTCAATTAGGAGTGCAAGTTCTGGTTTAGAGAGTTTGCGTGATTTATATGCTCATGACCATGATTTTCCGTTCATATGCACATTGCAAAGAGGGAAAAGGCTAGGATAAATTTCACATCCATGATGGGTTTTTGTTTCGCACTAACAAATTATGCGTTCGGACTCCTCAGTGCGTTTGCTATTCTGCGAGAATCACATGCGAGTGGGTTGATGGGACATTTTGGGCGTGAGAAGGCGTTATCTATCTTTGAGCGATCACTTTTATTGGCCTAAGATGAGGCGAGATGTAGAGAGGTATGTGCAACGATGCATTACTTGCCACAAGCGAAATCAAAATTGAATCCACACGGTTTGTATACCCCTCTACTGTTCCCAATGCACCATGGGAGGATATTAGTATGGATTTTGTTTTAGGATTACCTAGAACTAAGAGGGGAGTGATTCTGTTTTGTCGTTGTGGATCGTTTTCAAAGATGGCACACTTTATTCCGTGCCACAAGAGCGGCGATGCGTCGCATATTGCTAACTTGTTTTCGGGGAGATCGTGAGGCTACATGGCGTGCCACGCACTATTGTGTCGGATCGTGGCGTGAAGTTCATGAGCTACTTTTGGAAGACACTTTGGGGTAAGCGGGGACGAGTTGTTATTCAAAGCCACGACTTGTCATCCCCAAACCGATGGTCAAAGCGGAGGTGGTGAACCGCACACTTTCGATGCTACTTCGGACCATGATCAAGAAGAATCTGCGAGTGGGAGGATTGTTTGCCGCGCGTGGAATTCGCTTATAATCGGGCGTGCACTCCACTACGCGGTTGTGTCCTTTTGAAGTGGTGTATGGTTTCAAACCGTTTACGCCGCTTGATTTGGCCGCCACTTCAAGTCAACACCGTGTTCATATGGAGGCATCCAAGCGAAGTGAGTATGTGAAGAAATTGCATCTCAAAACAAAAGAGATAGAGCGCAAGGTCAAGTCATATCTTGAGAAGGCGAATAAGAAGCGGAAGAAGATGATTTTTCAACGGTGATTTGGTTTGGGTGCACTACCGCAGGATCGTTTTCGAGCGCGCAAGTCTAAATTGCTGCCACGAGGTGATGGACCTTTCAAGGTGCTTGCGAAGATCAACGACAATGCCTACAAGATAGAGCTTTCGGCGATGACTATGGCGTGAGCTCTACTTTCAATGTCGTTGATTTATCACCTTTCTTTGGTGGTGATGATCCGCGTCGAGGACGGCGCCTTTTCAAGAGGGGAGGATGATGAGGCATCCCTAACACTTATACATCTTTCCTATTGGTGGTCATACACATGCGAGGTGGGCGCCATACGTGGCGCTACAAATAATTCAAATGCGAGAAGTGCATATTGGTCCACTTGACGAGCAAGAGCTAAACTTCTAAATCAACAGGTGCTTTTGTTTCTTAATGAATCTTCTATTGTCATTGATGAGAATTGGGCATTACCTCATGCAAATGTTTTGTGCATTCTCGAGTTTGAACATTGTGAAGCCTTTGGAACCAAGAGGAGGTCGGAGTCAAAGCAATGGAGGAGAAGCTCACGTGGGTCAACCAAGGAGAAAAGCCCAAGAATTCAAGCCCAATTCGGATCTTCCACAAGTGCAACCGAAATTCATCTCGAATCAACTCGAAATTCAATTCGGATTCGGTTCAGGACAGCCCAACAGGGCTGTAATAAAAGGTCATAACTTTTGCATACTGAGTCCGATTGGGGTGTTCTTGGACTTGTTTGAAAGCTTATTCCAAGGCCCACACAATGGTTTTGGCCCCAGCTTCAGAAGACTTACAGTCGAGCCGCTATGGCGAAACAATGTGACGGACTTAAGTTAGGTTGTCCTTTTGTGTGTTTTAGGTCTTAGTCGAGTTAGAGTTTGATTCGGCATGTGTGGCTGGCCCTAGGCCGTGCGTGAGTCGTGGAGGCGCCTTAAATACCCTTGCCCTCCCTTGTATCCATTAGACCAGTTTATGCATAAGATTGAAACATAGCTATTGCTTGTTCTTTCGACACGAGTTCATGCGAGGACTTTGAGAGAAATTAGGCGATCCATTTGTTTTGTTACGCAATCCAAGGTCAAGCCGTCGTTCCATTGGGAATTGGGGCAAAAACTCAAATTGCTCCAAAATGCATGATATTTATACAGTAGCTATATTATGATTTTAAATGAATTTAGGTACAAAAATTATTCCATTTGGAGTTTATATGAGAGAGTTATATTAGTTTGAAAATCAGATTTTTGGAAAATGTTGAAAATCAATGTTACATTCTTGTTCATCCGAATTTAATTGTTTTTGAAAATTTGTAGAACAGTGGTTAGGATGAGGATTATATGGATGGATAGAGAATAACAATATAAGACCAAAATAACTTAGTTCATCTCATTTGGAGCTTTTATGAGATTCTTATGCATTTTCAAAGTTAAAAGCATTTCTAGTGTAAAAATAATAATACGTTTGTGAACTTCCTAATGCACTTAATACTTTTTTTTACACTCAACTTAACTCAGCCTCTGCCATGATAAATGAGGCCTACGTATATTCTTTGCTATTCCATTTAAGTCCTAAAGTAAAATATCTACCGGCAAATCTAATATTCTCGATATCATTGACTTAACCAATTCTTCGGTGTTGAATCCCATCACATGCATAACACTCTCTGATCATATTCTCATATCTTGATCTAAATCCCATACTAACCTTCACTAAGGCATAATCAAGTTAGTCAATCCAATAATTAATTCCTGAACTCATAAACTTCCATCCACACAATCTATCGAGTAGTTATATGAAATCCACCAAGTGATAAGCATACGACCATGACTAAATCCATCAGTCATTCTCCAATATGCTATTTAAGCTACTACTTACTATCTAGCTCTACTAATCTTGCCTCGATAAATCACATTCGTATACACCAAAATCTCCAGCGATCGAGGTTTATTTGACCAACCGACACCTATTGAGCTTAACAATTTTAATAACACATCCAACAAGTAATAAATCCTAAAATCCTTATGCGTCCTAACTCCAAAATTACTAATTCAACGAGAGGATACCCTCCAATTAATTTATCATCTAAGATCACCACAATTTTGCATGTGACTCCAAAATAATATCATCCACTCAATTTATCCAATGTATATTTAATCTAGCATCCATCGATCAACAGTACATATATTTCGCCACAATAATCTAATCATCCACATTCACCAAAATATCAACACATAATCACGCCTACGCACAAATAAGTCCTAACCGGAGAGTTACGCCGGTCTTAAGCTACCAAAGCATTTTTATAAATAAATATGCATAAATAGATGTCATGCTCATGACTCATATGCAACATGCACAACTAATATCGTAATGCGATAGAAAAATGTAACACGAAGTATTTTACCACGGCACTAGTCATGCCCAATATGGCCGGACATCATCTTCTCGGCTCTCGTCCGCGTCCACCGTAGTCGTCGCCGCTTCCGCATCCGACTCCTCGTCCATGTTCTTCATCTCGGTACCATCGTACCGTAGCAAGCCTCATTGTCGCATCCATGTCCCGCTCCGCATCGTCGCCGTCGCTCTCACCATGCCCAAGGAGCCGCTGGCTTGTCGACACCGCGCACAAGCGTGGCACGCCATACCGCCTCGCCTTGCCTTTATCGCCGCTGCATGCATGGTCGTTGCATGCATGCGTCGGGTTCTCGGCCAGCTCCCCCACGCCGCCATCTTCGCGCTGCTGCCACCACCGGCCGCCGTGTCGTGGCGCCTTAGCTCGGCCGTCGCATGCCAAGCCGGCCACGTCATGTCTCCCGAACCTCCGTCGCACTCCTCGCCTTGGACTAACGTCGTGCCTCGCGCGGCGCGCCGCGCCTCGGCTTCCGTTCGCTGGGCTGCGGCACGCGTCACTAAGACGACGCCTTGCTCGCCGGCCTTGCCTCCTCGATGCTAAGCGACTGCACCGTGCCGATGCTTCCTCAAGTTGCCAACTTGCACAGATCGTCGTCAGACCGTGCCTCGGCACTGCGCCTCCTCGACCTCGCCTTGGCCACCTCCACCTCCACGCGTGGATGATGCGTCTTCGTCTGCGTGCCACCGCGCCGACTTAGCGCCATGCGCATGCGTGCATGCACCGCCGGCTGCGTCGTGCTACTTACTATCTAGCTCTACTAATCTTGCCTCGATAAATCACATTCGTATACACCAAAATCTCCAGCGATCGAGGTTTATTTGACCAACCGACACCTATTGAGCTTAACAATTTTAATAACACATCCAACAAGTAATAAATCCTAAAATCCTTATGCGTCCTAACTCCAAAATTACTAATTCAACGAGAGGATACCCTCCAATTAATTTATCATCTAAGATCACCACAATTTTGCATGTGACTCCAAAATAATATCATCCACTCAATTTATCCAATGTATATTTAATCTAGCATCCATCGATCAACGGTACATATATTTATACAATAATCTAATCATCCACATTCACCAAAATATCAACACATAATCACGCCTACGCACAAATAAGTCCTAACAGAGAGTTCGCGGTCTTAAGCTACCAAAGCATTTTTATAAATAAATATGCATAAATAGATGTCATGCTCATGACTCATATGCAACATGCACAACTAATATCGTAATGCGATAGAAAAATGTAACACGAAGTATTTTACCACGGCACTAGTCATGCCCAATATGGCCGGACATCATCTTCTCGGCTCTCGTCCGCGTCCACCGTAGTCGTCGCCGCTTCCGCATCCGACTCCTCGTCCATGTTCTTCATCTCGGTACCATCGTACCGTAGCAAGCCTCCGCTGTCCGCATCCATGTCCCGCTCCGCATCGTCGCCGTCGCTCTCACCATGCCCAAGGAGCCGCCTTGTCGACACCGCGCACAAGCGCGGCACGCCATACCGCCTCGCCTTGCCTTTATCGCCGCTGCATGCATGGTCGTTGCATGCATGCGTCGGGTTCTCGGCCAGCTCCCCCACGCCGCCATCTTCGCGCTGCTGCCACCACCGGGCCGCCGTGTCGTGGGCGCCTTGGCTCGGCCGTCGCATGCCAAGCCAGCCACGTCATGTCTCCCCGAACCTCCGTCGCACTCCCTCGCCTTGGACTAACGTCGTGCCCTCGGCGCGGCCGCGCCGCGCCTCAGCTTCCCCGTTCTCGCGCTGGGCTGCAGCACCGCGTCACTAAGGACGCTGCCTTGCTCGCTGGCCTTGCCTCCTCGATGCTAAGCGACTGCACCGTGCCGATGCTTCCTCAAGTTGCCAACTTGCACAGATCGTCGTCAGACCGTGCCTCGGCACTGCGCCTCCTCGACCTCGCCTTGGCCACCTCCACCTCCACGCCGTGGATGATGCGTCTTCGTGCCGTGCCACACGCCGACTTGCGCCGCTGCGCATGCGTGCATGCACCGCCGGCTGCGTCGTGCCACTTGGCGGCCGAGCATGCGGCGGCAGGGTCGACCACCTCAAGCTGTCGGCCTCGTGCCTCGGGCCACCATCGTGCGGCTGCCTCCGCTGCGCCACCTTGCCGGCTGCTGCATGCGAGCGCAGCAGCGCCTCAATCTGCTCGGCTGCGGCGGTTTGCGCCAAGGCCGCCATGCTCCCGCTGCTGCATGCACAGCTCTGACAAGCCACCGTGTACTGGGCCGACGCGCGCCTCGGAGCCGTCCCAGTGCCTCGGCTTGGCCACTACCGGGCTACGCCATCGTGCCGACGCCGCCGGCCGCCGATGGTGCCGGCCAATCCACTGCCCAGCTCGGCCTCGCCATGCCCCTGCGCCTTGCCTTGTTCCTGGCCGCAAGACATTGCTGATGCAGACAGTGCACACAATGCACTGTTGTTCTTCCTCCCTCTTCTTCAAATCACCCAAATGACCTTGCATGCAAAATCTAATTGGAGAAATGGGATGCTTAGGTGATGGGGAACGCGTTGCTGAAACATGCATAAAGAGATTTTCGGTTTAAGATTGAGATTTGAAGGAGAGAAGGTATAGGAATGAACATGTACAACAGTGCTTATGACTAGAAGTGAGTTCTCATGCGTGGGGAAGAAATGGCTGCATTAGGAGATGGGAAGGAGAATTGGCAGTGTGGGTGGAGATGGTGCTGAAACGAAAAGGAAATGGCAGGGGGTTAGGAGGCCATGTAGTGCTCTGTTCGGCTAGCAAGAAAAAGAAATGGGAAGGTGTGGTGTTGGGGGCTCTCGGCTAAACATGAAGAAATGAGATGTAGTGGTGTTGCTCTTTTGGGGAAGGAAAAAAGTAGAAACATGGCAGTGAAAGGCTGCAGCAGAGAGAGGGCATTCGGTTTGGTCAAACCAAATGAGCAGTGGCATGAGGAAAAAGAAATGAGTGGTTGAGTGAGAAGAGGAAAATGGTAGTGAGTGTGGTTCGGCTGGCACAAGGATGAAGAAGAAAATAAAATTAACAGTGGAATAAATAGCAGCATCTCTTCCTCCTTTTCTACAACCCGCTCAATGACCTCGCATGCGCGAGCTAGTCGCTAAATTGGAACGTTCTCAAGACAATGATCGTAATGGTATAACATGCGTTGCAAGATTTTTGGTTTTTGGTTGTGATTGCGAAGAGAGAAGTTGGGGAAAAAGAATGTACACGTCTGCGGTCGGTCGGACTAGAAAAGTGCGACGGTACAAATGCATGCATCATGATTTTTTTTTTGAAATGCATGTGAAAACAAGAAACAAAATAATTTAATTTTAATGTCGTCTATCAAATAATTCGATTTAATAATATTTATTATTGTTATTATGCAACTTTTAAATAACTCCATTTAACTTAGAATGCAACCTTTTAATTAATTTGATTTGACTTTAAAAGCAATCTTTTTACTTAAACACGGGAAAATTTTAAAACAGAGTCAAAAATTTATTAGATCGCCAACTTAAATATTAACATCCCGATTTTGAAAATCAGGATGTTACATTGCTGTCCGGAAATTGACGCTTGCTGTCCAGATTTTGCATCCAAGCTCCTAGTCGAAATTCACCATTCCAGAAGCTTCAAAACCTTGTAGAAGGGCAGCCAACACTTCAATTTGCCAAACTCATTGGTTCCCAAAACCCAACTTAAACGATAATGACTATCTTTTGAAAGAAGAAGGAAAACAACTTTTAAAACTTAAGTTAGAGCGAGATGAGAGAAGAAAGCTAAGATAGGTAAGAAGTAAAATCGAGAAGTTAATTAAGCTTTCATAAATCATTTGATATTTTGAAATTAAGTTTTCAAAATATCAAAAACGACCAAGCTTAGGGTTTCTCTGGTCGGTATGGCTCGATACCAACTTTGTGAGGACCCGATTTATTTGGCTTGTAGCGCTTAGTCTTCCATTGACTCTAGCATCACAAATCAAATAAACCAAGCCACGAGATATATATACTTCCAAATGCAGTATACACACCCGTTACAAAATCACGCATCAATTCCATACATCACATAACATTAATCCTAACAAAGACATACGTAATAGAGTTATTACACAGAAGGCCGACCGGCCAAACAACATCAAAGTAACATTAAGTGAAGCAAAGGTGCCATAAGATGGCTATAAACAAAATCAACCGGTTAGCCATAACCCACAAGGAAACCGGCCAGGGACGCCAAGCTAGTCGTCCATATCGCGACAATTCTCACAAAAGTCGATCCTTGGGGATCAACTTCTTCCTCTGCAACAAATAAGCAAAGCAAATGAGTACAAAAATGTACTACTTAAGGCAGCGTGTGGAATAGCAGACCTATCAATATGCTACATGCAAGCTTATTTAAGTGGAGGTTGTATGTCTCATTTTGCACAAAGCCAACTTTATTTGCAATAATGTAGTACATTTCAAAAGCAAGTTTGCAATCAGTTTTTATTGAATGAAATAACACGAGATACAATAGGTACAAGAGTAACCACCTATTGGTGACTAACCCAATAGCCACTACACATAGCACGAATCCCAGATTCGTACCACCCATCAAGTCTTAATTAAAATGTTGTAGTCTAACTCTTGAAAGACCTTGCCAAGCGTGTCCATAACCTAGGGCGAGGTTATTCGAATAGTTTTAACCTGCGGGGTGTACCAATGTACCCACACTTGGACCACCTTTTGCCAAGCTATTAAGCACACTTCCTTTGGTATGCAAACACGGCTAAGTCCTCTGAGACATTTTCAATGGAAAATGCTAATCAAGAGCACATACGTATGGGGTTAACCCTTAGTGATCTCTGGCGAAATATGGATCACAAGGACCCATATGTGAGTCGGATACTGAAGTAGAGGTGGGTGCTCCCCTCCCACAAACATATCCATGTTGCATATAGTTAAATATACAACCCACCACACGACTCATTAATTAACACTCCCCAAAGTACTTAGTCAGAGAGATCCCATATATCTCTAGTGTTGTTATACGCACAAAATTGCACGGATAACGAGGACTCACAAGAAGTTCGGTCCTTAGCGACCAGGCACCATTCGATCACACCCAAAAGCACACCATCTTACCATTGTGCCCAAGTCCAAATCATTTTGTTTACATTTTAGTTTTCACAAATAAACATAGCGCAAAGGTTGAAACAAAGAGTCATAATAAGTTTGTGTGATCAAGGTTATCGACAAGTCGATAACAGCCTAATTCTACGGTAACTAAGCATTGCTAAGCATCATATCGTAAAGACAAATAAAGACCATAAATCATTCAGGGCTCTAATTCACGGTGAGGATAATAACCTATGGCGAGGCGAGGGTGAACAATTTCAAGGCAACAATGCAATAGGCTTAGCTACCTCTAATCGACAAAATTAACTTTGACACAAGAAGCATGCATACTTAGGTTTTGCAAACAAGATATTAGACTTGGAAAGTAATAGGAGCGATATGATCAAATGATGTTACATCGCTTGCCTTCTTGGAGATCGCTTTCTTCTTTGTAGAGGGTCACTCACGTAATCAATTTCTTGAACCTAACGCAAAAATGTGATAAAACCAATAAGAGCGAAGAACACCAAAAGGAACTCAAAAGCAAAAGATATCCAAATCTCATGAAATTCACACAACAACAAGGGTATGATTTTAAATGAATTTATAAACAAGAATCAAGTCATTTGGACTAAGTATGAAAAAGTTATGGCTAAAATCATTTCTCTCAGCCTATTAATTCAACTAAATTAATTACTGGTACTGTTCATGGCAAAAATTTTCTAGAATGATCTAAGTCCTGAAATTTTTATGGTGGGTAAGTTATGACATCCTAATATTAGCAAAGTTGAGTTTACCAAATTTGGAGTTAGAATGAAATACTTATGATTTTTCTACGTTGTAAAACTAGCATATATCATTTTTCAGAAATAAAACTATGATCAAAACCTATTTCCTAATAAAGTATGCTAATAGAGGAATTTAACAAGGTTGAGTTTGCACAGTTTGGAGTTATACAAAAAAAGATATGCATTTTACAAGGTTCAATTTAATTTCTGGAATATTCTAAAATGGCTGAAATCAAGTTAATTTTTTTTATAAAACTTTCTGTTACAGAAACATGTCTAAATACATTTTTATATTAATCTCTATTTAAACATGAATTTATTCCAGCTGAAAACAAATAAAAAGGATTTAAATAGAATTAGTTATGAGTTTTCAAAGTTTAATACAATTTCTAGTTGACAAATAAAGGTCTACCGAAAAATAATCAAACTTGTCAGAAATAAAAAGGACGTGGACGAACGTGGGCCTTTGATTCGGAATCAGACGGCCCATGCGCACGGAGAATAGCGCACGCGTGCGAACCTAAAGAGAGTCACCATTGGATCAAGATCCAACGGTCAAAAATGAATGAGACATTCGGCGCTCCGAATTGCCCAATCGATCTCGACCAGAAGGAAGGAAAGCGGGCGGTGAGATTGATGTTGCAATCGGGCGTCGAAAGTATCCACGATCTCGCCGCGGATCGTGAGATGGGCGATCGAGTGATTGGGATGTTCGGGGCTGAAAGTCCGACAGGTCTGGCCGTTGATCACAAGATCGGCGGTCCACGATTCTGCGCATAGAACACGAGTGGATTTAAGTGCGCGGGAGGTTTATGTGCATGGGCCCACATGTCGGTGAGACATTTTGCGGCAAGACACATTAATTGCTAACCAATGATTAGCAATTAATGACCCAATTGTCCTAATGAATTCGTGGTCGAGGTTTAAAGCCAACGAGCCCATAAAGGCGATAGCATAAATAATGGCTTAAGACACATTAATTACTAACCAATGATTAGTAATTAATGATGTCCAGAAGGTGTTAATTAGCTCCGGTGGGGTTTAAGTGGTGGGCCCATGGTGATGTACGATGGCACAGTTTAAGACAAATTAATTACCACCAATGATTAGCAATGATTAGGCTATTAATGATGTCCTAATGACAATGGCACAAAGGAGGTTTCGTCCAAAGAAACCGAGCAAAAGAGTGGCTCACCACCGGCGGCTCCAGCCACGGCGGCGCTCACAAAATACTAAAATGGGTTTGCCTTGCGATCCTGATGGTGGTGACCTCGCCGGTGGCGAAGGTCCAGAATGCCGGTAAGCCAGAAAAGAATGACGACAACAAAATCAGACAAAAACGAAAATAGCTCAAAAGCTCATGCGGTCCAAAGCGGGTGCCACAACTTCTAAGGACTAATAAGAAGCTACCTTAAGCAAGATGAGCTTCAAAGATGGTCGAGAAGCTTTGATGTGAAGGAGTCCAAGGACTTGGTGAAGAAGATATGAAAATGATAACCTGAGCAAAATGAACACCACTGGGTGGTCAAAATAGCTTCATTAAATCTCATAGAAACTCCACGAGCAATTAATCGCAAAAAGAACCACTTACCGGAGCTGAGGAAGAAAGGAGGCAAAATCACCCGAAATGATCCAAACTCAAAATTGGTCAATTCCTAAGAATGAAACACAAAATTGACTTAGGGGAAATGCATAGGTGGTTAAGGAGTTCAAAAAGGTACAGAGAGAATTGAAAATGAACTACTGAAGCACCAAGACCATCAACAGAGCTCCACAGCCATTAATGGCGATTTTGGGATTTTCGGTGGTTTTGAGCTCAACACACAGAGCAAGAGCTGGGGGTGGTGTAAAGGAGTACCAGGAGGGGTTTTGGGGAGCTTATAAAGCTAGAGGATTAGGGTTTGGCAACAAAATGAAAGTTTCGGGTGAGCTAGGTCCATAGGGCTATCATAGCCCGAAAAAGAGATGATGGGGTGCAGGAGTAGGGTATGGGCATGGCCGAAAGCACCTGTGCCCACTGATTGCCCCGACAAGTAGGCGTTGACGAGGGAGCAAGATTTGACAGAGCCATGCTTCTCTCTCTCTTCACGCACGGCGCGAGGAAGATGATGACCAGAGAAAACTTAGGGTTGTTGTGAGCCGTTGGATTTTAATCGGACGGCTGAGGTCTGTCGAAAGCTCCCGAGGTTTAAAACAACTGGGGAAGATCGTGAGCGTTAGATCTAAAATGGACGGCCATGTTTAAATGTGACCACAGGGTGACCCGATCGGCACACTCAATCTGGACGGTTGGATCTTGATCCAACAGCCCAAATGAGTGAGCGCTTCGCGAGGTCTGAACGGCCCAATCAACGCGGGTTGTTCGATTTAAATCTAACGGTGAAAAAAGAGCGCGCTCAAGCGGTGCGGGGTGCGATTAGTTGGTTCGATCGAGTCCATTGGCTTGAGCCCGAGTCTAACTCGAACCCAAAGAACAGTGAACCCAGGTTTTGGGTCTTTAATTTGAGTTGGGACTTTGAGGAATTTTTAGGGATAGCAAATGAACTCCAAAAATTCTAAAAGTTTTACAGGAGCTTGCTAACTTAGATATTAACCTTGTGTAAACTTTTTAGAGGTTTTTATGTAGTGCATTTTTCTCCAAAAAATTCTGCAAGGTTCTGGTTTAGGGTTTGACTGAAAGTCAAACAGGTTTAACTGCCCTCTAAAAATATTCAAACAATTTCTAAAAATTGCGAAATTTTTCAGAGGGGTCACATACCATCCTTAGAACTTAGAAAAAATATTTCCAGGAGATGATCAAAAGATTTGACAAGATTGTTTTTAGAAGACAAGGTTTTGGATCAAAAGACTTGTGACTATGTATTTCTATAATTGCTTAGAAGACATACAGGAAAATACAAGATGTAAGAAATTTTTTTAATTTCTACTCATTTTCTTACATTTGAAACATAAGTCCAAAATTGGGATGTTACAAAAACCCTATTGAGCTAAGTCCCCTATGTGAGATGTTTCCGGTCTTAGTACAAGCAGTGTATAGCACTTGCTAAGGGGCTCACAAGTTATATTGGAAATACCGATGCAATGAAAAGGGTAATTGATGCTCCCATGCATACTATAGAACATTACATCGGCTCCTAAGGACAAACGATCAAACACAAATGCCCCTACACCACCATGGGACTTAACACAATAAAACCTTCCCCTTACTTAACCGTACAATACCCATATACTGCGTATGATAGCACGAGTTTTACTTGAATCGCAGGTACCCAAAGTTTGGTCCTTAATTGTCTAGACAAGTCAAACCACATAACCAAATCTCGTGCACGAAGGCACCATCACTAGCCATCACTTGTCCAGACCAAAAACTCATTTAAAATGACAAAATTTAACTCATAAAACAGATACGAAAATCTGAAACAAAAGTATAATGAAAGTTGTGTTTATCCCATAATTGCCGGGTTATTCCTGACAACTAGCTACCAGTTCTAGACTTGCATGGCTAAGAAAACTTGTATAACATCTTTCGCACAATCCCAACTTAAGCATGTGGTGCTGGAATAATTGAAGGATAACCTCAATGAATAGGACATGACTAAACTACACATCACAAAAATAGCGACAATATCAAAATAGTATGCAAGCAATTATCATTGCACTATCTTAACAAAACTGGGATCAAATATGATGCAAAAGAAAGTTCAAATGATGCTTGCCTTGCTGGTAACTTAGTTGCTCTCCCTCAGTGGAGTATAGGTCAATATCGATAGGCTTGGAATCTATATAAATACAATCACCGAATAAACATCGAGAAATACCTCAAAATTCAAAATGCTCAAAAATGCATGATTTTTCTACAGTAGCTAAGTCATGATTTTATATCAATTTAGGTGAAAGAATTATTCCATATGAATTTAGTATGTGTGAGTTATAGCAGTTTGAATTTCAGATTTCCACAAAATGCAATCTGTTACTCTTCACTTAATTTAATTCTTTAGCTAAAATTTGTAGAGCAGTGGGGATACAAAGGATTACATAGGTAAATAGGGAATAATAAGATAATACCAAAATAGTTGAGTTCTCCTCATTTGGAGTTTTCATGATTTAGTTATGAATTTCTAAAGTTATCAGCATTTTATAGTGCAAAAATAATTAGTTTGGGATCATTTTCCCCAAACTATATCTTTTGTGACAGTGGTAAGGTTGAAACCATTTTTAGAAATTATTTCACTTAAAATGAAAAATATCAAAAGTGGTTACACTGTTTTTGATGTTAAGATGAAATAGTTATATATTTTTGAAGTTAAAAACCTTTTCTAGTTAAAAAATAACTTAGTTTTGGATCACTCTCCTCAAAATATCTTTTCAGAGACAGTGACAAGTTTCAAATCTATTTCAAAATAAAGTTTATTATAAATGCAAAATACCAACACTTGGTTTCACTCATTTTGGAGTTGAGATGAATTAGTTATGCATTTTAGAAGTTAGTACCAATTTTCAGTGTGCAAATTAATAGAAAAGCGTACTTTTGATTTTTCAACTGAAAAATTACGTTTTCCTTAACAGAAAGTGTAAACTCTAAACTTACGCAACCACTTAACAGGGAGGCTAAAGCGCAGGGTTTTGCGTGCGGTCCCACCAATCAGCGAGACCCTTAATGACCACATTTAAACTCTAATCATTGCTTAATCTAATCCGACAGTGGTTAACGCTTAACTACACCCCTACAGTGTTGTTGGGGCTTCTGACAACAGAGTAGCTTGGCCCCGTGAGCTTGGCTAGCGGCTAGCCCGCACAGTGGTCCACGGCCGCGCGAACTAAAAGCCAGGATGGGACCACAAAAGCGTGGCTATCCTGACGGTGGCCGGAAAATGGCCAGCGACGAACCCTAGCGGTGGCACAATGTGTAGTAGCGGCGGCGCTTCTACGGTGTGCATGCATGTGCATACCGAGATTCGCGATGTGCAATCCAGCATGTGCAAAAGCTATAACGAAGTGCCTTTGGAGCTTCCGAGGTGGTTGAGGATCGAGAAGCTTAGGGTTGGCTTGACATCGACAATGGCCACATGGCGATGAGGTCCAACGTGGAGAAGAAATCGTGCAGAAGAAGAACCGAGAAGCTTTGGGATAGCCTAAGAGAGGTAAGGTGATGGTAAAAATGCAAGGGATTGAGTAATGGCTTCCGGATTTGAAATGAGGATGAAGGGGAGAACTTTGGCGAAATAGGCAAAAATACAAATTCACCAACTCTGTCAAGCATCGATGAAATAAGTTGAGGAAAACTTGATTATGTCTTAAGACACATTGTGACGCGCAAACATCAAGGCCAAACTCACCGGAGCTAGGAATGGCATGAAGGTGTCTTGCGGAGCGCGCTTTGGAACCGGTGAGGACACGATGGTGCCCTAGGATCTACAAGCAACGACAAAGGTTGAGCTTAGCAAAAATGGAAACGGTGAGGAATGTAGAGAAGAGAGGGATCACCCGGTCGAAGCTTATCGGAGAGATGAGCTGAGGAGAGCACCTCTTTCCTCAGACCCGAGAGGAAAGATGGGGAAGAAGGAGGCGCTCGGAGGGGTATTATGCTCGGGTGTTGACGGGGATGGAGGCAGCGTCAGACGGAGAAGCTCCAGGAGTGGTTGCATGTGGCGGTGGCTAACGGAGATGACGGCTCGCCAACGGCTCCGGGCGGTAGCGCGATCATGTGGCAAAGCCGCTCTGCGCATACACACGAGGTAGGGATGGCCACGACATGCGGGCACAGGTTGCAGAGGCACAAGGCAAGTGGAGTGCGGCGTGGAACACGGACCATTAGATTGGAAATGGATGGCTAGGATAAAGGGCGTTTGGATCGTCCGATCGTTGAATCCCAACCGGCGGCTGTGTTGAGTTTTGTAGTTACACAGAGGGGTTGGGTGAGTCGGTTCGTGAGTCGGACTGAGCCCAAGAACAAAGTGCAACTAGTTTGAGTCTAGAGTTTTGTGAGATTTAATTTATCTTCTCTACTTTGACCAGGTGCTAAAAATATAAATAAATTTCTAAAAATATGAAATAATTCACAAAGGTTCTTGGGAAGGTCTAGTGTCCATAAAATTATTAAACACCACTTTTCATAATATATTTTGTAATATATAAATTCAAACTTATGCTAGGTCTTTGAATGATGTTTGAAGTTTCTTATAGACATAATCACATTGCATCATGATATAGTATGACCCTTCCACATGGTGATCTCCATTACCGTGCTTCCTGTTCACCTGTCTCCAAGTGGCCAATTTCTCTAAGTACTCCGACACAAACCCCCACTAGGTATTACTCCTAATAGCACTATTAATAAAATACAAGGAGTGAAGAGGCATCACAAGTCGACACACTAGTCGTTATACAAATATAGAAAGGCTTGGGCTACAATAAGCATGACACGTGAGGTCATGAACATTACACACATACATGCATCTCATACATCATGGGTCATACTATTCAAAAATTGCGCAAAAACAAGTTAGGCATAGAACCAGTATTCTATCTAACGAATGACATGAACTAGCAATACGAAACCAAGTTATGATCCTAGTCCACGGGGTGGCAACCCACACGCATTTGAGCGGTAGCCCTATCCATATACCAAGGTTCTTTTCGAGCGATTCCGATCTCTTGTTCGTTCATGAAAATCGCATTAGATTAATCACATTAAACCCTTTTCGATCGCAACTCGATTCGATCAACTAGATTGATATTCGTGTGCTCCATGGATTTACGATCCTTTATGCGTCCGATGGCGGCCCGATCGATAGAGGCAAGTCATGATACAACCATGAAAACACGATCATGGAATAACGATCATGAACCCTTCGGCGACCACCACGCATGGGCGATCATATCGACCATCGCGAAAACAATCTATCACATAGGCGACCATAGTAAATAGAAATAGATCACATCTAGGACTCTCACATATCATAATATGCAACTATTCCGAATCTAAAACTAGTCGGGATGGCTTTGATACCACTATAGGAACATGGGTAGGCTACGATAGCACAAAACAAAATTCTACCGCGCAACCAAGGAACCTCCACTAGAAATAGATCACAAGATTACCAATAGACACGCCGACTTGTAGTGGAAATAGAGTCGATGTAGCGAGTTGATGCAGTGGTAGTCATACTTACTACGCGTCTTCTCCTCCTAGTCCAATGATTATCACGAGTTGCGGATCGTCCTAGTGCTGATGCTTCGCAACAACACCTCTAAGGTATCCACGCATATGGGGGCAGGGACACCACACGTAGGAGTGATAGTGTCGACGGCATGGTTGAGGATGGCATGGCTATTAGGGTTTTAGGAATTCCTTCAAAAGGATTACCGCACCCCATGCCACTGCCCCTCTATTTATAGGCATCCATAATGGGTCTCATACTTGAGGCCCATTAGGAACTCGTGACCTAGAAGAATTCGGATCACTATCAAAATCAAATCACAGCCCTTTAAGTGTGTGACCCTATAGGTTCATGTGTAATCGGTTGTGACACGGAAATTCTTTTTCGACCATGAGTCGTTAGTGGTACCTAGCAGGATATAACGATTTCCGAACACACATAGAATATATCGGACGAACCTTAATGCAATATGATCTAGGACCAGGTCCTTATTACTTAAGACCAGCTCGTATCTAGTTATGACCAGTCCAAACTTAGTTACGACCAGTTAGTGATTATGTTCGATCAGTCTATGACTAGCTTCAACGATCTCGACACCGCTTGACCGATCCACGACCAGCTCGTATCTTCGTATGACCAGTTTATGACTAACCTCGACCACAAGTCTTTCTCAGACCACCTTCAAACCTCTTCAAGACGTCCTATTGGACCCCCTTGATAGGTTTCTCCAGACAACTCCCCGTAGAGGGGGTCCTAGGGAGGAGGTCCTAAAAAGCAGTTATCCACATGTGGCTAAAAAATATTAGTCGTACTATCTGGTCAAACTGAATGACCTATTTGTGCATTATCCCTTTGCCTCACAACATCTGGTTGAATTCTAGGTGAGATCATTTGTCATCCATGGACTGTTCAATACTTTCTCGATCAAGTGTCGATAACTTCATGTGGTCGACACTTCGATCACTAGTGGCATGGCCACGCACTTTCTTTATTCGATCACAATAAGGGGCCTAGAGACATCTCTCCTGTTATGTTAGGACGGGCAAATCTCATATCCGATCAGTCACATTCCTCTGCATGTATCATTGAATACCCGAAAGCTACCTTTATAACTATCCAATTACGAGTAGCATTTGGCAACCCCTAAGAGTGCTATTACACATGTAGGAAACCATGCCGATCTTAGGTCTAAGGATTATACATCATCATTGCTTGAGACCAACTAATAACACATAGAATCATAACAATCTCAATAGTGTCTCAAGGTGGGTCTTATCCAATACTATGTTCTCTAACATGTGTCCATATTATTGGTTTGATATCTCCATATTCATGACCTGCGAAACATGGTCATCAACCAATACATATGCTAGTCTATTCATATGTGTTCTCATGTGTTTCCGACCAGGGAACGTTAAAGAATAATCATCGCAGAAATACAGAGTTTCACAATCAAGTCACATACTTGATAATAAATATTAACGATATTATTCTAGAAACAAGACAACATATTATCCAATGTTATAAACATAATGAAATATAATCATCTCAATGATTGCTTCTAGAGCATATTTCCAACAAAACAAGCAATCAAACAATTTGTGACAAGAAGATGCTAGGTATATGGCAGTAATTAATCAGACCACGTTTGCAATGGAACAATGAAAAAGGCAAGCAGATCACCCTAGTAACATCACGCTACAGCTAGCAAAGAACTCTCCCCCAAGCCCCAATCTAGTGACTCAATCCAGGAGAAGGAGGAGGAAGAGAGAGGAGGTGGGCGGGAGCACGGTGGTGGTGGATGCAGAAGTGGAGGAGGGGGACAGCGGGGTCGAGTGTGGCGGCGGGAGATAGGCTGCAGAGCGGTGGAGGAGGGGAGAAGGCGGATGCGGTGGATCGATGAGGAAGAAGGAAGAGGAGGACGGAGGCGGCGCGGTGGTGAGGGAGGAGGAGGAGGAGGAGAGGAGGCCGGGAGGGGCGCCGGTGGTGGTGGATCTCAGCATTGGAGGAGGGAGGACGGGCGAGTCGGGTGTGGTAGCGGGAGATGGCGGCGAGGCGGTGGGGGAGGGGGGAAGGGGAGACAATGGAGGCGGAGGATCGGCGAGGGAGGAGGAGGATGGAGAGGCAGCGCCGGTGGCGAGGAAGGAGGAGGAGGACGGGGAGGCAGCGCCGGGGGATGGGGATCGAGTTGGGGGGATTGGGGGTTGGGATGAGTAGGGTTAGGACTGACATTCAGCGCAGCGAACAAATGGGTGCGACCTGGAAAAAATTGGTGTTGCTCTAAATAACTCTGCTCCCGAGTGTTATTCTGTCCCGAGTGTAAGCCAGACATACGCACTTGGGACTACACTTTACCCCGTTCTGACCGTGTTAGTATCCCGTTTTCATGTCTTCATCTCCCGAGTGTATTAGAAAACACTCGGGAAATTTGTTTCTACCGAGTGTCGACGTCCCATCCGAGTGCCCTATTAAACATTCGGGAGATTCCCAAGTGTTTCCTTCAAAACCCTCGGTAAAAATATGGACACTCGGGGAATAAGTGATTTCTGGTTGTGGTTACCACCATTGTGTGCATCTCTAATCTGCTGTAGCAGAAGACGACGACAATATAAGAGTTTCCATGCGTCGGATGTGTGGTGGCTCTCATGTGCAGACTGAGAGGAGTAAGGCTTCATTTTTTGTGTAGGTTAAAGATGATGGGTGAAGAAGACGAACAAGAAAATGTGAGATGTATTAGGCTGCTTGTAAATTTACTAAATTACCAATACGTACTAAAGAAGATATCAAAGGCTGGTGTTTGTTAGTGCAGGTACCTCCCAAGCACCATAAAATGTTACACAGAATAATATAGTCCCCAATTTATCTTTTCCAAAACATTCACTTAGTATACATAGATCGTGCTCGATAACTCAAATTATATCAAAGTTATCATGAAACTTTAGAGATTTTTAAAATCATAATCAAAATATAACGTAATCTTCAACTGCACATTTTTAAATAAGTATCGACACATAATAAAGAAAAAAAGCACATGCATTTTAATTTGTTCTCATGAATCACACCAAATTGTTCATTTTATCACATCCCGGAACAACCCTTACACAATACATAAATCATAGAGCACATAACACAAAGTGCAACAAAATCTCCTTACATAAAGCTTATCCAACTACGCACTCATTTGAGTACCAATTTTATTCTAATGAGAATTTTGAAGAACGACCACTTGGATTTTGCGGTGTATAACCACCCATACAACATTGCTCAATCCCAATGTAGAGAATTCGAAGCACTTAACTTGACAAGTTGGGCATTGCCGTCATTCACATTACGATCATGTGCCTGAACTGTAGCATTTGTCATGGAAGGTTCTCGACAGAGGAGTTGGTAGTGATACCCCCAAACCTATAACCTCCACCAAGAAAATTCCTTGTTGGAGGATTTGGAGCATTATGCCTTACAGCATGTGCACCAACAGAACTAGGATTATCTGGGGCACCAAGTCCACCACCACCTGCAATATATACAGCTTATCACCGAAGGGTATTGGAAACATGTACGGTTGTAAAATATGAACCAATTAAGAGAAATACCAAAGTTTGACGCTCCAATTCCAAAATCTTCTCCAGTGCAGTTCATCAGTGATGGATTTGAAGGATCTACACCTAAAAAGAATGTAAACCAAGAAGGGAGCATCCAATTAGTATGAAGCACGAAACTCAAAAACTCCTGCATTGTAGTTCATCACTGAAGGATCTGTAGCATATATGATCGCAGATGAAGCTAATTAAGTTTGGGGGCATCGTTTGTAGACTGCTTGCAATTGGTCCAGATTCACACAAAGACTATGTTGGCTAGAACCAGGATTAACACACACGTAGAAGAAGAAACGCGAACACGAGAAAAAATTACGGCGCGACACAGCTTATGCCTTTTCTGATTTTTTTTCTTGCTTGCCAACTCACATTTTAGAGTACAAGTCTCCTAGCAAACCAAGCGAGAAATAAATGAGGCACCTTGTTTGTCTCAAATTTGCCAACAAGCATCTGAGCCACACACCCTGACACACCAGTGCTTGCCGCTATGTTCTCTGCCTCACAGGAAGACAATGCCACGACCTCTTGCTTCGGTGACAACCAACTAATCATGCTATTGCCTAGGAAGAACACAACACCAGATGTACTCTTGCCGTCATCCACATCTCCGGCTAAGTCACTATCACAGTACCCAATAAGGCAAGAACTTTCTCCTCCTCTCTCATAGTAACACCCGATTCGAAGTGTTCCACGTACATATCGCAAGATTTGTTTTACCGTTGCTATGTGCTGTGTTGTTGGCTTCTCCATGCACCTACTCATAGGCCCAACAGCAAATGTTATATCTGGCCTCTTCAAGTTCGTCGTTGAGGAACGCAAACTTGACATTCATGTGATGGACTTCCCAATCTTCTTGAGCTGAAAGTGCGATAAGCAAGCGTACTATCTCAAGTCTTGTAACTGGTGCAAATACTTCCTCAAAATCCACTCCCTGTCATTGCACATAACCCTTATGACAAAGTCGTGACTTGTACTTCACAATGTTGCCTTTTGGATCTTCTTCACTTTATAGACCCACTTTAAGCCGATAGGTCACTCGCAATTTATTCTCGCCAGATCCTGTAGAAGAAACATGACAATGTATGGTAAACACATCACCTACATCAGTAACATCCTGTCCAGGTTGTGCATCCCAGTTCCATTGCTTCTCCTCCTCCAAGATCACATCACGGGTCACTCGCAATTTCCCGACCATCAGATAAAATACGTGGTTTGCTTTAGAACCAGGTTCATAGCTAGGAAAGACCATCGTTGTCGTGCAGTCTACAAACTCCTTCATGTGCGGGCATACATCTTTCACTTGGGGTAGACATCCAAATGTCCGAACATGATGTACCTTGGGTTTCTTATGATACCATGCCTCATACGCTGTTTTTCTGACTAAGCTCTTTGTCAGAGCACGGTTTAGCAAGTACACATCCATCGCCACTACCTCTCCCCAAAACTTCCCAGACAAGCCCTTGCTTTTCAACAAGCTTCTCGCCATGGCATCCATAGTTTGGTTTGTATGCTCCACCACTCCATTCTGCTACTGCAGTATGGTGCGAGAGAGAAATCATTTCGCACCTAGACTATCACAGTACCCTCAAATTCTTTGGATGCAAACTCCCTCAATGGTGCATTCATAACGCCTTTGTAACATCCCAAGGTCATGTTACCAAAATAAAATCAAAAAGTTATTATTTTATTGGATTTTATGAAATTTAAAAGAGTTTTATTGGTTTTCTTCAATTTCCTAAATTTTAAAAGTCAAAGTAAAATTCATTGAGTTTTGAGTTTTATTGGATTTAAAGTTGAAAAGGAAAATTTAATTAATTTTCTAAAATTTCGGATTTTAAAAGGCTTTTCCTATTTTTTTAGGATTTAAAATAATTTATTTGCCAAATTAATTACCAACATTAAGTTGGAAGTATTTTATTCAAGTCCAAAATGTCTCATAGAATTTACGTGAATTTTCTCATAATTTTCTCGGATTTTATTTGCTATTTTCTAACGCTATTTTGATTTATCGATTTAAAACAATTGCTAAATCATTAGAAAAACCAAAGCAGTTCTTGGGCCTAAACCTCCTCAAGCCCAACCCAAATCCTCACGTGCGTGCGCCCAATCAGCCCACTCCACCTGCGCCCCTACGTTTATAATGCCAACCAATGTTAGTTGTTGGATAAAAAACGGACGATCCGATCTTGATGGCGCGTTCAACGGTCGCAGTCTGAACGTTCCATGCTCTGTGGATCGTCCGATCAAGAATGGACGGGCCCGATCAATATTGATGTTCTTGGAGCGGTCGAACGTTCAATCGATGTGAACCGTTCGATCTAAATCAAGCGGCCCAAACGTCACCCCCATTCTTCACCGGTCCGATCGTCCCTCTCTCTCCCTCTCTCTTACGCGTGGGCTCCGCATGTCAGGGTCATCTCCTTCCCTTTCTTTCTTCTTCATTGTGCGCATTTGCCATTGGAGCCCTTCGAAGCTCCGCGTAACCACCTTATTCTCCCCTGTCTTTCCGCACGCACATGCACATCGTCATCCCCTTAACCCGCTGCAACCACCCCGGCCTTATCCCCTCTTCTTTGCGCCCATTCCGTCGGAAATCCTCAACGGCCACCGCATTCATCGCGCACACAATTTCCTCACATGGTGCCCCTTGGCCCCTATAAAAGGGAGCACAGTGAGCCCGTTGTTCACCTCACCTCCTCCCCCGAATCTCACCACTCCTCCCCCTCTCCTCTCGCGGTATTTTGTGTTCAAAGTTCTTCAGTCGCGAGCTTCTTTTTCTTCGATTTTGGCACCATCGTCGACGCTCAGGCCTCGTATCTACCACCGTTGGCTTCGCCACATCGTCGCCGACCCCATGTGCATGACATCTCCGCTCGAGGACCGCCGGGGCACCATTGCCGCCACGAGCCCACGCGCGCCACCGCGCTCTCCTCGCCGCCGGCATTTCCCTCGCACCCAACCCTCACCGAGGTAAGCATCGCGCTCGCCATCACCTCCCCTCTCTGATGATGCCTTCGCCGTCGGCCAAGTCGTCGTTGTTTGTTGGACCCTTGGTCCCCATGCGCGCCGTCGACTTTGTGTCGACGTGGCTGCCACATGGCAAGCCACATCATCACCACCTAAGCCCCGTGTTGACGTGTCCGCCCCGTGGCCGCCTTGTCACCTACCCACGTGGCATTTCCTTTTCTTCACAAAATCAATCTAGCCAAAAATCATTTATCAACCGCCGACGTCATGATGACGCAGTAAGTTATTTTCCTTTGGGAAAATAATTCCAAAATTCTAAAAATTCCTATTTTCATCATTTCATGTCATTTTCAATCTTCCAAGAGTCTGTTCTCCTTCGTTCGAGCTCCGATTCAAGTGATTCAAATTTCTAAATTCATCTAAATCCAAGATCTAGTTATTTATTTAATTTGGAGTTCATTTGCAGTTTATTTGAAATTTATTTGAATTTGACTTATTTTCGTGTATAGATTTCGACGCCGTTCGAGAGCAACTAATTGAGCAAGGCAAGTTACATCTTTGATCCTATTATTTCAAATTATTTAAATTCTATTTTAAATTATTATTGCATGCCTATTTCTATTCAATGTAATTTAAATATCTGTTCTTAAATTATAGTTATGCCTAAATCCTTTGTATTGCCAACCTTCACATTGACTTAGACATACCTTGACACCTTAGATGAAAATCTAATTTATGCAATAGTATGAACAAGAACATTTTGGAAAACAATTATGCATAGCCAAGCTGAGACCAAAAATATTTGATTTGGGAATTTTTAGCAAAAAATCAAATGTGGTTTAAATTGTATCCATAGCATTGGTGTACTATGAAAGCTTGCAAATGATTTTAGAAAATAAAATAAAATTTTAAAAAACTAGTTTGGACTTGGCGACTGGATAGTCTGTGGTGCGGTTTATGCATGGGCTCAATTTAGCGAATATTTGAGGCCTAGTCAATTAAGGACCGGTCTGCGAGCTGCGGATTGCAAAGTCCTTACGTACCATCACAAGTCTAGTGTGGGATAGACCTAGCTAACTAATTTGCAATGTTCCAATGTGGTCGTGTCATCCGGTTGTGTGGGTGTCGAATGACCTACTTTTATGTAATCCCACATGGCGCAAGAGGTGGCTTAAGTCAGGTGGATGGTTTAATCCAAAGGAAGTGAAACCTTAGCGGGTGGGACTACGTTGGAATGGTGTATTGTAAAGGCCTTGTGATAATCACTTAATCGTGCACCTACAAAAGTGTGTGAGTGGACAATACAAGTTGATTATCTCTTATGGGTAAGGTTGTACAACCTCTACAGAGTGTCAATCTATTCGAATAGCCGTGTCCACGATCATGGACATGCTGAGCAAAGCCTTTCGTGGATTAGACTTTGGTTTTGTTTTCAAAATATTTTTTAAAACAGTTTATAACATGGATGGGTGTCCACGAAAAAAACTTATGGGTTGATGCCCCGGGTTGGTGCCCATGTTTAAGTTAGCGTTAGGTTGGTGCATACACTAGTTTTATTGTTTAAGTTAAAACTCAATTTTAGATATTATAAAACTTGAGCTTTTGAACTTAGTAGTGTATTTAAAATATCAAATATTGCTTTTGCACAAATAACCTTATAAGCCTGCCTTTGATAATATCTATGCATGCATTAACTCTGTTATTGGGTGTAACTTGCGAGCACGGTAGTTGTGCTCATACTTGCTTTATGCAAAATAAATTTCAGAGGAGAAGGACCTTGCTACCGGTGTGGATCTCGACTACTAGGCCGCTACCCCAGTCGATTGCCTATGGCAAATCAGCTGGACTCTGCTACATCTTCTTCGCCTTCCGTTGTGTTCTTTATTGTTGGCTCATAAGCCTTTCTTGTAATCAACTCTATTTATTAATAATGTTATGCAAATTATGGATGTTACCATATTTGTTTACCGTGTGAACTAGCTACTTATCATGGGACTAGTTCAGGAATACACAGAGGATTTGGGGGTGTTACTCCTGGGTCCGATGTATGGTATCGAGCCATATTGACTGTAGGTCGTGACCTAGTTAGAATGGTCGTTAGTTGAAAAACTTCAAAACTTATTTTACATAACAAGAAAAATAAATTGTTCTCACCTCATCTTGGTCATCTATCTATAGCTTCTTCATAGGAATTATTTCTTACCTAATTCTCTCTTCACCATTTTTATAATATTAAATGGATCCTCTTTCCCCTGAAAATTTCTATAGATGGTCAATATGTTTCTTACAATTACATTCAAGACTACAAGACATGAAGCCACCAAGAAGGCATCAAGTCATCTCTACCAATCAAGGACAACATGCAAGATTCATCGAAGACTGTAAGTCGAAGACTGCGATGTCAGCCAAGCCATGTTGTCTAAGTTGCCAAGACTCATTCTGTGTATTGAGTCATTTCACCAGATTAAAGAGTCTCGACCTAGTAGAGCGTTGTTTAAAGCCATTAAGTTTTTCTGAAAATCTTTTGAGTTGGTTCTTTCGTTTGGGTGTTATCTCACTCTATCCCCTTAGTTCTTCTTCTTTGTCTTTTCTCTAGCCTTTGTCTCCTATCCTAACCCTATGGAGTAACCGGCAGATGGTGAACACTCGTCGCTATAAAAGTGGAACCAACGCCAACGATGATAGAAGTGCCCCAATTCCACCACCACCACCAGCCAATGGATCATAATGGCAACAAATGATGGCTAATCAAAACCATCTGATCGAACTGCCCTCTCAGTACATCAACAACAATCAAGCCCGACAAGCTACAACCTTCCAAGCTCCAACTCCACCACCCCAAAGGATCGACGATGTCGTAATTTATGAGGATGCATCCACCAACTTTTCAAGTAGCACTGAGCCCATGGATGAACATGATTGGCTCGGGCAATTGGTAAGCTAGACATTGCTCGATTGCACCGGCCGTGAGAGGGTGTTGTTGCCGCACCAGCTCATGGGATGAGCTTCCAAATGGTGGGACAACTACAAAGATAGCTAACGATGAGGATCGGATCATCACAGGTTGAGTTTGTGTGAGCATTTCGATGTGCACATATTCTGTTGGTATGATGACCTCAAGAAGAATAAGTTTCGCTCGCCACACGCCAAGGCAACCGCCGGTGAGCAGTACTGCACAAATTCAATTAGTGGCATGTTATCCACGGAAGATGTTTTAAAAGATGAAGACAAGCAGGAAAGATTCCTTGAAGGACTCAATGATGAGTTGTATGTATAGCTGATCTCTTAGGATTATTTTGATTTCCAGCAGCTAGTCAACAAGGCAATTCATCAAGAAGGCAAGCACCAAGAGATGGAGAACCGCAAGAGATGAATGGCTGCATAGAAGTTCAACCCTGGAAGTTTTCCTAAAGCAAGAGGAACTTCATCACATCAAGTCAGATTCCAGCCAGCAACTTCCACTGAAGCACCTACAACGAACAATCCAGCCAACTTGGAGTCTTCCAAAACATCTGAGGATGGCTAATCACAGAAGGACTCATCCTATGTTGCAGGCATCACGTGCTTCAATTGCTATGAGGTGGGGTATTTCGCTAGTAAATGTCCAAAGAAGCAACAGGCAGCGAATCCAGTCAACTCTGAAGTTCCAAAAGTCAACACCATGCAAGTGAATAGGAAGACATAGAATTCTAGAAAACGACATCTGTACAACATCTCCACTCAGGCCCTGTCAAATGAGGAGTAGGATGTGGACGACGACAATTCCAGTTGAAGACCTAGCATTTCCCAACTTTCTTTCTAGCCTCTCCGAATCTCGAGGATGAGATTCCTTTTAAGGGGGGGGTAGTTTGTAGCATCGCAAGGTTATGCTACCAAAATAAAATCAATAAAGTTATTATTTTATTAGATCTTCTGAAATTTAAAACAGTTTTGTTGCTTTTCTTGAATTTCCTAAATTTTAAAAGCCAAAAGTAAAATTTATTGAGTTTTTAAGTTTTATTGGATTTAAAGTTGAAAAGGAAAATTTTAATTAATTTTCTGAAATTTCTGGATTTTAAAAAGGCTTTTCCTATTTTCCAGGATTTAAAAATAATGTATTTGCCAAATTAATTACCAACATTAAGTTGGAAGTATTTTATTCAAGTCCAAAATGTCTCATAGAATTTATGTGAATTTTCTCATAATTTTTTGGATTTTATTTTCTATTTTCTAACGCTATTTTGATTCATCAGATTTAAAACAATTGCTAAATCATGAGAAAATCCAAAACAGTCCTTGGGCCTAAACCTCCTCAAGCCCAACCCAAATCCCTCACGTGCGCGGCCCAGTCAGCCCGCTCCACCCATGCTCGCGCGTTTATAATGCCAACCAATGTTAGCCTTTGGATCAAAAACGGATGATCCGATCTTGATGGTGCGTTCGACGGTCCGAACGTTCCATGCTCTATGGACCGTCTGATCAAAAATGGACGGCCCGATCAAGATTGCCGTTCGGAGCGGTCCGAATGTCCCAACCGATGTGTACCATTCGATCTAAATCAAACGCCCCAAACGTCACCCACATTCTTCACCGGTCCGATCGTCCCTCTGTCGTGCGCATGGGCCCGCATGTCGTGGTCATCTCCTTCCCTTTCTTTCTTCTTCACGTGCGCGTCGCCATTGGAGCCCTTCAAGCTCGTGCAACCTCCTTATTCTCCCCTATCTTTTCATTCGCATGTGCATCATCATCCCCTTATCCCGCCGAACCACCCCGGCCTTATCCCTCTTCTTCGCGCTGTTCAGTGAAAATCCTCAATGGCCGCCACGTTCTTTGCGCACACGATCTCCTTGCATGGTACCCCTCGGCCCCTATAAAAGAGAGTATGGTGGGCCCCTTTTTCACCCCACCTCCTTCCCCGAATCTCACCACTCCTCCCCCTCTCCTCTCGTGGTATTTTGCGTTCAAAGTTCTTCAACCGTGAGCTTCTCTTTCTTTGATTTCGGTGCCATCGTCGACGCTCAGGCCTTGTATCTGCCACTGTTGGCTTTGCCACATTGTAGTCGACCCCGTGCGCACGACATCTCCACTCGAGGATCCCCAGAGCTCCATCGCCGCCACAAGCCCGTGCGCACCATTGCTCTCTCCTCGCCGCTAGCGTTTCCCTCGCGCCCAACCCTCATCGAGGTAAGCATCACACTCGCCATCACCTCCCCTCTCCCGATGATGCCCTCGCCGCTGGCCAAGTCGCTGCCGTTCACCTGACCCTTGGTCCCCATGCGCATCGCCGGCTTTGTGCCGACGTGACTGCCACATGGCAAGCAACGTCATCGCCACCTCAGCCCCGTGCTGACGTGTCTGCCCCATGGCCGCCTTATCACCTGCCCACGTGGCATTTCCTTTTCTTCACAAAATCAATTCAGCCGAAAATCATTTATTAGCTGCTGATGTCATCATGACGCAATAAGTTATTTTCCTTTGGGAAAATAATTTCAAATTGTGAAAATTCTTATTTTCATCATTTCATGTGATTTTGAATCTTCGGAGAGCCCATTCTCCTTCGTTCGAGCTCCCATTCAAGTGATTCAAATTTCTAAATTCATCTAAATTCAAGATCTAGTTATTTAAACCAAAATTATTTAATTTGGAGTTCATTTGAAGTTTATTTGAAATTTGTTTGAATTTGGCTTATTTTCGTGTATAGATTTCAATGACTTCGGAGAGTCAGATTTCGACACCGTTTGGGAGCAACTAATTGGGCAAGGCAAGTTACATCTTTGATCATATTTGATCCCATTAATTCAAATTATTTTAATTCAAATTTAAATTATTATTGCATGCTTATTTCTATTCAATGTAATTTAAATACATGTTCTTAAATTACAGTTATGCATAAATCCTTTGTACTGCCAATCTTGACATTGACTTAGACATAGCTTGACACCTTAGATAAAAATCTAGTTTATGCAATAGTATGAACTAGAATATTTTGGGACAAATTATGCTTAGCCATGTTGAGACCAAAAATATTTGATTTGGGAATTTTTAGCCAAAATTAAAATGTGGTTTAGATTGTATCCATAGCATTGGTGTGCTATGGAAGTGTGCAAATGATTTTGGAAAATAAAATAAAATTTTAAAAAACTGGTTTAGACCTTGGGGAACTGGATAGTCGGTGGGTGTCGGTTTATGAACGGGCTCAATTTAGCAAATATTTGAGGCCTAGGGATTGTTTGGAAGTCGCCTAGTCAATTAAGGACCGGTCTGCGAGCTACAGATTGCAAAGCCCTTCCGTGCCATCACAAGTCTTGTATGGGATAGATCTAGCTAACTAATTTGCAATGTTCCAATGTGGTCGTGCCATCCGGTTGTGTGGGTGTCAGAATGACCTACTTTTTATGTAATCCCACATGGCGCAAGAGGGGGCTTAAGTTTGGCGGATGGTTTAATCCAAAGGAAACGAAACCTTAGCGGGCGGAACTACATTGGAATGGTGTATTCTAAGGCCTTGTGATAATCACTTAGTCGCACACCTACATTGTGTGATCGGATAGTACAAGTTGGTTATCTCTTGTGGGTAAAGTTGTGCAACCTCTGCAAAGTGTCAATTTATTTGAATAGCTGTGTCCACGGTCATGGACATGCTGAGAAAAGCCTTACGTAGATTGGACTTTGGTTTTGTTTTCAAAATATTTTGTAAAATAGTTTATAACATGGATGGATGTCCATGAGAAAAACTTATGGGTTGAAGCCCTGGGTTGGTGCCCATGTTTAAGTTAGTGTTAGGTTGGTGCCTACACTAGCTTTATTGTTTCAGTTAAAACTCAATTTTAGATATTATAAAACTTGAGATTTTGAACTTAGTATTGTATTTAAAATGTCAAATATTGCTTTTGCGCAAATAACCTTATAAGCATGCCTTTGATAATATCCATGCATGCATTAACTCTGTTATTGGGTGTAACTTGCGAGTATGGTAGTTTTGCTCATACTTGCTTTATGCAAAATAAATTTCAGAGGAGAAGGACTTTACTACCGGTATAGATCTCGGTGAATAGGCCGCTACCCCAGTCAATTGCCTGTGGTAGATCAGCTGGACTACACTACGTCTTCTTCGTCTTTCGCTGTGTTCCTTATTGTTGGCTCATAAGCCTTTCTGGTAATCAACTTTGTTTATTAATAAAGCTATGCGAATTATGGATGTCACCACATTTGTTTACTATGTAAACTAACTACTGATCATGGGACTAGTTCAGAAATACACAGAGGATTTGGAGCTGTTACTCCCGGGTCCGACGGCCTTCATCTTTTGATCAACTTCCAACTCTATACCTGCCCTCATTTTCTCAAAATGCACAGAGAGCTTCATCCTTGGTCTTGATCAAAACAACCCACATGTAATGAGTATAATCATCTACCATCAACAAAAAAATATTTCTTACCGCTAGGCATGGAAAGGGTGATCAAACCGCACAAATCTACGAGGATGAGTTGCAGTGGCTTCTCTACCCAGCACAGTGACTTGGATGGGAAAGGGTGTGCCATTGCTTGCCGACTAAGCAATCATCACATACTTGCAACACTTGGCTAATCAATAAAATAACTTCAACCATCTTCCTGTGTGTTAGGTTTCTCAACGCCTGAAAGTTTAGGTGCCCATAACATGCATGCGAAAAGCCATGAGACACATGGGTTGTGTTAGTTTGAGATCGAGCACATATAACCTATTCCTTGACCTTTTTACCTTTGCCAAGAGTTTCCTACTCTAATCATATATGCGTAGAAAACCATCCTCCAAAATAGTCTCACATCCCCTCTCGTCAAGTTGTCCCAAACTCACAATGTTGCTTCTCAATCGCAGAATATAGTAGACGTCCATAAGAACCCGGTGTTCTCTAGTTTGGCACATAAACAACACAGTTTCAAGCCCACATATATCAAAGATAGAACCATCACCAAACTTGACGTTGCCCTTTATTTATGTGTCGAGCTGCGAGAACTTGTCTCTACATCCCATCATATGATTGCTTGCACTAGTGTCGAGGTACCACGTATCACCTCCACTCCTCCCGGCACCGTCTAGTTGCGGCTTCAATTTTACTTCGTAGAGGATGATATGTTCTCCCATCTCACCAGCTGGCTAATCATCCTCTTTCTTCTCAGCAATGAAAGCCTTCTCTTCTTTCTTCTTAGAACGACAGTCGGATGCAAAGTGCCCGTAATGTTGGCAATTATAGTACTGGAACTTGGTTATGCCAAATTTCCTATTACGCTGGCCTAAATTTTTGCTTGTGTTATTACAATCTCCTTCATCACAATTGCGACCACTACTGTAGCCACACCCTCGGCCATGACCATAATTTCTGTTGTTGCCTATCCACCTGGATGGATTGGAAGATGTTTCACATCTAGCTTTGGCCTCCTTGCCCTTCCACTCGGCATGGGTGAGTATCACTTGTTCCTCCACGGCGTCGACATAGCAAGCAAAACTATCCTCATGTACCTTGTGCCTTTCAATCAACTAATCCAAAGTCGTGCTTTTGAGATTGGCAAATTTCTGAATGGTGGACACGATTGGAAGGAATTTGGCATGGACAACATGGAGGACTTTCTTGGCGACTTATGTCTCCTCCATCTTCTTACCGAGTGTGTGGATCTTGCTGACCACATTTGTCACCGCATGACAAAGTTGTCGATCGACTCCGCTTCCTCATAACCCCTCCAACTCGGTCTTGAAGGGTTTGACCTCGTGCTTCCATGACACACTCCGCGCCCATATGCATGGTCTTGAGCTCTCCCAAGCCTCCTTCGCAAAGTCCTTCTCGCAAGCAAGCGACAAGAGGGTGTCCTTGCTAATGCCCTCATAGATGGTTGTTAGGGCGGTATTGATCCTTGCACGCGCCAACCGGTATCTTCGAGTCGATCGCTTCCCACACACCCTTTGCCTTCAAGTAAACCTTCATCTTGATGGCCCATACCGCATAATTGCTCTTGGTAAGCACAGGATATTGCAGCGAAACAGAGCCCTCCTTCACCTGCACTCTTGTATCTCTGTCTTCCTTTGTCATGGCTCTGATACCAATTGTTGGCTAGAACCAGGATCAGCACACAAGTATAAGAAGAACAAACGTGAACACGAGAAAAATTTGCGGTGCGACACAACTTAGGCCTTTTCTGATATTTTCTTGCTTGCCAACTAACACATATTAGAGTACAAGTCTCTTGCTTAGGGCTTGTTTGGGAGTCCATTTCCCGGTCGGGATCCCCGCTAGATCCCGTGGGGCAAAAGCCCCGTGGTATTGTTTCTCGGCCCAGCCTGTAGGAGTGTTTGGGTGATGTCGGGACGGGGATTTTTTGGCACAAACCCGGCTTAATCCACGGGGTTGAAAATCTACGTCTGAGGAGGTCGGATTCTTTCACCTCGTCGCTCCCGAGTCCGTCCTCCTCCTGCGCGACCCCGTCCTCCCCGACCGCCTCCCTCCCACCATCGCCTCCACCCACTCCGGCGAAGGGAACTGGCGCCGATGAAGTCCTCTGCTTCCTCTCCTCCTCCTCCTCCCACTAGGTACCCTCTCCTCCTCCCACTAGGGTTCCAAAGCTCATCTTCTTTTTCTTGTAGATCTCGGTGGGAGACGGCGACTGGAGGGAAGGCTGGAGGTGGAGGTGGGTTGTGACTTGTGGGGAGAACACACGAGGCATGGCTAGAGTTTGAGAACTTCCTACCAGGTTCGAATCTTACCCCCCTCTTCTCTGTTTGGTTTTGATTTTTGAGTTTTGGCATGAGATCTGGTACCATTGCAACCCGATTTGATGCTCTGATGCTTAGGATGATAGTTCTCGGTTTCTTGTGCACAAGTTTGTTCTGCATGATGATAGTTCTCGGTAAGATCCCAGCTGAAATGTACCCTCAGATTCGAAACTGGTTCCAGCTGAAGATCATAGCTGGTCATAGCTGGGATCCCAGGTGAATTGTGTCCATATGTTGCTAATTTCAGAGTGATTGAATTTTGTCCACGTACTGAAGATCAAAAGTAGATCAAGCAATATCACCTTTAAAACTTAGTCCACATACTGAAGATCAGAAGTAGATTGAATTTTGTGTAACCCTGCATTGTTAGCGTGCATGGAGAAAGCATAGTTCATATGATTAGTTGTGGAGATATACAAAAATATTGCTTGCAGATTTTTTTGGTGCTGCATGATGATAGTTCTCGGTTTTGTGACTATGTATCTAATCACTTTAGCAGAAGTGTTGCCCTACAAGAAGAAGAAGTTCTGCCCCTCGACCTCTGCCCCAAGAAGAACCGCGCCATCCGCCGCTGCCTCACCAAGCATCAGGTACAGTATGATAGGTCCGCCCCTGTGTCAAGTGTTCTTTGCTATTGTGCTCATGCGATGGCGGAATGTTAGCAGCCAGCAAGAATTTAGAGGATCCAAGAGGCAGCACAAAATTTGGGGTAGATTAGCATAGAATTACACACACTACACTTAATTACAACTGGCAGCTATCCAAATCGCACACAAAGTGATCCACCAAATCGAACGGATGGACGCCTTGGTCGCACTGACCTCTTCCTGTCTTCCAGCTTCTCCTTTTCTGCTTCCCACCGTTCATTGTTTAGGTGAATTGCTCTTGTCGTAGTTGATGCTGTAACATTCCTCCCCCTTCAAAAGCGGTTTGTCCCCAAACCGGCGCCTTAGGGAACTAGACCTGGAGGGTTTATTCATGTTTTCTCTGAATTTGTCAATTGTTTTGTAAGAAGGGACGCTGATGAGGATATCCCTACTACTTATGAGGTTATTCGTGAAGCAGGAGCTAAACTTCTCAAACAACAGGTGCATTTGTTTCTTAATGAATTTCCTTTTGTTGCCAATGAGAATTGGTTACTACCTAAAGCAATACTTGGTGCATTCTCAGGTTTGACAAATTTAAAGACTTTGAAACTGAGAGGGAGGAGAGGGAGGCCGGGAACAAATTCATGGAGGAGAAACACATGCGGGCAACAAGGGAGAAGAAACCGGCAACAAGGGAGAAGAAACCCATGTGGCCAACGAGAGGGAACGTGCTCTCAGGATAAAACCCTAGCACATGCGGGCGGTCAAGAAAGACATATTGTGACATGGCAAAAGGGTTACATTGGCATAAAAGAAGCATCAAGTGCATCGAACAAATTCGCATAAGCTAAGAGAAGGAAAGCTCACAATACAAGGAAAGCGAGAGGAGACTAGTTTAAATTTCCAAATTAAAGTAGGACGTTTTTGAATCGGATTCTCGTTCATGTGAATAGTAATCGGACTCGGATTCTTGTAGCAATGAACAGTGTCGGACTCGGATTCTTTGTAGCACTTGTTCTGTTCATCCGAGTTTTGTGCTTGCGTGGGAGGCTATATAAACCCCCATGGCGCACCATAGAGGTAGACCAGTTTATGCATAAGATTGAAACATAGCTATTGCTTGTTCTTTCGACACCGAGTTCATGCGAGGACTTTGAGAGAGAATTAGGCGATCCATTTGTTTTGTTCGCAATCCAAGGTCAAGCCGTCGTTCCATTGGGAATTGGGGACTTGGCGTTCGTCGTTCGTGGTCTCGCGACGAACAACTACCCGGTGTGTTTTGGGCGTATTCAGAAGAGTTGAGGTTCGTGCATTTGCGCGAGTGTTCAGCCTAGCGACATCGTCTACTGCATCAACTATCCACGGTTCCTCACCGAGAAGATCGGGCCTTTCCCGTATCATATGGTATCGATTCTAGGTTTACTCGGTGAGAATTTCTTTACAGTAGTTAGATTCGTTTTCTATCCTATCGCCCAATAAACCAAAATTGCAATACCAAAACCGTAGTTTAATCTGTTGTTTCTTGTCCGTTTAGTTAAGTTTTCATCCATTAGAGTTTTTGTTTTTAGTGCTGATCCATGTGTTCCTTTTGCGTTGCTTAATCGTTGTGTTCACATAAACCGTACCAAATTGCTGATTGAACTCCTCAATTAGCACCCAAAAGAGATAGCCGACAGAAACACTTTGGGTTTCTTGAGCTTCACTTATATCCTTTCATCCTTGAGACTAGCTTTTGTACATTGCACTAGGGCTGTTCTTTGGTTTATTTACACGTTGTTGAATTGTGAGACTTGTGCAATCAAGAGGAGCAAACCCTATTTCGCCATTGCAATAAGAAAAGAGGAAAAGGCAATGGTTACAAGAAAAAGCCACGGCTTGAAAAGGTATTTTAAAAAAAAAAGATCAAACCATAAATACCATTATCAAATTTTTCCTTTCGGTTTCCTTAATAGCCGAAGGGCGAAGAGCTTTGTTCATGCGGTTTTGAGAAAAAAACAAAAAGGGTGGCCGAAATTGGGAAGAGTCAACCTTAGTCCACAATTTCAGATTGTGTATTTAATCTATTTGAGCAATCTTGTGCCCTAACATTGATATCTTTGCAATTGGCTAGCGTCTCTCATAGTACTTGGTGCAAAAACGAGCTAGTTTTCATCTCAATTTCTGTTTGTCTCTCACTAGCTCATTCCTTTGTTTGCATTAAGTCACATTTATCTTTGTTTGTGCGTTCATACACTTCGCTTAAACCTTTTGGATCACACATAGGCAAAATACTCTAGCTTGGATCATTACTTAGCTTTACAATACCTTGAATATCAAATTGCATAGGATATACACATACCTATCCGAGCTCCACCTACACCGTTTGTGTACTCCTTGCTCTTGGTTACGCTCATACATTCACGGGTTAAGGTCGCTCATTGTCACAACTGTCGATTTGCCGTCTTTGATTCACTTTGGAGCAGTAAGCTTGTCTTGTGTTCGGGATGGTGAGTTGCGGCGTAGAGAGCAAGTTTTTTTTACTAACCGGATATAATTTCGTTTGCTATTTGTGAGTTGTATCCATGTCGTCATCGGAGAATCCACCATTCACGTGGACGGAGTATACGATTGTGTGGGGCGCTACAAAAGCAACTTCATGATCGTGATAATGGTGTGCGCGATGAGCTCGGGTCCGCTCGGATTGGATTGAACAATCTCGAGAGGAGGTTACGCAACTACGTGCGGACATCAACAACAACTTCTTGAGCTGCACGCCATGTTCAATCAACCAAACGTGCATCGTAAGGATTTTCACGATAAGCCCAAATTTTCTATCCCTATATTTTCGGTCGCATGGATGTACAAGAATATCTCACTTGGGAGCTAGAAATTGATACTCTATTTCGGATGCACAACTATACCAATGAGAGGAAGCTCTTACTTGCGTCTAGTGGCTTGGTGATTATGCCACACATTGGTGGGAGCGGTTTATTCGTAGCGTATGGAGCGCCATGAATTGCCGATTATCACGTGGGAGCGGATGAAGCAGCATTTCGAACGCGTTTTGTACCTCGCCACTACAAGCGTTCTCTATTTGACAAGTTGACTTGTCCACGAAAAGGTTTAAATGCCGCTAGTATATCACATGTGAAGGCGATCGAGCATGGGACATTCCCTTCGGTACATGTTTAGTGTAGTGCTGCCCCATTGCTTCATGAAGAGTTTGTGGTTACTTGGTAATTGCTCAATTGTTGACCCACAATCTTTGGGGGCGGGATGTATCCAAACCCATATGAGAATGAGTGCCACAAAGCCAAATTGAGTGAGAATGATAAAGAGAGTGAGTGTGTGATTCCACCATATGTGAGGTTGAGAGCATCTCTATTGAGTGTGAGAACGATGCACCAAAGAAAAGAGAGAAGTAGATGATAGTCAAAGTGAGGTTGATATTAAAGAAAATGAGTTGAAAGTTGAACAACCAAGCACCGTTGGACGTGAAAGACGAGGAGATAACCACAGTGGGGATAGAGTGCTTGCGATCCAATGGTTTCATGATGATGATTTGATATCTACAACACCTACAACAACCGAGGAGGATGGTAAAGGTACGATAATGGTGTTGAATTGCATACTCATCAAGAAGAGGTACGTCTGAGTTCGATCTCTAGTGTTCCTTTGAATATTCCATGTTCGAAATTTGTGCGCTCAATTTACATAATGTGGAATTGATTACCCATAAGGACGTTCTTACTAAAATATCTTTTGATGATCTTTTATACTATATCATGTTCGATGTTCATAGAGAGCTATCTAGTGTGATTGAGAATCTTGCTAAAGTTTCATGTTTAAAATCACTCGTTAGTCCTTATGCCTACACATATACATTCAATTTGATTGGAGATTATGGTGTAGATGACAAGTTCTATGTTTATCGAATATGCATTACCGTGATAATCTTGCTGATTTAAACTTGCATGTTTTGCGCAAACCATCTATTGAGAAATATCATGATCATTTTGAGATGGATTTTAATACAAGTGCCTATTGTTTAGAACATAATATGATGCCTACTTGTTTCTCCTATACATGTAAACAACGTAGTCGAGTTGAAGCATGGAAGAAACTAAAATTTTTCTCTCCAATATTTGAACAACTTGATCTAGTGGGTCCTCTTATATCTTGTCCATGTACTTACCAAAGTCGAGGATGATTTTTCTCATGGAAGGAGAATGATGTATTGAAAGTATCGCAATGTATATATCAAATACATCCTATGGCTGCTATGATCATAATCATTTTGTGCGCAACAACGAGAATGTCACAACAATTGATGCATACATATACCACGATATACGTTGTTCTTTTGTTTATTACACTTTCAAGCAAATCATCATGTGCTAAGCGAAAGGAGTTTGGATGACAAATATATATACCATGCATATACGTTGTATTATTTGTCTAGCACATCTTGGGCTATCAAAAGCCGAGGACGGCTTTTCTTGAAGAAAGGGAGGATGATGAGGATATCCCTACTACTTATGAGGTTATTCGTGAAGGCGAGCTAAACTTCTCAAACAACAGGTGCATTTGTTTCTTAATGAATTTCCTTTTGTTGCCAATGAGAATTGGTTACTACCTAAAGCAATACTTGGTGCATTCTCGGGTTTGACAAATTTAAAGACTTTGGCGAGAGGAGGAGAGGGAGGCGGGAACAAATTCATGGAGGAGAAACACATGCGGGCAACAAGGAGAAGAAACAGGCAACAAGGAGAAGAAACCCATGTGGCCAACGAGAGGAACGTGCTCTCGGATAAAACCCTAGCACATGCAAGGCGGTCAAGAAAGACATATTGTGACATGGCAAAAGGGTTACATTGGCATAAAAAGAAGCATCAAGTGCATCGAACAAATTCGCGCAAGCTAAGAGAAGGAAAGCTCACAATACAAGGAAAGCGAGAGGAGACTAGTTTAAATTTCCAAATTAAAGTAGGACGTTTTTGAATCGGATTCTGTTCATGTGAATAGTAATCGGACTCGGATCATGTAGCAATGAGCAATGTCGGACTCGGATTCTTGAGCACTCGGCCATTGTTCATCCGAGTTTTGTGCTTGCGTGGGAGGCTATATAAACCCCCATGGCCGCACCATAGAGGTAGACCAGTTTATGCATAAGATTGAAACATAGCTATTGCTTGTTCTTTCGACACGAGTTCATGCGAGGACTTTGAGAGAAATTAGGCGATCCATTTGTTTTGTTACGCAATCCAAGGTCAAGCCGTCGTTCCATTGGGAATTGGGGACTTGGCGTTCGTCGTTCGTGGTCTCGCGACGAACAACTACCCGGTGTGTTTTGGGCGTATTCAAGAGTTGAGGGTTCGTGCATTGGCGCGAGTGTTCACTAGCGACATCGTCTACTTCGCATCAACTATCCACGGTTCCTCACTGAGAAGATCGGGCCTCCCCCCGTATCAGACGCCAACAATGCCACCAGATGCTGTGCAATGTTTGCATGTTTCCAATTAGCACGATGAGGCGTTGCTTCTAGACGTCTAGCCTTCGCCTAGATTGTTACACTACTCTTGTTTCCAATTAATGAAATCTATTGGGATTAAGTTATGCTGCTTCATTAGTTTAATGCATCCACATCCACTTTGACATGTGGATGCCCACATGTGTCCAGTTAGAAACATGTTGAGTAGTATTAGTGTGAGTGCAGTTATATATAATAATAACAATAACAATAATAATAATAATAATAATAATAATATCTCAAATATATGGGGATGCCAAAATAATCTCAAATATGTTATTTTGGCATCTAATCTCAAAATATGTTTTTTTTAATAAAACAAGCCATACACATAGTAGCGTCTCTTCCTTACTGTCTTACCATTTCTTACTACTAATATGCTTATTTACTACTAATTTGCATGTATTAGCAAATGGACACTAGAAAGGAGCTCATTAGGAAATTTATGCTTGAGGAAGAAGAGGAGGACGATGAGTTGTTTCTTGTCTTGGTTCCTACTTTGCTTTCATGCCTTTATGATGAAAAAAGACCAGTCCACACATCAGCTCTTACCGGTGCTAAAAAAGTTAAGGAGATCTTAGAAGGCCATAAGAGTTGGTGTAGGGTTGAGTTCGGATGGAGCAGAGATATTGTGGCTACATCGATTTCCTTAGAAGGAGGGTTTGATGCATGACACAAGGGTGTTACAGTCGAGGAGCAACTAGGATGTTTATGTACATGATTTCTCATAATGCTAGCAACCAAAAGCTTGAAAGCATTTCAACACAGTGGTGAAACAGTTCATAGGAAAATAAAGGAAATCTTCGATATAATTCCAGCTCTAACTCATAGGTTTGTCAAGCTCCCAAGTTCAAACCAAACTCACATGAAAATTATATCGGATCCACGATTTTGGCCTTATTTTCGGGTGAGCCATACACACTAGGCCTAACTTTTCCCAAGATTTTCCTCTATTTAATTTACTATGTTTATGCGCAGAATCGCATTGGTGCTATTGATGGCACACATATCCCCATCACTATTCTTTGAGAAAGCGGCTCCTTATAGGAATAGAAAAGGAACCTTGTCTCAAAATGTGATGCTAGCTTGTGACTTTGATCTAAACTTCATATTTATTTCATGTGGATGGGAAGGATCGAGCATCGGATGAGGAGTCCTTCGATCTGCTATTAGCAAGGGTTTTCGGGTTCAGGGTAAATTCTATCTTGTGGATGGTGGATACGCAAACACACCTTCTTTTCTTGCCCCATATCGAGGAGTCCGATACCATATTGGTGAATTTAGGCGGCGTCGCTCATCTCGAAGATATGATTATGCAGATTACAAAGAACTTTTCAATCATCGCCATGCTCTCCTTCGCAACCATATTGAAAGGGCTATTGGTGTTCTGAAGAAAAGATTTCCAATCCTGAAAGTTGGTACATTTCATCCCATTGAATCTCAGATTAAGATTCCAGCTGCAGCCGTTGCATTTCACAACATCATTAGAGGTCAAAATGGTCAGGAGGGGTGGTTGGATCACCAACCTGCCTACATTCAAACAGATGATTTTGTTGATGTACCAAAGGGTGACAATAATTACCAAAATGATATCGAGTCAAATGCTGGAGGTTCTCTTAGAGATCAAATTGCAACACAAATGTGGGCTGACTACAATCATTAGTTGGACATGGCATTTCACAAAGCAGTATTACTATTTTGTGCTCTTGACACTTAAATTATATGATGTGTAATAAGTAGTACACTTCATTTATGTGACTTGTTTTCATATTATGTGGCTATTTCTTTTAAATATATTGTTACACTCTTGTACCGTTTTTTCATTTCAATATGTTGTGGTTAGTGTAGCTATGGCTAAAGAAGGATCAAGAGCCTCATGGAACTTCTCATATGAGAAAGCTCTTTCCGATATACTACATGATCATAACAACCCAAAGTTCAGAGGTCAAAATGGGTGGGTAACTGATGGTTGGAGAAGCATAGTCAGTAAATTCAATGAAAAGTTTCCATCTGCCCATTTCACAAAGCAACAAATTCAAGAAAAAGAGAAGGAACTGAAAGGGAATTACAAGGCAATACGAGATGCACGAAAACAAAGTGGTACCGGTTGGGATGATTCTTTGTGCATGATTGTTGCTGAACCAAGTATTTGGGATAAAATTATTCGTGTAAGACTCTTTACTCTATTTAACTAATAGTATTATTTGTGATGTGTTTTGTTACTAACTATATTTTTTTCTTGCATTCAATAGGATCATCCAAAGGTGAAGAAGTTCCGTAACAAGCCATTCCCTCTCTTTAACTACCTAGCAGCATTGTATGAAGGTGAAGTTCAACAATATTGTTTCAGTTCATGCTTCAATGTTCATTTCATGATTTCCTGATTCCATTAATCATATATGGTCTTATATCATGAACTTCACATTTATTTCATTGCTTATATGGAAATAGGAAGTACAGCAACTGGAGATTTAAATTTTGTATCAATTGAACAAGTAGAGCCTTCAACTGTTCAAGTTATATCAAATGACAATGATGCCCATGATGTTGGCTTAAACTCTTTTTCTACAAATCTGGAAGGGCAAGCAACATCTAGTGCTCATACAGAAGTAGAAGAAGTGGAACGTGCTCCTTCTACTTCATCTGGACAGAAAGGAGATGATAATGGAAAAAAGAGAAAGCAAAGTCAAATTGCTGGAGTCCTTGAGAGCTACTTGGAGTTCAAGAAGGAGCAAACCAAAAAATTTGCCCAAGAACTAAATGAAACAACAAGACATGGTCGAGTGATGATTTTCTATTGGGAAGTGTGTTCTTTGCACTAGAATCAATTGAAGACCTAACGGATATGGAGAAGGCAAAGGCACTACGACTCTTTAAGTGTGAAAGTGAATAGAGAAATTTTATCAACACCAAAACCCAAGTGTTCGATTGCTTTGGATTAAGAGCGAGATTGCTCCATAAGTAAGTTGTCTTTTACTTTCCATTTGAGTTTCATAATCTGAATAGAGAAATATTTGTTTGACAAATCAGTGGCCTAAGTGACACATGTTTGCTTGTTTTCGTTATATTTGAATGTATGTTCGAAAGTTAGTTAATTTGTTGTGACTTGTGACGGAATTGATGGAGTAATAAACTGCTAAGATGAGCGGTGTTGTAGGATAATTAACCTATTAAACCTACCGACATCGGTGAATCCTTAATGCTTTTTCCATCTCTTCACGGTATCCAACTTCTTTATTGGCTTGTACTTCTTGAGTGTCGGCAACAAGTTTGGAACTAGCACTTGTGTACTTGGGATTTGCATGCGGTGCGCTCTTGAGGAGACTACATGACTCTCGTATGCGCCTTTTATCCTGGTGGTGGCCTTAGATGATCATCCTAGTTTAGTGTGTTTATGGACCATTTCTTTGTTCTTTAATTACATAGCGGGTGTTAGTCCAGCTAGTCTTGTGGTGAAGCTGTTTTAGGATGGTCACTTTGTTTAAGGAATCATGCTTTTGCCAATTGTTCTGCTTTCTGATCTTTGTAAATCAGATTAAGATTTTGAATGGTTATTTTTATCATGAACTTCGAACTTTGTAGGTTGAGTTTGGTTAACTAGTAGCGTACAACTGGTGGAGAGTGTGAACTTGATTTTTAAAAGGACCTTTTGAGCTTGAGTCTAGTAGCTTTAATGAATGGTTGAATCTTTGTTGTTAGTTTAGTTTGTCCAGTACCATTGAATTGAAGGTGCATGTGTATTTCTCTCCAGAGAAAAAGAGGAATAGGTTCGGTGTATGAAGAGCAACTAGGGAAGTGCATGTCGATAAGTGATAACATTGTTATTGTGCAAATGGACCTTCTGTTCTATTTTATGTTTTTCCTGATTTTTCTGATTTTTTCATGCCCGGATTTTTATACCTGTTGTTCCCAAGCGGCAACAGGATTTTATTCAGCGGAAAAATTTCCTATGGGATTGAGGGGGATTCCATGTGCCCTCAAAATCCTTGAGGATTTTCTTCCTGAGTTTTGCCCCTCACTTCCAAACAAGCCCTTATATAGTGCTAAAACCCAGCCAACCGGACTGAAATAAACTCGAATTTGGAACCAACTTGGACTCGGACACGGCAACGAAAAGGAAACAAAAGGATTAAACTTCTAGCAGACTACTAGGATGTGAGAGAGATAGGGTTGGTGCATGTACCATACCTGTAGAAGCAGTATTACCAAAAGAACATTTCCCACTTGCCGAGCCACTTCCTCCAGAATTGGACGAGCTTAGGGTAGAGAGTGGAGGAAAAAATGTATTCGGCGTGGAGCTCACCGAGGAGCTCAAGTGATGATGCAGCGTTGGCTCTGCCGGTGGCGATACGTTTAGGTCGAAACCACAGTGCTCAGCCACCTCTTTTCCACAGCCCAACTGAGACATGCCATGCAGCTGGTTAGTCTCACTAGGCCCGGGCATATTGGAAGCACTAGGCCGCGTTGGCATGGCAGGCTGCTGCTTGGCCGCGATCGCCTGGGACATTAACTTTCCACCTAGGCCAGGTGCGCCGGCGCCGCGCACTGAGCAGATAATCCTGTGCATCTCAAGATCCCTGCGCGTCTTAAATCCACGGGCCGGGTGGCCGTAAGGGCACCTCGGTTGGTTGCAGGTGAACGCCACTTTCGGCACAGCACGGCGCTTTCGGGATGCTAGCGCGGCGCCCGGCGCGTCCGGCAACAGGCTGTAGTAACGGCGGACCTCGTGGTCGATAACATGCTTCCAAATCGCGGCCTCCATTGGTGCCATCTGATCCTGTAGGTGCTGGGACCTACTTGTGTGTTGCAGGACCTTATCGAAGGCCGGGGCTAAGTGCCGGACGACCGTAACAAGCACCCCAACCTTGACGTCCTTTTCAAGGTTGTGTGGCTTCGTGTACATGACCTCCACTTTCTGGCCGCTCTGCGCCACCCCAAGCTCCTGCCACACCTCCTCATGGCCTCTCGGCCACCACGGCGGCCGAACGAACTTACTCGTCGGGTATATCCCCTGCGGCGGGTCGCAGTGCTTCATTAATTCAGACAGCAGCGAGTCAAGTATGAGTTTTGGCAGATGGAGCAGCTGCCGCACGTGGTGGGCTTCCGGCGCGGCGTAAAAGCCGTCGGGCTTATAACTCTGGACGCCCTCCACAGCTTGCTCCATCACCTTGTCGCCCTCAAACCTAGAGCGCGTCGAGGCGGAACAGCCACTGGCTGCATCGCCTCCCGGGAAGGCGACTACGAAGGAGAATCCCTGGGCCCCACAGATGTCCTCCATCTTCTTCATGTTCTTCGTGATGCCTGTTATTAGGCGCGCGATCTCCTTCTGTCTTGAATGTGGCTGGTGCTGGAGCTGCAGCTGAAGCGTAGGCTCATGTGGTTGAGTGTTGTGTGTGGGCTTGTCTTGGTTCTTTGCCTTTTCCCGCAGCATACGGTGTTCCTCCTCCCTGTTGTCCTCTTCCATTGACGAGTAGGACGAATCTGAGTCAGTAGTGAAGTCCCATTCGGTTGCTGATTCGTTACTGACATGGGAGGTACGACTAGCCATGTTTCGATCTGATAGGTTTGTTGTTGGTTCACCGAGGTATCCTGCGTTGCCCAGAGTCACGTTTCAGTCGCTCGTGCATATATGGATGCCAGAGATGTTAATACCAAAATTTTTATGTCAAGAGAAATGTCAAGGATTCATTTTTGTATATATCTCTTAAGGAAAATTATAACTTTAAGGAAGTAGACGAGTGAGGAAAAAAATGTTTAGCTTTAGGTCTCAATAGATAAGATCATTACTTGTTTAGTCAATTTTCTTTTATTTATTTATAGAAAAGAACTTTATCATCGTAGGTATGAAAAGAGCAATGTTTTCAAATTCTCTTTTTTACAGACAGTTTTTACTTTTTCCCGGCCAGTAATATTTTGCCAGGTAAAAACAAATCATGTTCAGACTTGATACGTACGGACGTAGCTATCTTACCAAATGTACACCTACGCCCTCGAAATAAAAATCTTATTTCTTTGGATTCTGATCTTAGAATCTAGAAATATTACTACAACTTTCTAGATATTTGTTAACCCAAGGTGAAAATATTCACCTCTTAAAACCAATATATGAAATGATATTAAAATAAATTTGAACAGACTTTTCTATTCAAAAGAATGATCACATATTGATATGCTGAAACATTAGACACGTTTATTTTGGCTCAACTAAAAATATATTTTTTTAGACAATACATATTTTATTTGAATCCTCATATGGAAGTATATTATTTTTAAAATTTTAGATCTATGTATGTGCACATTTCTATTACCATGCTTTTAGCACCTTGATGTAGATTCAATTAAAAGAACTAAATGAATATTGTACACTAAGAAAATTCTTTCTGGATCAATATGTCATTAGACCAATATTCAGATAATTGTACTTCTTTATGACAACCAAAATTGCATTTGAATCATATTTTTGACTGTACTAAAATTAAAATTTTTAAATCAATGTACATATAGCAATTCTACCACCTTACTGGACTTATATGCATATTCTGGTCCAAATTCCAAAAACAAAAATTATTTCAGGAAATTCTTGTCCAGATCTGTGTTACTTAGATTTTAAAAACAATCTTGACCAGATCTGTGTGACATAGATTTAATTTTCAGCAAATTATTTAAAAATCAACAGATCGGAAATTTTTTGGAAAAAAAGAGATTCTATAATACAGTCTCATGAAAATTTTGCAATAAATCTTCTCACGAAAAATAAAAACAAAACTGAAATATCAGATATATAACCACAAGGAACAACTGCATAATATATAAAAAGATGAAATAACAAACTAGATTAAGCAGAAAGATTGTCCAAGTCAAAAAGATATGCATACCTTTTGTTTGCCCCAAGAGTGGTGAAATCGCAAGTAGATGGTATATACAGTCTCTGAACATTTGTTGATGTATATGGCCACTTAAATAGTGCCTTACGTGACCATGTAAACAATGGCTATGACTATGAATGGGCTGGCTTTCACAGGTCATAATTAATTGTCTCCTGATAGACAGATTTCCCCTTTTTGGCTTTGGAGAGTTAAATGGAAACTTTTCAAAATTATTGAAGAACATAACGTACAATCAGATTTGTGCAAGCATACTACATATATATACACTAGAAGGTAACCCATGCCAAATGGTGCGGGGCTTGGATGCTGGTGTTTTCTATGCGTGTTTTGGTCAGGCATCGACGTGAACTATCATCAGGTGCAATGACGTAGATAAATTAATATTTAGTTACGTGTCTCTATCCACATGAGTTTAATACTAATAATATATAACCTAATAGTTTATAAGTATATATGTGAGGACCCGGAATATTTAACTAGTAACACTTAACCTCCAAATGGTTCTAGCATTACTAATTAAACATTCTAAGCCTCGATGGGCATATGCTTCCCAGAATTGCAGCACATGCACATCATCACAAAATTACATATCATTTCCATACAACATACATTAACAAGTCTAGCAAAGGACATAGATAAAGTAAGTTATTACAAAAGAGCCGACCGGCCAAATAACACAATATACAAGAACGATAGCGGAAGCAAAAGGTGCTATAAGATGGCTAGAACAAAAGTCGACCGGTTAGCCACACAACCCACAAGGCAACCGACCGAGCCGCCAAGCTAGACGCCTCTAAGGCTACCACAGCACAACTCACAGAAGTGAGACCCCTCCAGCTCACCTTCTTCCTCTGCACCAAATACATTTAAGCAAGATAACTGAGTACACAAAGGTACTCGCAAGACTAACGTGTGGAATAGCAGACCTATTCATAAACTACATGCAAGCTTATTTAGGTGGAGGTTGTATGTCTCATTTTGCACAAAGCCAACTTTATTTGCAATAATGTAATACATTTAACAGCAAGTTTGCAAATCTATTTTGTTGTCAAAATAACAGCGAAATAAATATACATACAAGTAACCACCTGGAAGTGACTATCCCAATAGCCACCACAACATAGCACGAATCCCAGATTCGTACCACCCATCAAGTTTTAGTTTAAAATGTTGTAGTCTAGTTCTCACGGGCGTATCCGGCGTGTCCATAACCTAGGGCGAGACTATTCGAATAGTTTTAACCTGCAGGGTGTACCAATATACCCACACTTGGTGCCTTTAAGCCACAAAGCACACTTAGAAGGTATGCACACGGCTAAGTCCTATGAGGCGCTTTCCAATATTGTGCATTGACTACGAGCCGCTCATATGGATCGGAATCCATGCGCTTACATTGCAAGCGAAAGACAACCACCATCACGGAAGCCTTTCGGACACTACAATGCTCCCAGCACCATCCCTCCTGCGACTCCTGCGACAGTGGCGAATCTAGGATTTTGTCTAAGGGTATGTCATCCAAAAATTTTCATATACAATTCGGTAAATTCATTTTAGTAAATCGGTAATAATTGTAAAATTGACAACATGATTCATATATATGCATTGAATAACACAATAAGGGCTTAAATTCATGGATTAAGTTCAAACCATCCGCTAAGTATACTATAAATAATTCAAAAGCCACACCGATAATTGAAATAAGGCATAAAGAGAACCAAGACTTACAATGCTATTTTTGTGAATATTTTACTCGATGCTTTGAAGGGACATAAATGTCTTGATTATATCATCTTCATCAACTTCAAAGAAAATATCCCGCTCAATGAAAGTGACTAGACAATCATCCAAAAGACTATCGCCATCTTATTTCGGTTTTGTTTTCACAAAAACCATTGCAAAATACCCTTTCAACACTTGCCGTTACCACAGGTAGAAGCAATACCAATTTGAGGAGCTCATAAACCATATCATACACTTTGTGTCTCTTTGTTTCAACAAGCTTAAGCGAGAGATCAACAATGTTGTCTTAGACCTTTGAAGCTATCATCTGTCTCATGTCATCAATATAATTTTGTAGTCTGTAATTGAGTCGAGCAAATTATTATTTGAGAACTCCTTTGGGTAGAACTCAGCTAGTTTACGTAGCTTCATGCATCAAAAGAAGCAAATGACCTAGAAGGATTGAAAGCCGACATACAAGACAACAACTCCATATTAATCTCATCAAACCGATTATCAAGTTCTTGACTTATTTGATCAATGACACCAATATATACTTCTCTTCAAGTGGTCATCATTGGTTTGCTTTGAGACACGAGCTTTCCTTCTGATTTTCCATAAGGAACATAATCACCATCCATAGCGGGAACTTGACACCATGTTTATCACAAAATGAAGTGACCTTCTCAAGAAAATTATCCCAACCATCGACCTCAATTCTTGCATTCTTTTCTTTGCCACATTAACAAGTGATATTGCATTAAGAATATCTTGGTCTCTTCTTTGCAAACACTCGGATAACTCATTTGTATATCTTGGTCTCTTCTTTGCAACAAGACGGAACCATCGATTCTAGTCGGACTCAACCAAATAGAAAACCGATCTAACAAAAGGACTTGGACTAATAGCTAACAAAAATATTAAAATAATGCGTCCACTTGCTAATACTCTAGTTTAACTTTCCTAATTAAACAAGCTGATTCTAGCTACCACGTAAAAAAATAGGACTCATATCTAGCAAAAATAAAAATTTCAGATTGCATGGAATTGCGGGGTATGCGGTGCATACCGGCATACCTATAGCTACGCCCCGCCTGCGACCCGAAGCTAATACACGCCAAAGTACTAAGTCAAGAGAGGTCCCATACCCTCTAGTGTGGTTAGCACGCAAAATGCTCAGTACGGTGGCGCAAGTAACTCGGTCCTTAATGACCCGGGCACCATTCCAGTCACACTCAGAAGCACACCAATCATACCATTGTGCCCAAGTCTAAATCATTTTTTTTCAGTTTTAGTTTTCATAAGTAGACATGGCACAAGGCTGAAATCATAAATCATAATAAGTTTTATGTGATCAAGGTTATCGACAAGTCGATAACCGCCCATTTCTACCGGAAGCTAAGCATGGCTAAGCAATTAATCCGCCAACTACTAAGTGACAAGAGCTCATCCACGAACTCTAAATCAAAACAATACCTAGGTTCATGGTAGTAGAGGATAATCATTTGCTAAGGAAATGCATCTACTAGGTCAACTAACGACAATAGTTTAACACAAAGTAGCAATGCATACATAGAATTTGTAATCAACATAAATACTTAAAATACTGGGATTAACATGATCAAACTTCTTGCCTTGCTGGATTTGCTCTTGCTACAGAGGAGGATCCTCAGGTTCAATAAATTCTTCGGAACCTAACGCGAAAAGGCGATAAAACCAATAAGAATGAAGAACACCAAAAGGAACTCAACAGCAAAGAACATCCAAATCCCATGAAATTTACACAGCAGTTAGAGGTTGATTTTAGACAATTTTAGAAACAAGAATCACTTCATTTGGACTTAGCATGAAAAAGTTATGGTTAAACTAAGTTCTCACGAGCCTATAAATTCCTAAATTAATTTTTGGTACTGTTCATGGCAAAAATTTCTAGAATGATCTAAGCTCGAAATTTTTATAGCAAGTAGATTATGACAGCAAAATTGATTTTACTAAATCTGGAGTTATAATAATTTACTTATGATTTTTCTAAGTTGCAAAACGAGCATAATGCACTTTCCAGAAATATAAACAGGTGCAAAACCTATTTCACATTAAAGCGTGATAACAGAGGGATTTTCTAGCATCAATTTCATATTTTTAGGATTTACAGGGAATTACTTGTGTCTTTTACAACATTAAATGAATTTTTAAATGCTACCTAGAAGGTTAAATTTATTAACATATTTTTCTGGTGCTGATTTAGGCCTACAACCATTTTTAGATTAAAGTTTAGTTAATAACAAATTTATCAAAGTTAAAGTCATTCAATTTGTAGATATACAGAAAAAGATATGCATTTTCTAAGTTTTAAATCAATTCTGGAATATACAAAAATGGCTGAAAACAAGCTATTTAAGATTACAGGATTTTCTACCATAGAAGCATAGCTAAAAGCATTTTTATAATAAGATTTAGTGAAATACAAATTTATTATAGTTGGATTCATTTAAAAAGGATCTATTTTGATTTAGATATGAATTTCTAAAGATTTAATACAATTTTTTGTTGCTAAATAAATACTTACAGAAATAAACAACACTTAACAGAAAAGAATCGACGTGGACAATTATGGGCCCTTGATTTGAAATCTAACGGTGCGCGCGAGGGGTGCGCGAGAGTGGCCCGAAGGGCCCAATAGATCACGACCGTTGATCAAAGATCAGAGGGTTCATACTGAGTGCGGTTCGGGCGACCCGAACAGCACACGAACCACAGCCGCTGATCAAGCGATGAACGGCCCACAGCGATGAGAGGATCGGGTGACCCGATCGGCGCAATGATATGGGCCACAGATCGCAAAATGAACAGTGGCCATAGATCGAAATGCAACACTGGAGTGCTGACACGTGGGGCCGCATGTCAGTGACTGAGAGTCACACATGCGAGCTTTAACACACGTGCACAGAGCTCGGGTCCCACATGGCAGTGACTTACAGAGGATCTTTAGGACAGCTAATTAATTACTAATGACCAATGATTAATGATGATTAGCAATTAATGTGTCCTAACGATTTTGAGCAGAGGTGATTTAAATGATTGTGGGCCCACCTGGCAGTGGCACAAGGGGAAAGTTTAGGACCAATTATATGTTAACAATGATTAACATTTAATGAACTCGAAAATTAGTCTTAATGACCCCGTGACTGAGGTTTAAGGCCTACGGGCCCACACGTCAGTGACCTAAAAGACAATTTCGGACACATTAATGCTAAGACAGGGATTTAATGATAATCATTAGCATTAATGATGTCCGAAAGCAATTGGTTAACGCGAGCGATGATTACAGGGGGGTTGGGCCCACATGTCAGTGAGACATTTAGGCCAGATTAAGACACAATTAATACTCCTAATGATTGACAATAATTGGGCATTAACTGTGTCCTAATAATTTGACGAAAACGGGAGTTTCTCAGCTGACAAAAACCGAGTGAGAACAGCAGCTTGTCGCCGGCGACTCCGGTCGCGGTGGCGCCAACCAAATATCAAAATGGGTTCGTAATAGTGTTGCGGACCCAATGGTGATGACCTCGCCGGCGGTGGAGGTCTAGAACGCCGGCGAGCCGGAAAACTAAGATGGAGCCATTTTCGGCAAAACATGAAAATAGCAAAATGCTCCGTTGCAGTCCACGAAAGCGAGTGCCAACACTTCTAGGGACTAATAAGAAGCTACCTGAGCCAAGGTGAGCTTCAAAAGTGGCCGGAGAAGCTTGAACACGATGGAGTTCACCGGAGCCGAGGAAGATGAAGAAGAAAAAGACAATCTGAGCAAAATGAACACCAATGGGTGATCAAAATAGCTTCATCATGGTTCCCACAAGCTCCACAAGTAAGCAATTGCAAAAAGAACCACTTACCGGAGTTGGAGAAGAAAGGGGGTGAAATCAGCCGAAAATCTGCAAACTTAAAATTGAGTGATTCCTGTGAATGCAACCCAAAATTAAGTTAGGGGAAATATAAAGGAAGTTGAGGAGCTCAAAAGGGTGCAAGAAATATTGAAGGTGAACCACTGGATACCAAGATCCACAATGGAGCTCCACAGTAGAAAATGGTGTTTTGAAGATTTGAAGTGGTTTTGAGCTCAAATACAGAGAATGAGCAAAGTGTGGTGTAAAGGAACACCAGGAGGAGCTAAGGGGGGTTTATATAGAGGAAGGATTAGGGTTTCGAGCACGCACATGAGTCCATGGTGAGCTTGGTTCATGGCACGGTCATGGACCAAGAAATGATGGGAGCAGCTGAGACTCGGGATGGAGGAGCCGAAAGCCTGGGGGTGCATTTAATGCCCCACAGATTGATGTTGACGAGAGCAAGCTCGAAGTGACACAATGAAGCCGCCCTCTCTCTCTCTCCCTGCCATCGCTTGCATGCGCGCACGGAGAGACAGAGGAGGAAGAAGAACAGAAAAGAATAAGGTGACCGTCGGATCTGAGATGGATGGCTGCGATTAACTAGGATGTTCGGGTGACCCGAACAGCCCATACAATAAGGACGGCCAGATCTAAATCTAATGGCTCAAAAGGATGGCTCGATCGCGGTGGCCCGAATGGCACAAACGACGCGGCGGCGATTGAAATCAACGGCGAAAATCAATCGCGCGTTTGAAAAGGCTCGGTGCGATTAGTTGGTTTAGTCGAGTCAAGTGGCTCGAGCCCGAGTCCGACTCAAACCCAGGAACAATGAATCGACTTTAGGTTTTAAATTTAAGTGAGACTTTTGAGGATTTATTAGAGGTAGCAAAATAACTCCAAAATTCTGAAATTTTTACAGGAGCTTGCTGACTTAGATATTGACCTTGTGCAAAATTTTAGAGGTTTTATGCTATGCATTGTTCTCCAAAAATTCTGCAAGGTACTGGTCCAAGGTTTGACTGAAAGTCAAACAGGTTTGAGTGCCCGCTAAAATATTCAAACAATTTCTAAAAATTGTGAAATTTTTGAAGGGTCACATACCATCCCAAGAACTTAGGAAAAATATTTCAGAGGATGATCAAAAGGTTTGACAAGATTGTTTTGAAGGATCAAGATTTGGATCAAAGACTTGTGACTTTGTATTTCCATAGTTCTTGTACAATAATTGTTCAAGATACACACAGAAATACATGGCGTAAGAAAAAGTTTTAAATTTCTACTCATTTTCTTACATTTGAAACACAAGCCCAATATTGGGATGTTACAACTCTCCCCCCTTTACAAGAATCTCGTCCCGAGATTTGGCTCACTCGGAAAAAAGAGGGGTAGTCTGAACATGGGCACAGAGCACCATCGGTGCCTTGCAAGCTTACAATTCGAGGCGTCTGTACTTAGCCAAGTGGTGGTAGAAAACGTGTCACTTTATCCGACGCAGGGAAACTTACCAGGTTCAGATAAAACAAGGATTGACAGACCGAGAGATCTTTCTAGGTTCTAAGGTCGATGGTGCAAGGCCGCTATTAGCTGGTGGAGCGATTTGTCTGGTTTTTCTACCAACGAATGAGACCTCAGATCGATCAATAGCTATCTGAGTCATCCTCTGCTGACTAGTTTGTTAGAGGAGCTATGGCCCTTTAGGCCACAGAAATTTTGAGGCAATAACAAGTATGTGATACCCTAGGATGTATAGGGAAGGAAATGTCTGCCTAAGTCAAATAAGCGATGACATCCCGAGAAGGCATCTTGGGGTTGGGATAGATTAGCAAGACCTTTTGGCGGGGTGGTACAGAGCTTCAAATAAAGAGCCAAAACAAGACCACCGACAGCAGCAAAAGGTGGGGATACAAGGAAATGAGATACTCCTGAATCGAATAAATTAGTATCAGGGAAAGAGTTAACAAGAAGCGTACCTAACACGACGTTGGGGTACCTCCTGAACTTTCCCAACCGAGATGGAGTTGTCTTGAGTACGAACGACCCTCAGTCACGATGTTTGCGAGTTCATGTGATCGGATCACGGGCCGCGAAAAGAAATGAGAGGTTGCTGCAATCTTCTTGGGGCAACTATTTGCATAATGGCCCTTATTGTTGCAGAAGAAACAGGTGATCTCCTCAAGAGCCCTCTTCTGACCCTTGCGAAATTCCTTTAGCGCTCTCCCTCTGCCCCCAGCAACAAGGGTTTTGCCGACCATCGCCTGAAGGTCGGGGAAGCCATAGACTGCTAACTTGTCCTGCAGCTCCGTAGACAAACCCTCCAAGAACTTCTCTTGCTGGGCGGCATCGGTGGCGGCGAGTCTTACGGATGCACGAAGAATCTGCTGTTGAAGTTCTACTGACTTGGTAATCACCCGGTTCAGACCACACTCCTTGGGGTCATGATCATTCCCCTCACAAAGGAAACAAGTGACTTTGGTAGTCAGACATTTTTCGGGTAGGTGGCTTTGGTCGCAGTTCGGACAAGCTGTAGTACACTCGATGTTGTAGTGTCCTTCCTCACCACAGCACCGGCAAATCTTAACCTACCCCAGTTGACAATCTTCGGCGACGTGGCTCTCCTCACTAAGGTCACAGCAAAAGGGAGGTAGTTGTGTAATACCCCGTCCTTGTTTAGGAAGAATTCTGTTCGAATTCGAGTTCTAAATAGAATTTTCGGCGTTTGCGTCTGTTCTTTCAGTTTTGGTGCCGATTTTGGGCCAGAAGACCCTAGTGGGGGCATTGTGGGCCCATTGGGGGGCCTGCCGTGAGGCCCAAGGGCAGCCGTGAGGCCCTTTTGGGGGGCCGGCCAAGTGGCTTTGGGGGTTGGTTAACCCTAATTTTCCTCCCCACCTCCCCCACCTTTTCCCATCTTTCCCCCTTGTGGCCGTCACCTCCAATCTCCCCTCCCCCTTGCGCCCTTTCTCCTCCTCCCCTAGAGGTTCCCTAGCCCTGGTGCTGCACCTCCCCCTAATCGAGCCACGGTTCTTTTGGTGCCGATTCGTTCCTGCTGCTAGTACGCAAAGAAAGGAGGGGGATCTTTCCGGGGATTGCTGTTCAAGAAGGAAAGGGAACTTCTCCAAGGAACCCTCATCATATTCCTAGTGTTCCAAGGGTAACGTTTATTGTTTTTGTTGTTTGGGTTGATCATAGATTGGGTTTTGGGAAGGAGTGATTAAATTAAGTTCATCGACTATAGAATCAATTCTGTCCGAGTTTTGCGTGGTTAGTATCGAGTTCTTAGAGGCTGATTTAGAGGTTTTGATCTCCTAGATACTTTTAGAGGATGTTCTTATCTTTCGGTGGCCACCAAGAAAACATGATTCCGACTTTCGAGTCAAAAGTTATGATAGATTTAGTATCTGTTGTCCGAAACACGACGAGTTACGCCTTTCAATTTATCTCCTAAAATATGTTAATGTTAGGGGACGATTCAGGGTTTTCTCATAACTAGGTTATTGTAGATAATTTCATAACCTTTTCAGGTTGATAAAGAATACTCAATTCAGAGTTTTAGTTTAAAAGTTATGGACGTTTTAGTACTGCTGTTTAATCTGTTCGGACAGTTTACATTCTGCAGATTCATTCAAGCTGTTAGTATACTAATTTGGCCGAATTGGGTTATCTCGTCAACTAGAATGTTGTAGATGTGTTCTCTAAGTTTTTGTAGGATCTAGACTCACCTCTTTTCGAGTCCCGGTCAGTAGCTATGGTCTTTATCGTCTTGCTGTCCGGATGCGACTCCGTGTGCCGTTTATTTTCAGAGTTAGGTTTATGGCTATTCCTTGGGTGTTCAAGGGTAATGTAGAATATTAATTCATGATGGGTTCTATGTTGTTCTTATTTCGGTTATTTAATTGTTTAGCAATGAGGCTATGGGTTTGGGAGCACCATCGTTGTTGCTAACGCCGCAACATATGAAGACAAGTACTTTGTTGATTTTAAGTGTTGTGATTGTGAATGTCTACATGAATATGATGTGATATCTTGTGATACCAGAAATGCTGAACTGGTGATGTTCTTTCAATATGTTGAGTATATGCTGAGAGATGATATTATCACTGTTCATGTTCATATTATGCATTCTTTTATTCATGTTATGTCCACGGGAGTGGATTGTAAGTCCCACCATTCCAATGTGGGCAGATTTGGACATTGTCATGTCCCGTCCACAGGAGTGGATTGAAAGACCCATCAATTCGGTATGGGCACGTAAGACCCATCAATTCCGGTATGGGCGCTTTGGACACCTATATGAAACGTTCTTCATATGGGACTTGGATCCCGCACTTTTGTTAAGGTGCGGGCTTAAGTGAACACCGACGTTGTGTCAACTGCTATCTGCAGTATAAGCATGTGTGTAGTCCAACTTTGAGTACATTCATTCATGTCGGGCATTCCTAAGTTTTCGTTCGATGTATGTTCGTATTCTTTTATGATGATGTCTTGCTCGTATGTGTCTTTCGTCCTTTTATTGTACTTCCTGAGTCGTGGACTCATTCTTGCGTTGTTTGTTTATTTTAGGTAACCCCTGAAGTTGGCTCACTTGGGAGGGAGTAGACACGCACTACTCGTTCACATCAATCTATTCAAGTTCAAGATTAAATTTAGTTCTATCTTACATTCGTTATTGATGAACTGTAATAATTAATTCTAAATGGTGAAGGAAGGATACCTTCCCCCACAACAAGTTGATTTATTTCTGCATGTGAACCTTCTTTAATGATGATCTGTAATAAATAACTTCGAAGGTGAAGGAAGGATACCTCCACCATGTCCTGTTTGTTTGATGCTGTCATTAGTTGATAAACTTATTTCATATTCTTCCGCTTTGTGTAGATTGTTAGAGTAAATAGGTGACATCTTGGCTTCCGATTAGCCAGGGTGTTACAGTTGGTATCAGAGCGGGCTTTAGGTCCATGGTAATTGAATATTAAATTGACACACTGTGCACAGTAGGTGGGGTTGGGAAATCCATTGTTTCCGCATTTCTATTGTTATGCTTCATTCGTTGAACAATTGTTGAATTGCTTCTTGTTGTTAATCTATGATATGTTATAATATTCTATATCTATGAATCTATTCTATGATTGTCATGAGATGATCATGTATAATCATAATTAATTATATTGTTTAAACGTGTCGATGATGGAGGTTAAGAAGTGGAGGCCGTGGTTGTGGCCCTGGTCTTTGTCACATTGCACCAGGATTCGTGGTAGCCGAATAGAGTAGTTACCCCGAATACCATAGTTGTAGGGGTTGAGCGTGAGCTGCTTTAGAAAGAAGTTTTCTTTCTTGATCTCTGATCTTGACAAATTCAGTTACGTGGTGGGCGATGAATTTCTCTTGGGTTCGTAGTTCTTGGTAGTTCTTGAGTTTCAATGGGTATCTAATGGTTCTCTCAAACAATTATTGTTTTTCATTGTTGAGTTGCTTTTACTACTTGTGATCTTTGTCAATTAGCAATATTGATAATTCCATGGTTGTTCCTTCTTTCTCATTAAAAAAAACAACGACTCAATTATTCGTTTGATAGTTTGAGTAATGAGAGTTCGATTGTGTGTTTTTGGTAATAGTTGCAGTTGATGAAGTTTTCTTGAGTTAGTGTTTTACATTCCTTCTGATGAGTTTTCATTGGACTTTCTTGGTTCCATAAATCGACTACTTGTTCTCCTGACTACTGGTCTAATGTTGTTTCTTGGGAACGTTGGTTATCGGCAAGATTTATCTTTTCTTGGGAGTTCTACTCTTCTTATTGGAAATGTGATTCAATTATTCGCTTGGAATTGTGGATACTGAAAGTTTTCTGTTGTAAGTTCTTTATCATGTGAAAGCTTTGGCTTTGTGTATTTCTTTTGGTTTATTTTGAGTGTTAAAATTTAATACCTCTTCTTCTGAAGGATTGTGTTAAAATCCCTAACTGATGTCTTGTCTTGCTTAAGTAAGAGGTGTTAATTAAATGAATTAATCGTCATGGCATGATTTATCATATTTGGGTTATTAGCTTTGTGCAAGCAGTTTATTCTTAACTAGTATCCATGGAGGTGAATTTCTTAGATGTGAAATGTCGTTATATTTGGTACATGATGAATTTTAGATAAGAGTTTGTTCATTCTGTTCAAGTACCTATTGTTATTAAGAAGTGTGGAAATGTTGATGAATCGGTTTGATCTTTACGAACAAGTAACCTGCTAAATTTGTTAAACGGATTGGAATCTAGGCCCTTTTTTTCCGGTTGTTCTAACCGCTAGTGATGGTTAAGTTAAGGATATGTTCGAATGTTGCCTTGATAAATATTCCTCTTGAATCTGTCTTCTATTTGGATATTGATGATCTTATACGTATGATAGCTTTACCTAATTCTTGCCATTGTAAAAATTATTGAAACTTGTTAAATGACTAGATGAGCGATGATGTATTGCCTTGTGAAACCTTATCTTATGCATCCTATAATATTGAAGTTTAAGGCATTCCATTCTAATTGCTGAGCAAAAGTTAGAACGTTGACTATGTCCTCTTAACTATTGTTGAGTTTGCAAACAGAGGTAGGATCATGATTGTGCCATGTGTGGCTAGAGAGCATTTAGTGTGTTCTATCTTGGCGTCAAGTGTCAGTAAGAGTTAAATGGATGAAAGCTAATATGAGATTTCTGTTGGTGTTCATTGGTGAGATTGTCATGTTCTATTATCATCTTGTTGAAAGAACTTGTTTCAATTATGAGGGTTTTGCACTAGGTTTTCCCTAGATCAAGTAGATGCAATCTTATTTAAATATTAGAGACATGATGAAGTAATTTATTGTGTCTCTTTTGAAATTTTTTTTGTAGTGATAAGAGAGTATTATTTCGTTGAAAGTAAAAGAATTTGATCACTTGCGTGATATTGATTTATTGAAAGTGTTTCGAGTTTTGCGTTTGTAATCATTTGGACCTCATGAACTATGGGGAAATTGAGTCTGTTTCGAGCAAAGTGACGTGTTGAAAGATTTTATTGGTTCTTAAGTGGTTCCTGTGATTTGGTCTTAAGAGTTTATCCTATTTAAGCTAGCGAAGTGATGCAGTAGTCACAGAAAATAACATTCCTGGTTAAAGGAAGGGGTGAAGCAAAAGTAATTGAGATTTAAGTCGCGGTTCGCAACTTGCAGTTATTTGAGTGTGCTTAGACCTTATGCATTTGTTCCATAAGAGTTCACCATTTTTCAAATGGCAATACCTTCTTCTCATTTGTGGTTTGGTATTCGCTTATAGCAAGACTTGAGCCCTCAGCTGTTGACTTCCTCTATGTTTTTCGAGTTCTTTGCTTAAGTGACTATTTCCCTGGATCCTGTGTTTACTTCGAGCAGTAAATGTCTTCATTTGTTTTTTCTTTTGAGGAAGGATCCACCGATTCGTTTCACAGTGGTTTTTCGAAGTGTTTATTCAATGTGGTTGTGAGACCTTGGATTGAAAGTTAATCGAGGAGCATTGAAAGATGAACTAATTTCGTGTATAATTCTTGGAGAGAGTTTTATTTATACAAAATGTTTGCCTTTGAGGCTAAACTGATTGCATTGTTGCAACCATTAGAACCTAAGGAGATTTGTGATCCAAGATTCTTTGTTCATTTGGGTGGAACATTAGAATTTTGAAAGGATGGGAAACTTACTCGATGCATTAGAGTGTTGCGATTGGGTACCTTGCGGTTATGCGGATGAAATATGACGGTGTTGTAATGAGAGTAATATTAGCGAAGTGTCGATCGTTAAAGTGATTAATGAAATAGCGAGATTGTTGGATTATTGTCGAAATGACTTGGGCGTAGTAGGTAACTCTCTAAGAGCTTGAATCTTTATAAAGATAATTGGGTCGAGGAAATGTTTTCGTGTTGATGTTAATGCGTAAGTATGTTTGGATTGTGATAATTTTAGGGATTTAAACTAAGGTTTTCCTATCTTCTATATGAGAAGTTTGTTGTAGGGGTCTTAGAGGTTAAAATCTGGGCTTTTGCATCTTTATGCTAGAACTTTGGTCATCCAATGATTTGTGTATAGTGGAAGTAGAATAAGGGTGTTACAGGGTGGATTCCGAATAGTAGGATGTTCATTGATAGAACCCTTGATGAACTGTATGAATATGTGTGCTGAGGATTCCGAGTTGTTTATTAATAAAAGATTGAGGTGATGTGATTGCATGTGAGATCTATTTTGAGATGCATTGGAAGTCATATGTCAAATTAATTCTATCGGTAGAGGAGTTATTGAGAGAATGTTTGGTGGAGTCGATAAAGCCTCTATCTGAGAGGTGTGGGTGATGTATTCCGACTTGAGCATCGTGTTGAGAATGCCAAGTTAAAAGAGATGAGTTAGTGTATTATGTAATGAAATGGAATTCCAAAGTTTGAGAGAAATTTTATTCCTAAAAGAGAAACTGGAAATTGATACTTCCTCAAAGAAGTGACACGTTTCTTTGATTTTTGTTTGAGCTTTGTGTTTTGGCGAATGTTTTTATAAGTTGAGCTTGACATTTATATTGGCATGTGTGGTTCTTATCGATTCGAAAGGATGAAATAAATTTATGTTTTGGGCATTCGAGTGACTTCTCTTTTAGCGACGTGGTGTTTATTTGAAAACTTTCTAATTCGAAGGTGGAAAGGTTTTGTGATGAATTTTCGATTCGATTTGACTCTTTTGGCACCAAGTTAGCAATGTGTGGTTGCGACAAGAGTCCTTACTTTCGTTGACTCGTTTGTAACAAGGATTGTTTAGAGCGAGTTCGTCGTGTGACCCTCGTAAAGGGGGTGACCACGGTTACGGTGAAGAATTCGATTGGAGGTGGAACCGGAGTTCCGTGTGCTGCGCTTGTTGTGTTTTGGTACCAAAGGAGGTTAACCCAAAGTACCTTGGTTTGTTCTCGCGATTTCGGGGATTACGGTTGGCGTATTGCTAGAACTGTCTCGGTCCATATGTGATTACGCGACTTAGGTTGTTCAGTCTTGAGTGAGTAATCGAGTCATTCAAAGTTTGAGATTTTGTTAAAGATGTTGACCATCCAGTAAGGTCTTACCTTCGATCCTCTTTTGATGAGTATTCTTGGACAGATTCGGGTTGAGTGTTAGGGACGGATGATACGGGGAAGCCCGATCTTCTCGGTGAGGAACCGTGGATAGTTGATGCGAAGTAGGCGATGTCGCTAGTGAACACTCGCGCCAATGCACGAACCCTCAACTCTTGAATACGCCCAAAACACAGGGTAGTTGTTCGTTGCGAGACCACGAACGAGCGAACGCCAAGTCCCCAATTCCCAATGGAACAGCGGCTTGACCTTGGATTGCGAACAAAACAAATGGATCGCCTAATTCTCTCTCAAAGTCCTCGCATGAACTCGGTGTCGAAAGAACAAGCAATAGCTATGTTTCAATCTTATGCATAAACTGGTCGCCTCTATGGTGCGGCCATGGGGGTTTATATAGCCTCCCACGCAAGCACAAAACTCGGATGAACAATAACCGAGTGCTACTGAATCCGAGTCCGAAACCTTTGTTCATTGCTCAAGATAATCGAGTGCGATTCGCATTCACGTGAAACGATAATCCGATTAAAAACGTCCTACTTTAATTTGGAAATTTAAACTAGTCTCCTCTCGGTTCCCCTTGTATTGTGAGCTTTCCTTCTCTTAGCTTATGCGAATTTGTTCGATACACTTGATGCTTCTTTTGATGCCAATGTAACCCTTGTTGGCCACATGTGTTTCTTCTCCATGAAATTGTTCTGACCTCCTCTCCTCCAAAGGCTTCACAATATTCAAACCTAAGAATGCACAAAACATTTGCATGAGGTAATACCCAATTCTCATCAATGACAATAGAAGATTCATTAAGAAACAAAAGCACTGTTGATTTAGAAGTTTAGCTCTTGCTCGTCGGTGGACCAATATGCATACATACTTGAATTATTTGTAGCGTCATGTATGGCGTCCACCTCGCATGTGTATGACCACCAATAGGGAAAGATGTATAAGTGTTAGGGGTCCCTCATCATCCTCCCCTCTTGAAAAGGCGCGTCCTCGACGCTAGATCATCACCACCAAAGAAAGGTGATAAATCGGCAACATTGAAAGTAGAGCTCACGCCATAGTCATCGTAGGAAAGCTCTATCTTGTAGGCATTGTCGTTGATCTTCTCAAGCACCTTGAAAGGTCCATCACCTCGTGGCAGCAATTTAGACTTGCGGCGTTCGAAAACGATCCTTGCGGTAGTGCACCCAAACCAAATCACTGGTTGAAAAATCATCTTCTTTCGTTTCTTATTCGCCTTCTCAAAGATAGGACTTGACCTTGCGCTCTATCTCCTCTTTTGTTTTGAGATGCAATTTCTTCACATACTCACTCGCTTGGATGCCTCCATATGAACACGGTGTTGACTTGAAGTGGCAGCAAATCAAGCGGCGTAAAGGGTTTGAAACCATACACCACCTCAAAAGGACACAGCGTGTAGTGGAGTGCGGCCCGATTATAAGCGAATTCCACGCGCGGCAAACAATCCTCCCACTCGCGCAGATTCTTCTTGATCATGGTCCGAAGTAGCATCGAAAGTATGCGTTCACCACCTCCGTTTGACCATCGGTTTGGGGATGACAAGTCGTCTTTGAATAACAACCGTCCCAGTTTACCCCAAAGTGTCTTCCAAAGTAGCTCATGAACTTCACGCCACGATCGACACAATAGTGCGTGGCACGCCATGTAGCCTCACGATCTCCCTGAAAAACAAGTTAGCAATATGCGACGCATCGTCGCTCTTGTGGCACGGAATAAAGTGTGCCATCTTTGAAAAACGATCCACAACGACAAAAACAGAATCACTCGCCCTCTTAGTTCTAGGTAATCCTAAAACAAAATCCATACTAATATCCTCCCATGGTGCATTGGGAGCAGTAGAGGGGTATACAAACCGTGTGGATTCAATTTTGATTTCGCTTTGTGGCAAGTAATGCATCGTTGCACATACCTCTCTACATCTCGCCTCATCTTAGGCCAATAAAAGTGATCGCTCAGCATAGATAACGTCTTCTCACGTCCAAAATGTCCCATCAACCCACCTGCATGTGATTCCTGCAGTAATAGCAAACGCACGGAGGAGTCTGGAACGCATAATTTGTTATTGCGAAACAAAAACCCATCATGGATGTGAAATTTATCCCAGCCTTTCCCCTCTTTGCAATGTGCATAAGGAACGGAAAAATCATGGTCATGAGCATAGAAATCACGCAAACTCTCTAAACCAGAACTTGCACTCCTAATTGAGTTAAAGCACACTTTTCCTAGAGAGCATCGGCTACCACATTTTCCTTTCCCTTCTTATATTTTACAATGTAAGGAAACGACTCAATGAATTCGACCCATTTGGCATGTCTACGGTTCAGTTTGCTTGGCCCTTTAAATACTTTAATGCCTCATGATCGAATGAATAATAAACTCTTTAGGCCATAAATAGTGTTGCCAAGTTTCTAACGCACGCACTAAAGCATAAAGCTCTTTGTCATAGACCGGATAATTCAATTGAGCACCATTTAGTTTCTCACTAAAATAAGCTACCGGTCTACCCTCTTGCATTAAAACACCGCCAATACCCAATCCACTAGCATCACACTCAATTTCAAAAATTTTAGTGAAATCAGTAAAACAAGCAACGGTGCTTGAGTCAAGCGTTTCTTAAGTTCAGCAAAAGCATTGTCTTGCGCTACCCCACACAAATTCAACACCCTTTTAGTAAGTTCATTCAAAGGCACTATGGTGCTAAAATCCTTCACAAAGCGCTCGATAAAACCAGTGAGACCATGAAAGCTCCTAATCGACTTACATTCACAGAGTTGGCCAATTTTTAATCGCTTCAATTTTAGACTCATCTACTTCAACTCCCAATGCAGAAACAACATAGCCCAAAAGATGACACGATCTTTGCAAAGGTTCACTTCTCTAAGTTACCGAATAACCTAGCCTCACGCAACACTTGTAGAACTTGTCTAAGATGGTCTATGTGTTCAGATTCATCTGTTGTAAATCGAGAATATCATCAAAGTACACAACTACAAATTTACCAATCAAATGCCTTAAAACATGATCCATTAAGCGCATGAATGTACTAGGTGCATTAGTTAAACCAAAAGGCATGACTAACCACTCATACAACCCAAATTTTGTTTTAAATGCTGTTTTCCACTCATCCCCTTCATGCATCCTAATTTGATGGTAACCACTGCGCAAATCTATCTTAGAAAAAATAACAACACCACTCAATTCGTCTAGCATATCATCTAAGCGAGGTATAGGATGGCGATATCAATTGTGATATTATTAATCGCTCGACAATCTACGCACATACGCCATGAACCATCTTTCTTAGGAACTAAAATAACAGGAACAACACAAGGGCTTAAGCTTTCACGTACATACCCTTTGGAGAGAAGCTCTTGTACTTGTTTCTGAATTTCCTTTGTTTCCTCGGGATTGGTGCGGTACGGTGGTCGGTTCGTGGCGACGCCCGGAATCAAGTCGATCTTATGTTCTATCCCACGAATTGGTGGTAGCCCATTTGGTACCTCGTTTGGAAAGAGCGTCGAAGTCCTGCAAAACACAAGCAACACCACTAGGAAGAGAAGACAAGTCGTTAGTCGAAAGCAAGGCGTCTTTGTACAATAGTACAAAGTGCACCAAATTGGGATCTTCGCTGAATTCTCTCATTTCGATTTGGTTGCTAACATCACTAAATTCTTCTCTCGCTCTTTGGCGGTCTCAACGTGCATCTCAATTTTACGCATTGAAGAATTCACAATGTTGCGGTGTAAGGGGCTTCAAGATGATATCCATATTATTCCATCGAAATGTGTAGCGATTTGTACGCCCATCATGAACAGCAGAACGGTCATATTGCCATGGCCGTCCCAAGAGCAAGTGACACACCGCCATAGGCACAACATCGTGATCCACGATTGTCGGTGTACTTCCCAATAGAAAACGTCACTCGCACCATATAGTTCACCTTCACTTCCTCTTTGTCGCTCAACCATTGCACATGATAGGGACGTGGATGCGGCAAGTACTTCAAACCCAACTTATGACACATATCCTTGCTAGCCAAATTGTGACAACTTCCGCCATCAATGATCACTTTGCGGACCTTACCCTTATCAAGCTTCGCCCAATCAAACAAATTGCACCATTGTTCGAGTGACGGCGATGGCATCACACTAAGCACCTTGGGCGTGCAAACAATGGAATACTTGCTCGGTGTTAGGAAACTCGTGATCGCACTCACATTGTTCTATGTCATCGATGTGCAAGGCTGGTTGCGCATCGGCGACTCGTCATCACTAGTCAAACATAACCGCCATCCTCGGTGATAAGCATAGTTCGACATTTGGCGCGCCCTCGAAAATGGCCAACACCCTTGCACTTGTGGCAAATGATGTCACGTGAACGCCCCTGTTGACCCCATAGACGAGGTCACACTAGCAGCGCGCCGCAGTCGACGCACCGTCTTGGTGTACTCTCCGACTTCTTACTTGCGGAATGCGCATTGCCGGGTACTTCGGCCGAGTGCTCTTGTTTGGCCGGGTTGTTGTTATATGGCTGTCTGGGGTGGTGAAGGACGTGAACAGGCGCGAACCGCATCTTCAATCACTTCTCGCTCGGCCGGCGTGCTTGGTGTAGCAACTCAATCATATCATTATAGGGATGGTGATTGACAATGCGCTTGATGAAGATGATTCATGCCGACTAGAAATCTCGCTATGGTGCATTCTTCATTCTCGGACATCGCATGTATCATGATAGTTTCCATCTCCTTATGATATTCATCAATTGACCTCATACCTTGTCGCACATCAACTTCTCAAATAGTGGCGCTTGTAGTAGCGAGGTACAAAGCGTGCCCGCAAATGTCGCTTCATCCGCTCCCGGTGATGTCGGCAACTCATGGCGCTCCATAAACTACGAATGAACTGCTCCCACCAATGTGTAGCATAATCATCCAAGCCATTGGAAGCAAGCATGACTTCTTCTCATTGGAATAGTTGTTCATTGAAACAACTTATCCACCTTCGGCTCCCAAGTGAGGTATTGCTCCACATCCGTACCACACGAAAATATAGGAAGAGTAAATTTGGGCTTAGCGACAAAATCGTCGGCGTCGTCGTCGTCGCTGCGTTGTTGCGATGGTGGCGCTGTCGGTCATCGTAGTCGTCGACGGGGAAATCGTCATCCCATTGCTCGGCCTCATCAGCCATGCTACGAGGTGCACGATGCACACCTCCTCCGTGGACACCCTGTGGTGCGCCTCCACCCTAGCCGCCGTTGCCTCGGCCACGCCCATGAGCCTGAGGGCGTGCCGCGGCTGCCATCCCAACGTTTGGCGGCACCGCCATGCGACGCGCCTGCCGCTGTCGTCGCTCCTCATCCACACGAATAGCACGCTCATCCTCGGTCTCATTGTGCAAAACGGCCGGAGGGCCGTGCACACTCGTGTCATCAGCTTGCGCACCCCCACGAAGATTGTGTTGTGCGAACATGGCGCGTAGCTCCAGGAAGTTATGGTTGATGGCCGTACGCAATTGTGTGACCTCCTCCCGAGGGTGTTGGTCGACCGAACTTCCCGAGTTCATCGCGCACGCCATTGTCACCATCTTGAAGTTATTTTTGCGGCATCTCGCGCAGAAAGTGTACTCGCCCACGTAACCGGTGCCTCTGGATTAGGTGGATCCTCCTCGTGACTGACATGGCAACAACTCACAAACAAGAAACGAGGTTATATCCGGGTTAGTAAAAGCGCTCTCTACTACGCTCGCAACTCAGCATCACGAAAACAAGACAAGCTTACTGTTCCAAAGTGAATCAAGGGACGACAAATCGACGGTTGACAATGAGCGACCTTAACCCGTAATGTATGAGCGTAACCAAGAGCAAGGGAGTACACAAACGGGTGTAGGTGGAGCTCGGACAGATATGTGTATATCCTATGCAACTGATATTCAAGGTATTGTAAAGCTAAGTAATGATCCAAGCTAGAGTATTTTGCCTATGTGCTGATCCAAAGGTTTAAGCGAAGTGTATGAACGCACAAACAAAGATAAATGTGACTTAATGCAAACAAAGGAATGAGCTAGTGATAGACAAACTGAAATTGAGATGAAAACTAGCTCGCTTTTTGCACCAAGTACTATGAGAGACGCTAGCCAATTGCAAAGATATCAATGTTAGGGCACAAGATTGCTCAAATAGATTAAATACACAATCTGAAATTGTGGACTAAGGTTTACTCTTCCCAATTTCGCCCCTTTTTGTTTGTTTTTTCTCAAACCGCATGAACAAAGCTCTTCGCCCTTCGGCTATTAAGGAAACCGAAAGGAAAAAATTTGGTCTTGGTATTTGCGGGTTTGATCTTTTGTTTTTTAATACCTTTTCAAGCCGTGGCTTTTTCTTGTAATTTGCCTTTTCCTCTTTTCTTATTGCAATGGCCGAAATAGGGTTTGCTTCCTCTTGATTGCACAAGTCTCACAATTCAACAACGTGTAAATAAACCAAAGAACGACCCTAGTGCAATGTACAAAAGCTAGTCTCAAGGATGAAAGAATATAAGTGAAGCTCAAGAAACCCAAAGTGTTTGATCGGCTATCTCTTTTTGGGTGCTAATTGAGGAGTTCAATCGGCAATTTAGTACGGTTTATGTGAACACAACGATTAAGCAACGCAAAAAGGAACACATGGATCAGCACTAAAAACAAAAACTCTAATGGATGAAAACTTAACTAAGCGCACAAGAAATAACAGATTAAACTACGGTTTTGGTATTGCAATTTTCGGTTTATTGGGCGATAGGATAGAAAGCGAATCTAACTACGGGTAAAGAAATTCTCACCGAGTAAACCTAGAATCGATACCATATGATACGGGGAAGGCCGATCTTCTCGATGAGGAACCGTGGATAGTTGATGGCAGTACGCGATGTCGCTAGTGAACACTCGCGCCAATGCACGAACCCTCAATCGATACGGGAGGCCCGATCTTCTCGGTGAGAAACCGTGGATAGTTGATGCGAAGTAGACGATGTCGCTAGTGAACACTCGCGCCAATGCACGAACCCTCAACTCTTGGAATACGCCCACAACACACGGGTAGTTGTTCGTCGCGAGACCACGACGCATTTAACGCCAAGTCCCCGATTCCCGGTGGAGCGAGCGGCTTGACCTTGAATTGCGAGCGAACAATTGGATCGCCTAGTCCTCTCTCAAAGTCCTCGCATGAACTCGGGGGTCGAAAGAACAAGCAATAGCTATGTTTCAATCTTATGAATAAACTGGTCTAATGGATACAAGGGAGGGCAAGGGTATTTAAGGCGCCTCCATGACTCACATACGACCTAGGGCCGCCACACATGCCGAATCAAACTCTTTCGGCTAAGACCTAAAACACACAAAAGGAAAACCTAACTTAAGTCCGTCACATTGTTTCGGCCATAGCGGCGCGACCGTAAGTCTTCTGAAGCTGGGGCCAAAACCATTGTGTGGGCCTTGGAATAAGCTTTCAAACAAGTCCAAGAACACCCCAATCGGACTCCGTATGCAAAAGTTATGGCCTTTTATTACAGCCCTGTTGGGCTGTCCCGAACGAATCGAATTGAATTTCGAGTTGATTCCGAGATGAATTTCAGTTGCACTTGTGGAAGATCCGAATTGGGCTTGAATTCTTGGGCTTTTCTCCCTTGGTTGACCCACGTGAGCTTCTCCTCCATTGCTTTGACTCCGCCTCCCTCTTGGTTCCAAAGGCTTCACAATGTTCAAACACGAGAATGCACAAAACATTTGCATGAGGTAATACCAATTCTCATCAATGACAATAGAAGATTCATTAAGAAACAAAAGCACTGTTGATTTAGAAGTTTAGCTCTTGCTCGTCGGTGGACCAATATGCATACCACTTGAATTATTTGTAGCGTCACGTATGGCGTCCACCTCAGTATGTGTATGACCACCAATACGGAAAGATGTATAAGTGTTAGGGATGCCCTCATCACTACTTTAAGTAGCTTCTTGAGTTCTGACCGGATAGCTTCTCATAGGTCGGGGACGAAGAGTCGCAACTTTTATTTGACAAGCTTCTTATGAGGTCGTAAATCTAGCATGTTCTCGATTACCTCCCTAGGGACACCAGGCATATCGGATGCCTACCACACGAACATGTATGTCTTTGTCTAGAGGAAGGCAATGAGCGCATCTTCCTATGCAGAGTCGAGGGCGACTCCAATGCGAACAGTCTTGAAGGGGCTTAGTGGGATTTAGCGAAAACTCCTAGACCTGATCATCCGACTTGGGTGAAACCTTCAGCTTCGAGTGCTTCGTCGAGTGCTACCCGTTTTGAGCTTAGTGTGTTGGGATCTGGCCCACTTACTCCAGGGACTTACAGTCGCATGTAAGCGCCATCTTTTTATCACAATGAACTATGATGACTCCTTCGGGGCCTAGCACCTTTAAGCATTGCTAACAATAATGGGCAGCCATTAGAAACCTTGCCAAAGTAGGTTGACCAAAAATAGCATTATATGCAGTATCGAAATTGACCACATCAAAGGAGATTTTATCCGTCCTAGAATTCTTTGGAGTCCCGAACTTGACAGGAAGGGAAACTTGGCTAATAAGTGGTCGAAGACCCAAAGACGATACCAAGAAATGGATATCATCTTTGGTTTTAATTTTCGTCCTGGTACTTGCATCTCATCCAGGGCACTTGTAAATAACATGCTAAAAGAACTTCCACCATCAACTAAAACCTAATTAACTCGGCAATTGTTGATGGTGGGCTCGACCATAATCAAAAAACGACCAAGCGGAGTAGAAGGGGTCCGACAGTCTTCCATTTCAAAGGAAATGGAAACTTCTGACCACTTAAGTAATTTATGGACAACAAGAGTGTTGATAGAGTTTACCTCACGTTCGATAGCCTTAAGTTGTCATTTCGATTCAAATGACAAGCCCCTATAGATGTGGTCGATCGTGTGCTTAGAGTCTTGATATGGCATCTATTCATCCACCTCTGACTACTTCCTGTCACTTGCCTGTCCCGCCTCTTCGATGATCAAAAGTGGTCCCTTGCTAAAGTAGTAGTCCTCGAGCTTCCCTTGGAAGACTAGGCAATTGTGGAGGTCATGCCCTTCCTTTTTATGGAAAGGTCACCACCTCAACTTGTTTGACTTTCATTCGGGGCATTTGGCCTTGCCCCAATCAGAGTACTATAACATCCCAATTCTCAACTTGTGTTTCAAATGTAAGAAAATATTTAGAAATTAAAACTTTTTCTTACATCTTGTTGTTGTATGGAATTTCTGAAAATTCTTGTAAAGGAATTATGGAAATCCAAATATCACAAGTCCTTTTAACCTAGCCTTAACCATTTGAAAACCTCTCTAGATATTCTTGTGGTCATTCCTTGGAAAGATTTTTCCTAAGTTCTAGGGATGATGTGGGACCCCTCTGAAAAATTTCACAATTTTTAGAAATTGTTTGAATATTTTTAGAGGGCAGTCAAACCAGTTTGACTTTGAGTCAAACCCTAACTCAGAACCTTGAGAAATTTCTGGAGAAAAATTCTCAACATAAAAACATTTGGAAATTTTACACAAGGTCCATCTCAAAGTCAGCAAGCTCCTGTAAAAATTTCAGAAATTTTGGATTTGGTTTGCTACCTCTAAAAATTCTCCAAAGTTTCCAGCCCAATATCTAACCCTAAGTCAAACTTTTGGTTTGGGTTCGGGTCAAACTCGAGATCTGGGTTGAACCCAACCTCTTAAGGCACCTCGGGCTCAATCCTTTTTAGGTGTGATCTGTTTCAGCCGTTAGATCTCAGGTCTACCGCTGCGATCTCGGGAGCTCTCAGACCTCCCACTCGTTCAGACCACACTTGGTCACGACCACCTCATGTCTTTTGGCAAAGAACACCCTCCCGAACCTCCCCTTGGACCACTCTTTGCATCTTTGCAAAGACCACCCTTGGTCGTCCTCAAAGACCACCTCCAGACCACCTTGGTGTTTTTGCAAAGACCACCCCGATGGTCTTTTGCAAAGACAACCCTCCAGACCACCCCGGGCGACCACCTCTATTAGCGCCGGAGTGATCGTGGGCCGTCCATGTCTAGATCTGCATCTCAGATCTCCTTGAGCGTTAGGACCTCCGAACCTTACTTTAAATCTAGGCCCTTCGTTTCGAATCCAACTGGCAAGACCTCCCCAATTCGGTCTCGACGCTTAACCCAAGCGTTATGCTCTTTGACCAGTCCACTTGAGCTCTTCCACTAACTGGTGGGACCTCCCCGAGCCTGGTCATCATCGTTTTCGTGCTCGTGCGGGTGTGCCAGAGCCATGGCAGTGTGGAGCAGTGCCTTGTCATTTCATGTCCTTGTCAACGGCTCTTTGCCACTTTGCATTTAATGCTGGTCAGCTTTAGCCCCTGAAATCGCCCTTCTCTGGCTCCCATTCCCTCAGCATGTCCTTGGCCGAGCTGTGAACCGAGCCATGGGCTAAGCTCACCATGGAGCTTAACCCTAGCTCAAAACCATGCTCCTCTAGCTATAAAAGGCCATAGAGCCGCCCCCCCTTCAACCCTTTTTCCAGCACCCATTGAAACCCTAGCTTCTTGGTGCTTAGTTGAGCTCATTTCACCAACTCCCCAAAACCACCATTGTTGGCCGACAAGAAAGCTTGGTCGGCATAGCGCTCCAGTGGTTCATTTTCAATTCCTTTCACGTCACCCAATTTGGGTTTGCATTCGCAGGGATCACCCAAATTTGGTTTTGACCTCCTTCGGCCATAATCACCCCTTTTCTTCCTCAGCTTCGGTAAGAGCTTCATTTCTCAATCAACTGCTCTTGGAGTTTCTCTGAGCTATAATGAAGCTTTTATGATGACGCGGTTCTGTTCTTTTGCTCAGGCTTTCTTCTTTGCATCATCATCTCCATCGCTGGTGCTGTGCTTCGTCGCTGGGGCTACTCCGGCCTCCTCCTTGCCTTCCCTACCCTTAGGTAGTTTCTTGGTAATCCCTAGTGGCTATTACGGACTCATTTTGGCCCTTGGACGGCGCCGGCGTGGTCCACGTCACTGGCGACAAGCCATTGACCACCCTCGGGTTTTTGTCGGACGACAACGGCATTGTACGTTGTCAAGTTAAGATAAAGCTCTGAGTATTAAAGTCTAATCATTGTTGGAGCATTTAAGGACTGTCGGAAATGGTTCTGGTGTCGCTTACATGTGGGCCGTGTTTCCTGTTGTCGTACGCTTGAGCACCTCTTAGACAACCCATGGGACCTCTTAGGTGAGGTCTTAACCATTAAAGACCTCTTTAGATTTCATCCGGGTCGTTAGGATCACCCTCTGAGTTTCGCAAAGACCCCCTCGATACACCTCCACCCTTCGGACCTCCTCTAGTGTCGATCTTGACTGTTAAGACCTCCCCCTGGGAGATCTTAGCCGTCAGGACCTCCCTCTCACGACCTCCCCTTTTTTGTTTTTGAAAAGACCACCTCTTGGTCTTTTAGCAAAAACAACCCCAAGACTTCCCTCGGGGTTCTCTTTGCAAAAGACCACCTCTTGGTCTTTTATAAAGAAAACTTCCAGGACCTCCTCCTTATAAATCTTGACCGTTAAGACCTCCCCTTGTCGATCTAACCTTTAGGACCTCCCTGTGAAATCTTGGCCGTCAAGGCCTCCTTCAGTTTTCATCTTGACCGTTGAGATCTTCCGCCGTGAGGATCTCGGCTGTCAGGACCTCCCCAGTCTAGATCTATGTGTCCAGGACCTCCTCTGGTAGATCTTGGCCGTCCCAGACCTCCTTCCTTATACCTCCCCCTTAGGACCTCCCCTTGTAGATCTGGACCGTCAGATCTAGATCCGACGGCCTAGACCTCCTCAGCGCGCGTGTGCGCGGGTGTTGTGCTTGTAACATCCCAATTTTGGGCTTGTGTTTCAAATGTAAGAAAATCAGTAGAAATTAAAACTTTTTCTTACAGCATGTATTTCCTTTTGGGCCAATCAATTCTTGTACAAGGAATTATGGAAATACAATATCACAAGTCTAGTTGATCCAAATCTTGGCATTCCAAAAACAATCTTGTCAAATCTTATGATCATCCCCTGGAAATATTTTTCCTAAGTCTCTGTGATGGTATGTGACCCCTCTGAAAAATTTCACAATTTTTAGAAATTGTTTGAATATTTTTAGAGGCAGTCAAACCTGTTTGACTCTCAGTCAAACATTAAAACAGAGCCTTGCAGAATTTTTGGAGATTTTTAAACAGTATAAAAACCTTTGAAAATTTTACACAAGGTTAATATCTGAGTTAGCAAGCTCCTGTAAAATTTTCATAATTTTTGGAGTTAATTTGCTACCTCAAATAAATCTTTCAGAGTCTCTGTTTTTATTTCAAAGTCAAACGTGGTTTACTGTTGCTTGGGTTCAAGTCAGACTCGGGCTCGAGCCAATCGACTTGGTCCAGTCAACTAAACGCACCGAGCCACTCTCTAAAGCGCGCGTTGAATCTCGTCCGTTGGATTTCAATCGCACGGCCCGCGCGCGTGAGACCATTCGGACCCTCCGGTTGCAAGTTTGATTGTCGACCGTTAGATTCCCATCCAACCATTGAGATCTCCCGAACCCTTCGGACCATCCGGTTGCATTTTTGAATCTGAGCCGCTGGATTAAGATCCAACGCTCGCGTACCCCTTCGCGGTAAATAAAGAGTTTGCGGCGTGGAGCGATCTGAGTCGTTCGTTTCTAATCGTAGGGCTCGTAATCTCCCCGTATGTTTTAACCCTCGGAGGCGTGGCGTGATCTCTGCCGTTCGTTTTGAATCTTACGGTTGAGAATCGCCCGAGTGTCTTTCCTAGCCTTCTTCAACCTCTAGCCGTGCATGAATAGTGTAGGGCATGGCAGTGTCATTTCATGCCTCCTACTGTCACTCTAGCTGACGTTTAGGGGCATGGGAGACCCTCTGGTCCAGGCCATACCCTAATGCACCATCCCCAACCTTTTTCCTTGTCTACGCTCATTGTGCTTCGTGTTTCGCGCTGAGAGCTTGTGGTGCAAACCCTAATGCCCTCAAGGCTTTATAAGCACCCTCATTGCTTCCTAGTATCTCTTTAGATCACCACCAAGCCTCACTCACAAAGATTGGAGCTTAATACCTCAAAATGGCAAATCGCCATTGTTGACCCGTGAAGCTCCATCTGTTCTTGGTGTTCCAATGGTCCTCCTTCATGTTTTTGCCCTAACCTTATTCCTTTATTATCTTGAACATTTCCCCTCACTTAATCTTGGATTTGATTCTCAGGAATTGTCCAATTTGGGGTTTGTTCAAATTCGGCCGAAAAGTGAGTATCGTCTTCCTCAGCTCCGGTGAGTACACCACTTCCTCATCTCTTGCCCTTATAGTTCCTGTGGATCATAATGAAGCTATATTCATGCTTGGTATCACTCATGTGGCTCAGGGTGTCATTTTCGGGTTTTCTTCTCCAAGTCCGGCGAGCTTCCACCGTGGTCAAGCTTCTCCGGCCATCTTTGAAGCCTCTTCTCGCTAAGGTAGCTTCTTATTAGTCCTTAGAAGCTATGGCACCCGCATCCTAGGTCCGCGGTGAGCCGCTATTTTCGTGTTTAGCCGTAGGGTTCCTGCTTTCGCCAGCCGGCGTTCTAGTCCCTCGCCGCCGGCGAGAATGCTACCATTAGGTTCGTACTGTTATTGCGAATCCATTTTGGGACTTGTTCGGCGCCGCCGCGGCCAGTGTCGCCGGCGATGTGCCGTTGAACTCACTCGGGTTTTGCCGGCACAGCAGCTCCCGTTTTCGTCATCTGATTAGGACACATTAATTGCTAATCATTAGTTATTAATTATGTCTTAATCGTTGTTGTTGAGCCACTGACTAGTGGGCCCAACATCCTTAAATCACTCGTTCAATCTCGCGATCGTTCGACATCATTAATGCTTAATCATTGATTAATTAAAATGTCGGCATTTAATCTCGCGAAATCTTCTCCGGGTCGATCGGTGGCCCGAGGGGTTAAAATCAAATCCAGATCCATTAGTGCCTAGTTAATGGTAATCATTAGAAGCATTAATCTGCCCTAACCGCCACTCGGGCCGACAAGTGGGCCCAAGACATCATGCACGTGGGTTAAATCGCGCGGTCGTGACTCGAAGTCACCGACATGCGGTCCCACTCGCCAATACCTCTTTTGAACTTCGATCTATAGCCGCCGTCCATTTTGCGATCTCGCGGCGGATCTGTATGCATTCGACCATCCTGCCTCATCATCCCGACCGTCCATCTCGTGATCTCGGTGAGATCATGTGTGCAATCGGACCTTCCGTTAGATTTGGGTTTGAGCCGCTCATCTTTAGATCTGCGGTCGTGGTTCGCCGAGGCAACGCGCATCGTCGGTTGCATCCTTCCTCGTGAGCCGTTGGATCTTGATCCAACGGTGAGCTCTCGTTCGAATCGGCGGCGTGCCGCTTTTTTCGTGCGTGTGGCTCGTTGGATATTGCATCAACGCCCACGAGCGCCCACGCCATTTATCTCGGTTGGGTTGGTTTTATTTCTGTAAGTATTTATTTATCAACCAAAATTGTATCAAAACTTTAGAAATTCATAACTAATTCAAGATAAATCCTTTTACATGAAACCAACCGTAATAAATCAGTAAATCACTAAAGTTTAATATAAAAATGCTTTAGCTATGCTTCAGTAGTAGAAAGTTCTGTAATCTTTATAGCTTGTTTTCTGCTATTTTTATATATTCCAATTGTATTAAAACTTGGAAAATGCATATCTTTTCTCAGATATCCGATAATTGTATGATTTTAACTTTGATAAATTTGTTATTAACTAAACTTTAATCTAAAATGGTGGTAGGCCTAAATCACACTTAAAAATATGTTAGTAGATTTAACCTTATTAGTAGCACTTAAAAATTCATTTAATGATGTAATAGACACCAGTAATTCCCTGTAAATTCTAAAAATATAAATTTGATGTTAGGAAGTCCCTCAGTTATCCTACTATAATATGGAATGGGTTTTTGCACAAGTTTATATTTCTGGAAAATGCATTATGTTAGTTTTGCATCTTAGAAAAATCATAACTAAATCATTTCAACTCCAAATGACCTGAAATTTTATATGGGTTACCACTATCCCAGTGGGTAGCTACCATAAAAATTTCAGCTTCAAAGTCTTTCTAGAAAATGTTTTTGCTACAGTGCTAATTATGGCCGAAAATGTGTTTTTAGGCAATATCTTTTGCACCACAAATCCAAATTAGGTTTTTCCAGTTTCTATGACTAGGTATATTCGTATTTTACCTTATGTATAATTTTCGTCGCATTTGGATAATTGTTGCTTGCTCATTGGTTTTATTGTGGCTCGTCTTATTGGTTGTTCTTGGTTCTTTTTGCCTCTCGCTTAGGATTCGACATTTGCGGTAATCCCGAGAGCGACCCTCCACAACAAATTGAGCAACAGCAAGAAGGCAAGCAGTTTGATCATGTTAATCCCAGTATTTTAAGTATTTATGTTGATTACAAATTCTATGTATGCATTGCTATTTTGTGTTAATAGTTGGCCTAGTAGATGCATTTCCTTAGCAAATGATTATTCTCTACTACCATGAGCCTAGGTTACTTGCTGTGATTTAGAGTTCATGGATGGGCTCTTGTCACTTAGTAGTTGCGAATTAATTGCTTAGCCATGCTTAGCTTCGGTAGAAATGGGCGGTTATCGACTTGTCGATAACCTTGATCACATCAAACTTATTATGATTATGATTTCCACCTTGTGCTATGTCTACTTATGAAAACTAAAACCAAAACAAAATGATTTAGACTTGGGCACAATGGTATGATGGTGTGATTTTTGGGTGTGATCGAATGGTGCCGGGTCAACAAGGACCTAACATCTTGTTACACTAAACTAAGCATTTTAGCGTGCATAACCACATTAGAGGGTATGGGACCTCTCTTGACTTAGTACTTTGGCGTGTATTGGCTCCGAGTCGCAGGAGTCGCAGAGGGACTGTGTTGGGAGCATTGTAGTGTCCGAAAGACTTCACCCGTGATGGGATTTGTTGTCTTTCGCTTGCAATGTAAGCATATGGGTTTCTATCCATATGAGCGGCTCTGAGTTAATACACAAGATTGAAATGTCTCAGAGGACTTAGCCGGGCGGCATACCTTCGGTAGTGTGCTTGTGGCTTGAAGGCGGTGCAAGTGTGGGTACATTGGTACACCCTGCAGGTTAAAACTATTCGAATAGCCTCGCCCTAGGTTATGGACACGCTTGGCAAGGTCTTTCAAGAGTTAGACTACAACCTTTTAAATTAAAACTTGATGGGTGGTACGAATCGGGGATTCGTGCTATGTTGTGGTGGCTATTGGGATAGTCACTTCTGTGGTTACTTGTATGTATCTTTACTTATCATACTTTGATAACAAAACAGATTTGCAAACTTGCTTTTGAAATGTATTACATTATTGCAAATAAAGTTGGCTTTATGCAAAATGAGACATACGACCTCCACCTAAATAAGCTTGCATGTAGTTTATGAATAGGTCTGCTATTCCACACGTCGATCTTAATGTACAAAGACAATCTTTGTACTGGGTTACTCACGCTTAATTGTTTTGTTGCAGAGGAAGAAGGTGAGCCCAAGGGCCTCACTTTTGTGAGTGTGTTGTGGTAGCTATGGGCGACTAGCTTGATGCCGGTCGGTTGCTTGTGGGTGTGTGGCTAACCGGTCGACTTTTGTTCTAGCCATCTTATGGCGCTTTTGCTTCATTGTCATTCTTGTATATTGTTCTATTTGGCGGTCGGCTCTCTTTTGTAATAACTTTACTTTATGTATGTCGTTGTTGGACTTAGTAATGTATGTTGTATGGGAATGATGTGTAATTTTGTGATGATGTGCATATGTTGCAATTCTGGGAAACATATGCCCATCGAGGCTTAGAATGTTTAATTAGTAATGCTAGAACCAATTGGAGGTTAAGTGTTACTAGTTAAATATTCCGGGTCCTCACAGTGCTCTCGTGCACCGCAGCCATGTGATTTGAGATCTACGGCCACGACCTCTCTGCATGTGTTAGTTTAAAGGAAAAGCCGAAAACTGTTATTTTCAAACTGATATTTGCTTTAAATTTCAAAAGTGCATAACTATTTTATTTTAACTCCTTTTAGGGTGATTCAAATTGTGTTAAATTTCTGTAGAACTAAACTTTAATCCAAGAATGTATTTAGACACTGCCCTGTACCAGAAAATTGTGTAAATCGTATTAACTTGCTTTAGCCTTAGTATTGTACTAGAAATTCAACAAAAATTGAAAAATGCATAAGTAATTCTCTGTGATTCCAAACTGAGCAAACTAAAATGTGTTAGTTTCCCCTATTAATATGTGTTGGCATAGGATGTGTTTTATGTAGGTCTTTGCTTCTGAAATTAACTTAGTGCTACTTTTACAACTTAGAAAAATCATAAGTAATTCAATTTAACTCCAAATGAAGTAAATCCAGTTTTACAGTTCTTAGAATGCTATGTTCTACCTACCATAAAAATTTAGGTTCTAGATCTTTCTGAAAAATTGTACCATGAGCGAAGACCAAATTAATTTAATTTGAATTTTGTGTTAAAAGAAATTATTTAGGCCATAACTTTTGCATGCTTAGTTCAAATTGAATGATTCTTGTTGCTAAATTCATTTAAAATCATAACCTTGCTGCTGGGTAAATTTCATGGGATTTGGATGACTTTGGTTTTTGAGTTTCTTTCAGTGTTCTTCGTTCTTATTGGATTTTCGCGTTCTTACGTTAGGTTCCGAAGATTTTGTTGAGCCCGAAAGCGGTCCTCTGTAGCGTCATTTGATCATATTGTTCCTATTATTTTCAAAGTCTAATAAGTTATTTGCAAATTCTACGTATGCATTGCTATCTTGTGTTAAACTATTGTCGATTAGTTGACCCATTAGATGCATAATCTGTAGGCAAATGTTTATCCTTTACTCTGAGCCTAGGATTATCTTGCTGTGATTTGGGGGTTCGTTGGATGAGCCCTTGTCACTTAGTAGTTTATGAGTTAATGTTGCTTAGTCATGCTTAGCTACAGGGTAGAATTGGGTGGTCGTCGATTTAATCGATAACCTTGATCACACAAAAACTTATTATGACTTTATTTTCAGCACCTTGTTTATGTTTAATTGTGAAAACTTGAAAACAAAATGATTTAGACTTGGGCACAATGGTAAGATGGTGTGCTTTTGGGTGTGAATGATTGGTGCCCGAGTCAACAAGGACCGAACATCTTGTGTCACACTATCCAAGTATTTGTGCGTGCTAACCACACTAGAGGGAAATGAGACCTCTCTTAACTTAGTACTTTGGGGGTGTTAATTAATGAGTCGTGTGGTGGGTTGTATTTTCTATATGCAACATGGGACAAGTGAAAGAAGGGAGCACCCGCAATAGCTTGAGCTGAGTCGGTGCATCCTACTCTGCGTATGGGTCCTTAGTGAGAGTCGTGATGGTGGTCCGCTAGGTGATAACCCCCATACGTGCGGCTCTTGATTAGCTCAATCCATTGGAAAGTGTCTCGTAGGACTTAGCCGTGCTACATACCAAAGGAAGTGTGCTTAATAGCTTGCAAAAAGGCACCAAGTGTGGGTACATTGGACACCTGCGCAGGTTTTGAACTATTCGAATAGCCTCGCCCTAGGTTATGGACACGCTTGGTTAGGTTTTGCAAGAGCTAGATTATAACCTTTTAATTAAAACTTGATGGGTGGTATGAATCGGGGATTCGTGCTATGTTGTGGTGGCTATTGGGTTAGTCACATCTAGGTTGTTATTTATGATACTCATTATTACCTCGCTGTTATTTTAATGATTAAAATAGATTTGACAAATTGCTTCCAATCTATTACATTGTTGCAAATGAAAATTGCTTTATGCGTCCAATTAACCATGTAACCATTTCCTTTGATTCAGCTCACATGTAGCTATGTATAGGCTTGTTACTCGTAAGTCTTGTAAGTACATTTTTGTACTCAACTGCATTATTTTTTTGTTGCAGAGGAGGAAGTGGATCCCCAAGGGATCAACTTCTGTGAGTTTTGCTGCGGTGGGTGCGACTAGCTTAGCGGACCGGTCGGTTGCCTTGTGGGTTGGGTAGCTAACCGGTCGTCTTTTGTTTAGAGTCATCTTATGGCGCTTCTGCTTCTGCTGTTATTGTTACTTTTATGTCATTTGGCTGGTCGGCTCTTTTGTAAATAACTCTATATATTGTATGTCTTTTGCTAGACTTGGTATTATATGTTGTATGGAAATGATGCGTGATTTTGTAAAGATGTATGTGTGCTGCACTGGAAGCACATGTCCATCGAGGCACAGATATTTTGTTTGTGATGCTAGAGTCAAGGGAAGACTAAGCATTACAAGCTAAATACACCGGGGTCTCACAAGTACTGCTTGGAGCCTCGAGGCTCCTTGTCACTAACGACTAGCACCTCCTTCGAGCTTTTTACTTGTGGTTTGTTGCCCTTGGACTTGATCTTGGATTTGGCAAAGATGCTTTTCCTTCTTCTTGTCCCTGTCGTTCACCCCTCAAGAATCCTTGTCATCATTATCTATAGTCTGGTTCCACTTGACTATCTCAGCAGAAGTCACATAGCGGTTAGCTATCTTGAAGAGTTCAGCAACAATATCTTCTATGAACCTCCGATTCCTAACTCCCTGCTTAAAGGCTCGAATGATAGATGAGTCGGATACCTTAGGAATAGTATTTCGAACCTGGCTGAAGCGTCATATGAACTGACGTAGGGTCTTATGCAACTCTTGTTGTCTGCGATGCAGGTCATCCTCCTTTTCAGGGTGATTGTGCGATGCAGGTCATCAGTGGCCACCTCAGCAGGAGCGTACCTCGCCAGATGGTTGAACTCATGGAGGTACTCAGTCACATATTTGCGCCCCTGTTTGAGCGCAAGGAACTCCTTCTTCTTGACTTCATCAGCCGCGGAACATGGGCCCGACGGAAAGCTAACCTGAACTCCTCCCACGAGACCACGTGTCCCACGGGCTACATGGCGAGGAAGTTTTCCCACCATGAGAGTGTCGCACCCTCCAACTGATGGGATGTGAAAAGTGTCCGCTCCTGCTCCTGGCACTGAGCGACGTTGAGCTCCGCCAACCGCACGTGAGCTACCATCCGCGCCCAAGGGATCCTCGACCGGGAGAAGGTAGGAGGTCGAGCACGGGAACTCCGCAAGCCCCCACGAGTCTGATGTCCACCACCTCCAGATCCGGAGGCGCCAGATTGAGTGGAGGTGTTCCTCGCGATAACCTCCAACACCCTGCGGTTCTCCGAACGGTTGCGTTCGATTTGCATGAGGACTTCATCCATGGTCGGAGGAGGGGGAAGCTCCTCATCGGGACTACCCGGCTGATTCCGACCACTACGGGTTCCTCCTGCCATCCTGTTTCACTAAGACAAGTTAGCTCCAAGCCTGATATCAAAAGGCAAGGAAATCCAAAACTCAATTAAAATGACCAAAGAACAACCATAAGAAGGCATCAGTCCATAAGTCACCAAATCAACTTCCCGAAACGAATAACCCGTATGGAAAGAACGAGTAACCGTTTAGGAAGGCAAAATTTCAGAACTTAACCCTACTCTAAACAGCCCAAAAATCAAGGTATAACCACCTACTAGAGTATTAGGCATTTAGCTAACTCATATCACTTCTTACCCTTTCATTCCTCAAGTTTTAGTTGAATTAACCTCTCATTTCCTACCTCCTATACTAATTACTAGCTAGCTGTCCAAATCTGCCCTTTAAGCTCCCTCGGTCGAAACCTCATCTTTAGGAGCCCCTAATCTTCTCCCAAAATAGCCCATTTCAAGTTACACTCTCATGGTTCTCCCAAAACCAAACTTAATCGATAAATAGCTAGCTTTTGAAGAGAAGAGAGGAACAACTTTTCCAAAACTTAATCAAGAGTAAGGTGAGATGAGCAAGCTAAGATAGGTAAGGAGTAAAGTCTGAAGGCTTACTTAAATTTTTATAAACCTTTTTGACACTTGAACATAGGTTTTCAACATATCCTACAAAGTACAAGCTAGGGTTTCTACTTGCTAGTATGGCTCGATACCAACTTTGTGAGGACTGAATATTTAACTAGTAACACTTAACCTCCAAATGGTTCTAGCATTACTAATTAAACATTCTAAGCCTCGATGGGCATATGCTTCCTGCACTGCAACACATGCACATCATCACAAAATTACACATCATTTCCATACAACATACATTAACAAGTCTAGTAAAGGACATAGATAAAGTAAGTTATTACACAAGAGCCGAGGCCAAATAACACAATTACAAGAAAGACAATGAAGCAAAAGGTGCCATGAGATGGCTAGAACAAAAGTCGATGGTTAGCCACACAACCCACAAGGCAACCGACCGGCCGCTAAGCTAGACGCCTAAGGCTACCACAAGACAACTCACGCAGTGAGGCCCTCTAGCTCACCTTCTTCCTCTGCAACAAATACATTTAAGAAGATAATCGAGTACACAACAGATTCGCAAGATCGACGTGTGGAATAGCGCACCTATTCATAAACTACATGTAAGCTTATTTAGGTGGAGGTTGTATGTCTCATTTTGCACAAAGCCAACTTTATTTGCAATAATGTAATACGCTTAAGAGCAAGTTTGTAAATCTGTTTTGTTGATAAAATAATCGCTTGAAATAAAGGTACATACAAGTAACCACCGAAGTGACTATCCCAATAGTCACCACAACATAGCACGTAATCCCGCATTCGTACTCACCCACAAGTTTTAATTAAAAGGTTGTAGTCTAACTCTTGAAAGACCTTGCCAAGCGTGTCCATAACCTAGGATGAGGCTATTCGAATAGTTTTAACCTCGCAGGGTGTACCAATGTACCCACACTTGCATCGCCTTTAAGCCACAAAGCACACTTCCGGAAGGTATGCCGCACGGCGGCTAAGTCCTACGAGACGCTTTCAATATTATGCATTGACTACGAGCCGCTCGTATGGATCGGAATCCATACGCTTACATTGCAAGTCAAAGACAACCACCATCACGGGGAAGCCTTTCGACACTACAATGCTCCCAAAGACCATCCCTCCCGCGACTCCCGCGGACCCAAGCCAATACAAGCCAAAGTACTAAGTCAAGAGAGGTCCCATACCCTCTAGTGTTGTTAGCACGCTAAAATGCTTGGTTTAGTGTAACAAGATGTTCGGTCCTTGTTGACCCGGGCACCATTCCAGTCACACCCAAAATCACATCATCTTACCATTGTGCCCAAGTCTAAATTATTTTGTTTTCAGTCTTAGTTTTCATAAGTAGACATGGCACAAGGCTGAAATCATAAATCATAATAAGTTTTATGTGATCAAGGTTATCGACAAGTCGATAACCGCCCATTTCTACCGGAAGCTAAGCATGGCTAAGCAATTAATTCGCAACTACTAAGTGACATGAGCTCATCCATGAGCCCTAATCACAGCAATAACCTAGGCTCACGGTAGTAGAGAATAATCATTTGCCTAAGGAAATGCATCTACTATGTTAACTATCGACAATAGTTTAACGCAAACTAGCAATGCATACATAGAATTTGTAAACAACATAAATACTTAAAATACTGGGATTAACATGATCAAACCGCTTGCCTTGCTGGGATGTGTCTTGTTGCAGAGGGGAGTGCTGTGTTCAAAGTTTTCTTGAACCTAACGCTAAAAGGCGATAAAAACTGATAAGAGCGAAGAACACCAAAAGGAACTCAATAGCAAAGAACATCCAAATCCCATGAAATTTCTAAATCAGCTAGAGGTTGATTTTATACAATTTTAGAAACAAGAAACACTTCATTTGGACTTAGCATGAAAAAGATATGTCCAAAACAATTTCTCTCAGCCTGAAAAATCCTAATTAAATTAATTTCGGTTACTGTTCATGGCAAACATTTCTAGAATGATCCGAATCTGAAATTTTTATGGTAGGTAGCTAAGGTCATCCTAAGAACAGCAAAGTTGAGTTTACTTCATTTGGAGTCATAATGAATTAGTTATGAATTTCTAAGTTCTAACACTAGCATATATCACTCTTCAAGAACATGAATAAAGACAAAGCCTAGTTCATATTAAAGCATGTCTACTGACAAATTTTACCAAGATGAGTTTGCGTAGATTTGGATTTACAGAGAAAAGTTATGTATTTTACAAATTTGAGATCATTCCTAAACAACCATTTCATATTAAACAAGTTCTTGCGTTTATATCACTTTCTACATAACAAAGGCCTAAATTCATTCTCGGATTAAAGTTCATTCTATAACAGAGCTACAAAGAATCGAATCATTCAAAAGAAGCTAAAATGACAAAGTTATGCACTTTTGAAATTTGAAACATTAAAAGACTTAGAAGATTTGAGCTCTCGGGAGGTCCAAATGAACTGAAGGACAAAGGAGAGGCCGTGGGCCGCCGATCCTTCATCGCACGGCCACAGACATCGAAGCACAGCGCACAGAAGACCTCCTCCCGCACTGGGGAGGTCTGGACCGTTGAGATTGGATCCAACGGCCACGACCAGTGCATGCACAGCGCACGCAAAGGAGGTCCTCGCGCCTAACGGAGGTCGTGACCGTCAGATCAAGATCTGGCGGTCCCAAGCACAAGGGGAGGTCCTAAGGCTTTAAATCCAAGGAAAGAGGTTGGGACGGTCAGGATCTCTCGGGGGAGGTCCCAACGGTCTAGATCTCTAGAGGGAGGTCCTACGGCTAAATCTACGAAGGGAGGTCTAGCCCGTTAGATCTAAATCTAACGGTTTAGACCAGAGGAGGAGGTCCTGAAGCTACGGATCTAAAGGATCTCCAGGGGGTCCTAGACGGAGGAGGTCCTAGACGGTCAAGATCTCCAGGGGGAGGTCTTGATCAGCTGGGATTTACACGAGAAGGTCTTGGATGGCCAAGATCTACTGGGAGGTCCTAGCGGCGTGGTTTTAACAGAGGAGATCTAACGCTCGATCTAAACCGGAGGTCGTGGAACGGCTAGGATTGCGCCTAAGAGGTCCCTGAAGGGGTTTTCTTTGTAAAAGACCGTGGGTGGTTTTACAAGGAGGACCCCGAGGGTGGTCTAGGGTGGTCTTGCAAAATGACCAAGGGAGGTCTTTTGCAAAGAGGACCTCAGTGGAGGTCCAGGGTGGTTTGGCAAATGACCAAGGGAGGTCTTTTGCGCACGGGAAAGGTCTAAATGGCTAGGATTTCAAATGGGAGGTCCGGCACTAAGAAAATACACGAAAAACCCTCTACGGTACAGATCTACTTGGAGGTGATCCTAAACGGTGAGATCAAACTAGGGGAGGTCCAGAGGCTTAAGTTTTTCTGAAAGGAACCAAAGGCTCGGATCTAAACTCGGGAGGTCGTGGACGCCACGAATAACCCGAGGAGGTCTTGGGACTTGTCGAAACCCGACAAAAGACAAAGCACTGCAGCTCACTCGGCGGCGCGTCGCCGACGCACCAAGGCCACGGAGGTGCTAACTAAAGGTACCAACACGAGCGCAATACTATTGCGAACCTAACTGAGGTATCCTCGACGGCGGGCAGTTTCAGAACGCCGTGAGCCGAGAAGGGCGGAGGACAAGTTTTGGCAAAACCGAAACATGAAAAGGCTCGACACGACCTAATCGACAAGTGCTCGAGCTCTAGGAGGCTAGAACGAACTTACCAGACCAAGATGAGGTTGGAGGAGCTCTGAGGAGGTCCGGCGGAGACCGCAGCCGAGTCGGAGAAGATGATGGCGACAAAGTGCTCTGAGCAACGCAAGGTACAAAGAATGGTCAGAGCAACGATGCGATGGCCTGCAGGTGGTCCAGGGCACTTTCCGGAGATAGGAACGAAGGGGAGCACTTTCGTCGCAAGATCCAAGAACTTCAAATTAGGCGTTCTCAGAATGCAACCCAAATTGAGTTAGGAGAGGACTCATACAACAAGAGGTCCACAAATGAAGTGAGACAAGGGCTAAAGAACCACCGAGGACCTAAGTCGCCACCGAGCTCACGCGGCGAAATGGCGAAATGAGCCCAAGGTGAGGTTTGGCGCTCAACCTTACAGAAGAACGGTTTGGGAGGGCGATCGGAGGTGGAAGAGACTTAGAGGAAAGCCTCGAGGTGCTCATGTAGGTCGAGCCGACCGAGCTCGAGGACGTGGTTTAATGGCGATGGGACAAAAGGTTTCGCAGGCGAAAACGAGGAGGAGAGTGCGGTCACTCGCACTTGACATGGGCAAAAACGAGGCTCGTGGTCGTTAATGGGGCCCGCGAGACGACCTAACGCCGCACAACTCACCGCCACAGCAGACGCGCGCAGTACGGGAGCCGGGAAGAAGAAGAATGTATGGGAGCTCGAGGTGGTTTGTGAGCGTTGGATTTCAAATCCAACGGCTCACACACTGCGTGAACCAGATCAAGCTCGGTGTGCGGCTCGGTGATTTGACTCGAGCGAGTCAATTGGGCGGGTCTGACTCTGGTCCGACTCGAGCCCGAGTCCGACTCACCCTAACTTGGTTTCCAAACTGATCCGAGTTTGAGGATTTATTTGAGGTAGCAAACTCACTCCAAAAATTATGAAATTTTTAAAGGAGCTTGCTAGCTGAGTTATTGACCTTGTGTAAATTTTGCAGAGGTTTTTGTACTATACATTTTCCTCCAAAAATTCCACAAGGTGCTGGCCCACAGTTTGACCAGAATTTGAGTAGGTTTGACTGACCTCCAAAAGTATTCAAACAATTTCTAAAAATTGTGAAATTTTTCAGAGGGGTCACATACCAACCCAAGAATTTAGGAAAAATATTTCCAGGAGATTATCACAAGATGGAACAAGAATCTTTTTGAAGGATCAAGATTTGGATCAAAGACTTGTGACTATGTATTTTCATAACTCTTGTACAATAATTGTTTAATACATACAGGAAATACATGATGTAAGAAAAAGTTTTAATTTCTACTCATTTTCTTATATTTGAAACGCAAACCCAAAATTGGGATGTTACACCATCAAACTTCTCCATATTATTGGTCAAAATATGTTTGGCCAATGAACTGCGTGAAGGTCGGACGAAAATACTCGACAACCGGTAATGGGGTCATAATGCCTCCTTTGTGGGAAAACAAGGGTTAACATCACCAGGTGATCATACACAACAATACCAAGTGGTAAAAGGACCAGATCAGTCATAGACATCATCCTACGAGGGTAATCCTCTTCGTGTTCCATCTGCTGATGTAGATTCCTCCTAGGGAGTCGTGATTGCCCACACCTCCAAGGAGTTTGTCGACCACTGGTCATGGGAGGTGCATGATGGTCCCTCCTTCGCCTACCATCAAGGTCGATAGATTGACTAGGAGATGGGTTAGGCCAAGGAAGGTCTTGTTGTCCCCTGCGCTGAGAGCTATGCGACCGGTTGGCGATCGACGGAGTTGTCTCAGTGTGATCTCCGGAACAATACTAGCGGTACCGCTCGACTCCATCCATTTTATCCTTAGCCATTAGGCAATCTCCTGAGAAAAGGCATCATAGCCAGGTGCTCCTCCGAGCTCTTGGTTTGGTTTCTCTATGAGATCGTTGATCCGTGGAAGTTCTCAAGAAGTTTCCAACTGGTACTGGACTCAACTAGGCAAATCTTTCTTGGGTCACAATCCTTCTTCTCCTGGCAGTCTTGGGATCATCTACGTTCGAGTCTACCAGGGCATTTCTTGGTGGAGTGCAATCACCTCTAGGATGCTGATTACGCCCATGAATGTTGAGATTTCCTCATTGTGCGAGGGGTTCTCGCCATTCGGACGCAGCCGAGAAGGTGTGTGCAATGGCAGCATTCTCAGACATGTCATGTGGAGAGCGATTAGGATCTGTAGGGAGGGCAAAGATCTCCTGGGTGGTGTTGTCGCCGCTCATGGTCAATCTCTCCTGGCTCGACCTGTAATCGAAAGACAATGCCTCACGACTCGGAGTAATCCCTATCAAGAAGGGGGATTTACGCTAATGTGTCTCCTAATAGTGCCATTTACACAAAAAAAAAATCAAGCATGAGACCTTCCCTTCAGGGCAATGTAGCATGTTGTGCCACCCACAACACATGAGGAGTTACTAACCGAAGGGTGTGTTATGCCTTTATGTAACATACCACATGCGGTCAGCTTTAGGACAAGAGCATGGTTGATGGCTCCACTCCGTGCATTGATGTCCTATAGTCGTCGAAGGAGGTTATGATTGATGGTAACTATGTCATTGCTGGTCTACAATCTGTTAAAGAGGAGGTGCTTTAAAACCCATGTGAGGATGAGAATCACATAACCAAATTGAGTAGGAGTGATAAAAGAGTGAGCTGTGTAATTCCACTAGATGCGAGATTGAGAGCATTCACCTTGAGAGTGTGGAGATACACTCCTAGAAAAGAGAGAAGTAGATTATCATGTGCAGAAATATTGTGCATGAACAGTAATCACTGGTGCTGTAGCACCGTAGCTGGACAAGCTTCCTTGGCCAGCGCAGCCAAAGATTAGATTAGGATTTCTTAGCAGCCAAATTATTGTTAGGATATAATCCTATATATTAGGACGATTATCCTATTAATAGGAAAGATTAGATTGATTTGTTAGGGATTCAATTTGTATATAAAGGAGCCACATGCTACCATTAGGAATCAATCAAGAAATATATGAGTTCTTAATAAGCACTACTTGGGTCTAGAGACATCTAATCCATGACATAGATGATAGGCCAAGTGAGGAAGTTTTCAAACTAACGCCCTAATCATAATTCTAGTGTTTGTCTCTCTTTATGTGTAGGTTTGCAAAGAAGAGAGGCTCGTTGCCAACCAACCAGCTCCCAGAACGGGCAAGATGGAATACGCATTTGCTGAAAGCCAAACCTTCGATGATCTATGGTTAAATCATGAAGAAGAAAATGGTAACCATCCAGAGCCACCGCCTACAACATGTACCCCATCAACGAAGAAGGAATCAAGAGGTAAAGAAAAGTTGTTGGAATGAATATGCGGCATGAAAAGTTGTACTTATTGCTCAAATGGTGAAAGGTCCTTGACTCCTCGTTAGAGGGATGAAAGGCCTTGTCACAGTTCAAGATTTCGGTCCTACGAGTGGAGTGAACTGGTTGCATTGGGAGAACAAATATCTTTCATACCCTATTTGGTATGCGTGAATTTTTCTCTGCAAAAAGTCCTATAAAATTATTGTAAAATTTTCACTCTCCAAATGGGTCTAAACATGGGTCCTACAAGGATGCTACAATGCCCATATAGGCATATACCCTGCTTGTTAGTTCGTAGCTCTCCCAATGCCCTCAACAATCCACCGCTTTTAAGACCTCCAGACTAGGGATCGCAATCGGGCGCGACAGAGCTAGGTGGAGCTCCCCTATACCCATGCTTGCTAGGAAATCTTTGCCCGTGACTGTGCCTGCGACCCGCGACGGACAGACATCCTCGCCCATGCCTGTCTCTTGTGGTGCTTGTCGCCCGCAGGCATGCCCGTATGCTAGCTGACACTTGTTTCAAACGAGATCACACCTGGTGGGGGTGGCGGTAGCGACGGCGATGGCATGGTGTGTCGTAACATCCAGAACTCAAGTTTGTACTTCAAATATGTGAAAATGAGAAGAATTTAAAACTTTTTGAGCATGTTTGAATTTCTGGAGCTTTTACTAGATTTGTTGCTTTTGAAATTTTTGAAATCAATTAGAACATATAACTTAAATCTTAACTCCAAAGAGAAAACATAGGCAAAAACTTGTGATCATCCTCTGGAAGTATTTTTCCTATCTTCTTGACCATCCTAGTAACCTCTCTGCAAAATCTCACAATTTTTAGATTTTGTTTGCTATTTCAAAAGAGCAAGTCAAACCAGTTTGAATTCTGGTCAAATCCCTAGGGCAGCAGCTTGTGAATTTTTTTTGGGAACAATGCATTGCATAAAAATTTCTGGAAAACTTATGCAAGGTTCTTCTCTGTCCAAAGGAGTCTCCATAACAATTTCGGAATTTTTGGAGCTTCGGAGCTACCTCTAAAAATTCCCCAATCTTCTCAGCCTTTTAAAAATCAAAATCTGGAATCACTATTCATCGAGCTCGGACTCAAATCCGACCGCGCCGCTCGGCTCGACCGCACCAATTAGCCGCACCGCCCGAGTCCAATCGCTCGCGACTCTCCGATGCAGATCGCACGGCCCACGTGCGCCTGATCTAATCGGACTGTCCTATTATGCCATCGAATCTCGACCGTCCATTTAGGATCTAGCGGACGGCGTCGTCTTGATCGTTTCAAACCAACTGATCGCGCCACACCTGGTTCCGGCTCACGCCGCTTGTTCGCCGTCGCTGACGAGTGGGCCCCTCTTGTCAGGTTCGTCCTCGCCGCCTCCGCTGCCTACCAGAGCTCGCTGGCGTTTGCGCATGCGTGCACGCACGCAGCTGCCGCCGCCACTTCGTGGACGCGTGTCTCCTCCGAGGATCGCCGAGTCCATCTACCACCGAGCTCACCCATTTCTCTCGCCCTATTCGTGCTTTCCGCCCGATTCCTTGTTTCGCCGGAGAGGGAAGCGGCGCCGCCGCCGTGTCGGAGCCGCCCTTGAGCTCGCGACCTCACCATCGTGATCCACACTCGGTGTCGCTCCATTTTGCCCACCGGGTCCTTGGCATCCAAAGTGAATCGTTGGGGGCGACATCTTCGTCTCCGCCTCCGGCAGTCTCGGCCCCGTAGCCGTCGGGGCGTTCCTATAAGTCTCTAACCTCTGCACCTGGTCCCTTGCGATCGCATTGTTCCTCTGAGTCTAACGGTGGGTTCATTTTCGCTTTTGGTGCATCGTTGAGGGCGTGCGGCCGGTTCTTCTCCAAGCACGGTGATTCGCCGCCGCGGCGATTCCGGCCGCCTCGGACCTCCTTCGTCGATGTTATCTTGGGCGTACTGCTCCTGGAGCCGAGGTGATCCCTAGGCGCACCTTCTGGAGTCTTCTCGAAGCCCGTAGCGTCTTCTCCGCGTGAGCCGTAGCTTCTTCTCCGCCTCCGTTCGCCGCCAGCTCGCTGCCGGCATCCCCGTGGGCCTATGTCGCCGTCATCGAGTTCGCGAGGTCTCAGTGAACCTGAAGGTATAACCCACGCGCCCAGAGGCTCGCTAGTTCGCTAGATCAGCTGCACGACCGCGCCACCGTCCTCGTGACCATCGGTGAGCCGCCGGTGTCTTTAGCACTAAGCACCGTCTTTAGTGCTAACCAATTCTTTTATTGTCTCTATGACTGGTGGCCCCCGCTGGGATAAAAATCATCTAGGAAATAAATCTCGCCGCTTATAACTCCCTGAGGCTTTGACATGTGGGCCCTCTCGGCCGGTTAAGGCTTTGCGGAGTAGTAAAATCCGTTTTCTGTTATAGCAGGCGTATTTATCAGCTTTGATTAGGTTCAGTGCGTCTTGTAAGTGTGAAAGTGTATTCTATTATTACGTCTTCGACGTCGCCGTTAGCGCCGGCGGGGTCAAGTTTGACCTGGTTAGCGTTTTTCACTCGGCCCCACCGGTCAGTGACCATGGGTCGGCTAAGTGCCGGTAGGAAAAGTTCTCAGTGCTGTTAAAAATTCCGAATTGTATTTCTTTTGCACTGATAAATCCTTTAAACTTAGAAAATCCATAACTAATTCATTTTTGCTCCAAATCAAATGAAACCAATTCTGTAAATTTTAGTTTTTAATGTACTTTTATTCGAATAGGTTTTAAATATGTTTCTATTCATAAAATTTTGATAATTAATGTAATGATGTTTTTAGGTATTTCTAGCTTAGAAAATTCTTAGAAAATTCTTCATAACTCCAAATAAAATGTTCTCTATTTCTAAATTTTTGTAAAATCATGCTCTAGCTACTGTGATGAAATTTTTGCTCATTGGATTAAATTGAATTTTGGCTTTTGTCGGTGTTATTTGTTCTTATTTGTTCTTTTGCTCGATCGATAGATTGCACGATTCTAGTATTATCGAGAGTGAGCCTCAGAACATATTGAGCAAGCAAAGAACTGTGCAAGCGGCTTGATCATGTTAATCCCTTTATATCCAAACTAATATTTTGTTTGCAACTTGTATGTATGCATTGCTATTTTGTGTTAAAATATGGCTAGTGGGCCCTTTAGTTGCATAATCTGCAGGTAAATGATATTCCTCTACTACCTGAGACTAGGTTATTTGCTGTGATTGGAGATCGTTGGATGATCTCTTGTCACTTAGTAGATACGAATTCAACTACTTAGACATGCTTAGTTATCGGTAGAAATGGGCGGTTATCGACTTAGTCGGTAACCTTGATCACACAAATTATTATAACTTTGTGTTTCAGTATTTATGCTATGTTTAATTGTGAAAACTAAAAACTGAAAATAAAATGATTTGGACTTGGGCACAACGGTATGTTGGTGTGCTTTTGGGTGTGACTAGAATGGTGCCCGAGTCAACAAGGACCGAGTTACTTGCGCCACCGTACTGAGCATTTTGCGTGCTAACCACACTAGAGGGTATAGGACCTCTCTTGACTTAGTACTTTGGCGTGTATTGGCTCCGAGTCGCAGGGGGTCGCAGGAGGGATGGTGATGGGAGCATGGTAGTTGTCCGAAAGGCTTTACCCTTTGTGGGTAGTTGTCTTTAAGGCTTTACCATGTAAGCGTATGGATTTCTATCCATACGAGCGGCTCGTAGTTAATATACAATATTGGAAATGTCTCGTAGGACTTAGTCTGCGCGCATACCTTCGTATGTGCTTTGTGGCAAAAAGCGGTCTGAAGTGTGGGTACATTGGTACACCCCTGCAGGGTTAAAACTATTCGAATAGCCTCGTCCTAGGTTATGGACACGCTCGGATACGCCCCGTGAGAATTAGACTACAACCTTTTAATTAAAACTTGACATGGGTGGCATTAATGAGTAATTCATGCTATGGTCGTGGTGACTAATGGGTTTGTCACTTCCAGGACGTTGTCATCTACTTCATCATATTACTTTTGGTCGTCACGTTATTTCAACAATAAAAATGAATTGCCAACTTGCTTTTAAATGTATTACATTATTGCAAATAAAGATTGCTTTGTGCTAAAATGAGCCATACTGACCTCCACTCAAATAAGCTCGCATGTAGTTATGCATAGGTCCGCTAGTCCACACGCTTGACCTTTGAGTACATTTTTGTACTCATTTGCTTTGCTTAATGTTTTTGTTGCAGAGGAGGTAGGTGAGCCCCAAGGGCCTTACTTCTGTGAGATGTGCGGGTTTTAGGACGACTAGCTTGGCGGTCCGGTTGGTTGCCTTGTGGGCTAAGGCACACTGATTGACTTTTGCTTATAGCCATCTTATGGCACTTTTGCTTCCGCTGTTTACTTTGTTTCCTGCTTATCATTTGGCCGGTCGGCCCTCTGTTGTAATAACTCTACTTTGTTGTCTTCTATTTAGTATCGTGATGTTTGGAATCTATGTCTAGAATAGAGTTGATGCATAATTTTGTGAAGAGGTGTGTATATCGCAGCTCGGGAAGTATACATATCTCGAGGCTTGGTTTATTTGATTTGTGACGCTAGGCTGTGTGGTTGGTTACATTACAAGCCAAATAAACTGGGTCCTCACAAAGTTGGTATCAGAGCCATCCTGACCGTAGTAACCCAAGCATGATCGTCCTTAGGATATTTTGTAAAAGCTTATTTTCAAAGTAGCAAATAGTTTATGAAAGCTTAAGTAGATTCTCATATTTTACTCCTTATCTATCTTAGCTTTCTACTCTCATCTTGCTCTAATTTGAGTTTTAAAATTTGATTCCTCTCTTTCCTTTCAAAAGGTAGTTAATTATCGGTTAAATTGGTTTGGGAGAACCCTGAGAGTTGTAACCTAAAAGTGTTGGCTGTCTGTCAATGGAAAATTGAAACCTCTAGAGCTGAAGACTTCGGCCAGGGACTTAAAGAAGAAAGTCTGAACAGCCAGCTAGTGGTTAGTGTGTAGGATTGGAAATGAGAGGATAACCAAACTTGTGGGGATAAAAGGGTAAGATGTGATATGAGTTAGCTAAATGTCTAACCTTTTCTTAGAAGATTTTACCTTGCTTTCCAGCTGTATTCCGAAATTGTCTTCCTAAAACTGATTGCTCGTTCTTCCATACGAGTTGGTCATATTAGGGAGTTGATTTTATGAATTGCAACCTTGCCTTGTTGTTATGAACTGTTAGAGTTTATTTTGTAGAGTGGATGCTTGCTTTCTATGTTTTCTGTTATAAAATTGTTACTAACTTACTTGGTGGAACAGATGGTCGGTGGAACCGTAATGGTCGGAATCACCATGGTTCAGATGAGGAGCTTCCCCCTCCTCCGACCATGGCTGAGGTTCTCACTCAGATTGAGCGGAATCATATGGATCAGACACGGATTCTGGTGGTCATCGCGAGGAACACCTCCATTCCCGCGGGTGCCTCGGGATCTGGAGGTGCTGGACACCAGTCTCGTGGGGGACTCGCGGAGTTCCTCCGTACGCAGCTGCCGACGTTCTCCCGGTCTGAGGACCCACTTGACGCAGATGATTGGTGCGATCCGTTGAGTGAAAGCACAACATCGCCGCGCCGTGAGCGGAGAAGGCATCGCTTGCATCCCACCATCTTGAGGGTGCAGCACTCTCCTGGTGGGAGAACTTTCTCGCCATGCAGCCCGCTGGCCATGTGGTCACATGGGAGGAGTTTCACACTGCTTTCCGTCGGGTTCATGTCCTCGCCGGTCTTATGAAGCTGAAGAAGAAGGAGTTCCTCGCGCTCAAACAGGGGCGCAAATCTGTGACTGAGTACCTCCATGAGTTCAACCATTTGGCGAGGTACGCTCCTACTGAGGTGGCCACTGATGAGGCCAAGTAGGAGAAGTTTATGGAGGGCTTGTCTCAGGAGCTGCAGGACAAGCTCTCTATTGTGGATTTTGCTGATTTCCAGACCTTGGTGGACAAGGCTATCGTCGCCGAGCACATGGCGAAGGCGCTGGGTGAGTCCCGCAAGCGCAAGTGGGAGACCCAGCGACCGCGCAGCCGCCTCTCCGCCCCCGTGTTGGGCCCGCATCAGGCCCGCTTGGCTTCACCACCGCCGAGGCCGTCGGCGCCGCTTCACCGCCCCGCAGCCGTGATTCACCACGTGCACTGCGCCCGCCAGCCAGGTGGCCCTCGTAACCGGCCGCCGAGGTCACTTGTTTCCACCGCCACAACAAGGGTCACTATGCGAATAGTTGCCTCGTAAGATTGGAGCGCCCTCGTCCCATGGAGGACGCGGGCAGGGAGTGGTCACCCACCTGACCAGAAGATCATCCATAAGACCCAGGGTGTGGGGAGTGGCCGAGTCAACCATATCTCAGCTGAGGAGGCTCAGGAGGTGCTTCATGTTGTGCTGGGTACACTTCTTGTTAACACTCGTCCTGCTGCAGTATTATTTGATTCAGGAGCATCGCATTCTTTTATTTCAAGATCATTTGCTGCTGCCAGTAATCTCCATGTTGTTCCTTTGAGGGTTCCTCTTCTTATCCGCTCTCCGGGTTCGGAAATGAGAGTTGATTTAGAATGTCGGGATGTTCCTATTGAAGTTGAAGGTGTAAGATCCTTGGCAAATCTTATCCTGCTCAACTCAGCAAGCCTGGATGTGATTCTTGGCATGGATTGGTTGTCCCAACACTTAGGACAAATTGATTGTGCCAGGAAGATTGTCTATCTCACCAGTCCCTCAGGCAAACTGGTTGGGTTTTCATCGCAGCTGCAAGGGCCACACCTTTGTGCACTTGAAGCAAAAGCCAGCCTTGGAGATTCAGGATGTTCCCACAATTTGCGACTTCGTGGATGTTTTCCCCGAAGATTTGCCTGGGATGCCTCTAGTTCGAGATCTTGAGTTTGTCATTGAGTTGCTGCCCGGTACTGCTCCAATTTCGAAGGCGCCGTATCGGATGCCTCCCAATGAGTTGGAGGAGTTGAAGAAGCAACTAGGTGAGCTTCAAGCGAAGGGTTTTATCCGTCCTAGCTCATCTCCTTGGGGTTGTCCAGTGATCCTTGTGAAAAAGAAGGACAAGACTTTGCGCATGTGTGTCGATTACCGTCCGCTTAATGAGGTGATAGTGAAGAACAAGTATCATTTGCCTCGCATTGATGATCTTTTTGATCAGTTGACTGGAGCCCGGGTATTCTCCAAGATTGACTTGAGATTAGGATATCATCAAGTCAGGATCAGGGCTGAAGATATTCCGAAGACGGCTTTCACTACTTGTTATGGTCTTTACGAGTACACTGTCATGTCTTTTAGCTTGACCAATGCTCCCGCCTTGTTCATGAATCTCATGAACTCAGTGTTCATGGAATACTTGGATAAGTTTGTGGTGGTATTTATTGATGACATCCTTATTTACTCCAAGAGTGAAGAAGAGCATGCTGAGCATCTGAAGCTTGTGTTGGGAAAGCTGCGTGAGCACCAGCTATATGCGAAATTCAGCAAGTGCGAGTTCTGGTTGAAGGAAGTGGCATTCTTGGGCCATGTTCTTTCAACCGGAGGCGTAGCTGTGGATCCTAGCAAGGTCAGCGACGTGCTATCTTGGGGTCAGCCCAAATCAGTCACCGATGTGCGGAGTTTTCTTGGTTTAGTAGGTTACTACCGTCGCTTTATCGTGAACTTCTCCAAGATCGCGAAGCCGATGAATGAATTGCTCAAGAAGGACAAGAAATTTGTGTGGTCCTCTTCTTGTGATGAAAGTTTTCAGGAACTCAAGCAGCGGTTGACATCAGCTCCTGTTCTTGTTCTTCCCGATGTCCACAAGAGCTTCGATATCTTTTGCGATGCCTCTCGTCAGGGACTCGGTTGTGTTCTTATGCAAGAAGGCAGTGCAGTGGCCTATGCATCAAGGCAGTTGAGGCCTCATAAACTCAACTATCCTACCCATGATTTGGAGTTAGCTACTGTGGTTCATGCACTCAAGATTTGGCGGCATTATCTGATCGGCAACCGCTGTGAGGTGTATTCTGATCACAAGAGCTTGAAATATTTGTTCACCCAGTCGGATCTGAATCTCAGGCAAAGAAGAAGGTTGGAATTGATCAAAGATTATGACATGGGCATTCAGTATCATCCGGGCAAGGCCAATGTTGTTGCCGATGCACTGAGTCGAAAGGTGTATTGCAATACTTTGATGCTCCAAGAGCAGCAGCCTGCCTTTCTTGAAGAATTTCAGCGGCTCAATCTGGGTTTAGTTGAGCACGGTTCCCTTGCGGCTTTGGTTGTGCAACCAACCTTGGTGGATCAAATCAAGGCGGCACAGCAATCAGATGATGGTGTAGGTCACATCAAGGAAAACATCAGGAATGGGACAACCAAGTGTTTCTCAGAAGATGAGCACGGTGTTATGTGGTTTGGACAACGTCTTGTGGTCCCAAAAGTCATGGAATTGTGGGATTTGATTCTCCGCGAAGCCCATGATTCCCCTTGTCCATCCATCCCGGGGCCACCAAGATCTCCGTCAGAGATTTTGGTGGACCCGAATGAAGCACAAGATTGCCAAGTTCGTTGTCGAGTGTGACGTGTGCTGTCGGGTTAAGGTCGAGCATCAGCGTCCAGCAGGACTTCTTCAGCCTTTGCCAGTGCCTGAATGGAAGTGGGATTCCGTTGGTATGGATTTCATCACCGGTTTGCCCCGTACTTCTTCTGGGAAGGATGCTTTATGGGTCATCATTGATCGTTTGACGAAAGTAGCCCACTTTCTTCCAGTGCGGGCTAAGATTGATGTGAGCCAATTGGCAGACCTCTACATATCCCGCGTCGTGAGCTTGCATGGTGTGCCACGAACGATTGTGTCAGATCGTGGCTCTCTTTTTACCTCTCGGTTTTGGCACAAATTGCAAGAGGCTATGGGGTCCCGTCTTTCTTTCAGCTCAGCTTATCATCCCCAAACCGATGGACAGACGGAGCGAGTTAACCAAGTTTTGGGAGACATGCTCCGCGCTTGTGTTCTTTCCTATGGAAAGAATTGGGAGAAGTGTTTGCCGCTTGCAGAATTGTGAGGACCCCCGGTTATTGGAAATGTACTTAATTAAATTCATATAGTAACACAATTATTAATTAAGGAACAGTGCTGCCCCTTTATTAATGATCATGCTAGAAGTATAAATTTAACAAGTAACAATCCAATAATCAGGATTCCCGGATATATATATCTCACAATGGTTCCCAGGATCAACGACCATTGCATATATATCCTTCAACAACATTGCATCATACACATACAAGTCATTCATTTACATAATTAAACATAAGTTTACAACTTGCGGTCCAGTAATACAATATTAAGTGACTTGGTCACTTTAAAGGTCTAACAGCGGAAGCAAAAACAAAATATTAAAATCCACCAATGGCCCCATCCACCCGCAGGCGATTGCGTGGAGGAAAGAAGTAGCTTTACTCGTTAGCGTCACCCTGATCGGCGCTAACGGGTACTTCATAAAGATAACCATCCTCACTTGCAACAATAGGTGATAGCACCTTGAGTACGGAAGGTACTCAGCAAGTCTTACACAAACTAATAAAAGAAAGTGTTGATTAGAGCCTATTCAAAGGAGTAGAATTTATACATGCATAAGGTTACAACAGGAAGGTAAAATGGTTAAGTTTTGCATAAAGCAGGACATCTTAACCTACAAAGACTAAATTTTGATAAAGCAGTTTAATAAATCAAAGTTGGATTAGAACAGTAAGTAAATGACATAATGTAAACAGTACAGTGCATGAATCCCTCATGCAAAGCCAAAAACCGAAACCACATTTGCAAATCAAAACTTCTATACAGGTGACATCAATTCAAGTTATCGTCCATGACCGTGGACACGCTATTCGAATGCTTTATACCTCGCAGGGTGTACATCTTTACCCACATGACTTAGTCAACACGTTGCCTTCGGATGCTTCCGAATGATGACATACTTCCTTTGGTATGCCGACCGGGGAAACTAAGATTTGGTATTTTTCAACAAGCTAACACTATTGAGTTGGACCCCCATGTGTGAACTGATCTCGCTTAAACACGACTGATAGCATCTGCTTAACCGGGGCACACATGTTGCGTCGGGAATGCCGACCCAATCAAAAGAAATACAGGTTGTGTTCGCTACACATAGTACATTGCAATCGGCACCTATAAGGTACGTACATGCAACAGAGCACATATACGCCCTCACCCTTCTAAGAACATCTGATATTGACGACAAGCTCACATGGCATAAAACGCAGTCATAAGACCAAAGCATCTATGCCATACAAGGTCAATACACATATCCTTACTCTCCTGTTTCCAACCCAATAGTCTTAACATTTTACTTAACCAAACAAATAGCGCCATACACCGCATGTGGAAGTACGTGGGGACTTGAATTGAATAGTCGAGTTCGGTCCTTAATTAACCCTGACAAGTCCACCACAATTCCCAATCTCGTGCACCAAAAGCACCATCACTAGCTTCCTCTTGTCCAGATCAATTTAAATATAAAACTCATTTCTGAAATAAGTAAACTAGACAAAGAGTTTAAAGTAACAAAAAGCCATTTGTGATTCCCATGTTTGACAAGATATGCTTGTCAAAATTTAAAATCTCGAGACTGCATGTCTAAGCCAAATCTGAAAATATATTATAGTATACAGTACTGAGCTAAGGTTAAGTGTATGATTATAATTAAGGTAATCCACCATGTTGGGTTATAGCTAGCTACTACAGATCACATTTTTGTATTTTCAGAAAAATAGCATGCACAGATATCACTGGATTTGTAAAAGCTATTGTACAAAATTTGGGATCAATATGGTGCAGAGAGGATGCTTGCCTTGATAGTAATAAACTTCTGTTGCAGGTTCAGGTTGCTCAGAAATAGAGTCAAAAGCTTCAGAAGAACCAGATTCTATAAGAAGCAATAAAGTCCAATAAATGCCAAAATCGACAGTAAGTACAAAATGGAAGAAATATGCATGATCAATCTGGAAATGCTTGATTGAAAGTATGCTTAAGCCATAACTACCCTAATAGTGATAATAACCCATATTATCAGATACAACTTTTAAATAACAGAAACTATAGTCTAGAACCAAGTTTCAGTTTTTTTTTAGGTTTTGAAAAGAGCAGAAACAGGACAGATAGCAGATTTTGGGAAAAGGAAGATAGATCAAGCAAAGGTTCAGAAATGAAACTTAGCATGATCTTTTAGGGTAATTAACATCCCAAGATAACCCTAATCTAACTCTAATCGATTAGAGCATCAAAAGCTGAAGAAAACTTGTATTGTCGGTTAAACCGACAATAAAGAACAGAGACAAATCTTTGCTAACAAGCTAAATAGATGATGACAAGAATTAAAAGAACAACTTGTTATGTTGCTAGGGTTTAGTTGAAACCTAACTAGGATGATAAGTTGGCAGGAGAAACCCTAGATCTTGAAAAAGATATGAAAGACCGTAAAGTTATAATAACAACTTTTCAGTTTGAAGCAAGTTGAAGCTACTGGTATTTAAAAGAATGATTCATATGATCTCCTAAGGTCCTTAAGATGCCCCAGATGTCAAAAACTAGGGTTTTAGCTTACCAGTATAAGAAAGACACCAAAAGTTGAGAAAGTCGATTTTGCTCAACAGAGAGATAACCTTCGGTTTTAACCTACAAAAGATGTCAAAACCTTAGTGCAAGGTGAAACCAGTGCTTAGGATGGATAAGCAATGGACAAGAGCAAGAAACTCCACTGGACAACAATGGAGGATGAAGAACTCCTTCGGTCAACACTGGTAACAGCAAAAGCTAGGGTTTATATATATAGAGGTTGAGTTACAGAGCAAGATGGAAAGGTCTAGAGTTGATGAGGTGTCCATTTAGACTAAATATCAAAAATTAGTTGCATAAGCTTTGGATAATCCTCTCCTCTGCTCTCGTAAATGGCGCGCATGAGAGATAAGGAAGAAGGAGGCAACATATGACATGTGGGTCCTTTGTCGGTCATAGCTTGCGCTCTCTTAAAGCTCAAAGAATCTCAACCGTCCGATTAGAGATGGCGGTGTGATAAATAGAGAGGTTAAAAGGTTTTAATCGGTAACTTTAAATATGAGCGAGACGATGCGAAACGAGCGGCGGAGATTAAAAAGAGCTCTACGGGCTTTCGGGGTTTTAAGTTCAAATAGGGTGTTGGATTGAAATCAACGGCCCGACTCAAAGATACACGTCATCCCTTAGATGCGCTTAACGCAAAGACCGTCCGATGGAACTTCTACGGTCGGGATTAACGCGGGATCCGGATTGTCCGATTGCATACACTGACATGGACCCTACGATTAGAATCCAACGGTCCACCGAATTTGGGCTTTAAAAGCCCACGGTCAAAAAGGAGCGCCGTGGGATTTAAATCCAAAGGACCACGAGTGATGCGCGCCTTTAAATCCAAAATGAAAAGGCGGCGCGGTTGGATCGAGAATGGACGGTGGAGATCGTGAGGGGCTCCGGAGTCGTCCGAATGCATACACCTCCTTTGACCGTTCGATCAAGATCCAAGGGTGGAGATTGGGCTCGCATACGTGGATAACCCACGTGACATCGCAGCCTTGCCCGTTCGATTGAAGATCAACGGCTCATAGTGCGCGAGGGGATTTGGCTCGCGCCCGAGCGTGACAGAGCCGGACCAGAGTGAAAGGGTTGGACCCAACCGCAAAGGTGTGAGTCGCTACAGTACTAGAGTTTGGATTCAAACCAGTTTAGTTGACTAAGCCCTATTCAAATGCTTAAAGGTTTGACTGGGCTTTTAAAAATAGCAAATAAATTTGTAAAATCACAAAATTTTTACTGGAGACTACTGGAATGATATATTTCCCAGATAAATTTTATAAACCACATTATCACCTCGTAAAATACATAAATAATTATTGTAGCCCGAAAGTGTTTATTTAAAAGCAAACATTTTTCTCCAAGCCAAAATAATTTCTAAAAATTCAATCAAAAATTATTTTTGGTCAAGATAATTTATTTAGACTTTAATGAAAACACTTTCCAGTCATGATACAAGGTTTATCTTGTATTTCCTTTAAGACTTTAAATGGTTCTTTTGGATTTTGGCTAAAAAGGAAAGTTTTAGTTGGTAACAGCAATTCCAAACTGTTATTTATGAACAGTAATATCATGAACAGTGTCCCATTACTGTTTATAAACTTGGGGCTGTTACAAACCTACCCGCTTAAGAAAATCTCGTCCCCGAGATTTGGAACAAGTTAAAGATTAGGAAGAAGTGAAATTGAGATGATTTATAAGGAAATTCAACACCTGTCGTCTTGATTTCCTTCAAAGATAATAAAGAAGGATTTTGCATAATAACATAGTGTTATTATTACAGCTTGTTTACATTGCTTTGTTGAAACTTTCCTTTCTTGATTCAAAGGAAAACTCTAAACAACAAAAAGATGGGGGTGCTCAATCTGCATCAGATCTTCGCGCTCCCAAGTGGCTTCATCCTCAGAATGATTAGCCCACTGAATTTTCAAGAACTTGACAGTACGATTTCTTGTCCTGCGCTCCATTGTGTCGAGGATACGTACTGGTTGTTCCCGATAGGAAAGATCAGGTTGGAGATCTAGATGCTCATAAGCAGTTGCCTCAATAGGAACACGAAGGCATTTCTTCAATTGAGACACGTGAAAAGTATCATGCACTGCTGAGAGAGATTCAAGTAATTTCAATTGATAAGCTACAGCTCCTCGCTTTGCAATGATTCGGAAGGGTCCGATGTAACGAGGTGCTAGCTTTCCGTTTACCTGAAAACGATGAGTGCCCTTCATGGGTGACACTTTAAGATAGACATGGTCATCTACCTGAAAGCTTAATTCACGTCGACGATGATCAGCATAGCTCTTCCGACGATCGGCGGTTTTCAAACAATCTCGAATCGATTTAACTTGCTCTTCGCTTCCTTTACTAAGTCGGACCATAGAATGATCTTTCACGGACTCGGACCAATTCAATGGGGTCCTACAAGCTCTCCCATACAAGGCTTCAAAAGGTGACATTTGAATACTTGCTTGGTAGCTATTATTGTAGGAAAATTCCACATATGGCAAAGATTTCTCCCAGTCTTTGCTATAGGATAGCACATAAGCTCGAAGAAGATCTTCCATTACTTGATTCACTCTCTCAGTCTGACCACTAGGTTGAGGATGATAAGCAGTACTAAAAGAGAGTTCAGTCCCCATAGCCTGATGAAGACAATTCCAAAAGTGGGAAGTAAACTGAGGGCCACGGTCAGAAATAATGACCTTGGGAACACCATGAAGACAAACAATCCTAGCAATATAAAGCTCTGCTAGCTGCTTGCCACTGAAGATGGTTTTTACCGGAATAAAATGAGCCACCTTTGTCAAACGGTCAATGATTACCCAAATGGCATCGGATCCATTGGAAGTCTTGGGGAGACCAGTAACAAAATCCATACCGATCTCTTCCCACTTCCACTTGTGGAATAGGCAAAGGTTGAAGGGTACCGGTGGCCGGATGTTGACTTTAACCCTTTGGCAAATATCACATTCAAAGAACATCTTGAGCAATTTGCCTTTTCATTTGGCTCCATCAAAATGTTTTCTTTAAATCTGATACATCTTGGTACTTCAGGATGTAGAAAACTTGAATTATGAGCCTCTCTAAGAATTAGACTTCTCGGATGAGGATCGGCGGTACCACCAAACGATTGCGATACCAAATCGCATCGGTCATCTTCGTAAAATTCGTTGGCTTTGCTCGCTTCAAATTTTCCTTGATTTCATCTACCTCGGCATCGGTTTTTGGGCCTCAAGAATCTGAGATTCTAAGGTCGACTCCACTTGTAATGCTCTGAAGAAAACCTTCCTCCACCAAGTCAAGACTTAGGTCTTGAAAATCGACACACAAGTCCTTGGCCACCGGTAGAGAAAATGTGCGATTGCGTGATAGTTTGTGAGTATGTTGATGTCTTTCTGAGACCTTCGGTTTGTCACGGTCGGAAGTAGAATTTGTAATTGAACTAGTTCTGGGCGAATCGCTCCTATATCCGTGGAGTCCTTATCGAATGCTCACATCAGAGTTGGTTGAATTAAACACACAACTCGGAGAATTGCTTGACAAAGGATTTATTCGACGAGTTCCTCACCTTGGGATGCCGGCTTTATTTGTCAAAAGAAGGACAACACTTTGCGGATGTGTGTAGATTACCGTCAGTTAAATGAGGTCACTATCAAAAACAAGTATCCTTTGCCTCGCATTGATGATCTTTTTGATCGGCTTGATTGTGACTTTTAAAGCGCTTGCCACAACATTGGCTTTGCACAGGTGATAGTTTGTGAGTATGTTGATGTCTTTCTGAAGACCTTCTTTGTCATCGGGAAGTAGAATTTGATTGAACTAGTTCGCGCTCCTATATCAGGAGTCCTTATCTATCATTAAACACACAAATGACAAAGGATTTAAGGTCCTCACCTTGGGGAGCTTTATTTGTCAAAAGAAGGACTTTGCGGATGTGTGTAGATTACCTATAAAACATCCTTTGCCTCGCATTGATTCTACTGCGAGTCTTTTCAAATATTGATTTGCGATTGCTATCATCAAATCAAGGTTATAGCGAGGACATACCTAAAACATCTTTTTCTCATCTTGTCATGTCCTTTAGTCGACCAATGCTCCGACTTATTTCATGAACCTTATGAATTCGGTGTTCATGGATTTCTTGGATAAGTTCGTTGTCGTGTTCATTGACGACATCCTTATTTATTCCAAGTCCGATAAGGACCATGAACAACATTTGAGGCTTGTCTTGAAACACTTAGTAAGCATCGTATGCTAAGTTCGACAAGTGTGCCTTTTGGCTTAAACAAGTTGCATTTTTGGGACATGTGTTATCAGAAGGGTATCATTGTCGATCCAAGCAAGGTACAAGATGTATTGATTGAAACAACCCAAGAATGTTGCGATATTGAAGTTTTCTTGGACTTGCGGGTTATTACCAGTAGGTTCATTGAAAATTTCTCCAAAATTGCTAGACCCTTGACTCGACTTTTTGCGTAAAGAGAAGAAATTTGAATGGTCGACTAAATGTGAGGAGAGTTTTCGCTTCGAGAACTCTCTTGACCAAAGCTCCAGTTCTCACTCTTCCGGATATTCATAAGAGCCTTTATCTTGTATTTCCTTTAAGACTTTAAATGGTTCTTTTGGATTTTGGCTAAAAAGGAAAGTTTTAGTTTGTAACAGCAATTCCAAACTGTTATTTATGAACAGTAATGTCATGAACAGTGTCCCATTACTGTTTATAAACTTGGGGTTGTTATAAGAATTCTCCTATAACAACAGCTTTCAGGCTAGTCTCGGCATGTCACCGTTTAAAGCCTTGTATGCGAGGAGGTGCAGAACCCCATTGAACTGGTCAGAAATTGGTGAGAGACAGCTCTTCGACCCAGATTCAATCAATGAGGCTGAAAGGCAGGTTCAGTTGATTCGCGAGCATCTGCGAGTGGCCCAGTCCAGGCAAAAGAGTTATGCAGATCGTCGTCGCCGTGAGTTGAGTTTCCAGTCCAATGACTTTGTTTATCTCAAAGTCTCGCTTTTAAAAGGGCATCGGCGTTTCGGCATCAAGGGCAAGTTGGCCCCTCGATATGTTGGACCTTATCGCATCATCGAGAGTGGAAGCTGTTGCATACAGATTAGAGTTGTCAGCTACACTTGAGGGAGTGCATGATGTGTTCCATGTGGCCCAATTGAAGAAGTGTCTCCGAGTTCCGACTGAGGAGTCTCCGTTGGAAAATCTCGATGTGCAAGAAGATTTGACCTACCGCGAGTGTTCTGTTCGTATTCTTGAGGAATCTGAACGAAGGACAAGGAATCGTGCCATCAAGTTCCTTAAGGTCTAGTGATCGAATCACTCCGAGGATGAGGCAACTTGGGAGCGGGAAGATCGTCTCCGTGCGGACTACCCATCTATCTTTTCCTAGTGATCGGAATCTCGGGGCGAGATTCTTGTAAGGGGGGAGATTTGTAACATCCAGAACTCAAGTTTGTACTTCAAATATGTGAAAATGAGAAGAATTTAAAACTTTTTGAGCATGTTTGAATTTCTGGAGCTTTTGCTAGATTTGTTGCTTTTGAAATTTTTGAAATCAATTAGAACATATAACTTAAATCTTAACTCCAAAGAGAAAACATAGGCAAAAACTTGTGATCATCCTCTGGAAGTATTTTTCCTATCTTCTTGACCATCCTAGTAACCTCTCTACAAAATCTCACAATTTTTAGATTTTGTTTGCTATTTCAAAAGAGCAAGTCAAACCAGTTTGAATCTGGTCAAATCCTAGGCAGCGAGCTTGTGAATTTTTGGGAACAATGCATTGCATAAAATTTCTGGAAAACTTATGCAAGGTTCTTCTCTGTCCAAAGGAGTTTCCATAACAATTTCGGAATTTTTGGAGCTTCGGAGCTACCTCTAAAAATTCCCCAATCTTCTCAGCCTTTTAAAAATCAAAATCTGGAATCACTATTCATCGGGCTCAGACTCGAGTCCGACCGCGCCGCTCGGCTCGACCACACCAACTAGCCGCATCGCCCGAGTCCAATCGCTCGCGACCGTCCGATGTAGATCGCACGGCCCACGTGCGCCTCATCTAATCGGACTGTCCTATTATGCCATCGAATCTCGACCGTCCATTTAGGATCTAGCGGACGGCGTCGTCTTGGTCGAGTCAAACCAACTGATCGCGCCACACCTAGTTCCGGCTCGCGCCGCTTCATCGCCGTCGCTGACGAGTGGGCCCCTCTTGTCAGGTTCGTCCTCGCCGCCTCCGCTGCCTACTGGAGCTCGCTGGCGTTCGCGAATGCGTGCCACGCAGCTCGTCGCTGCCACTTCATGGACGCGTGTCCGCCTCCGGAGGATCGCCGGAGTCCATCTATCCACTGAGCTCACCCATTTCTCCTCGCTCCCATTCTCGTGCTTTCTCCGCCCAATTCCTTGTTGCGGCCGGAGAGGGAAGCGGCGCGGCCGCGTGTCGGAGCCGCCGCTTGAGCTCGCGACTCACCATCGTGATCCACACTCGCGCCGCTTCCATTTTGCCGGTCCGGTCCTTGGCATCCAATGAATCGTTGGGGCGACATCTTCGCCTCTGTCGGGACCCAAAATACACTCGGACCCTCTCGTATACCGCACTAGTCCAGATCACGCTAGTGCACACAAGTGGTAACATCGATGAAATATCATTTCCATATACAAAGGTGACTAATAAATAGGCAAATAACAATAAATGTCAGAGTAAAGACCTTAAGGTCAAAGCTTACAATTAATGCCTCAGAAGGCGAATAGCTCGATGAAGGCCGCATGAACGAAATGCAGAATAACTTCAGTGAAGCCCATCCATATATGCCCACAGGCAATCGGCTGGGGTGCGCGACCTAGTTCTCCTCGATCCTCGAAGTAGACCTTGTTGACCGACGAATCCTCCATTTCTGTAGGTTTGGGCACAAGTTTTACAACAAGCGTGAGTACACAACCGTACTGCAAGTCATACCGCGAGAATGCAATGTATAGATACGTGCTTATTCCAAAGGAAATGGCTTTCGTGGTTATTTTGTAAATGCAACATTTGCAATTGAATACAAGTAATAGATTGAAAGCATAATTCAAAACAAATAGACAATATTAATTTAACAATTGTTTTCACAAAGACACACAGCTAAATAGATTATTTCACATAGTCATATGATTGAGGTCACACACTCCCATCCCAACATTTTATGAAAACTACCCTCGTGTGAAATCCCGAGCATGTCCATGATCATGACGCGCTATTCGAATAGATTGTTTAACACTCTGCAAAGGTTGTACACTTTACCCACAAGATGCAATCAATGGATCGAGCCGATCACAACAAAACCTTTCGAAACTTCATCTCAAACATTGACATTCCCAGTGTGCTTACAAACCGCTATGCCAACCCAAACAGCGCTTTGGCATAACACACACCGCCTGGACGAGGAAGCGCGAACCGTCCCGCGATGCAACCACTAAGTAGTCACACCTCCACCTGTCACACAAAGATAACCTATCCACCGAACATCAATGCCGAGAATCCATAACTTACTAAGTTAGGCCCGTCCCATACCTGCATGTGGTCGCATAAAGAAGGCTCGAGTTCAATGGCACACAAAGTTAAGTCCTTAATTGACCAAGGCAAGACTTCCATTTTCTAACTAAGTCATAAAGATTATCATTCCCATGCACACAGCTTCCACCATATCACACAGTATCCACCACTTGTCTCAGTCTAAATCCTTTTCCACCCTGTTGGTTAAGTGCAACATATGCCATCCACAAAGTAATAGCACACAGTACACACAGTTTTATCACATAGTTCCATAATCACTTAGTCAAATTTATAATTGCAACTCAGGTGATGATGATGACTCGTTGCATGGCTAAGCAATCTACTCGTACTAACCAACCCACGTTGGTAATACCATAGAACCAACTAAATATGAACCAGACTAGGGTGACAAAAGATTATGACATACAATAGACAAAGTGGATATAACAAATTGGATTAATAGCTAAACCCAAAAGCATTTAAATAATTACTTAAAGTAAATGCAATAATTTGAATCAAAGTAATTTTAAAAACTGGGATTCAATATGATCAAAGGTATAACTTGCCTTGCTATAGCAATGGTAATCTTATTTTATCTTCAATCTTCTACTTGCTTGATCTTCAGCTCCTTCAGACGATCCCGGGACTTCGGCGTCTAACTAGAAAGAAAGCGCAAAACAAACTAAATTTAAAAGGCAAATCAAATAAACTCCAAATTGAAATTGAATGGTACTGGAAGGTAGATATTGAATTTAGATGAATTTAGAAACTTGAATGGGTTCAATCGGAATTCGGATGAAGAAGATATGGCTCTCGGAAGATTGGAATTCACATGAAATGATGAAAAAGCTCTACGGAATATTCTTAGAATATTCTATTCCGAAAATATTAGAAAAAGAATAAGTGTATGATAGGTGGGACCGACTGATATTTATGAATTTCTAGAATTAAAATAATTCCAGAAAATAAGGTAGAGAGAGTGACAAATGGGACCAATAAGATAAATGACTTTTCAAGAATTAAATTAATTCCCGAAAATAGAATTAGAGGTTGACATGTGGGCTACTGGTCTATGGACCAGGTCCACAGAGATATGCTAGTCCACGGTAGACCAAGCTCATGAACTAGGGTTGACCAAGAGTTGACTGACATGCGGGACCCGCATGTAAGAGAGATAGATAATTAGGATTTTAATTAAGAGGATGACATGTGGGGTCTACATGAAAATGAGATAGATATATATGTTTGGATGGCAAAGGGTCCACATGGAAGGGAAAGTATTAGATGTATGGTTGTGATTAAATTGATGGGAAAGAAAGACAGAGAGGAAACTAGAGATGCAACCGGATGCAACAGAAACAGAGGTTTGTTCAACCTGATCATGGCGGCATGGGGGCATTGACATGGTAGAGAGATGGCTAAGCAAAGAATAAATGTTTGGCTCTGCACAACAAAGAAAGGAAAGGAAGACACGTATAACAGAGAACAAATTGCTTAGATGTCACTCTGTACATACACGAATGAAAACATAAACGAAGATATGATATAGAGAACAGATTCGTGATTGTTTCATGGCACATGGCGGCCTGAGACTTCAATTGATATGGCAAGAATTAGCACCGGATGACAAAGCAATAAATAAAGAATAGAGACTTGAGGCTTCACAGCAAGGAATATCAGACATGAATAGTAACAGAAGCTACAGGATGATATTTGGTACATGGCGATGGCAAGAATTTTGGTGTTGGGAAGGCAAAGCAAGGAAAAGGACTAGCCATGAGAATCAACAGAGAAACGAAAGAAACAACAGAGCACAAAGATGAAACGCAACAGAAGAAACGCATGCATAGTGTTCATGCATGAACAGTGCACATGCATGAATAGTGCACACGGAGTGGCCGGGCGGCGGCGGCGTGAGCGGCAAAGGCAAAACGGAAGGAAACGACGAGCCGGACGCGATGGCGCGGTCGGATTTTCGAAAAACTCACCGAGTAAGCGAGCAACGCGATGAACACGGTTTGGCTCTAATGGTCGACGATGCTCGCGATCTTGGGTGAAGTGGATGGAACCATGACGAGAGGCGACGACGCTGGTTAACGCCGCAGACGGTTCGCCGGCGAACGTCGACGAAGCGCGATTTTTCGGAGAAGAACTCCGGTTGGAACTCGGTTTTCTGGAGATTGCGACGAAAATAGATTGGTTTGGAGGAAACCAATTCAGGGGATTAGAAGAGGAGATCAAGATGGACGCGTGGGCGCAAACGGCTCGCTTTTATATGCAACGTAGAGAAAGATATGGAATTTTGAAGGTTTGAGTTAGAAACGGATACATTCTGGACTGCTGGCTGCGTTATGGAGGAACACGATGAATAGTACCACGCGAGTACTGTAGCATGTGGGTAGGAGAGAGAGAAAGCTGATTTTCGGAATTACTAAAACTAACAGGCCGTGGAAAGCGCACCTCCTCCGCGTCCACGTCGCCCGCGAAACGTCGGCCGTCCGATGCCCGCGGAGATCACCTCGCGCCCGGACGATCTCGGCATTGCACTTCGTGCGAGCGGGCGCCTTCCGCGCGTCCGGTGGGCCCTCGAGCGCGCGCCTCCACGCCTCTTCGTGGCTTCGCGTCCGTGCCGACGCCAGCGCCTCGCACGACCGTGCCTCCCACGCCCAGCGGGGCCCGCCCTGGCGCTACGCGCGTGTGTGCCCGCTCAGCACATTTTCAACGCTGTGAGTGGCCCTGTGTTTCGTCCACCGACTCGCGCAGAGAGGCGCGCGTCCGCCCGCTCTTTTCCCTCGCTCCGCCCGGTCTTCAATACTGCAGCCAGCCGGCGCTATCATTTAATGATTCTTCTGTGCACCACCGCCCAGTCTTCTCACGAGATCCCGTCGCCCGTTTCCATCGCTTTTCCGTCCGGTTTTCACGCTCGCCATGGACTGCTGTTTGCGCCGCCTGCCTGTGTTTCCCCTGCGTTTCGGCTTAGGCCGCCACGTCGCTGCCTTCCTGCCTTGCTCTGGAGTGGACTGGGTCCATAGCTCCGTTCTTGCTGTGATTAGTATGGTTGGCCATTCTTCCGTTGCCTTCCCGTGCCTGCTGTTGCGTGGTCTTGGTGTGCACCGATTTACTATCGTCTTGGGACGCTGTCTTCGTCTACACGTCTAATGCTTAGCCTTGCTATAACTCTTCGCCTTTCTCTGCTTCGGAGTTCTACGACCTTCTTTTTGTTTGCCGTTCTGTGTTCGTCCATTGATTTTGCTAGCTTGCAGCCGTGCTATCGTCGGCTCGGTTGGTGTCTTCCAACTGTGCACTCCACAGCGGACACGGTTCTCCAATCGATCGTTTCTTGCCTAGCGCTCCCATTCCTTCGTTGTTTGTCTGTACAGGCCTTCTTCTTGCAGCTAATACGTTCCTTTTGCGCCCGCAGCCCGTCTCTTCTGTTTACAGCTTCTTTCACGCGCACGAAGGCACAGGTCCGTATTTAGGATACTAGGTCTTGTTTGACTTTCTTTAACGTGATTGGAGCTATTCGTGTTTCCGATTTGCTTAGTCGTGGTTTGATCGCCGTGGTTCGAGAGCAGCTTCGTATTTCAGATCTTTGCTTTTGTTCGAGTCTCTTTCAAGCGATTGCAGGTATTTGTATTTTCTGTTTTCTTGCTCGGTGGTTTAATCGTCTACGTTCAACCGCAGCCACGCGTGCTGTTGACCCTTTTTTTAAGCGCTTCTTAGACTTTATCGCTTACGGCTGTAGATTCCGTTTTCCGTCGCTGCTTGTGTCCATTGAGTTTTAGGTGCTACTTCCTACCTATTTGTTTAGCGCTGTCTCTTTCATCCTTTTGGATGATGGTAGCGCTCTCAAAAAAAAATGTAGACATTCTTCCCTTGGTTTCCGTCTGAATCGTGCTTCTTAGCGGTCCTCTTGGTTTCAGTTTGTTGTATCAGTAACCGAAAAGAGTTTCGTGCGGCCCCAGCCTTCCTTTCAAGTGCACAGAATTACTACTTACTTTGGCGCACAACTTCATTCATCCCTTTTTCATTCTACTGCCACATCCTCGCAATCAGCAAACATAGGAGATATATCTGCAACTCCTGAGGCCATCTCCCAGATTGATACTAGGTTACAGCCACCGTACCACTACCAAATGCATTCCCAACTTATAGCACCTCCATTACCAGAGCATCAAGAACACTCAACTACTTTAGAGGTAACATCCAATCTGTTTTTTATTCTTTTATAATCGGCCACTATTCATATCATTGCAACACTGCTTTTATACTACATACATTCTGAAGTGTACTAGAATCCTACCAAAATCCTTCCACTGCTTCGATATATAAACTATGCATATCCATGAAACTTTCTGTAGAGAAACCTGCACACCATAACTTTTTTTGCTGTTTTGTAACAGAGACATATTTTGCTTTAGCAACAATTGTTTACCGAAGAAACCGCAACAGTTCACGCGGTTTCCATTTTCCCCATCTTTATCATACATGTACAGCTGTTCTCAGCCACCTAATACTACACAGCCATTACCGACATCATTTAATTTGCACATTAGCTCCGCGTGCCTATTTCTACTATCTACTTAGATGCACAATATCCCTAATGTCACACCAAACATCATGTCTTTCGTTACCTTATCCTTTCTTGTTCTTTTCTACAACAATCAGCCTTCCAGCAATAGCACACATCTTGCATTTATCTTATTTATGTTGTTATTTAGGCAGTCTGTAACCTACTTTCACTTACTGAAAACTATTGCCCTTTATTATCAGTTATTTCAGTTATCTCCTGTTCTTCCATAAACATTTTTTTCTTTTGCATCATTATAGATTTCCACTGATCATCCTCAGACAACCCCGGTTTCAGCTGCTAAACTAAAGGCGCCAGTTAGCTCTTCCTTCAGGTACCTTGCATCTTTTCATAGAGACAATGTCTAATTCTAACACCAATCTATTTTTACCGTCAGAATTAAATTATAATTACAAAGATATAAATCCATTGTTCAATGCAGCGAAAGCACCGACCCGCCAACACAGCCTGTTTGTAGAAACATCTTTGCTGATCACTCAGCTACATATCAAATTATGGACACAGAGGTAAACCCCCAATAAATCTTTAGTCCATTCTATTCTTAGACTATGTAGTTCCATATTTACATCTACACTTGCACGTCCTAATCTGTCGCACTTACACTCCGAAAAACAAATCCTGGCTAATGTTCTATTTCTTCATTACAACGAAAAACTGCCGAATAGCCATTCAAATACCGATTTCATACTAATGGACCCTACGACGAAAAAAAAGATATATACCGCTCAAGCAAAAATAAAACTGAACAACCCTGTGTATATGCTTCTTCAATCTTCGCTACCGTTAGAATCATTTACTTTTTTTTATCTTAGTTAAATACAGCACACCATTTCATTGACCTTTGTTTCCAAATACCTGCTACATCTTATTTATCTAACCTCACGGACCAAAGAATCGCATGCTGGCAGATCTACTTTGTCACCTGTTAGGCCTCTACCAGATCTCCCACACAAAAGGTATGTTCGCTAATCAGATTATATATCTTACACCATGCCAACCAGCAGCGATATTAATCTATGAAATTTCCACAGCACATAATACTACAACCTTTTTAACTCCGCAGATCTACATCGTCTCCTGTCCAGTCTACATCTGGTCCACCTACAAAAAAAAAAACAGATCAGCTGCAAAGAATACACTGCGCATTTACTAGCCTAGGAAAAAATATATTTCTAGAATCGATCCTAACTTACTAATATACTGTGCAGTTATTATATCCAACATCGTCAGCAACCGCTGAAGTCGGTGCTTCCCAACCAGCAATGAATAGTTTTTTGCTACATATTTCGTTGCCTGTCTACTACTATTTTGTAATATAACTCCTGATTACGCTCATACTCCTTTAGAATCCTGTTATGTAGATATTCCTATGTCAGCAAACTCCAGCAACGTCCCCCTCTAATTAATCCCAGCTCTTGAAGACCCTATTACTTACTTTTCAAACAGTCAGCTACCCATGTCTATCGTACTATTATCTCCTAAGAATGCATCTGACGATACATACTACATACAAAACAAAATACACGGAAACTTTACAAAAACTAAAAGCCCAATGTTCAACGCCCGCGCCATTTGGCGCGGGTTATCTTCTAGTTAAAATAAAAGGTCGAAAATTAAGGAGATCAAATAAATAGCAAATAAATCCAAAAAAATCTCAGAAAAATACCCAAAAATTCCTTGAAATACAAGGAAGCCAAATAACACAAGTTTTTATTTAATTCATGTTTATATTAGTCAAATTAAATATTTTTAATTTAGAAAATTCCCAATTAAGCTTTATTAATTCAAATAAAATTGGTGAAATTTTCCAGGGACCTAAACTACTCAAAAGATTTTTGAAAAGCCAAATTTTGGGACGTTACAGTCTCCGCCTCCAGTAGTCTCGGCCCTGTAGCCGTCGGGACGTTCCTGTAAGTCTCTAATCTCTGCACCTGGTCCCTTGCGATCGCATTGTTCCTCTGAGTCTAACGGTGGGTTCGTTTTCGCTTTTGGTGCATCGTTGAGGGCGTGCGGTCGGTTCTTCTCCGAGCACGGTGATTCGCCGCCGCGGCGATTCCGGCCGCCTCGGACCTCCTTCGTCGACGTTATCTTGGGCGTATTGCTCCTAGGGCCGAGGCGATCATCCCTAGGCGCACCTTCCGAGTCTTCTCGAAGCCCGTAGCGTCTTCTCCGCCTCCGTTCGCCGCCAGCTCGCCGTCGGCATCCCCGTGGGCCTGTGTCGCCGTCATCGAGTTCGTGAGGTCTCAGTGAACCTGAAGGTATAACCCACGCGCCCAGAGGCTCGCTAGTTCGCTAGATCAGCTGCACGGCCGCGCCGCCGTCCTCGTGAACGCCGGTGAGCCGCCGGTGTCTTTAGCACTAAGCACCATCTTTAGTGCTAACCAATTCTTTTATTGTCTCTATGACTGGTGGCCCCGCTGGGATAAAAATCGTTTAGGAAATAAATCTCGCCGCTTATAACTCCCTAAGGCTTTGACACGTGGGCCCTCTCGGCCGGTTAAGGCTTTGCGTAGAGTAGTGAAATCCGTTTTCTGTTATAGCAGGCGTATTTATCAGCTTTGATTAGGTTCAGTGTGTCTTGTAAGTATGAAAGCGTATTCTATTATTACGTCTTCGACGTCGCCGTTGGCGCCGGCGGGGTCAAGTTTGACCTGGTCAGCGTTTTCATTTGGCCCCACCGGTCAGTGACCATGGGTCGGCTGAGTGCCGGTAGGAAAAGTTCTCAGTGCTGTTAAAAATTCGGAATTGTATTTCTTTTGCACTGATAAATCCTTTAAACTTAGAAAATCCATAACTAATTCATTTTTTCTCCAAATCAAATGAAACCAATTCTGTAAATTTTAGTTTTTAATGTACTTTTTACCAGAATAGGTTTTAAATATGTTTCTGTTCATAAAATTTTGATAATTAATTTAATGATGTTTTTAGGTATTTCTAGCTTAGAAAATTCTTAGAAAATTCTTCATAACTCCAAATAAAATGTTCTATGTTTCTAAAATTTTGTAAAATCATGCTCTAGATGCTGTATGAAATTTGTGCTCATTGGATTAAATTGAATTTTGGCTTTTATCGGTGTTATTTGTTCTTTTTGCTCGATCGATAGATTGCGACGATTCTAGTATTATCGAGAGTGAGCCTCAGCAACATATTGAGCAAAGAGACAACTGTGCAAGCAGTTTGATCATGTTAATCCCTTTATATCCAAACTAATATTGTGTTTGCAACTTGTATGTATGCATTGCTATTTTGTGTTAAAATATGGCTAGTGGGCCCTTTAGTTGCATAATCTGCAGGTAAATGATATTCCTCTACTACCTGAGCCTAGGTTATTTACTGTGATTGGAGATCGTTGGATGATCTCTTGTCACTTAGTAGATACGAATTCAACTGCTTAGACATGCTTAGTTATCGGTAGAAATGGTCGGTTATCGACTTAGTCGGTAACCTTGATCATACAAATTATTATAACTTTGTGTTTCAGTATTTATGCTATGTTTAATTGTGAAAACTAAAAACTGAAAATAAAATGATTTGGACTTGGGCACAACGGTATGTTGGTGTGCTTTTGGGTGTGACTGGAATGGTGCCCGAATCAACAAGGACCGAGTTACTTGCGCCACCGTACTGAGCATTTTGCATGCTAACCACACTAGAGGGTATGGGACCTCTCTTGACTTAGTACTTTGGCGTGTATTGGCTCCGAGTCGCAGGGGGTCACAGGAGGGATGGTGATGGGAGCATGGTAGTTGTCCGAAAGGCTTTACCCTTTGTGGGTAGTTGTCTTTTCGGTTTTACCATGTAAGCGTATGGATTTCTATCCATACGAGCGGCTCGTAGTTAATATACAATATTGGAAATGTCTCGTACGACTTAGCTGTGCCGGCATACCTTCGGAAGTGTGCTTTTGTGGCAAAAAGGCGGTCTGAAGTGTGGGTACATTGGTACACCCCTGCAGGGTTAAAACTATTCGAATAGCCTCGTCCTAGGTTATGGACACGCTCGGATACGCCCGTGAGAACTAGACTACAACCTTTTAATTAAAACTTGACATGAGTGGTATGAATGGGTAATTCATGCTATGGTCGTGGTGACTAATGGGTTTGTCACTTTCAGGACGTTGTCATCTACTTACTGTTATTACTTTTGTTGTCGTTGTTATTTCAACAATAAAAATGAATTGCCAACTTGCTTTTAAATGTATTGCATTATTGCAAATAAAGATTGCTTTGTGCTAAAATGAGCCATACAACCTCCACTCAAATAAGCCTGCATGTAGTTATGCATAGGTCTGCTAGTCCACACGCTGATCTTGCAGTACATTTTGTACTCATTTGCTTTGCTTAATGTTTTTGTTGCAGAGGAGGCAGGTGAGCCCCAAGGGCCTTACTTCTGTGAGATGTGCGGGTTTTGGGACGACTAGCTTGGCGGTCCGGTTGGTTGCCTTGTGGGCTAAGGCACACTGATTGGCTTTTGTTTATAGCCATCTTATGGCACTTTTGCTTCCGCTATTTACTTTGTTTCCTGCTTATCATTTGGCCGGTCGGCCCTCTGTTGTAATAACTCTACTTTGTTGTCTTCTGTTTAGTATCGTGATGTTTGGAATCTATGTCTAGAATGGAGTTGATGCATAATTTTATGAAGAGGTGTGTATACTGCAGTTCTGGGAAGTATACATATCTCGAGGCTTGGTTTATTTGATTTGTGACGCTAGGGCCAGGTGGTTGGTTAAGCATTACAAGCTAAATAAACTGAGGTCCTCACATGTGTATAAGTGGGTGTGTGATGCAGATCAAACCTCGAGATGAGATTAAAACCTATAGGTTGCCCGATCTTTCGCGGTGGAACAGTGGTAAAAGTGCAGTAACACTCTTGCGGTCGTGTAGTAATATGATGTCTTTCGTGCAGTAACATTGCTGCGTGGTATAGTAACATTATGTCTTTCGTGCTGTAATACGATTTTCGTAACGTAATAACGAGCACTAGATTAGTAAATACCGAAGTAGAAGTGATTAGTTCTGATCGCATCAGTGTGGGTGGAAGGTATCTAGGGTTGTCAGATATGACTCACGTATCAATCCCCTTTAGCCGGTAAATAGGGCTGAACAGCCACAGGTGGAACTCCCCGTGTTCACGCCTATTTACTCATCGGACATACTATTTCTACACGAACATACTCATGAGGCCTAAACAAATAATATGGGCCTGTTTGGTTTATTACCCCAGTTAGCCATACCAAAATTTTGACATTGCCCTGAAAATTTGGCCACCGTTTGGTTCAATACCAAAATTTGGTTTTGTCCCCAAATTTTTTTGGCTTGCCCGGCTTTGCCTAGCCATTTCTTTGGCAATATTTTGGTTGCAGAATCGGCCGCCAATGAATTAGCATGGCAGGAATAGTGCATAGCGACAGGTGGCATATGGTGGTTGGCTGATTCCAGTGCATTAATTGCTTGTTTAATTTGATTAATCAGTTTCAAATGACCATATTTCCTAAACTGAGTATCCAATTTGCGATCCGATTGAACCATTGTGTTCCTTTTCATTTAATCAACAAAACAAGATCACTGTTGGCATATTTTAGTGTAGAAAAGAATATATATCACCTTTAAAAATAATTACTGTACAAAAATAAAAACCAACTTTAAGTTGAAAATATTTTTATTAAGTTTAAAATAATTCTAGGAATTTTTGTCAATTTTTCTAGAATTTTTTATATCTATTTGCTATTTTCTAAAAATCTATTTGTTTTATTGCTATTTTCGTGTATGCATGTGTGCATGTATGTCACATCCCCAAATTAATAAAGAATTTATGTGAATTTTCTCATAATTTTTGGATTTAATTTGCTATTTTCTAAATCTATTTTTAATTTTCTAAAGCCCACTCGGTCCGCTCCTCCCACGCGTTTCCCTTCGGCCGTTGGATCGAGATTGAACGACTAGATCTCAGCGGTACGTTCGGACTTTTCTAAAGCCCACTCGGCCTGCTCCTCCTGCGTGTTTCACTCCGGCCGTTCGATCGAGATTGAACAGCTAGGTCTCAGCGGTATGTTCGGACTTTCCGAACGCTCCAATCTAGGTGGACCGTCCGATTGAAAATGAATGGCCCAATCTTGATAACACCTTCGGACGGTCCGAACGTCCGAATCGATGTGGACTATTCGATCTAAATCGAACGGTTCAACGCAACCCCTTCCCTTTTCTTCTTCTCGCTTTTGCTGCCAGGTGGGCCCCGCCCGCTCCAGTGCCGTCTCCCACCTCCGGCTTTCTTCTCCCCTCGTTTCTTCTTTACTCAGCCAAGCCGCCATTTTCGCTAACGCCATCTCGCCGCCCTGGTGCCCCTTAGCCCTTATAAAAGGACGCCCCAAGTGCGCCTTGGCCTCCTCACCTCAGCGCCGTCATCCACTTAGCCCCTCCATCTCTTTATCGCCCTAATTTCAAAGTTCTTCGTCGGCCACTGAAGCTCGGATCTTCGTCCTCTCCGACAACAACAAGCTCCCTCCGGCCACTTCGACCCTCTCTTTGGCATCGCATCGACGCCGCGAACCTTGTGCGCGCACTCACTCGGCGCGAGGACCACCAGAGCGCCTACTTCACTGACGACCGAACCTCATCGTCGCTAAACCTCGTCGCCAACACCCTTTTCGCCTCGCCCCTCCGCCGCAAGGTAGCTCAATAGCATCAGTAACGCGTTAGCTTCATTTTGCGCACACCCACGCTCCTCGCCGTGGCGCGTAACACCGGCGAGGAGGTCACCGGAGCATCACCGGCTTCGTGCTTTCGTGGCATGTCCACGTCAGAGCCACATCGGCTTTCATGCTTACGTGGTTGCTAACGTGGCAGCCACATCCCTTGGATTGACAGCGCACGAACCGTCCGTTTTGAAATCAACCGTTACGGTTGAGCAGGAACGTTCGGACCGCCGAACAACCCTTACGATCTAGACCGTTAAAATCTAATCGAACCGACCGAAATGATTGGGAATGTTCGGCCTGTCCGAACGTCCCACTCGATCAAGGCCGTCCATTCCCGATCAGACCATCCGAAACGTTCCGACTCGCATCGCGTGTGTCTCGCTGCCATTAGTTCACTGGACCCCACTAGTCAGCGTCTGAGGCTAGCTCAGCCTCGGTGAGAAAAGTATTAAAAGATTTATAAAATCCGAAATCCATTTATTCACACACTGAAAAGTATGTTAAACTTCTAAAATGCATAACTAATTCATTTTTACTTTAAATACAGTGAAACCAATTTTCTTAATTTTTATTTTAAGTGAATTTATTTCTAAAAATGGTTTCAATCTTACCTCTATCACAGAAGATATATTTTATGAGAAATGATCCCAAAATAAATTAATTTTACATTATAAATTTGCAACGTATTATCATCCACCAAAGTGCTTGCTGTTTTGCATATCACAGGAGGTAATCTCACCTGTTTATTGGTAGAGTATCTGTATTCAACCTTAGCTCTAAACTAAACAACAAAAATCAACTCTTTCAAAATTTTTGTAATCTATTTGTCCCAAACTAAATAGCAGCTGTGCAATTTCGCCAAATATTTGACTTACGTTGGACACAATCCAAACGGGTTCATGGGTTAATCGGGCAAGCCATCCCTACTCCGGAGTCCGGACGTTGTGGGCTTGTGGCACCGGCAAAACGAGCCAAACCCTCCTCCCCACAGTCCACCAAAACCTTTCCAGTTTCCACGCATCAAAACCTCAAAGACCCAAACCCTCAAAAGAGGGGGACAAAGAATTAACAAAAAAAAAAACCAAAACCCTCCTCCCACACCACCAATGGCCACGCCGCCGGCTCGGTGAGGCTTCGGCTGGTGTTCTACAACCGCTGCCTCCTCCGGCGAGCGCACCGGGAGGACGGCCTCCTTCGCTGCTGGCTCCTCCTCCGCCCGGAGCTCGCCACCGTCGCCGATCTCGCCGCCCACGTGGCCGCCCGCTTCCGCATCCTCCGCTCCTGTCCCCGCGGCATCGTCCTCTCGGTGGGACCCACTCCCTCACCTTCCGCACTGATTTCCCCATTCTCTTCCTTCCCTTTCCTTCCCCCTTTTGTGTGCTGGGTTTTGATCGGAAAGCCCCAAATGTGGTTGCGTGATTGATGTGGTTGTTCTTAAAGTGGGGATGACTTCACACACAATTCCTGAGGGTTTCTGGACAGTTTTACACCGATACCTGAGGCTTTCTGGGTAGTCTTAGATGCCTTAGATGCTTGGTGGAATTTTTCAGTTTTTTCATTGATCCTATCTGCACATAGAAGCTGAGCTTTGTGTATTAATGACGGATGGATGGATGGTCTCTTTGTGCAGATGGATGGATTTGCCTTGCCACCATTCGAGTCGACCTGCATCTTCAGGGACAAAGATATCATAAGGTAACTGTTTGTGAATTGAATTGTTCTTTGGATTTACTGTAGTATATAGAACGTGGTGTGCATGGATGTGCCTCATGTGTCATTGTGGCATCTTGATCTTTGGGTTTCATTTGTTATGCTGACTGAGAGGAAACGTTGGGTTCTGGGCTTGTGGCTATGCAGAACACCCATGTGAAATTCACAGTGTGCTATGTTTCATTGTGATGTATCTCTGCCATTTTTCTCTAAAACAATAAAAACCCGATCGAGTATCATATCTAGTCAATCTCTGATGCCCACGGATAAGAGAATTGGGAATATATGGGACATCTGCATGTCAGTTAAGTGATATTTTGGATGTGTATCCTGATATAACTAAACCTGTTTCCTTTAAATAACAAATAATGGTTTAATAATGGGTAACTTCTTTTGGAAATGATGTTATTTACAACAATGCCCCTTTTTTTGTATTGCAGTGTTAAACGGAAAGCTTGCAAGAAGATAGTACAACATAATGATGTACACTGTATTCAAGATCCTGAGATAGTAGAGAAGCGACCGCTTCCAGTAGATGATGAAATCCTTGCAATTGAGTATCAAAAGAACCATAGTAAGCACCAAGAAGAGGTCCAATGTGATCATCAGTGCGAAGAAAATGCAACTGCTAATTGCAAAATAGAAAATGAGGATATAAGTTCGAAGAGGAAATGGCGAGATGGAGATGCAGGAGTACCTGAGAGCTCAAAGTATCCTCCATTTTTATTCTTGTATTTTTACCTTTTGCCCACTAGGGATTCTCACCTTTTTTTTCTTTTGTACAAGAAGGTTATCTACTTTCGAAAACCATCAAAGCTGGTTTTGCCCACCTAAGTCCTAAATAGCTTATCTTATGCTCCATTTAGACAGAATCTCGTTTTGATTTCCTGTTAGATCCCAAAACAGCTAGCATTTCCATCTTAGTTGATGTCAGCTTCTCCCATCCTATGTTCTGTTCTGTTCATCGCATTATCTATCTTTTGATGCAGGAGAAAGAAACTGAAGGTGGCAAACCCTGGACAGCACATTGGTTGCAGCATGGAGGATAATGTTCACCAAGGCACGGATTGGTGTGGCTCCAAAATGTTGAAACCGTCATCTATTGATATTGAGGCAAAGAAGGTGGCAATACAAGCTGAAGCTACTGTCACCTTGGAGGAAGAGCAAAAATGAGAGGTACTATATGAAGTCCTCAAGGATCCAAAAGCCGGTACCTGCTAACATCCCGCTGGGCGGCTGGTAAAAAAAAACGGCCGGTTCCCGGTTTTACCAGTAAAAATCCGGATGAATTTCGTTTGAATTTGCTTAAAAACTAGCCAAAATTCGAAGTTTGGAATTTGAACTGGCCAAACCAGGAAAAACCGGCCGGTTTTCCCCTTCCCGGACCCCACCGGCGGTTACCGACCGGTTATTTCTTCCCTGGTCCTCCTATACCAGATAGCTTTCTTATGTCACTCCAATCTGATAAACATGTATTTTTTTCTTTCTCGTACCACCACAGACCATGGCCAACAAAGTACCAATCCAAGCTAAAAAAAACTAGTGCTAGTAATTGGCGGTAAATTACTTTATATTTTAGCGTATCAAGTATATCAACAATATATTTTGGGTATAACTCTTATAGTCTACCAGTTCTGCGGACTACAATTATTTGAGAGGACCTGAGTGTAGATTCATAAAAAACAAGACATGTACTTTTGTATAGTTCAATTTACTATTACAATATAGTATGAATTGTACAGTGTGATTATTACCATTTTGTTAATAGTAATAGTACAAAGGTATTGCATAAACTTTTAAACATTTGCACTATTATAAAGGAATACCATAATTTTGAATAAAGCAATCATTCAAGTAATAAAAGAAGTATAATATGTCTAAAAATATAGCGATTCTGGAATAATGCTACTCCCTCTGTGTTATGGTGGGCCTCACCTACGAAAGGAGCCGCCGCGCAAGGGAGGCTGCTGTAGGAGGACTCCAGGAGGGTGCGGCAGACAATGCAAGAGTCTAGGAAGGAGATCCAATTCCAGATTAGGCAATTCTATCTTTAAATAAGAAATTAAGTATTTACTTCCTTTCTTAAGAGATATAATTTCCATATTAGAGATAAGATGTTCCTTCTTTAAGATTTCCATGTTTAGAGATTGATTGTCAGGGGCTATCCTATTAAAGGGACCCGCTGGCCGGTTTGTTTGAGCAAGCAATAAAAATACAAAAGAGAGTTATCTCTCACCTTTCCTCTCTACGCCGCTGATGCCATCTTCTCCCTGCTTCAGCTGGCGCCCAAGCACCGTCGAGGCCCAGGGATCGTCCTCCTTATCAGTCCTACAATCTTCGCCACAAGTCTGGGAACGTGAAAATCTGCACGTAATCGATGGAGGGTCTTCTGAACCCCATGTCCCTCGTCATGGACGGTGGTGAGAATGGTGGGAAGCACTGGAGAAGTTGCCGGCACATAGATGGGACGTCCAAAAATGAGAAGACCATCGATGAACGATCACGGCGTGCCACGCTGTCCGGACAAAACCTCGTCACGGAGGGCCACCTGGCAGGGATCCATGACTGTTGCCTACTGCAATTCGTCAAAAATAGCGAGGCAAGGTCCCGTGAGGGTGCATGCTGAAGGGATACAGGTAGGCTACACTAGCTAGCAATATCAAAAATTCTACCACGTAAACCAAGAAGCCACGCAAGCAAGAGATCATAGATCATTACCACTAGATCATACGTCGGGGCCGTGGGAGCGGTTGCGGAGCCCTTGCCCTCAACCCGCGTCTTCTCCGGCCGCACCAATCATACGTCGTGGCTCTCCAATCGGTTGCTGATGGTTGTCAATTGCGACCCGTGAGATTCTAGCGTCTTGCTGATCGTCTTCAATTGCGCAAGGACCTCCTCAATCGTCGCGGGATCGACACCACCACTGCCCATGGATGAAGGTGCAGTAGGTAACTCTAATACCAAGATGTTATGTACGAGGACTTGGTGGCGAAGATTGTAGGAGTGATGCGTAGGAGGACGATCCCTTGGGCCTCGACGGCACTTGGGCGCCAGCCGAAGCAGGGAGAAGATGGCGCCGACAGCGCAGAAAGGAAAGGTGAGAGATAACTCTCTTTTGTATTTTTATTGCTTGCTCAAACAAACCGGCCGACCGATCCTTTAATAGGATAGCTCCTAACATTCAATCTCTAAACATGCAAATTTTAAAAAAGGAATACCTTATCTCTAATATGGAAACTATATCTCTTAATAAAGTAAGTAAATACTTAATTGCTTATTTAAAGATAGAATTGCCCGATCTGGAATTGAATCTCCTTCCTAAACTCTTGAATTATCTGCCGCACCCGAGTCCTCCTGCTGCGGCCTCCCTTGCTTGGCTCCTCCTTTGGTAGGTGAGGTCCACCATAACACTCTGTTACTAAATATATGATGTTTTTGGCTTTTCAGTCTTCAGTGCAAGACTTTGACTATGTTTTTTTAAAATCAAAATATACTAGTAAATAGTAAAAATTGTATGTTTTGAACGTATTTTTCAAAACAAATCTAATGACATTGTTTCCTTGTTGTCAATCTATATATTTTTACATATGTATTTTTTTGTGACGGGAAATAGTTAGGATATATATATATATATATATATATATATATATATATATATATATATAAGAAAGTAGTACGGAGGTTGGAGAAGAAAATCCAGCTAGACAAAGCAGCCACTATAGGTGGAGACAATCTAACTTTTAGCCATTCTAAGTCCACAAACAAAAGCCTCAATTATATATTTCACACATATGTATGGTCAAAATTACAAAAGTTACCACATCTCACGACAACTTTTATTTAGTGACATAGCCACATAGGAAGTACCATTGTAAAATGACATAATAGCTTGGTAAACAAAAATGTGTCCACAATTATGCTGTTTTTTTCTTCTATATATGCAATTCAACAGAAATGTCAACATCAAATACGAAGTATTTCCTTAATTGCATGTTTGTCATATTATTTCACTTTCTCTGCTACTAAATATAATGCAACATTGCATGCAAATGTCATATCATTTTGTTATTCAGGTTTCTATATTAGTCTTTGTTTGTTTTATTACATCACGGCGGAAAATTCATGTTAGAATTTTTTTAGGAACAACCAAACCGAGTTGAACTGCGACACAGAAGTGGCTGGTCGTAATGCTCAAAGTGATTCTAAAAAGGTTTTCTTATGTCGAAATTCTGCTCTCTAGATATATCAACTGTTTGCACTCTATGCATGTTAGTTTGTATGTAGTCGGTTCCTCACTATGCATGTATTTGTTAAAATATTTTTTCATCAACTTTGATGCTTCTTATTGTTGGTAATTGGCCTTTGTGATGTAATTCTATTGTATGTTGTGAAGCCCAAATCTGATCTATTTTATCTCAATGCAAAAGGTACTGCCATGACGTACATATTTGTGTTTTTGCTATTATTTGATGTATGGATTAGTTTTTTTTAAAAAAACAATAATCAAATGTACCATAATTTTCTTCTGATTCTATTTTTATCCGGAGATAATCTATCCTATACATTGTTTTGGCTGATAGTACTTATGTATATGGTGTAAATATATAGAAGGGAAATGCAGATACAAAAGTGTACATTCTTTTTGTAGTCCAAAGCAATAATGCTTATTTCTCTACAAGTGATTAATGGCCAGTTTGGCATTGCTGTGCTGTGTTGCTTGTAGTTATAGTGAAATATCTGTTTTGGCTAAAAAAGACCTTTTCAGTTATTTACTATGTCCTAAATAGTACAATAAAACTGATTTTAAAAGCTGGTGCAGTGCCAAACTCACCTCAACGTATCCATTGGTGGACTTTTCTTTAGATTTGGTCTGTTTTGCAGTTAGCTTTGTGAAAACTACTTAGTTACATAGAATTTTAACAAATTTAGTGGATTTTATCTGTTACTTATCTAAAAGTATTAGTCAATATATCCAAATATAGTATGATAAAGGTGCTTCTAAAAAAGCAACCACAATGCACAATGCCAAATGCTCCCTAAGTTAGTTGTCATGCAAGCCCATCAATAGTTCCTTGATCTACCAGAGCCCGGCTCCTGTCATCTTAGTTAGTATCCATCTGGATGCTTCTGTTGTTCCTTGCCAGTGGGTTGTATGCTGAACTGCATCCTTTGAGTTTAAAACCCTTCCACATGCTCCAGGAATTGGCTGTTGGATTATATTTGATTAATCACATCCTCTGTTTGGTGTATTGCTGAGTCCTAAACCTTGTGGCAGTGACAAATGCACAACCAGATGTTAGTGTTATAGACACTTGAACTTCCTGGAGGTTCGGATGGAGTTGTGTTTCCTTTTTTAAAATCTGATATATGCTTGCCGCTTTAATAAGACAAAATATTGGACTGAATTATGTTCCTTTAGTTCCGGACTGAATTATGTATCTTTAGTTTCTCTTTATGATGTAATGATTTTTCTGTCTGCACATTTTAGTTTAATTATCACATGTATCTTTTCTCTTTGCTTTGTCTTGTGTCTTGTCAGGTAGAGAGTCAAAGTGCTCGTCGTAACAGACTCAAACGGCAACTTAGGCAGAAAGCCAAAGAACAATTGAAAGAGGTACTGTGTTAATGAATATGTTTGTATCTCCTTTCTGGCTTTTATATGGTTCTTTATATCTATACAAGGATGTGTCGGGTAGGAACTCTGTTCATGCTGTGGATTTGCGGGCCACTGGCCAGAGCTGTTGGATTGGTGGCCAACAGGAGATATAAGCTGTTTCGAAAAAATCACAAGTCACAACCCATATGAAATTTTTCGAAGCAAGCTCTGTTCTTGTCTTAAATTGCACTTTTTGCCAAGCCTCCCATGAAAACTGTTGTTGAGTTAATATTAGAGTCTAAGAAAAGTCCGAGTTTGTAGTAGTAGTAGGTTCATTCTCTAGTAGTCCGTATTAGAGTCTAATTATTATCTTAGCAAGAACTATGAATAAAGGGTGTGGGGTTCTGAGGGACAATCAAGGAAAAAAAACCGGCCAGTTACTGCCGATCCTGGTAGAAAAAAACCGGCCGAAAAATTTCAAATTTAAATTTGATTTTTTGACTACATAATGCACTTCCTAGGTTGGTTTAGCCTTTTTTTTATGTTAGATTACGTATTGTATGAGCTAATAATGCTTGAATTATTGTATGAGCAAGGCCTAGGCGGTTTTTGTTAGTCGCTGGACTCTTACTATTGGTGATAACAAGATCCTTACTCTCATGGAGAGGATGACACTTGGAGATGGGGCAATTTTCTTGTATATTTCTCTTCACAATGCCATACCAACTTTGAGGGTTGGGGATACATATTTATAGGGCTAACACCAAGCATATGCCGAGCATATGCCAAGCATATGCTAGTCTAGGATGCTCTGTCCTAGATGCTCATCCTCTATATCCTCTAAGATGCTAAAACAAAGATCTTTGTCCTAGATGCTAGTCAAAAGCTAGTCTAAGATGCTAAAGCAAAAGCAAAGCTAGTCTAAGATGCTAAAGCAAAAGCAAAAGCAAAAGAAGCCGACACACAAAAAGCGACAGAGACTTATCCATCAATCTCCCTAAGTCTTGTGTGTCTCTTGTGAGAATCTGAGCCATCCCGATCTGGCGCGAAGATGACGGAGCCGCGCCTTGATTTCCACGCCGGGCGCCCCAACAGCTTGAAGCCTCGGGCGCTAGAGTCAAGCTCGGCGAAGAACTCCCGTCAACCGGTCATGTCGTTGTTTAATCGCCGAGGAGGGCGTGTGTTTTGGCTCGTCAAGGTGGAGAGAGCCGCCGCGGCCGTGTTGCCGAGGTAGTTCAATGCTCGCCGAGCAATGAAGCGAGCCGTGCTCCTCCTCCTCACTTTGTCGCGGCGTGGGCTTGGCGCGTTGTGGCCGTCGACAATCCACGCCCAATGACCAAGCTTGCCGCGCTTGTAGCAAGAGTCGTCTCGTCGCTCTTGCTTGCCCGGCGCGCGCGCCTGGCGCCCACGGTCATCACCCTCGGCGCGTCCTCGTGCCCATGCTGGCGTCTTTGCGCGGCTTGCGCGCTGCCACGTATCGCGCGGCGCTGTCGTGGAAGAAGGCTCCCTTCTTCCTGTCACCTTGGCCGGCGACCGCTCCTCCCGAGTGAGGAGGAGCTTCCGCCAATGGTGACGGTCCCGAGAGGGCGTGGCTCATCATTGTTGGCGACCTTGAGGCGACCTATCGCCTCCTCGATCGACATCGTGGAAGGTCAGCGAGGCCGGATCGGCCGAGCCATCCGCTTGTACTTTCGGGACGCGGCGAAAGAGCTTCTCGGCGCTCTCTCTCATTGTAGGTGTCGTCGTCGAATCGTACCAACCTCGCAGCAGAGTGTTGAGGCGGAGAGCAAAGTCATCAACGTCCTCACCGACTTGAAGGCGTGGTCTCCCGCTCCGCGCGAAGTGCTGCGGTGTGGACTTGCGAGCGCCGTCCGCTGCCGTCGCGTGCGCGGCGATGGCGTCCCAAGCCTCCTGGCGATCTTCTTGTTGGAGCGAAGCGCATCTCGGGCGGGGCTGCGGCGATGAGGGCATCCGGCGCCGTCGATCTGGTCGAGTCGGCGTCGCCGTCACGGGCGCCTCCCACATGTGCCGCACAGAGCCTCGCCTTCATCACCGCGCCCGCTCGGCGTGGTTGGCCTTGGTGAGTAGGCCACCCGCCGCCGGCGGCGTCCCGACAACGACACGGAACCCGTGGTAACCACGTGCCGGTCCGGGAGAAGCCACGCCGCACGTGGAAGGCCGCGCTCTATCGACCGTCTGCCGCCGTTGTCGTGCGCGCCTCTTCGAGCGCCACCGCCGCGCGCCTCCTCCGAGCGCCACGGCCGTCGCGCGCCTCCTCGAGGCGCCACGCGCCGTCGCGTGCCTCCTCAGAGCGCCACCGCCGCGCGCGCCTCCTCGAGCGCCACGGCCGAGCGCCTCCTCCAGAGCGCCATCGGTCGCGGCCGCGCTATGCAGGATCGCCGCCAAGCTCGTGGCGTCTTGCGCGCTACCCACTACGCCGCTGCCGCGGCGCCTCCTCTCCAGCCGCTCAAGGTCCGCGTCGGCTGTCATCGGCGAGATGGAGCTGCTGCTGCTGCGCGAGACCTTGACCTCTCTGCCGCGACGCTGCGCATCTGCCGCCCGCCGCTTCCGCCGCCGCCTGCGGCTGCGCGGCTCGCCGCCACCGCCGCCTCGGCGCGCTGCGCCGCTGCTGCGGTCGCTGCCGCCCTTCGCATTTGCGAAGCGCTGGCGGCTCGGCCGTCGCGCCCGCGTGCTCGAGGCGGCGAACGCCGAGGCGCTCTGCGGACATGGCGCGCTGCTGGGGTGTTGCGTGAGAGAGGGCGCCGACGAGCTTGCCGTCTCGGAGGAGTGGCGTGGGCGGCCGGGGCTGCTGCGCTTTGCACTGCATTGAGGCTCTGCGAGGCGGAGAAGGAGATGAGCGAGGAGATGCTCGGGCTACAGGATAGTATAGCTCGATACCACTTGTTAGTCATTTGGACTCTTACTATTGGTGATAGCAAGATCCTTACTCTCATGGAGAGGATGACACTTGGAGATGGGGCAATTTTTCTTGTATATTTCTCTTCACAATGCCATACCAACTTTGAGGGTTGGGGATACATATTTATAGGGCTAAGCTTGACCAAGCATATGCCAAGCATATCTGAGCATATACCAAGCATATACTAGTCTAGGATGCTCTGTCCTAGATGCTCTGTCCTCTATGTCCTCTAAGATGCTAAAGGAAAGTTCTTTGTCTAGATGCTAGTCAAAAGCTAGTCTAAGATGCTAAAGCAAAAGCAAAAGCTAGTCTAAGATGCTAAAGCAAAAGCAAAAGCAAAAGAAGCCGACACACAAAAAGCCGACACAGAGACTTATCCATCAGGTTTTTGGACTTGGAAAGCACATTGGATGCTCTCCCTCCCTTGTGCGACTTGGATGCCTGGTTGCAGTTGCAGGGGAAGGAGAGGAGGGGCAGAAAAGTAGGTAACAGGAAATTTACTGTATTGCATGTCGATTTTTTAGACTTGGACTTGGAAAACACATTGGTTCCAGGTTTTCTAGTTTTTTTGACCAGTTTTTCCGGTTTTGGGCGGTAACCGGTCTGATAACCGGTTTTCAAAATCCTCAATTCAAAATCCAGTTTTCGAACTTCATCCGTTTTTCCCTAATTTTTCCGTGCAGAGTCGGCCGATTCTGAATTCGCTCTCGACCGATTTTCCAAAGGTTCCGGGATTTTGATCCTTGGGGACAACCAGGGATCAAAATCCCGGCGATTACCGGAAATTCCGGTGGGGACTGGGATGAACAGTAACTGGATGAAATTTTTCAAATTCAAATTTAGGTTTATGACTGCATAATGCACTTTCTAGGTTGGTTGAGGCCTTTCTTGTGCTAGATTACCTATTGTATGAGCTAAATATGCTTGAATTATTGTTCCGACCGGTTTGCACTTTATATGTACTAAATATGAGCTAAATATGCTAGATTACGTATTGTATGTGCTAAATATGCTAGATTACGTATTGTATAAACTAAATATGCATTTCATTAAACACTTTCTAATTAATATGTGCTTTATTCCAATTGCAAATTACCCATAACCGGTTTTTTCAAGCGGTTTTTCCAGTTTCTGGGCGGTAACCGGTTTTCAAAATCCTCAATTCAAAATGCAGTTTGCGAATTTCGTCTGGTTTTTCCTGGTTTTCGAATGCAGTGCGATTCTGTTCGAAGCCTCACCGGATTTGCACCGGTAATGGGATTTTGATCCTTGGGGACAACACACGATTATTCTCCAAATTTCCACAAAAACCAAGCCTCAGTTCCACATTTCTTCTATTCAACCCTAATCCCACCTCCATGGTGCTCCTTTTGTTCCCGCCTTGTCAGTAGCTCTCACTGTGTCAGGAAAATTCTGTTTGTGCCATTGCCTAGTTCCTCCAAAAGCGCCTCTCGCTGGTCTCCACCTACTGCGTTGCTTTTGTGAAGTAGGCAGTAGGTAGGGTGTCTGCCAGCGATGAAGAAGTGGTTGTAGGAGTGTTGCACATGTGATCATGCAAATGTGGGGATTGAGGGGGTAGAACCTTGGTGTAGAAGGAAGAATTGGTGGGGAAATGGCTGCAATTTAGGTAGGGCTGTTCATTCGGTAGTTTCGGTAAATACGATATTTTTGAAAATACGGTTCGGTATTGATAAATCCCAATTTATTTTTGTACGGTATAGGTAAATATCATATTTACCAAAGTTGCGAATTGCGAACGACACAACAACCTTATTAGACATTTAGACTTAGTCACTTTGATCCAAAGTGAACGAGAACGACCCCATCGAGCTAGGGCCACCGTGTTGCTAGTAGCACTGTGACGACCAGTGTAGGACCGGAAAGGCGACTAGAGGGGGGTGAATAGGAGCTTAACCAAAATTTTCTTTTAATATTAGATTCAACACAAATTTCACTCCAATAGCTATGAGAGCTATGAAGATCAATAGAAAAACACAGTGGAAGACTTTTGTTGAATTCCCTTCAAACCCCCAGAAGAAACAACCAGAAACATAATTTTTCAACCTGATGAACAGTACTAGTGAACAGTAGCGGTCAGACCGGCTATAGTAGCGCGGTCGAGACGTGCGGTGATCGGGCCGACTCTGATGGCGGTCGGGCCAGGTGAATAGTAAATTCAGCACAGAACGTGAATTTCAGCACTATTTCAAAAACGAAAATTGATCTAACTTTTGATCTACACGGCCAAACTTGACCAAAATTGGAACACACCTTCCTAAGGATATTAGGAACCTATTCCAAGCAACGATTGTGTAGATCCGCGTCAAAGTTTAGACATTTTTCAGTTTTACCGAAAGAAGGTTCAAAACCGAGCAAAAACGAAAACTTAATCTAAAGACTTGCTCGTGGGCGATTGATGGTCTAGGTGATTCTAGAAGTATTCCCACACATCACAGCAAGGTAGAAGAGGAGAAGAGATCAACCAAAAACCAGAGAATCAAAGATGGGCTCAAAACCACAAAACAAGAAGGAAGAACACAAAGAGACACATCTTTGGGAAATCATCCATGGATTGATTCGTGATTGTTCTTTGATTCTGACCACTCCCTCAAGGAGGACAAGAGCTCAATCCATGAGCACACAATCAACTCATCTCCCCTAGAATCCTAAGTCTCTCTTTCTCTCTAAGTCTCTAAAACCAAACTAGGGTTTACAAATTAAGTGCTTGAGGTGGCTTGTCCAGTACACCCCCTATTTATAGAGAGGCCTAGCTTCTAGAAGAGTTTCTCTAATGGGCTCCCGTATGAACGGGACACATACGCACGCATTTTAAAGCGTCGAAACCATCATCTCTTGACCTAAACCACTTCACCTTGCGCCGTGGTTTAGCCAAACGTCACAAAGCCGGTATTTGATGAAATTACCAAAATACCCCTTCTCGATTCTTCTCCGAAGACCGAGTCCAATCCAGTCGAAGCAATCGCCTGCTCCACCACGTGTAGGTTGATCAACGGCTCTCATCATGTCGGTAAGTCTCTCCCGTCCGGATCCCACCGGAACCACCAAGGCACTTGCACCGACCCCCGCGCCGCTTGATCAACCCGTCGCACCGAACTGCCCTTTCGATCATCCTCGTCCATTCTGCGCCACGCTTGAGTCACTTGACCTCACCCGGCATCCATGATCGTTCTGGACCTCAGCTCTCCAAGCTTAGTCCGATCCTCTCGCCGTTGACCGTCATTGACCTTCAAGACTCCTGCACAGCAATAGACAGAGAAAACGTCTCGAGAACAAATTCTTCACAACTTGACCCACGTCAGAGAAAACATGCAATATGCAACACATATGCAAAGATAAACATGCATATGACAAATCCCAAAATCACTTTCCCATTTAAATCAATGAACAACACAAAACCGGTCAGACCACCATTCAATGGCGTTCGATCGCTTCCAACACGGCTCGATCAGCGCCGATCGACCGCTTGAACAACGACCTTTGAACATTTGCCGAAAACACGAGAAATAGCAAAACAAAAATGCCATTGCCAATTATAACATCATCTTAATATCGTGCATATATCCTCATGATATCCACAATCTCCCCCTTGATGAACACATTGGCAATCTTCCAGAAAATGTAAGTTTTAGGTTTGAAAATGAAAATACTCGTCGTTTTCGCACAAAGGCACAACTTGGTTCAAAAGCAAGAGAAAGCTGTGAAAATGACCAAGCTGGCTTCAGAATAGTTAAGGTAAGTGAGATAAAGCAACAGAAGGTACAAAAACTTCAATTTCCAGAGAATCGCCAAAAATCTCACTTAAGGTCCATATGAAAGAACAATTGTTCTACTTGACCTTCGATCATGGCGAGTATTCACGAATTACAATTCAGATTTAGAAAGGCAATAAAACCAAAGGAATGCAAATGAGATGCTCCCACTCACAATGATCACCAATTGTCATGAAAGAACACTTTCTCCCTAAGACTCCAAACAGCTCTAAAACAGCATTTTTACCAATCTTTCTCCCCCTTTGACAATGTATTCAGCAAGAAACATGAAAGAAGATAGAGCATGAATGAAATAGAATGGCTGCAATTGTTTTTGTTTGTTTTTATTTTTAGCAACAGGAGTCATGAGAATTATCCAAGAATACTAGACAAGTATTACACCAAGCCATATTATGTGAAGTAGCGATTGTCCATCAGGGCAAAACATATAGAGCAAGCTAAAGCCAACAGAGCAATAATCTGAGTTGAAATAAAGGCTTAGCATATAAAGATGTTGAAGATCATAGTTTAACTAAAGGTATCCAAAAAGGAGGCAAGCCATGTCTATAAGCAAAATGGAGCCCAGAAATTAGACAAAGAGTCAATTTTGAGCATTTTGAGTGCAATTATGAATCAATTTGTTCAAGCAAGTGGAATTTTAGCACATTTTAGCACTTTGTTGAAAGATTTCAGGTTTTATCTTAGTGAAGCAAGTCCTGGACTAGGAGCCATCCACAACTGCCTCCTAAGCTTCAACCAAAAGATAATTTTGTTTTCTTAGCAATGTGCTAGATCTCAAGCCTTTGCGACCATCCCAAGCAAGAAAGCTTAAGAGAGTGATCTAGGTCATCCAAAACTCCCCCTGAGTTCAAGCCTAGTACAATGGTAAGTCATCTCATGAGAAAGAATTGGTGAGATAAGTTTTTTCACACAGAAAAGCTTATAATTTTTTTCATTTGCTTGACTCGGCTCATTTCAAAACTCATATCAGATTCAAGACTCAATTAAGCGTATATGACATGGTGTGAATCATAAAAGGATCACTATAGCAAAACTAGTCACAAGATTCAAGAATTTATGTTTTGATTCAAATTGCTCACAGATAATAAAACTATCATGGCAAAAACTAAGCTACATATGAAAAGCCATAACAAAAGTCTTAGCACACTAACACAAGACATGGCAAAGTATAAAGTATGAAATCAAGTCATACAAGGATAATAATCAAAGCTCCATGAAATTATATTACAATGCAAGTTGTAGAAATGAAAATGCATCATGATACAATGAATGCAAAAGAGCAAAACTCCCCCTCAAAACAGGCCAAGAGGACTAATAACCCCTAACTCTCCCTGCAAAGTAGCAAAACGAGAAGAGTCAAGAGCCTTAGTGAAAATATCAGCAGCCTGCTGCTCAGACTCAACAAAATGAAGCACAACATCACCTTTCTCAACATGATCTCTAAGAAAATAATATCGAATATCAATGTGTTTGGTCCTAGAGTGTTGCACTAGGTTTTTGACAATGTTGATGGCACTAGTGTTGTCACAGAAAAGAGGAACACTATCCAAAAATAACCCATAGTCCCGCAAAGTAGATAAGATCCAGAGAACACGAGAGCAAGCGCTGCTGCAGACTACATACTCGGCCTCGGCGATGGGTGTGCAATGTAAGACTATTTCGAGAAGACCAAGAAATAAGAGATGTGCCCAAGAAATGACAAGTGCCGAAGTACTCTTCCTATCCACTCTACACCCGCAAAATCGGCATCGTAAAAGCCGAATAGAGAGAGCGAATCGTAAGAAAACGAGTCCAAAGTCAAGAGTGTCTTGGAGGTACTGAATATGCGTCGCCGCTGACGATGAGAAGCACGAGGAAGCTGAAATCGAGCGCACGCACACACCGCGGTGTATGTCGGCCTCGACATCGTGAGATAGAGGAGGAGCCGATCATGCGCGGTACTCTTCCGATCTGGGCTCTCCATCCTCATCGTGGTCGATCAAGACGGTGGTTGTGGCAATGGGAGTAGACATTGGTCTACTGCTTCCCATGTCAAAGCGCCGAAGAAGGTCCTTTGTATACTTACTTTGATGAATGAAGATGCCTTCTTTCAGTTGCTTGACTTGAAGACCAAGGAAGAAGCTCAATTCGCCCATCATGCTCATCTCGACCTCCCTGCTCATAGAATCTGAAAATCTGGACACCAAAGCATAAGAAGAACCACCGAATATGATATCATCCACATAAATCTGAACCAATAAAAAATCACTGCTATGCCTGAGAGTGAACAATGTTTTATCAACCATTCCTATTTTGAACTCATTATTAAGCAAAAAACTCTTAAGCCTATCATACCAAGCTCTAGGGGCTTGCTTCAATCCATACAAGGCTTTGGAGAGTTTAAAAACACGGTTTGGAAACTTATGATTTTCAAAGCCAGGAGGTTGCTTGACATAGACCTCTTCTTCTATGAAACCATTAAGAAATGCACTTTTGACATCCATTCAAAGCTTAAAGCCCTTAGAAGAAGCAAAAGCTAGCGAATCACGAATGACTTCTAATCTAGCGGCAGAGCAAAGGTCTCTTCAAAGTCTAAGCCTTCTACAGGAATAACCTTGAGCTACAAGCCTAGCCTTGTTGCGAACTACCAACAAATCCTCACTTTGCTTATTTTTGAAAATCCATTTTGTTCCAATTACATGAATATTAGGTGGAGGTTCAACTAAGATCCAGACTTTGTTTCTTTCAAAATTTTCAAGTTCTTCATGCATGGCATTGACCCAAGAGGAATCAGATAAAGCATGGGTGACATCTCGGGGTTCAAAAGACGCGACAAAAGCAGAATGTGCATGAGAATCAGGGGAAATAAATCTGGAGCGAGTGACTCGCTCATTGAGATCCCCAATCATCTGCTCAGGCGGATGTCGTCGCTGGATGTGAAGAGGAGCTCCTGGTGCAGAAGTGGCCTCTACCTCATGGGCTGTGGAGGTAGGAGCAGAGTCACTTAGGTCGTCGGTGTAGATAGGAGGAGGCTGCTCAGCTGAAGCTGGAGTAGTGGAAGCAGGCTCTCCAACCATCTCAGAAGGGACTTGAGGATGGATTGGATCCTCATCCTCAGAGTCATCGTCGACGAAGATGCTTTCTCGAATATCAGAAACCTGTGTACCTGGAGCATCGGGTCTAGTACCAGGACTAGTCTCATCAAAAGTGACCTCGCAAGTCTCAACAATTTTGTTAGTATCCAAAATAAATACACGATAGCCACGAGAATGAGCAGGATATCCAAGAAATATGCCATCAGAACATCTAGATTCAAATTTATCCAAATTGCCATGTTTAAGAATGAAGCACTTGCAACCAAAAAACTTGAAATGAGAGACTTTAGGCCTATGACCAAATCTAAGCTCATAAGAAGTCTTGCCAATCATAGATCTCAAGAAAACCCAATTAGAGACATAACAAGCAGTAGAGATCGCCTCAGCCCAAAACCTCCTAGGTGTGGAATGCTCATCTAGCATGGTTCTAGCCATCTCTACAAGGGTCCTGTTCTTCCTCTCTACAACGCCATTCTGCTGGGGAACTCTAAGAGAAGAGAACTGATGCTCAATTTCCCTATCAGTGCAGAAAGTGGCAAAAGAAGAGTTCTTGAATTCTGTCCCATTGTCACTCCTAATGACTCTCAAAGCTCCAGGAAGATCAACAGCTAGTCTAAGGACCAATTCTCTAAAAAATCCAAAAACCTCGTCCTTAGAAACCAGAAAATAAACCCATGAATACCTGGAGAAATCATCCACAAGTACATACCATTTCCCACCTGCAGACTGAACTCTAGAAGGGCCAACAGTGTTTAAGTGCAAGAGCTGACCAGGTCCATCAGTCATCACTAAAGTAAGAGGTGGATGAGAAGCAGAAACCATCTTACCATGTCTACATGGAGCACACACTAGGTCTCTAACAACCTTCAGCCTAGGCAAACCTCTAATCAAATCCTTGCTACTGACTCTAGCCAAGTGGTCAAAACCTATGTGTCCAAGTCTACGATGCCATAAGACTAGATCATGAGAATCAGAAGCTATAAGACATCTAGAACTGGAAGCAGAAGAGACACTGAAATCAGCACTAAAGATCCTCTCAAACCTAGTGATCCCAAAGACATGCTCACCTGAAGTGTCCAGAACTCTACACTCACCACATTTAAACCTTACCTCCAGACCCTCATCAAGCAGCTGAGAAACAGATAGCAGATTATATCTTAGCTTACTTACCAAAGCGACGTCCTTAAGCATGAACTTATTGTTGACGCGCACTGTGCCCTTGGCTGTCACGGTCCCGGTAGAAGCTTCCCCAAATGTGATCAATTCATTGCCGGATGCGTGTGAGGAGGAGAACCATCTAGAATCTCCGGTCATGTGTCGAGAACATCCGAATCAACAAGCCATATGTCCTCCTTCCTTGCACGCGGACCTACGGGGCATAGCGAGAAACATCGTGCCTCGAAGATGGGGTTAGTGATAAAAGACTTGGGAATCGATCTTGAGCCACACGATGCTTGGGAACACCAATGAGCGACAATAAAATGGTTAGGAGAAAAATCATCAGAATGCACATGAGAAACACCTAGATCTCTCCGAATCGACCTACCAAAAGGTCGGTACTCCCCCTGTCTAGATGCTACTCGTGGTCTCTCCCCATGATATCCTAAACCAGAACACTGCCTAGAACCTCCAAAAGAGTCAAAGAAGTCATCTACAAACCTAGGCTCATGTCTAGCAGAAAAGACAGGCTGCCTGGCTCTAGAGACTACAGTAGGTGAAGGAACTCCTCTAATGGACCTCAAAGCACTCATCCTCCCATTCCTCTCAATCTTAGTTCTACGGAAGCAGAACTCAACAATGTGGTCATCCTTCTTGCAGAAGGTGCAATGGTACTTGACCTTTTGAGGGGTCTGACCTGTTGAAGTAGAAGCACCTGTCTTGGTAGAAGAGTTTTGGGCAAAACCTGCAGATCTAAAAACTATCTTAGATGGCTCAGGGGGTTCTACCTCAAACAGGCCACTCTCAACTGCTCTTGTAATCTTAGGTGGGTGACTCTTGGTATGCTCTAGAGAATTAAAACCTAGGTCACTATTCTTCACACTCACCTTAGATTTATCAAAAATCATGTTGAGGTTTTTCTTCCCACCAGTGAATCTCTCAAGAGTATCTTTAAGGTAATCATTTTTCTTTGGCTAGATTCTTACATATAGCAAAATTACTAGATTTTATTGCCTCATCATACTCATCCTTGAGAATAGCTAACTCAACTTTCAAAGCCTCACAAGACACACAATAGGAATTCTTAACCCTATTGAGCTGCTCCTTAAATTTATCTCTAAATGCCTCTTGTATCTTATCTACATTTATTCCAACTTTAGTACACAAGATACAACAAGAAGAGTCCATAACTTTCTTGGATGCAGTCATGAACATGGATTTTTCAATTTTAGCTTTCTTCTCTAAAGTCTTGTTTAGAGCATCATTCTCTATTGTGAGTTTAAGACAATTTTCACATGATGTAGATCTAGAATAAAGAACCATTTCAGTCATTTCTTTCATTTTGACCTTATTATCCTCACAATGAGAGCAAGTATGACTAGGATCAAATCTCTGTAATTTTTTTGTAGCACTATTCAATTTTAATTCAAGCAAAGCACAACTCGAGCATGATAAAGGAATAGCATCTACAGAAGTCACATCTAAAGCAATAGCATTCATACAAGCAGGACTTGACTTGAGAGATTCTAATTCATCTAGAGCATCTTTTAATTGATTTGTAACAGAGGAATGAGCAGATTTCAAGTTTGTCAATTCATCAAGCAAGCTAGAGCAAGAATCACAATCATCAACAGGATTAATAGATTTAAGCCTAACAATTTCTAGGTTCAAGTTATCAATCATGGTGTCCTGTTTCTTAATCTCTTTAGCTTGCTTCATTTTCCGTTCAGCAACAACCAAAGCTCGTTTCATCTCACTCAAAGAAGGGTGTACCTCGTCGGGATCGTTGAAAAGGTCGTCGTCGTTGGAGGAGTCGACGTCGTGACTGTCCCTAGCCATGAAGCACATGCCGGTGAAATCCTGGGTCTTCTTCTTGCCATGTGAGTCATCCTCGTCGTCCTCCGTCCCCGAGTCCACATCGCTCATATCAACACTCTCAAGAGCGGCAAGGACCCGGCTGACGAACTTGCGATAGTTGGGCTTCTTTGCTTTTGCATCCTTAGCTTGAGGACGCCTCCGAGAATCCTTTTCTTCCTTGCCCTTCAGCTTGGGGCATCTGGACCGAATGTAATTTGGCTCACCACACTCAAAGCATGTGACAGGGCCACCTCTCTTTCTGTTCCTCACTTTGTTATAAGCTCTTGAGAATCTGGTGGATAGGAGGGCTAAATCATCCTCAGGTATCTTCTCTAGTTGCTCATCGCTCAAAGAATGCCAAGCGGACAAAGAAAGACCAGATGAGCTAGAGTCAAAAGAATCAGAAGAACTACCGTTAGATTGGTCGACCACTAAAGCCATCGACTCTGTCTTGGGGAGACGCGAGATAAAGTCAATCTCATGCGTCTTCAACCTCGAGTAGAGCTTATCCATGGTAAGCTCACTCATGACAGTGTTGTCATTGATGGAAGTGATCTTCATCCCCCAAAAACTAGCGTGCATTCTCAGATTTAGTGAAAACAAGATCCACAGCGCGAAGATCATGCAGAATCTTGGAGAACCTTCCCCACAGCTCATCTAAAGATTCACCAGGCCTTTGCTCGATCTTTGAGTATGCTTTCTTGAGTTGGTTCTGTCTCACTTCCTTGATCGCAGTAGAACCCTCGTGATAATCACAGAGAGTCCTCCAGATCTCATGAGCAGACCTAAAATGAGCAACACGCTCAAACTCAGATCGACTAAGCCCTTGAATCAGAAAATTTCGAGCCTTGCTATTAGCCTCAACATCTGGAGTAATGACATCGTCATCGGCTGGCACAACATATGGATTTTTGACTTTAAGCCAAATAGCGTGCCCTTGAGACTCAATGTAAGATTGCATACGAGCCTTCCAGTAAGTAAAATCAGATCCATCAAAGATATGAGGTTTGATTGAATACTTGTCAGTCGCCATGGCTCCAAAGATCGGTTAAGATCTATGAGAAGAGCTAACTGTGCTCTGATACCAATTGTAGGACCGGAAAGACGACTAGAGGGGGGTGAATAGGAGCTTAACCAAAATTTTCTTTTAATATTAGATTCACTACAAATTTCACTCCAATAGCTATGAGAACTATGAAGATCAATAGAAAAACACAGTGGAAGATTTTTGTTGAATTCCCTTCAAACCCCCAGAAGAAACAACTAGAAGCACAATTTTTCAACTTGATGAACGATCTGGTGAACAGAGCAATCATCAGACTCTGATGGCGGTCGGACCGATGCAGGCGGTCGATCAGTGAATAGTAAATTCAGCACATAACGCGAATTTCAGCACTATTTCAAAAACGAAAATTGATCTAACTTTTGATCTACACGGCCAAACTTGATCAAAATTGGAACACACCTTCCTAAGGATATTAGGAGCCTATTCCAAGCAACGATTGAGTAGATCCACGTCAAAGTTTAGACCTTTTTCAGTTTTGCCAAAGGAAGGTTCAAAACCGAGCAAAAACGAAAAATTAATCTAAAGACTTGCTCGTGGGCGATTGATGGTCTAGGTGATTCTAGAAATATTCCCACACATCACAACAAGGTAGAAGAGGAGAAGAGATCAACCAAAAACCAAAGAATCAAAGATGGGTTCAAAACCACAAAACAAGAAGGAAGAACACAAAGAGACACATCTTTGAGGAATCATCCATGGATTGATTCGTGATTGTTGTTGGTTACAGCCACTCCCTCAAGGAGAACAAGAGCTCAATCCATGAGCACATAATCAACTCATCTCCCCTAGAATCCTAAGCCTCTCTCTTTCTCTCTAAGTCCCTAAAACCAAACTAGGATTTACAAATTAAGTGCTTGAGGTGGCTTGTCTAGTACACCCCCTATTTATAGAGAGGCCTAGCTTCTAGAAGAGTTTCTCTAATGGGCTCCGTTAAGGCCAAATATGAACGGGACACATACGCACGCATTTTAAAGCGTCGAAACCATCATCTCTTGAGCTAAACCACTTCACCTTGCGCCGTGGTTTAGCCAAACGTCACAAAACCGGTATTTGGTGAAATTACCAAAATACCCCTTCTCGATCCTTCTCTGAAGACTGAGTCCAATCCAGTCGAAGCAATCGCTCCGCCACGTGTAGATTGATCAACGGCTCTCGTCATGTCGGCAAGTCTCTCCCGTCCGGATCCCACCGGAACCACCAAGGCACTTGCACCGACCCCTGCGCCGCTTGATCAACCCGTCGCACCGAACTGCCCGTTGGATCATCCTCGTCCATTCTGCGCCACGCTTGAGTCACTTGACCTCACCCGACATCTATGATCGTTCTGGATCTCAGCTCTCCAAGCTTAGTCCCGATTCTCTCGCCGTTGACCGTCATTGACCTTCAAGACTCATGCACAGCAATAGACAGAGAAAACGTTTCCGGGAACAAATTCTTCACAACTTGACTCACGTCAGTGAAAACATGCAATATGCAACACATATGCAAAGATAAATATGGATATGACAAATCCCAAAATCACTTTCCCATTTGAATCAATGAACAACACAAAGCCGGCCGATCCAGCCATTCAATGGCGGTCGGACCATCTGGCAACTGCGATGTAGAAGCCGCACTGCAAATGGCCGAGCGACCTTAGAGTTTGTGCACATTAGTAAATCACCATAATTTTGTAAAGCACCCAGCAGCTGAGCAGCCTTAGGGCTGTGCACATTAGTACATCACCATAATTCCATAAAAACCATTTACCACCTAATGCTACTGCTTACAATAATACAAATGTACAATAACAGAAGGCTTGAAGGTGAAGCAAACAATCAAGGCGGCAAGCCGGCAACCAACAAGATTCAACAATTCAAAGTCCATCAAATGAAGGAAACAATCCAACATTAAAATTCTCCTTAGTCCTTACTCCATACCATAGTTCTAGTTGAAATGTTCAAGGTCCAACAGTCCAAATAGCAAATAAATAATAACAAAAGATTACATAGTCCATACATCTTCATTTTTCAAGCATCATCAACTTGGCCTTCTATTTCAATACCTACATGACACAAAAAGAATATAATAAGTAGTAGTTTGCATCACTCATAAATAGAAATATTATGTCAAGATTATAGCACCTTCTTCAAAAGTAGTCAAATCCTTTAGATTGGCTTCAATGTTGACGCGCTTTGAATGACGCAACCAATCTTGTGCACATATCAAGCATTGGAGTGTTAACGGGGTCAAGGAGCTTCTAAAATCATTGAGAACACGATCACTAGTACTAAAAGCTGATTCAGAAGTAATAGTTGATATGGGGATTCCTAATATATCACGAGCCATCTGTGAAAGGATAGGAAAACGAGATGAGTTGCATTTCCACCAAGAGAGAATGTCAAAATCTTGAACATCATCTTCTGCATCTTCAGCAAGGTACTTCTCTAATTCAGATTTAGCACCACCCTCACTAGTAACTTTCATTCTCTTGTTGTATAAAGACGTCATAAAATTTGTAGATGCACTAGTTGATTGCTCAATAGCACTAGATTGATTGATCAGTACCACTACAATGTTTAGCACCTTGGCTTCCAACTTGAGAGGACTCATTTTTGTATTCTCCAAAAAGATCTAAGAGTGCATTTTGTACTTTCACCCATATCTTACCACCTTTAATTTGGCCATATGTCTTGTTAATTTGCCACTGGAAAAAACCAGATTGCTTGGTCCTTGCATAAACATTAAAACAAAAACAAAGTAACATTAGTGAGTGATCAAGAACAAAAGCCATATCTTGTTAAAATACAAAAAGGAAAAAAGAAGCTTGTACCTAGGATCAAGAATAGCAGCAATAAAAATTAAACCGTTCATCTTCTCAGGACCCCCCAATACTTATCAAACTTCTACCAAACAAAAGTCAAGTATTTTTTTGTTAAGTTGCCAATTGATATCAATGTAATGTTGTCCGGACCCTGATTTACACATCCAAAAACCCTCTGTGTATTCTGAACTAGTCCTAGATCAGTAGCTAGCTCACACAATAAAACATCGATGAAATACCATCCATTTATTGATTTAACTAAAAAGATTTCAAAATAACAAATAATAATAATAACTGAACCTTATGGTTAACGTTTACTTAACTTGTCACATAGGGTTTAAGAAACAAATAAACTCTTGCAACGGAACGCTAGGATGCACGGACACGGACACACGTGTCGGACATGAAACGTATCGGATACGGGATTCGCCATTTTCTAAAAAATGGCGACACGGGGACACGGCTGTATATATATATATATATATGCATATGTATTATTGAATGCTTTTCTACGTGTTTAGTATTTATCAAACAGAAGTGTAAAATGTTAGGAAGATGTACCTCAGATGATCCTCGGCTCCAGGCCTTTTTAGTTCTTCATAAAGCATAAGTGCATAACTTCATAACTTCATATTAATACAAGAAATTCAAAATTCCTTTAACTTGTGAATAGAAAAAAAACTTGATTAGTAAATGTAAGTAAGCAATGTAACAAATACAATGCAACAACAAACACCTAAGTACCGAACATTATAACAACCATCAAATAATTGACAAATGATAACAATCAACAAAAAGTAGCTAAGTTCAAACATAGAAACTTAAAGACAAAGTACAACCAACAATCCAACAAGAAGTAGCCACTAGCCAACATAGGAGTAGTAACGCTAACGCACCGAGTCAGCATTCTTTGCTCCAACCGCAATTTACACAAACTACAAGTTACGAATGGCTGTAGTGGTACCATTGCAATCCTTTCTCAACTAAACAGATCCCTCAAGTCTCAAACATTGCACTAAACATATTGCCTCTGCGTAGCAAACAAGCAAAGCTACAGCAATCGCAGAGGAACTGACCTGGATCTCGCGCTTGATCTGATCGAAGTCGTGAAAGAGGTGGTCGGGGGCATGGAGGAACTCGCCCCACTCCTCGGGGGCCGAGTGCCGCACGAGGGGCTGGCGCATGTAGATGTCGGCCCCCCGCGAGAGGAAGTCGCGGCCGACGAGTGCCTCCAGCACGCTCAACTTGCCGCTGCTCTAGCCGCCAATCGCCGCCACCTGCGGTAGCTCCACGCCGGGTGCGGCGTCGCCGTCCAGCCGCACTATGATGTCCTGCAGCCTGTTGACGAGCGGGATCATCGGTTGCCCCACTGTCGCTGGTGCCGCCGCCGTAGCCGCCGACTCCGCCATCGCCATCGACAGAGTAGGGTTTTGGGAGATGAGAGGAAAGTAAAAAGGGGAAGAAGCAAACTAGGAAAGGCTCTCGGTTGGAAGAAGCAAACTAGGAAAGGCTCTCGGTTGGAAGAAGCCGAGTGTCGTCGGGATCCGCCGGTGGTTGTCGGGAGCCGTCGGATTTGGCGATGGCGACGCAGCAGGGGTGGGCGGGCGCTGCAGGTGGCGTCGAAGGTATGCCTCGGACTTTGCTCGGGTCGGGTAGGTTAACCGGTGAACGGTGATGGTGATGGAATGGGCTGGTTCGTCTTGGGCCGAATTGAATGGGCCAAGTGTCCGATGATGGATAAGTCTCTGTGTTGGCTTTTGCCGCCCTTCAAGGACAGCATCCTTGACTGGCGGTTAGCATCTCTTTAGGACAACATCTTTGGACAGAGCATCTTAGACTAGCTTTAGAGGACAGAGCATCTAGGACAGAGCATCTAGGACACATCATCTAGGACACGAGCATCTTAGACTAGCATCTTAGACTAGCATATGCTTGGCATATGCTTGGCATATGCTTGGTGATTAGCCCTATAAATATGTATCCCCAACCCTCAAAGTTGGCATGGCATTGTGAAGAGAAATATATAAGAAAAATTGCCCCATCTCCAAGTGTCATCTCCATGAGAGTAAGGATCTCTATCACCTCAAGCAAGAGTCCGAATAACAAGTGGTATCAGGCGACTAACAAGTGGTATCGAGCTATACCGCTCGCCCACTCATCTCCTTCTCGAGACGGCGCAGCCCGGATGAGCGGCGGCTCTCCACGCCACACCACCTCTCCGAGCGCGCCATGTCCGCAGAGCGACCCTCTCCACGCAACACCCCGATGGCGCGCCGCCGCAGAGCGATCGCGCGGCCGCCGCCGCGAGCGCGCGGCGCGCGGCGAGCGCGAAAGCAAGCGCAGCAGCGCGCGCAGCGGCGCAGCAGCGCGGCGCAAAGCGTCGGCAGCGGCGAGCGCGGGCGGCAGGCGGAGGCGAGGCGGAAGCGGCGGCGGCAGATGCGCGCGCGCGGCGCGGCCGCAGAGGTCAAGGTCTGTGGCGGCGGCAGCAGCAGCAGCTCCATCTCGCGCGATGATAGCGGACGGACTTGAGCTTGGAGCGCGGAGAGCGCGATGGCGGCGCAAGACGCGCGAGCGCGCGGCGATCCGGGTAGCGCGCAAGATGGCGCCACGAGCGCCGGCGTGGCGCTCACGGAGCAGCGCGCTCGCGGTGGCGCTCTCGAGGAGGCGCTCGGCGGTGGCGCTCTGGAGGAGGCACGCCGCGGCGGTGGCGCTCTGGAGGAGCGCGACGGCGGTGGCGCTCTGGAGAGGCGCTCGGCGGTGGCGCTCGGAAGAGGCGCGCACGACAACGGCGGCAGACGGTCGATAGAGAGCGCGGCCTTCACGAGCGGCGTGGCTCTCTCTCCGGACCGGCACGTGGTTACCACGGGTTCGGTGTTGTCGGGACGCCGCCCCGGCGGTGGGTGGCCTACCTCACGAAGGCCAACTACGTCGAGTGGGCGCGGTGATGAAGGTGAGGCTCAGTGCGGCACATGTGGGAGGCGATCCGTGACGGCGGCGTCGACACGACCGGGATCGGCGGCGCTGGATGCCCTCATCGCCGCAGATCCGCCCGAGATGCAATTCTCGCTCTCCAACAAGCGATCGCCAGGAGGCTTGGGACGCCATCGCTGCGACGCACGACGGCAGCCGGCCGCGCTCGCAAGTCCACTGCGCAGCGCCGCGCGGAGTGGGAGACCCGCCTTCAAGCGGTGAGGGCGTTGATGACTTTGCTCCGTCTCAACACTCTGCTGCAGAATTGGTAAAGTTCGCGACGACACCTCTGGCGAGGCAGAGTCGCCGAGAAGCTCTTTCATTGCGTCCCGAGAAGTACAAGCGATGGCTCGATCGATCCGGTCTCTGCGGACCTCTCCACGATGTCGATCGAGGAGGCGATAGGTCGCCTCAAGGTCGTCAACGATGATGAGCCACGATCTCTCTCGGGACCGTCACCATTGGCGGGAAGCTCCTCCTCGCTCGGGAGGAGTGGGCTGCCGGCCAGGTGACAGGAAGAAGGGAGCCTTCTTCCACGACGAGCGGCGCATGCGTGATAAGCGCGCAAGCGCGCAAAGACGCCGTGCATGGGCGCGAGGACGTCGCCGAGGTGATGACCGTGAGGCGCCCGTGGCGGCGCGGCGGCAAACAAGAGCCGCGCGAGGCGACTCTTGCTACAAGCTGCGGCAAGCTTCGGTCATCGGGCCAAGGATTGTCGATACCACGACGCGGCAGCCCATCGCCGCGCAGCGAGGAGGAGGAGCATCCGGCTCTGTTCATTGCTCAGCGAGCATCGAACTACCTCCGGCGCACCGCCGCGCGGCTCCTCCACCTTGACGAGCCAAAAGCACACGCCCACCGGCGAAAGTTAAAGCAAAGCAAGACCGACGGGTGGTGCCTCGACACCGCGACACCCACCACATGGCCGGCGGCGGGAGTTCTTCTCCGAGCGTGACTCAGCGTTCGAGGCTCTGTTGTTTGGGGACGCCTCGCGTTGAAATCAGGACGACGCTCGCTCTAGGATCGGGATGGCTCGTGATTCCTCACAAGGAGACACACAAGACTTAGGGAGATTGATGGATAAGTCTCTGTGTTATTTTTGCCGCCCTTCAAGGACAAAGATCCTTGATGGCGGTTAACATCTCTTTAGGACAAAGATCTTTGGACAGAGCATCTTGGACTAGCTTTAGAGGACAGAGCATCTAGGACAAAGCATCTAGGACACAACATCTAGGACACAACATCTAGGACAGAGCATCTTAGACTAGCATATGCTTGGCATATGCTCGGCATATGCTTGGCATATGCTTGGCTGATTAGCCCTATAAATATGTATCCCCAACCCCTCAGGTTGGCATGGCATTGTGAAGAGAAATATACAAGAAAAATTGCCCCATCTCCAAGTGTCATCCTCTCCATGAGAGTAAGGATCTTGCTATCACCTCAAGTAAGAGTCCAGCGAATAACAAGTGGTATCAGAGCGACTTAACATCCGATACGTGTCCTATATGTGTCTGATACGTGTTCGATTTTGTTTTTTTTTTTCGCGGTTGCAATTTCCGACACGCCTGGAATATGTGTCCGAGCCATGTCGGAGCCGTGTTCGTGTCTGACACGAACTCGGCACCTTGCAGCCGTGTCGGTGCTTCCGAGGCGGAACGGAAACTTGGAAAGGCCAATCAACATGTTCACAGACAATCGAGTGGAGAACACATCCTAATTTGCAAAACCTTCAAAGAAGTCTTCGTAGAACTCTTGAGCAGCTTGACTTTCTTTAACTGAGCAGCGAAGTTTTAAGTCGTAAGTACATAAAGTACTCGGTAAGTCGTAGGGAAAAGTATGCAATTAATATTCATGCAGGACTTGAACAAATGGATAAACTGTATGGTTCTTTTGCAGAAAGCAGTGTTGACAATAAATACAGTAATTAGATTGCAAAACGTAATTTAGAAGACAATAAATGAATAGAGTAAACAATTTATTTGAAACAACCAGTGAACTGCCCATTCACTTCCCAACCAAACCACCAAGTGAACATCTTATCTGTCGAGCGAATATTATATTCTCTAAGTGAACTCCCCATTCACCTCTGACACAAACCACCAAGTGAATTGCCCACTCACAAGCGAACATCATATTCACCAAGTGAACTTCGCTTTCACACTCCACATTTTTATAAAAACTCTGCCTCTTGTGTGAAATCCCCGAGTGTTGTCCATAACCGGGGATACGACTGTTTAAACAATTTTAACTCTACAGAGGTTGTACAACTTTACCTGCAAAAGATAAATCAATTTAAAGTATCTGACCACACTTCCGTAGGTGTGCGACTAAGTGATCATTACAATGCCTTTACAAAGCTTTTTCTTAACCCAATTTTGCCGCTAAGGTTTGAACACTAAATGTCTTTCCAACCAGACAGGGCCCCTCTTGCGCCATTGTGAGTATACGTCCATCGTGTAACTCACGTTTCTAAAATAGAACCGAAATTGAGATATTGCTAATTAGTTAGCTAGGTCCATCCCATATTGGACAAGTGGTTGTACAATATGGTTCAGTTCAATAGTGCACAAGATTAAGTTCTTGACAATTACTCTGATGAGTCTACCACAACCCACAATGTGCTATCCGCACCCCCTTTACTTCACGATCGCATTCCTGGGCGGAAATCATTTTGTTTAACCAAGACCAGTGACATACACTGCCATGGCACAACAATTTTAACAACAGTGACTACCTGCCACAATTCCATATCTCATTAAGTCAAATTAACATTATTTGAAAAACTGACATGAGCCTATCGTACAACTAAGCATGACTAAGTATCTGTACGATACCTATGTCGGTAATACAAATGTCCCACTAGTAATAACCATCCTATGGTGATAGGATTCATAGTATTCAAAATAATCAATGTAGGCATAATGACAAATATGTGATTAACTATTCCCAAAAGCAGTTGATATAAACATAACATGCAATTTGATATAAAAACAAGATACTTTTGAAAACATAGTTTTAACATGATCAATGGATTACGATTTGCCTTGGCTTTGCTTAGCTACCATACTTGGATCTTCAAAACTTGCTTCTGCTCCTGCTCCTTGAAACAGATCATCTAAACGAGAGAGAAAACAACAAGCGTGCCTTGGCTTTGCTTAGTTACCACATTTGGATCTTCAAAACTCGCTTCTGCTCCTGCTCCTTGAAATAGATCGTCTAAACAAGAGAGAAAACAACAGGTGAAGCACAAATTAATCCAAAAGAAAGTCAAATTAAATAAAAAAACAACAAAACCAACTCTAAAAGAAAGCTCGATTTTAGAGGAATTTAGGAATTTGAACGAACTAAAACGGAGTTCGGACGAAGGAGAACGAACTCTCGGAAGATTTGCCGGAAAGGAAAGAGAGATAAAAGAATATTCCAAAGACTAATCCTTCGGCTGAAAAGAAGAAGAACAAGAAAAAGAAAATGACACTGACAAGCAGGGCCCACTTGTAAGTGATAGAACAACACTGGCTGACATGTGGGACCGGACTGGAAGTGAGAGGAAGCATGGGAGGTGGCGGTGGCGCTCGGGCAAGCAGCGACGGCGGGCGGTGGCGAGGCGACTACCGGCGAGGGGCAAAACGGAACGCCGGGGTCACAACAAAGACCTAGGCGGCGGTGGTGCGACGAGAACGGCGACGAGGCAGTGACGGTGAGAGCGGCTCGAGTGCGGCGGCGACGCGACGGCGACGGTTAAGCAACGACGCCCGAGGAAGACTGAGGAGAGCACGAGATTGGCGACGGTGAGGGGATCACACTGGGACAGATGGGGCCGCCGGAGGACAACGAGAGTGGCGGCGCGACGATGGTCAGCGACGGTTACGAAGATGCGGCGGTTGCGGCACGGTACGGTGACAGAGAGGCAATAGGGGAGGTAGGGGATCGGAAGAGAAAGACCGGGAACGTGACATGATGCACACGGGACGACAAGGGAACTCACCGCAGCTAGATCGAAGGTGGAGGTGTCGACCGACTTTGGAGAAGAAGGGGGCAACGGTGGTCTCGCAATGTTCAGGCAACGAGAAGGCGACCACCACGTATAACGTGACGAGGCGAACCGAATGGCAGCGACTGTGCAGAAGGAGCTTCGACGGCGGTGGAACGGGCGATAGAGAACTTCGGCGGCCGGTGGGTTCTCTAATGAAATCCGATGAAACCCGATGAAACGAAAGCAAAACTAGCGGCGACTTCTTCGGGCTTCGGAAGAGGACAAGGCGAAGATTTGGATGTGGTTGGCGAGCTTATAAAGGCACCGGATGGGATTATTTGCAACGGAGATGACGATGGCGGCGTAGCCAGCTTGGACATGGGCGCAGCGCCCTGCGCCAGGAGGAAAGGAGGAGGTGGCAGCTGACAAGCGGGGCCCGTGGGTTAGAGAGAGGAGGAATGGTCAGTGGTTGGGCTTGGCGCGCGGGAAAGGAAGGGACGGGTCGGCGCAGTTAGGCTGCGGTTGGGTCGGGAAGAAAGGAAACGGGCCAGAGGAAAAAGAGATTGAGCCCAAAGGAAAATACAGAGGATAAAAGACTTTCTGAATTTCAGAAATTGAATTAAAGAAAACCTAGCTCAAAGAAATAGCAAATAAACTCCAAAAATTCCTAGAAACTTCTTGAAAATACTCTGGAAATCAAGGAACCCAAATAAAATGGTTTTGAATTTAATTGAAGTTCAGATTATTCACATTAAATATTTTTTTTATTTCTCAAAATTCAAATTAAGCTTTGACTTAACAAGAAAAATCAAATGGTTATTTTTATTTTAAAAGGCTTCAAAAACACTCCAAATTTGGGACGTTACAAATGTGTAGTGGGAACCATGTAATTTTGAAGTTATAAGACTAATTGTTTGATGAGAGACCTTAAAAAACTTTTTTAGCTTTGCTTTCTCCGCTTCATAAAGGCGAAGAACATCTCTATACATTGTTGTCCTGCATGGCGCAATTAACTGAGGACGAGCTTTGGACATAAAGTCCCTAAAACCTTCGTGTTCTGAAAAAATGAAAGGCAGTTCATCTACGATTATCATACGATTAAATGCTGCCCTAACCCTTCAGCATTGTATTGCCAAGGAACCACACAACTACTTTGGCCATCTGGACTAGGTTGGAAGCTTAATTGAGTTTGATTGTTGCTCCTATCAGGATGAATCTTACAAGATTTTGCATGACAAACAAGCGAGGAGGTACCATTCTTTTGTGAATCGCAAGCAAGCATCCGAGAGCAATAATCGCACTTAGCCTTATTCCAGTCATCTAGCAGTCGTGTGTAATGATTCCATATCTCTGATCTCTGGGATTCATTTGTTGTTTTCCATATTGACCCTGACTGGGCCCAAGAGCTTCATCACTGCACACACCCAGTGAACTAGCAACAAGCTCAGACATCTGAAAAACCAAAAAGAAAAAGAAGAATAAGCAATGACAGTTATGACACCTTGACAACAAACTAGCAATTAGCATTTGGCAATGAAACATAGTGAAGGAAATTATATTGCATGATCCTACTGACTTCGTTGTTGGTAGAAATCACAAATTCTCACTTGGCCACTTCCCAGTGCAACCCCAAATCCTAGAGATTTGCTAATAACAAGCAAATGCATCAATAAAAATATGTAATGTACCATTAATTTGGTCCCTCACCCTAGATCTCGGCACCGGTAGGCCGGAGAGGAAGGGGAGGTGTTGGATCTGGCGAGGGGCAAAGCTAGCTTTCGGGAGGAAGGTGAGGGGCGAAGCGAGCGAGGTAGGAGAGCGGAGGACCGGACCTGCACTACTACCTAGTGCCTACTGGAGCCTAGAGGCTATCTTGGCTTGGATGCCGTGCGCTTCTGCGGGAGTGCAGCCGTGTGGGCTGTGGCTGAGCTATAGGCTAGGCGGTGCGGGTGGAGGCAACGGTGCTGGCGCAAGTGGTTAGCGTTCCACCTCTGAGGCTCCAACTATTGATAGCGGCGGCTGGCGGCGCAAGAGCAGAGAAGCCAAGAGAGAGGGTCAGAGTCGGCGCAAGAGCAGAGCCTCAGCCGAGGGACGCGTCTGGAGCAGCTGGGCAAGGTGTCTCCACGTCTGGCCAGGCCAGAGGGAATGAGGGAGGGATGATCGTATCCTTTATTGGGCTTGTGTGGGCTGTGGGGGATGCGCTATGGCAAGCTGCAATTGAGGCGCTGAGCCGTCTACAGAATTAGGTTTTCTCGGTTTTCACTCGGTTTTTTACCGAAAAACCGAACTTGCTGAAAACCAGATTTCTGTATACCGTACCGAATACTGGTCAAACCGAGCTGATCGGTACGGTTCGGTTCGGTGCCAATGTGAACAACCCTGGATTTAGGAAAAGAAGAGGGCTTGTTCTAAAAGTCCAGTGGGGCTGCTAGTAGATGGAAACCTGCCTGTATCTCTCAGTTATCGGCCCCTACTCCAACAGCTCGCATGAGTTGCAAGTTCTCACCCCGAACAGAGTTGCTACCTTATCTGGTCTAATATCTATACTAGGCATAAATGGTGTTAACGAAGTATATTTATCCACAATGTATATTTTGTAGAATGTGCACTGCCAGGAATCATCAACTGCTGCTAATTGTCCATCGTCAAGCAACCAAGATGGTTTGCCTTGCCCGTCAAGCAATCAAAATGATTCGCACTTTCCATTTTCAAGCCATAAAGCAGACGAAGAAGAATCTGATACATCAGATGATATTGTTCCAGTTGTGGTTCGACCTGGTCACATTCGCTTTGAGTCAGCAGGTATTGCTATTAATATGATCTTCTGCATTGCAATTCTTGATCTATCAGAGATGGTAAATCTGTTCATGGTCCCTATTTAGAAAAACATTGTATGAATTGGAATGCCCCTGACTACAGTGTGCACACACATGCCATCATGCATGTCCAAGCAGACTATATGTGCACATGGGCACATGTTTATGCTCTGTACGAATCAAAAAAAAAATGGCATGTAGTCATCTGTTCAGAAATATTATTCAGGTTTTGTGCTCTGATTAATTTGTTTGCACTGCTTGTGTCCTGCCTTTGAAATTGAAGGTCATATTTTTTCAAGTCTTAGGGCATATTTGAAACTGAAAATTCAGTGAAATTATTACAGAAAATTACTTTTGTGCTTTTGTCCTATAATTGTTGTGGTTATTTTGTGCCACTGACATTCAGAAAAGATGCAAATTATTTATGTTGGAAATGTTATGTTTTGGGGAAAACACCAATAAGTTGCATCATGGACCAATTGGTGTATATATACATGTAAAAGGCCATCTGGAACCAAATAGGAAAGAAATGGGCAATTTGAAGCTCCTAGGGCAAATAGCAAAGAGAAAATCTTCTGCTGACAGTGTTGTGTAGCGGCAGTGTGGCATCGATGGACTGTAGCATCACTGTTCACAGGTCCATTGGCACAACATTAGTTGCAAATTAGAGATAAGAATAATTAGTTTTCTTGTTAGTTGTCCTTAGAATTAAAGATTGTTTCTTAGGGTCAAGCCAAACCATCCCTATAAAAGGCATAGCATTGTATCTTTATTTTTCAAGCAAGAATAATGAATTAGTCTTTTCTCTACCAAAGGTCTGCCATTACAATCTATGTCAATCCCTCTCCTCTGGAAACCCTAATCCCCTTCAAGCCATTGTCATGCTGTCTGGCCATATTCTGCAAGGTAGTTATCCGTAGTTATCCCAATGTGAACCTGTTTGCATTCATCTTGTATGATTGTTATCGTTATCAATAGTCTTATATAGTTAGTGCACTTAGTCAAGACTAGTTGATTTAGATTTAATTGGGAAAACCGAATTGATTTACAATTCCGTATAAAACTCGGTTTTAGCCAAAGAAGATTTTAAAACCGCCTATTCACCCCCCTCTAGTCGGCCTCCTTGATCTTACACCACCCACCGCCCACCTAGGTGAACACTGCCTCTCTCTTACCCTATGTTGTCACGGCGACAAGGCGAGGTGAGGCACTCCGGAGGTGCAAAGACGCCTAGGCGCCTAGGTAGGCACCTAGGCAATGATTAGACGATGGCAGTTGCAGCATATATTAACATCAGTTGACACTTGCAATTGCAGCACGAGCAACTAAGAACACTCCAGCAACAAGCCAGAGGAGGCGGCCCCAACTGGCGGCGGGGTTGAGCTGGGTCGGAGTGGCGGCGGGGCGAAGCCAGGGTGGAGTGGGGGGCCGGCGGCGGGCCGAAGCCGGGGCGTAGGCGTAGAGCTGGTGCTGGAGCAAGAGGTAGTGTAGAGTCATAGGGTCACCTGCTTCCCCGATGTGCCGCCGCCTCCTCGCTGGATCTGGTTCCCAACGCGCCACGGCCTCCTCGCCACTTCCTAACGCGTTGTCGCCTCCTCTCGCTCCCTCGAGGCGTCGGGCCTCCCTCGCCCGTATCCGGCCTGGATCCTCTGCTCGCGGCGTCGCCTGAGCTGTCCCGAGGTCTCTCCTGCCCGGATCCGGCGCACAGGGCCTCTTCCTCGAGCTGCCGTCGCCGCCCGGGCTCGCACGGGCCCTGATTTGGTTCCCCGACGCTGTCTGACGCCGATTTCCTCTGCTAGTGACGCCGCCCCGAGTTCCTTGGCTCGCCTAATTGCAACGACCTAGGCGATGACCCCTGGCGTCCACCCTAGAGCACCAGGACACCTAAGCGTCGCCTAGGCGACACCTTGATAACTATGCTCTCACCCTGTGTTCCACCAGCTTTGGGATATTGCATTGGGATCTGCCTTCCTAGCACATAACAATAATTCATGTGAGAGAACACCAATGCACAGCAAAACAGCAACGTCTAGAGAAGAGATGGAAAATCAGTCATTTTCCATCGTGTCAACGAGTTTGACCATTAACAATGGCATAAAGGAACACTGTTTTTCTTTTTTCCTGTTGTAAATAGAAAAATACGCAAACATCTTGCAAAGTATCATGCATGTACAAGAATTCCGTTCATACTATCATGGGGCCTTTTTTTTAACATCATGCTATTCTGAAGGTGTTAACAGCTATGCCCTAGCGAACCTAGTGCTTTTCTGGTAATATATTTACCAATACCTATGGTGATTTGTACTCATTATATCTATATTTCTTTATTTGACTGTTTTGTCTGTTGTTTCTAATGCGTGTGTTATAACACAATTTTAGAGAAAAAAATGTTGTTCTAATTTGGTTTTGTATGTAGCACCTTTGCTTATTATAACATAAATTAATAGGAGGGTTGTTCTAATTTAGTTTTCTATGTAGTGCCCTGTGCTTATAGTTAGTCAAGGGACAATTTGAGAGTATTTTGGATGAAAGTTGGGAGGTTCTGTCTGTTTCTGTTTTGATCTCTGAGCTGGCATAATGGAAAAGGCATTAAAACAAGTACAGTACACATTTAAGATTATCCAATATCCATGTTGTCAAATCTTAGCTGTTTTTTCTCTTCTTAGCTGATTTAAAAGTACACTATTGATCTCTGTTTTTTCTCTTCCGCTTGTCTTAAGATGGATGGGCAAAAATAATGGAAAGTGCCAAATAGTTTACTAGTTGATAATCGTTGTATGTGACTATGGACCTATAACTTTTGTGTGTGAACAAGTAGAACCATAGTTCCAGTTTCCCTTCATGACTTGTATATTTTGCTGATTTGTTTACTTTTCTAGTAGTTTTTTTATTGAAACAGCACTGTCATGTTATACACATCATTGTACAAACTTCTGTTGCTACTTGAATATTCATTTATTGTGTTTAAATCAATTTAATACAAAATTCTTTTGTGTTTTTAGGTCGAGAACCAGATAAGTCACCAGAGAAGGAAATACAGGTTTATTGTTGTTTCTCGTCTTTTTCATTCTTCACCATGGAATCGCATTTCATGATGCGTTTCTTCTGCAACAGCTAAGATTTTGAGACCTCTGTATACAATTATTTAAACTTCCTTTTTATCCTACACCTCAATTGGATTTGCTGTTCTGCTCAAATATGCATTAGCAGTTTAGCACATATAAAGACTTAAATTTCAAGTTGTGCTGGATTCAAGGATCGAAATCCCGGAACAGGTGGAAAAACCGATCGGTGTGAGGTAACGGTAACCGGACGGTTACCAGAAAAACCGGAAAAAACCGAGTGAAGTTCGAAAACTGAATTTTGAATTGAGGATTTTGAAAACCGGTTACCGGTCAAAAAACCGGAACCAAAACCGGTTACCTTGCTAGCTTCACTCTCTAGGACAACCCTCTCCTCCAAGTGTTCTAAAACATCTAAATATAATAAAAACATAAGTTAATAATAGTGAATGATAACTTGACTAGCATACTAAAAACAATAATAGAGTAGCAATTCATACCAATACATTGTCGAGAAACGTAAAGGTTGTGCAATATACTCATTGTTATCAATGAGTACAAGTCTTTCATATTGAGCTAGGTGAGCTTTGTATTGATCTCAAGTGTACGTTTGATGGGCATATTCTACCCAATGATTATAAATTTGTTGGTAATATCCGGGTTCCACCCACTGGTAAACAAATCTTGCATTGGCTTGATTTCCGTAATGGTAAGTACGATAAGAAGAAATATCTGACGAATGAGAATCATCACCAGAAGAAATGTCGCACTGGTAAACAATAATAGGTTGGTATCTCGACATCCATAAGTCTGAATAGACCTTGAGCTAGCATGGGATTCGTAGAAATAAGAGTCTTGTGGTCGAGACTGATGTTGTTGGCGATCCTTAGCCCTTGTGTAGGTCTTATGGATTGTTCTTGAAGCATGACAATCATGGTCTTCATCCTGGGTAGCATGCGTGAAATTTTTCTCGCAGGTGAATTCCAATGGTTAACATGTGTTTTGTTGGTCTTGTACTGCATCATGAGTTGTCCTACCATCAACACCATCATCAGACGACGGAGAACTACTATCACTAGACTCTTGATACTGCACTTCATTAAACGGTGGACTTTCTGTTTCTTCATCGCTTCCCACAATATCCTCCTCAATGGCCTTTTTAGTCTTCTTATCAGTCACTAGTTTCCTTGTTTGTGTAAGTGAGACAAAGTCTGAAGCCAATTTTTCCGTTGGTTGGCTACAATATTTTCTTTTTCCAACATGACTCTTACCAATAGTTTTCTTTGTACATTGCTTCAACAGTTGATCATCTAGTGCTTTATGTAGTTCATTCTCAGGGATGGCATCAACTACAATTGTGGATGGCATGGGGGGCTCACCCTCCTCGTCTAGTAGGGGCTCCGATTGCATGGTTATCAAGTCGTCGATTAGTCGACAAGTCGCTGGAGAAGCACCGATTGGAGGCGGTGACTCAACTTGAGCTGGCAAGTCGGGCGACTGGTCAACTAGTCGTCAACTGGGCGACCAGGCGGCGGCAAGTCAGGCGACTTGGGAGGAGGGACGTGGGGGCCGGCTGTCAAAGGCAATGTCCAAGAGATAAGAGGGAGGTAGAGCAGTCGGGGGCTCACGCGCGACTCGGAGGCAGCTCCAGATCAAGGGAGTCAGAGGCTCACTGACTCCAGATCCAACCGCCGCCCTCGGAGATAGCTCCCACCGCGCCGTCGGCCTTCGTCGCCATCACCCTCTCCCTTCGTCGGAGGCTCGCAGCAGCTCCCGCAGTTCTCGGCCACCGTCCCGCCTCCATCCCCATCGTAGCCGTGGCGCTCCAAATCCAGGTATGCCCCTCCGCCTCCATCCCGGTTCCCGTCCCGGCATCCACCTCCATCCCGGCCTCCTCCTCTCGGCCTACCTCCTCCGGCATTCTCCCTCCCTTCTCGGCCGGCCGCGCGGGAGGGAGGTGGGAGAAGGGAGGAGGTGGAGGCCTAAAGGGAGGGGAAGCCGGGGAGGAGCTCGCCGCCGGGAGCGGGAGGGGAGCTCGAGTCGCCGCCGGGAGGGGGAGCCGCCTGGAGATCGGGAGGGGGAGGGGCCGAGGGAGGGGGGCGTGGGGAGAAGGGGGAACTCGGGCAGATGAGTGGATATAGATAGGTCCATCGATCTGCTAGTGTACATCTGGAGCCAAAACTTTGATGGACCAGTTCCTTTTTAATCTATTCTCCCAATATTTGAACAGAACTGTGTTAATTACGTTCTTGTGCAACTAAGTTTTGGGACAGCCAACATGTGAGTGTGACAACAATCGAAGATGGTGATAGAGAGAACATGGATGCTACTACTAATTTAGATGAGTTCGAGATGGATGACTTTTGAGAGATGAGAGTTGGACATGTTATTGTTGCGGATTTATGTTGCGTCATTAGACTCTAAGCTTGCGGACTTATTGTATTGTCGTGGACTTATGTTGGCTATATCGTGCTTGTTATGTTGCTCATGATTCATGTCATATGAACAGTACCGGTCGACTAGTCAGCGACTAGTCGGCCGACTTATCGACTAGTCAGCAAGTCGGTCACTGGGAGGGTAGTGTCGACTTGCCGACTTAATAACCTTGTCCGATTGTCTCATGGAGCTATCAAGCAACTTATGTATTGGGTTCCCTCTATCGTACACCATGGCATTAATTAGATCTCCAAAAGGATCTACATCCATATCTTCATTCCTAGTTTCATACTCTTGCAATCGTAGCCTTAGATTGTAGTGGACATATACGAGTTTATGCAGTTTCTTGTACCCAAGACGGCTCCTCAATTGTGTATGCACTAAAGCAAATGTGCTCTAATTATGTTCACATCCACCGGAGGAAACACATTGTGAGACAATCCGAAGGCATATTTTTGTAGTGTTGGTGTCTTCGCTCCAAATGTCATCCACCATGTAGCTATAAGTAACATGAAAATTATATTTAACTCATAGTGATGGTTGATTTTGTATGTATATATAAGTTGATAACAACATACCTACAGTTACACGATTAGTACTAAGATAAGCCTCATCTGAAGCAAATAGGCCTCGTCGATTACGATATAATTCTGCCTCACCTAGAGCATGCACTGACTCATCGGGTGTATCAGCTATTCTTTGAATTGCTTTTGTCAGGAAAACGACGAGGCTTGCATTCTTCCCCAAACCATATAGGTTGTGGCTCTGCGGGTTTAGCAACAATGCTATTCAAACATACTTAGTACGTTAGGAAAAAAGTACAACAAATATATTTTAGGTGTTAGGATTTAGGAAACTATCTACTTGCCTGGAATCATATAGGTGTGGTTCTTCATCATTGCAATTCTTCTATTAACTATCTCTATAACACGAGTATAGGTAGCCTGATCTTCTTTCAATACGTCTTTTAAGTTCAAATTGTAGTTCATATGGTTTTGCAATCATTCCTGCCACTATTGCGGGTTTCTGCTGGTCTTCTACAAATCTTATTAGTCGATAAATCGGTTCTACCACTTTAATGACCCAATCCATATTGGACCACCATTTTCTACTTGTGAGATAGGAATACATGTATTCCCCTTCTTCGGTCATGCACAAATGGTTGGAGCTCTACATATTTAATACCATCCACTTAATGAATATGTCTTTTCTATCCAAAAAACTTTTCAAGAAAACAAATATCGTTCCAAATATTGTGGCGTTTGGACGAACTATCTCTCCTCTAATTTGTTCTCGCATTTTATTATGGAGACGACTGTCGTTGTACAGGAACCGACAAATCCTCTTGGCCGCCTTGACAACCCCAGCAACCTACTTGAACTGGCTAATATCCTTCAACATGATATTGACGGTATGCGCTGCACACGGCTGCCAAACTAAAGTTGGATACTGTTCAATTATCAGTTCACATGCTTTCTTTCTTGTAGTTTGCACCATTATCAGTCACAATCTGTATAATATGTTGAACTCCAATTTCTTCCACAACTTTACGGATCTGACGATACAAAAAGTCAATATTTTGTATGTCATCAGTTGCATTCACCGACTTATGGAAAAATATTCTTCCATTGTAGTACAATATGAAGTTAATAATACTCATTTGTGTAGGTCCTGTTCATGAATCACACATAATGGAGACTCCATATATATGCCAGTTATCTTTGAACTGTTGTACATACTCCTTTATCTCTTGTTCATTAACATCAAGATATGACCCATCAATTTCATGACCTCTAGGTGACAGAACGCTTTTACCAAGTTCTTGTGTAACTTTGATGGCAACACGAAAATAAGGACACACTGCCTTTTCCCAGCAATGTAAATTCTACCACTTCCACTCTCACGGGTTGTGACCTGCCAAACATCCTAGAAAAGGCATTGCTTCCTGTACCACTTCCTCTACCACTTCCACTTCCACTACCACTTCCACTTCCACTGCCACCACCATGTTCAAACGTCGCACCCCTGGCTTGTGCCCTCTACTGGAGCTGGTGTAACTCCAACGACTCTCGGCGAGCCCATTCCATTTGCATTTCCTTGTCATTATTGAAGACGTCTTAAGATGATGGACCACGAGCTACAGGCTTTGAAGCAGCTTACTCCATTCGCAGTCGTTCATCTTTAATAGATTTCTTTCTTGCCTTCGTTTCTTCACAACTTGCCAGCATTAGCCTTCGGACTTCCGCTAGAACCCCACTGCAAGGAATAACATCGCCGTGTTTCCCAGCAAGATGTTCTTTTAGGCGGGTGACACCTCCGCCTAATTTGGTAAGATTACAATATCTGCACTTCCAACCAACACCTCTTAGTCTTTCTTCATGCTCCCAAACATTGATAGATTTAGGAGCCAACGACTCTCGGCGAGCCCATTCCATTTGCATTTCCTTATCATCATCGAAGATGTCTTGAGATGATGGACTACGAGCTATAGGCTCTAAAGCAGCTTATTCCATTCACAGTCGTTCATCTTTAATAGATTTCTTTCTTGCCTTCGTTTCTTCACAAGTTGCTAGCATTAGCTTTCGGACTTCCGCTAGAACCCCGCTGCAAGGAATAACATCCCCGTGTTTCCTAGCAAAATGTTCTTTTAGGCGCGTGACACCTCTGCCTGATTTGGTAAGATTACAATATCTGCACTTCCAACCAGCACCTCTTAGTCTTTCTCCATCCTCCCAAACATTGATAGATTTAGGAGCCAACGACTCTCGGCGAGCTCATTCCATTTGTATTTCCTTGTCATCATCGAAGATGTCTTGAGATGATGGACCACGAGCTATAGGCTCTGAAGCAGCTTACTCCAATTCACAATCATTCATCTTTAATAGATTTCTTTCTTGCCTTCGTTTCTTCACAACTTGCCAGCTTTAGCCTTCGGACTTCCGCTAGAACCCCACTGCAAGGAATAACATCTCCGTGTTTCCCAGCAAGATGTTCTTTTAGGCGGGTGACACCTCCGCCTGATTTGGTAAGATTATAATATCTGCACTTCCAACCAGCACCTCCTAGTCTTTCTCCATGCTCCCAAATATTGATAGATTTAGGAACCATCACCTACAATATAACGACTGATTTGTTTTTAAAATTTATCTGCTCATGGGACTGATTTTGCATAATTGATTTTAAGGAAAAGAAGAAGAAAACTTAATATAGCCCAGCAAGCCTTTTGGAAATGACACTCTAGCTCATGGGACTGATTTTCCATAACTATTTGCAAGACTAAAAGAGTAAAAGAGATGGAGAGAAACTCACAGATCAAACTGTTGCTGCTCTTCCTCTCCTTCCTTCCTTGCTGCTGCTCGTCTTCTCCTTCCTTCCTTGCTGCTGCTGCTGCCGTGCCTGCTGCTGCAAATCGAGATGCTATTAGCTGCTGTGTACTAGCTGCTGCTGCTGCTGCTACTGAAAGAAAGCAAGAGGGGGGACAGCATCCAATGTGCTTTCCAGGGAGGTGCTGCTGCTGCTGCAAAAGCAAGAGGGGGAGAGCATCCAATGTGCTTTCCTAGGAGGTGCTGCAGCTGCAAAAGCAAGATGGGGGAGAGCATCCAATGTGCTTTCCAAGTCCAAGTCTAAAAAATCGACATGCAATGCAGTAAATTTCATGTTACCTACTTTTCCTCCCCTCCTCTCCTTCCCCTGCAACCAGGCATCCAAGTCGCAACAGGGGGGGGGGGGGGAGCATCCAATGTGCTTTCCAAGTCCAAAAAAACACTTAGAACTTGCTCATACTATTCAAGCATATTTAGCTCATACAATACGTAATCTAGCAAAAAAAAGGCCTAAACCAACCTAGGAAGTGCATTATGCAGTAAAAATTCAAATTTAAATTTGAAATTTTTTGGCTATTTTTACCCGTTCCGGCCGATATTTCCGGTAACCGGCCGGTTTTTTTCCTTGGCTGGATTAACTTCTGAATTCTGATATATTTTTTACATGCTACAAATTTATTTGTTATGAGCTTAGTGTCAAAATTGCTATCTAGATTGTAACCACAATAATTGGTACAATGGTACCACAGATTGCCCAATAGCTCTCGCCTCTCAGAAGAAGTTTTAGGGGAGCATAGCCTTTGAGGGTTTGCGAGGCGAGGCAGGTTGGGTCTGGGTGGGATCTGGGAAATATCATGGGGTCACCAAAACATCTATGCAGAAGACATATTTAAAGCACAATGCCAAAAGTAAAGAAGTTAGACGGAAATTTAAAATTATGCATTAGCGAAATAACCATGGCAAGTTCTTCATATGGAAATATGAGATAGGAAAATTACTAAAATTGATTGCTAACTGCTTTAACTTGCTTTCCAATTGATGCTGTGCTTGTGGTTCCAGGCAACTTTCCAATGGAGTGGAACTATGAGCAAAAAGAAGGGTCAGAAGTGGGGAATGAGCAACTCAAACAAGAAAAGCACTGATATCAGTTATCATGGGAGAATAACTGGAAGCAATACTGAAGTTAACCACCGTGTGGTAGATAGCAGGACTGCTGAAAATGGTTTTTGTGGGGTCATTAATCAAAAGGTTGGTGAGAGCAGTCATGATGGATCAGCGAGTGAAAAGACTGTTGCTGAGGAAGGGAAGTCTAGCAGCGAACGTTTGGATTTTGAGAGCCTGTACCCATTAACACGACTTCCAAAGGTATTATTTTTTCTTGTTAGAATAGGGATAAAAGCTACTCTGAGCTTTTGGTTCTACCCTAGATATGTTTTCTATTTGAGAGAATAAAATATGTACTTTCAAAAGAGTGACGTTTTGGACATCGACATGGCCTCTAAAACACAACTTTGACCATTATTTTCTATTGTAATATATTTGGGAAACCTAATAAACTTATAATATTACAAAAGTACTTTTCGAGATAAATCTACATATATCATTTTCATGTATTAAATCTAAATATTCATAGAGATATCGAGAGAGTTTCGAAAGTTTGACTGCACTATCCCAAAACGTGTTTGACTCTTCTGTGCTGGAGAGAGTACTATTGAAACAACATTTCTGTATAAGTTAACTACTGTTCCATAATAAATAATTACACTCAAATATTACATACTGTAATCAAATCATAAACATGGCAGAAATATACAAATTAAAATTGTTATGATGCCTTTTTCGAAATCTCACTCTGTTTGGGTATGTTATCTCAATTCCATGTCTGTTCTGGTAAGATGTATACCTGATGCGGTGTCTATCCAAATTCATATTGACTTTTTGTCATAAATGTGGATGAGGATATGATTTTCCACATTCCACCCCATATCCAATCCTTATATATCCTTAAGAAAGCGAACCATGGGATCACATATTCACATCACGACTGGCTTTTATGCTGTGTCCTTGCATAGTTGCGTACCAAAGTATGCATTTCAGCAGGCACTCAAAGCTTTTATTACAAGCTTTACAGTATGAATTTCAGCAGGCACTCAAAGCTTTTACAAGCTTTACAAACAGTTGCTCATTCATATGCTGTATTTTCTTTTGTCTAGTTTGATTCTCTTTATGAGCTTACCTTTTTCGTGTCTTACAGGTGGGAGATCTGATTGTCTATCGATTAGTTGAGCTTTCTTCCTCATGGTGTCCAGAGCTTTCTTCATACCGTGTATGACATAATTTCCAATAGCAATGTCATATAAAACCTTTCTTATCTGGGTCATTTCCAATTGGCCAATTTTTACATGCCAGGGCAAAATATGAAGGAATAATGCATTGTTAATATTTGACTAATTGGAACCGTTGAATTTGGGCAAGAACCACGTACCGGAACCATAAGAAGGTTTAGAGACGCTGTTTTAGACTCTCGGCTCGGACGACAGGATGTACAATTTAGGGTTTTGGTCTTGTCGGTTTTATTATTATTATTATTATTATTATTATTTATTATTATTATTTTATTTGCAAGGCTCTCGTCTCTTTGACTTTGAGGAGGTTTTATTCCTAACCTACCTCAACTTGTTTGAGATCAAAGGCTTTGTTGTTGTTGTTGAATTTGGGCAAACCATGATGCATTTTCCCCTATTGTTTCAGGTCGGTAAAGTTCTTATATATGATCCCATATCAATGAGAATCATTCTCGTACCTGTTCCGGAGTATCCAATCATCACTGAGGAAAAGAAAGGTGAGGACGAGTCAGACATGCTGGTGGACATGTCACATTACAGGAAGATGGCTCCTTGGAGGTAATCATTCGTGTTCCGTTTTTATTCTTACCAGTTAGTCAAACCTGGTACACATCACTCTTCATATCTACTGCAGATTGAGTACTCTTCGCTTCTTGATATAAGACTACTGAAGGGTAACGAGTCAGTACCAGAGGCTGTTAGTACTCCCTTTAGAGAAACAAGCAAGAAAGGTGGATCATTGGTTAGAAAACCAGTTACCTTACACAAAAATAAAGGTAAAGTTCACAGCCAGACAGGACCCTTGGTGGCAAATAACACTAAAGATTCACAAGCCGCACCAGGTATCGACCTAGTCATTTTGTAAGCGTCTCTTTTTGTACCTAACATTTTTGGTTATGTGGTAATTTAGAAACAACCATTTTGTGCAGGAAAAACACAGAATAAGGTTTGGGATGAAAATGGTGAGGCCTCAAACGACAAGCCTGAAGTTCAGGAAAATGTCTGGGGAACTTGGACACCAAATGCTAGTACGTCAACCTGGTCATATAGAGCGCTAAGAAACAGTGCCCTTGGTCCAACAGTTGCGTTTCTGAGGGAAAAATAACGAGAGAGGTAAACCCATCCAATCGAAAGTATAGCAAGTGAGATTAGTATGGTAAGGATAGCTGTGTAATTTGCCGGTTGATATGTTATTTTGTAGTCAGAAGATTGAGTTCGTAACGCTCGATCATTTGTATGTGAAGTTTGGCAGGGGAAGAGTGTCTGTAACTGCCATTCTAGTCGTTCGGGATATAAACGATTGAACGCTGATCATGTACGTAGAACTGGAGCTGTATGTTTATATTGCAAGGAATGGGTACGATTAGGTTAAGAGTTTGTCAAATGCAGGTTTGATAGTAGTCAACCAAATTCCAATCTGTGTAAAATGAGTTTAGATCAAATTTGGTACTTAGATTTGTTCAGGGTTTAGCGCAGACCAGATGTTTGCCATGCACAAATTGTATAAATTGTACATCGGCCACATATTCGTACTAACAGACTGTTAGGTTTGAAACTGATTAAAAACGTACACTATGGGGTCAAGACTAGACAATTCCCCACCCATTTTAAACGAAATAAAAATCGAAGTTGCTATTGATTACACTCTTTATTAGACCGTTAGCATTTGATGTTTGGTTCATGCTTCGAGTTTGGAACATGTTTTCATCGGAAAAAAAGGAGTTTGGAACAAGTCAATAAGTCAAAAAAGAGGTTTTAAGTTTCCTGGTGCTCCTCTAAAGCAAAGTTTATTGGTGTTATTTGTAGCACATCGTCTGTTCTGTCGTCCCCACAAAATAATGTAACCACAAGAACATTGATGAGGCTTGGGTTGACCAGGGCGCTTTGGTTATGGTTAGGTTGTGAAAATGGATCGAATATGAACGGACAATGGCATATCTGTTTTTATATTTTTCCTCAATGCGGATATGAATATAAATAATATCAAATTAAAATCAAAGCTAATATGAATCGAAACGAATATAGTCACGAATATTACTTAGAATGTGAAAATCCCTTGAACTATACACACAAATCAATGGAAACACAACTAATTTATTTTATCGAAACTTTGATGAATTCATATTTTCAGCTACGGTTCCTTCACTGATCTCTTGAATATTTGGATAATCCGAATCTTTGTATATGTTAATGTATAATGGGTTACTAAAGTATCACATAAATGGGTTGGGCCAAAATAAGGGACATACTTGTGGATATCCGACCTCCTGAATCTTTGGATAATCCGAATTCGTATTCGTTTTCGATGGATAGTGAGCTACCAAATCCGTATTCATTTTAGAAAAAAAAACTGTATTAGTTTCCGATCTGATATTATCTGATAAATATCCTAGCCGATAGAATCTGTATTCGAAAATAGTCTGGATCAGTTGAAAACTATGCAAACCATTTTCATCCCTAGTTATAGTTAGTCTTGAGTGGGGTGGGGGTTTTGGCTACAATGGGCATGGACTAGGCCGGGCCAAGTTTTTTTGGGCCTACCTTGAGGTAGGATAGGTACGAGTAGGGCTAGCCACTGAGTGTGTATATTTACTGTTGCGAAATGGGAAAGTTTCTATCCATAGTTCCATACCTGAATGGAAGTGCATAACTTGCAATGGCAGAGAGGTACAATAGCTTGCCATTGTCCTAGTCCCAAGCGTTGGATAAAGCAACAACACATAAGATAAATTGCAATATTAAATTGCTACCGTAGTGATTTGTCAGACCCCAAATTTAAAATTTGGAATCTTCTGTGCTCACAACACTAGTCCTGGATCAGTAGGTAGTGTCCACAGTTACATCATTAGATATCAAACACATATCACAAAAACGTAAAGCTATTGCATAATAATAAACAAAGCGTCAATATACCTTATGACGTTTGTCTTTCAGAATAGCCGACCAGGCCAAATACCTTTAAAGAATTAACAACGAAAATAGGATAAAAGTACACCACGTGGAACCCTCACGATATACACACGGACAATTGACTGGGACCCGCGACCTAGTTCTTGGCATTCTTGATCTCCAGCCTTGATGAATACTCATAAGTGCCCCCACATAACCACCTTCTTTTATGCTTACTGAATAAACGAATATATTGAGCGAGCATGAGTACACAACCGTACTCGCGAGCCAACACACAGAATGCAATTATTATATGCAAGGCTAATCAAAGGGAGGTTCATGGTTCTTTTATTTGCACAAAGCTAAGTTTGAATTAGAATAGTTAGTATGCAATTCCTAAGACCTAGCATTTTACTAACACAAGTTTTATTGTAAAGTACTAGCAGAGGCTCCAACCTCCGATATCACTGAATGGCTTCATCCACCCAATGTTCATGTTCTTTCTCGGGTCACATCCCGTGCATATCATTGGTTCTCAACTAGGCCATCTCAACTTTCAGGGCCCCAACCCAATATTTCCAATCACTAGGCTCCAACCCATCATCTCATCCCACCAACAAATCATTTTTACAAAAATAAAAGCTAATTCAAGTACTTCTCAGCACTGCCCATGACCGTGGGCATGGCTATCTAGACAGTTTTCTTACTTTGCAGAGTTCACACACTTTACCCACAATTCTGAACGGGCCAACATACCTAGGGGCAAACTTCGCTTTGGCATAAAACCTTCTGACACCTCTGAGTGGAGTAACCCGAAGATAAACAAAATCTTCTAGTTCGAAGCTGAGGTCATGACGATGATTATCAGCATAACTCTTCTACCTGGACTGAGCTATCTTCAATCTTTCTCTGGTCATAGACACTTGATCTTCTACCTTCTGAGCTATACTGGACGCCTCATCGCAGACGATTCCCCAGAATCTGTCAGTGCTGTAATTATCACAGACAGTTTTACACGCGCGACCGTTTATGTTACTAGCGATGGTTAGAACCGTCTGCGATACATAATTATCACAGATGGTTTTAATAAAAACCATCTGTGATAATTGCATACGTTACAGACGGTTTTTAATTAGAACTGTTTGTGATAATTCATAAACAGTTCTTAACAAGCACCGTCTGTGATAATTGCAGACGTCACAGGTGATTTTTAATCCGAACCATCTATGATAGTTCACAGATGGTTCTTAACGAGAACCGTCTATGATAATTTTGTATCATAAACGATTTGTGGTTGGAAGTGTCTGTGATATGTATCTCTTAAATGCATCAATGCCGTTTCGGCTCCCCGATACGTCTCTTCGTCTCACACGCTGAATTTATTCCTTGTTTTATAAAAATGATCATCCGCCACTGAAGATGAATCCCCACATCGCTCTACTCTCAAGCACAAACGAATATAATTTTAAATAAATGGCTCCCTGCTCATCCTTGTCGTCGGCATTGATAGCCTACCTGGCCATCCTATATGAGCACCTCTCCGGCCATACGCTAGCGGATACTGCGGAAGGATACTGTGCTAACAGTGTCCTCCCTTCTCCGCACAAGGTTATGTTGAGGCATGTGATGGCCACCTTCTGTCGTCTTGACAACCTTCTCCACCGTGTCTTCCAAGTGGTCTCCCTCTTCCGGCGAGCTAACCTCGCCATAGACGTGGTCATCCAGAACAACGTTGCATGTCTCCAGAAGGCTTACCGTCGATTCGACTCCTACATCGAGGCAATGGTCGATCGGGTCTACCAAGGTGATACACCTCGAGCAAAAAAAAAGAGAGCCTCTGCACATATTTCGACTTGGTCCTTGAGTCAGAGCATCTTTGGGCAACTATCGAACGATTGCATCAATGGGTGGACGTGTTTCGAGCTACCTGTGTTGATCCTGAACCCTTCGATGCCGACGAAGTCGCCTACATAGTTTTGAAGATGGAGATAGCAGACTACTTGGGCTGCTAGAAAAACTTGATTTTTTTTATTTCTAATTTTTTAAAAATCTTTTGTAAGAAGTGACTGTCCATGCTGTTTGGCCATATATAAATACAAAAACGAAAAAAAAATCTAGTTTGGAGTTGACGTTACTGTTATGTGTTGAATATGTTACCGAATAACGTGTTTATCTTACTGTCTTCTATGTAAACGGTTCAGTATAACGACATGATGACATTACTGACTGATGAAAAATAAGTATACATATTTACTCCTGAGGCTAGCTGAAAAATGGAATATTTTTTAGCTATAGAATGAACTATCACAAGCGGTTTAGTAGAACAAACCGTCTATGATATGTATTACAGACGGTTCTAAAATAGAACCGTCTATGATACGGTCGCATATCATAGACTGTTCTGGAATAGAATCGTATGTGATATAGAAGGCTATACTAGACGCCTCATCACAGACGATTCCCCAAAATCCATCAGTGTTGTAGTTATCACATACGGTTTTACAAGCGTGACTGTCTATGTTACTAGCGATGATTAGAACCATCTGTGATATATAATTATCATAGATGGTTTTCAATAAGAACTATTTGTGATAATGCACAGACGGTTCTTAACAAGCACCGTCTGTGATAATTTTGTATCACAGATGGTTTGTGGTTGGAAGTGTCTGTGATATGTACTCTGTTATTAAATGCCCAACCCATCTCGAGTGGCTTTGTTTCTCGAGCTCTATTTCTTCCTCCTCCCTCTCCATTAGATTTAGGGCGTTTGGTGAAAGCATACCGCAGATTTGCAAGTGTGTTTGTAGATCTATTTGTTCTCGGTGATCTAAGGTTAGTATTTGCTTCTAATTATATGCATTATAATCAAGAGAGATGGTAGCTAGGTTTTGATCTAGCTTGGCAGTTTGCGCCAATATAAGAATGGGACTCACTACTCCTAGTCTACTTCAATATATTCTTACTTGATATATATATATATATATATATATATATATATATATATATATATATATATATATTATGAATAGTACATAGCTAGCTACTTTAGATGGACAATTTAAGGTAAATGATATGTGTAAGTGTAATAGCTAGCTAGCTATAGGAGTATTAATCTAATTTAACACTAATTTGTCACATGCATAGCGTAGATAGACTAAAGCTAGATGTACATTGAGAACCGTGTAAGTGAAGAGTACATTGATGGCGTATCTGCTTTTATAATAGCTGTCGAGCAGGATATGTTGAAGAAGGGGATGAAATTTATGTACTGTCCATGCATTGATTGTGATAATCTGAAGATGTTTACCAACTCAGCGCAGATCAAAACGCACTTGATTCGATAGAGTTTCAAAAAGAGGTATACATGTTGGACCAGTCACGGTGAAGAACAGATTATATAGAAAGGTAGTAACATCATAGTGGGAGACAACGATATGCCGGATGTGGACTGTGCTTTCGATGGGGATAGATCGCACAATGATAATCTGGATTAGTTGCTACGCGATGAAGAAGGGAACTCTAGTGAGAGAGAGTTTGGTAAATTCAATGGCTTGGTGGAGGACTCGGATAAACCTTTGTTCTCGGGCTGCAAGTCGGAATACACAAGGTCGTCATCCGTGTTTGAACTGCTAAAATTGAAGACAAGCAATGGTTGATCCGACAAGAGTTTCACAGCGTTGTTAGGTCTCCTAGCGGACATCCTTCTGGAGGGAAACGTATTGCCTAGAATCACCTACCAAGCCAAGAATGTTCTTTGTCCATTGGGAATGAAAGTAGAAAGAATACATGTATGTCCGAACAATTGTGTCCTTTACCGTAAAGAGTATACAACCATGCATGTATGTCTGGTGTGCAAAGCATCTTGATACAAGCATAAGAATCATTCCGATGATGGCGAGGGCATCGAGGTGAAGCAATGACTTCCTGCTAAGGTGTTGTGGTATCTGCCTATAATTCCCCATTTGAAGCATTTATTTGCAAACCAAAAGGAGACAAGATTGTTGTGTTAGCACTCGGAGGAGCGTAAGAAAGATGGAAAGCTAAGACACCCTACTGATTCTGTCCAGTGGAGAAACTTTGATAGGAGCTTCGAAGACTTCGATGCAGAACCGAGGAATATAAGGTTTGGGTTGAGTACAGATGGAATAAATCCTTTCAGTAACATGAGTAGCCGATATAGTTCCTAGCCTATGAATCTATGTATGTACAACCTTCCTCCTTGGCTGTGCATGAAGTGGAAGTACATTTTGATATCACTACTTATCCAAGGGCCGAAGAAACCTAGGAACGATATTGATGTGTACCTAGCACCATTGCTGGAAGATCTTATGACACTATAGAATGAAGAGGTACAGGTATGGGATGCACACAAACAAGAGAACTTTATTTTATGTGCCATGTTGTTGTCAATGATTTTTCGGATGCACAGACAAACAATGCTACTAAACCACTAGCCAATAATTTCAAGATAAATTAATTTTCAACATCTCTAGACAAAAAGCATTGAAGCATAAACATCAACGGTAACAAGTTCAATAATTAAACAACCTCTAGCAGATTAATCAAAGAATGGTTCACAAGTCCATCCTTATTAAATAACATAATCCTCCACAAATAGTTAAGCATTTGGCTAGAATTTCATCGACTTTATTACAACATGAGTTGATGAACCATGTGCATTATTGTGGTGCCGCTCTACCCATCCCATGAATGCTCAACAATCACTGTAGGGGAAAGAAAACAAGGGTGAGATAAAAATCTCAAGCAAGCAAAGCATTTAACCGGCTATTCGGACTACAAACAAACATACAACATCATTAAAGTATCCAAATGTCCACACCCATAATGTGAATCCACATTCATTTACCAACCAATTAAACTACAAAGATATTAAGCATCAATATCCAATCCCCATAATGATCACAATTATAGCCTCAACCATATTTACTACCAAAGATAGTAAAATATTAACAATTGAATCTTGATCAACTGCTCCATGTTAATCACCACTACCACTACCAATGATGATGAAAGTATTAGCGTGTTTTACCTCATAACTTTACTATTTCTCGCATCCACAATGCTATCCACAATTACCACAAGAGAGAAGAATCTCATGCCACAACCACAACCTCTACCATACCACAAGGGTGAACCCCATTCCACAACCACAACCACATTACTCATACCACAAGAGACTCTCATGAGTCAATTTCACATTGCAATCGTGAAGTTGCGTTTGTTTGCAAAAATAACTTCACCTCAATATCTTGCACAAGTATGCAAATGATCTTTCCACAATGTAATGCATATGTATGCTATGCTCCACTGCACCTTTACCCAACAAGGTAAAGGTATGCATCGTCTACTGACAATGCACGATGTTGTACCGCAGCTTGATCGCTGGCTATAAGCGGCGACATCCACAATGCAAATGTCATGATATGTCATGAATGATATGATAATCATAAACCACAAGAAATTAACCACGAAGGTCAACAACATACTCATCATGAATATTTTCTCATAATCCACATGTGTCTCATTAAGCACAATACCATCGTGTCATAAGACCATTACCACATAACCCACACCTGATTCACCAAGATCAAAATCAATCGATATAGATGGAACTCTATCACATAGACCACCACATGATCATCATGAAAATAACCACAAGGAATTAACAACATGTCCACCTTGAGTTTATTTTCATATTCCGCATTTGGCTCATAAAGCGAATTACCACGATACTACCCAAACTCATCCAAACATAGCAATTGATTAATATCTTGCCACCACATTTTTACTTGGAAAATATGTAACCATGGCATATCATTTAACATTACGTCAATCATGCATAGTGCAAATAGTAAGAAAAACGGGTTAAACCGTAGCACAACCGCTACATTTACTTGCCTTCCACGATGCGACGCGTTAGCCGACAAAGCTGATACTCCTAAACCTGAGGCTTCACCTCATAAACAGGTAAAATAATTTCAATTAAGACATAATATACTCAGCGCTACTAATCGGCATTCTACAACGCTTACTTGACGACTCAAAACGAGTTTACAAAGCTGAAACCGAAAACAACGCTTTCCTGCCATATACTGATTCTGGACAGCAGCACGGTAAATGACATAACTCATGAACTGGAAGTCAAAATGAGGTAAACCCAATTTCTGTAAATTCTTAACTGAATAATCTACAATACTCTAGTTGACACGATAAACCAATTCGGCCATAATATTAGGCTAACCATTGTCTGAACTTTCAGTACAGAAACTGCCTACACAATCGAACAGCAAAACTAAAATGACCATAACTTTTAATAGGTAACTCCAAATTGATCGTTCTTTATCAATCTGAAAAGGTTATCGAATTACCTACAATAACCTAGTTGGGTGAACTTTCAGATTCTACCAAATTCCTTTCATATTTTAAGAAATAACCAGACAGATTATTCTCGTCAGATTTCTGGCAGCATATAATAAAATGATCATAACTTTTGACTCAGACCTCGGAATCGAGTGATCTTCGCGGCTACTGAAAGATAACAACATATCCCACATATCTCTAGGAGATGGAATCTTAAAATTCAGCCTCTAAATACACGAAACAACCCACGCAAGGTACTGGACAGAATTGAATCTTCTGCAGCCCAACAATTAACCAACAATTCTAATCGGTTTCGCATCTACTAAGGATCAAACAGCGGGGAAGGCATCTCGTTACCCTTGTAGAACCTTTGGGAAATGCTGGTTGAATCCATGAAGAAGATCCCTTCTTCTCCTCCTTTCTCTCCTTCTTCTTCCTCCCAAGACCAAGAGCAAGGAGCAGCAAAGGCGACATGGAGGCGTGGCAGCAAAGGGAGGAGGGTTGCTACAGGGCGGCAGTGCTGTAGCTGCGTGCTACAGTAAAAAGACCTAGGTTTGGTTGGCCCTTCTTAAACCAACTTCCCACTTGGGCCAAACAACGTGGGAAAGCCCAAGATTAAATCTCCTCTAAAAACTGATTTCTCTTTTTAATTCTGTTAAATACCTTTCTCATTTCAATTAATTCTCTAATGTTAAACATGATATTACATAATGATGATGGATACTTTCTGTTAAGAGAAATCCTCTCTAAACTATATTGCACTTGGAAATTCAATAAATTTTTCTTCCCGAATAATAATTCTCTACCGATTAATTTTTATTAATCCGATTCTTGACTTCTCACACTTCCGAGTATTACATTCTTCCCACCTTAAAAGGATTAGCCTCGAATCCAACTCTCTGAACCACATAGAAAAGAACAACAAGCAAACAAAGAACCCAAACTAGGTGTACTCACCACTCGAAGAGCTCGGGTACTTTTTCGCAAAAGATCCTCCGGCTCCCACGTAGCCTCTCTCTCCGATTGATTCGCCCAAAGGACCTTCACATACTTGATGGTCTTATTCCTCAAGACCCGCTCGACGTATCAAGATACGAACTGGCCGACGCTCCACGGTGAGATCTGCTCCACCGTGACTGCTCCAGTCAAGCTTGTGTTCGATCCCGCAAGTATTTCTCGGCATAGACACATGGAAAACATTGTGCACACCACTCAAAGAGTTTGGCAACTCCAAACGATAAGCCAAACTACCCACCCGAGCAACCATCGAAAAGTACCGATGTACTGCTGGCTAAGCTTTCGGTGGTACCAAATGAACAATACCCTTGGTTGGAGACACCCAAAGGAGCACAAGGCTTCCACCGCAAACTCCAATTCTCGCGCGAACATCCGCATAATTCTTTTGTCGCCCCGAGCGACCAATGTGTCCTGCCATTTTGGCAAAATTTCCATAATAACTATTAAGACCACCTTCTCAAACCATCATCTTTCTTAAAACACTTTTCTCTTATTAAATATACTCGGGATAACACGACATACCCTTTTAAAGAATTTGATCATAAATTCCACTCACATCATTCTACTAGAAGCACAACGGTATCTTTTGCAAATAGAACCCAAAGAATGAAGAGTAAAGAGCTCTCAAGCATCACACTAGCAACCAGCTTTCCTTCAAAGGACCACGATCCAAATCAAAGGATTCACCACAAAATATTTCTACTCGTCAAAAGACAATTGGAGAACCACACCACATAAGCTAAGAGTGAAAATCACTCGATGGACTAAAACAATCAATTTCTTTTCCTAACTGGAAAAGACTACGCCTCAACATAAGTCAACTCAATTTGCAAATGGACTCGCCATAAACACACAGAAAAACAAGAATCAAGAGAGCATCGCACTACTTGACATAACAATAATTTCCCAATTCATTTCTTTTAATAATTTAACTTCCTTGAACCAAGGATTTTCAAATCATTACCCAACACACCAACTCATTTATCTCAAGTTGGCCACCTCAACAATTAGCTCAATTGAGTACATCATCTACACCATTGTAGATAGACTCACTCGCCCCGCAAATCATACTCTAACCCAAAACCACGACCAACAAAAGGCTTCGCAACCCACAACAATTACCATGTTCTTAGAAGAAGAGGTAAGAAGAAATAAATTCGGCATACGTAAAATGGTCATCATCACAGAGCCAAAAGACCAAAAGACCAAGGGAAAAAAATAGATAGCATTGAGGTTGGAAAAACACCGGATAGATCATCCACCTCAAATACTTATAGTACAACTTTTTCTTTCAATAAGAAACAATTTTTCTTTTATAGCAAAGATCCCGCCAATTCCAACAAAGGATGCTTGAAGACCACAACACGAGATTGAGATAAAACCAAAAGATCATTCAACATGTCGCTTACTCAAAGCAACCTCGGCTATCACACAAGTCATAAGGTCCAAAAAGATTCCAACCGTAAATCTCACACCCTTCAATTCAATTAGTATTATGGAATTAACAAATTCCTTTATTTTTAAAACATTCAACACCATAATCACAACTACATGCTATCAATTGTATTCACAACAAGATAAAACATTCTTTGCAAAAATCATCATATCATCTCACTCCTTCATATTTTTTCCAAAAGGAACACCATAAATCACTTCATCATGTTCTTATTATCCAAATAAGATTCCAACTACTTAATCTAGTTAAACCTAGTGCATAAGCCATCATATTAAAACAAACTCTTTAACAAGATGATATTAGAACATAACAACCTCACAAAACATGCTAGTATGAATCTCTTATTAGATTTCATACATTTATCTCAGATCGATGCTCAACTCTAGTTTAGCAAAAGGTAATTACACTCTAGCCATTTTTGTCAATAATTGATTATTAATTTTTCATCAAGATAGCATTAATGATCCTATCTCTAATTTGCAATCACAAAGACAATAAAGACATGATTCAATACTCCACCTTATGTTAAGATATTAAAAATAAAATAACTTTAAACATCAATAATACCAACTTTATGAGACAAGATTCCACAAGTCAATACATCACTGTATCCATTTCTTTATACATATTTCAACAATTTAGCATGGTAAAAGTTACATAAATTTAATGATTGTACATGCTCATCAAGTATGTAAAGAGAGGACATATAAAAGGTTAATCTTATTAAGGCAATATTCCAACACCTCCTTACTTGACCATCCCGAATGGTCGATTAATTACTTAAGATCAATCAATCCAATACATCCAACAAGTTGGGAAAAATTAAACAACTACAATAATCAAAACAATTGTTTTTCATATTCCTTGATAAATGCATGAGTTCTACAGATGTATCGCTAAATTTCTTAGCCAAAGATCTTCAAGAAACTACAACAGACAACATCATATTAATCGACTTCACTTCTAAAGATGTTAGTAGAACTTAATGATGTACCACACTAACTTTTCAACTTGATAATTCACAATTCTATCAATTATTTACATAATTTCCACCTACTACTTAAACACAACAAAACATCACAAAGGGGTTTTAACACTCCTTCTAGAGAGAAATCAAACTTCAAAAGTCGAAATAACTCGTAAGAAATGCATAGAGTCAATGCTTCCACAAGTTAATGAACTTCCCACATAAAGCTTTGATTCTCTCTAAAAAAATCAAACGAAATACAAGAGTCATGTTTTCCAAAGAAGAAAGATGGAACAACACGGAAAATACTAGTCTCTCAAAAGCACTGCTCACGAGCAGTCAAACAACCCATCAATCAGAAAGAAACAATACTTGGCCTCAAGAACAATTAGAGGCCTAATGACAACCAACAACCGCAATAAACAGCTAACCCAAGAGAAAATCATTAACTGTAATAGGCCAAGAATCGGCCAACATCAATTCAAGGAGGATAACACTTTTCTAAGAAACTTACCCAAGACATCCGCAACTAAGTTACCTGAGGTAACTGCATCAAAATCCCCGTACTACGAACGGGGTATAAACTGGCAATGCCCAAGGCAACAACTGCAATCCCTACCTCATATCATTGACTATCCTCACTCAAAGCAGTCATATCAACAAATCATAAACATACAAGATTATCTCCAAGCATGAATCATCAAAATAACATGTCAAAGCTTGAATGCAATGCTTGTCCCATCCCATCCTACTGTGCACCAGTGTGTCAATTTAATATTTTTAATTACCACAGACCTAAAGCCCGCTCTGATACCAACTGTAACACCCCAGGACCCACATTACCCTGGAATGCTACTAAACCACTCTACAGCTAGCCAATAATTTCAAGATAAATTAATTCGTCAACATCTCTAGACAAAAAGCATTAAGCGGAAGCATAAACATCTAAGGGAATAAAGATAACGGTAACAAGTTCAATAATTAAACAACCTCTAGCAGATTAATCAAAGAATGGTTCACAAGTCCATCCTTATTAAATAACATAATCCTCCACAAATAGTTAAGCATTTGGCTAGAATTTCATCGACTTTATTACAACATGAGTTGATGAACCATGTGCATTATTGTGGTGCCGCTCTACCCATCCCATGAATGCTCAACAATCACCTGTAGGGGGGAAAGAAAACAAGGGTGAGATAAAAATCTCAGCAAGCAAACTGTTTAACCGGCTATTCAGACTACAAACAAACATACAACATCATTAAAGTATCCAAATGTCCACACCCATAATGTGAATCCACATTCATTTACCAGCCAATTAAACTACAAAGATATTAAGCATCAATATCCAATCCCCATAATGATCACAATTATAGCCTCAACCATATTTACTACCAAAGATAGTAAAATATTAACAATTGAATCTTGATCAACTGCTCCATGTTAATCACCACTACCACTACCAATGACAGAAAGTATTAGCGTGTTTTACCTCATAACTTTACTATTTCTCGCATCCACAACTGCTATCCACAATTACCACAAGAGAGAAGAATCTCATGCCACAACCACAACCTCTACCATACCACAAGGGTGAACCCCATTCCACAACCACAACCACATTACTCATACCACAAGAGACTCTCATGAGTCAATTTCCACATTACAACTGTGAAGTTGCGTTTGTTTGCAAAAATAACTTCACCTCAATATCTTGCACAAGTATGCAAATGATCTTTCCACAATGTAATGCATATGTATGCTATGCTCCACTGCACCTTTACCCAACAAGGTAAAGGTATGCATCGTCTTCTGGCAATGCACGATGTTGTGACCGTCTGATCGCGGCTATAAGCGCGACATCCACAATGCAAATGTCATGATATGTCATGAATGATATGATAATCATAAACCACAAGAAATTAACCACGAAGGTCAACAACATACTCATCATGAATATTTTCTCATAATCCACATGTGTCTCATTAAGCACAATACCATCGTGTCATAAGACCATTACCACATAACCCACACGATTCACCAAGATCAAAATCAATCGATATAGATGGAACTCTATCACATAGACCACCACATGATCATCATGAAAATAACCACAAGGAATTAACAACATGTCCACCTTGAGTTTATTTTCATATTCCGATTTGGCTCATAAAGCGAATTACCACGATACTACCCAAACTCATCCAAACATAGCAATTGATTAATATCTTGCCACCACATTTTTACTTGGAAAATATGTAACCATGGCATATCATTTAACATTACGTCAATCATGCATAGTGCAAATAGTAAGAAAACGGGTTAAACCGTAGCACAACCGCTACATTTACTTGCCTTCCACGATGCGCACGCGTTAGCGACAAAGCCGATACTCCTAAACCTGAGGCTTCACCTCATAAACAGGTAAAATAATTTCAATTAAGACATAATATACTCAGCGCTACTAATCGGCATTCTACAACGCTTACTTGGCGACTCAAAACGAGTTTACAAAGCTGAAACCGAAAAACAACGTTTCCTGCCATATACTGATTCTGGACAGCAGCACGGTAAATGACATAACTCATGAACTGGAAGTCAAAATGAGGTAAACCCAATTTCTGTAAATTCTTAACTGAATAATCTACAATACTCTAGTTGACACGATAAACCAATTCGGCCATAATATTAGGCTAACCATTGTCTGAACTTTCAGTACAGAAACTGCCTACACAATCGAACAGCAAAACTAAAATGACCATAACTTTTAATAGGTAACTCCAAATTGATCGTTCTTTATCAATCTGAAAAGGTTATCGAATTACCTACAATAACCTAGTTGGGTGAACTTTCAGATTCTACCAAATTCCTTTCATATTTTAAGAAATAACCAGACAGATTATTCTCGTCAGATTTCTGGCAGCATATAATAAAATGATCATAACTTTTGACTCAGACCTCGAATCGAGTGATCTTCGCGGCTACTGAAAGATAACAACATATCCCACATATCTCTAGGAGATGGAATCTTAAAATTCAGCCTCTAAATACACGAAACAACCCACGCAAGGTACTGGACAGAATTGAATCTTCTGCAGCCCAACAATTAACCAACAATTCTAATCGGTTTCGCATCTACTAAGGATCAAACAGCGGGGAAGGCATCTCGTTACCCTTGTAGAACCTTTGGGAAATGCTGGTTGAATCCATGAAGAAGATCCCTTCTTCTCCTCCTTTCTCTCCTTCTTCTTCCTCCGAAGACCCGTGAGCAAGGAGCAGCAAAAGGGGCGACATGGAGGGCGTGGCAGCAAAGGGGAGGAGGGTTGCTACAGGGGCGGCGGGTACTGTAGCTGCGTGCTACAGTAAAAAAAGACCTAGGGTTTGGTTGGCCCCTTCTTAAACCAACTTCCCACTTGGGCCAAACAACGTGGGCCGAAAGCCCAAGATTAAATCTCCTCTAAAAAACTGATTTCTCTTTTTAATTCCTGTTAAATACCTTTCTCATTTCAATTAATTCTCTAATGTTAAACATGATATTACATAATGACTGATGGATACTTTCCTGTTAAGAGAAATCCCTCTCTAAACTATATTGCACTTGAAAATTCAATAAATTTTTCTTCCCCGAATAATAATTCTCTACCGATTAATTTTTATTAATCCGATTCTTGACTTCTCACACTTCCGGAGTATTACAGTAACCTATCGGGGTTCAGTACAAAGGAGTCAAAGCCTATCCACACTGTTTAGATACTGAGAGTGTGTGGCTGAAGAACTCGCGTAAAACTGTGTACATACGTCACCATAGGTTCCTTCCTAAGTATCACTCATATCACAAGATGAAGAAACAATTCAATGAAAATAAAGAGAACAGTTTAGCTCCAAGGGCTTTTAGATGGGAAAAGGTCTATGATATAGTTAATGATATTGATGTTGTGCTTGGAAAGTGACGTAAATTGAGGATCCGTCAGAAGAATATCTGGAAGAAGCGATCAATTTTTTGGGACTTACCTTATTGGGAGCACTTAGAAGTTCGCCATTGCATCAACGTCATGCACGTGGAGAAGAATGTATGTGATACCTTGATTGGTCTCTTACTGAACATTCGTGACAAAACAAAGGATGGCGTCAATGCACGACGTGACTTGGTTGATATAAACAAAAGGATCGAGTTAGCAACGAAAGAGAACTATAAAGGCCGAACATACCTTCCCCTAGCTTCCTACACTCTGTCCAAAGCGGAGAGAAATAAACTGTGCTAGAGTTTGCATGGTGCGAAAGTTTCGTTCGGTTACTCCGCTAGCATGAAGAAACTTGTTTCTATGGAAGATTTGAAATTAATTTGTATGAAGTCTCATGATTATCATATGCTAATGACACAAATGCTTCTGTTGTAATTAGAAGTATTTTGTCGAACAAGGTCCAAGTGGCAATCATGAGGCTATGTTATTTCTTTAACTCAATTACTCGAAAGGTCATCGATCCCGATGGACTAGATGCTCTGCAGGCCGAGGTGGTGACAACTCTATGTCATCTTGAGATGAATTTCCATTCGGCATTTTTTGATATTATAATCCATCTCATTGTTCACCTTGTGAAAGAGATAAAGATATGTGGCTCTATGTTCCTACATCATATGTACCTATTCAAGAGGTACATGGGAATTCTCAAGTCCTATGTACGGAATCAATCTCGGTCGGAGGGCAGCATCATCAAAGGTTATGCAACCAAAGAGGTCATTGAGTTCTGCGTCGACTACATAGCTCAAGTGGAACCGATAGGTGTGCCTCTATATCATGAGGGGAGGCTAGAGGGTATCGGGACCATTGGAAGGAAAGCAATGACTCCCGATCTGGATACGTACGCCCAAGCCCATTTCACGGTCTTGCAACACATGACCAAAGTGTCCCCGTACATCGACCAACACAAAGATATGGTACGCCAACAAAATTCAAGCTGGTCGGAGGTTTGGATCCTGAGAGAGCACAACTGTCGGTTCAACGAATGGTTAAAGGTGCGATTCACTAGGAGGTCATCAAGTGATGATATGTTGCGATGATTGGCAAAAGGACCAAAATTTACAATTATGACATAGCAAGGATACGACATAAATGGGTATATATTTTATACGACAGCTTAGGATAGGAAGAGCACAGTCTAGAACAACGGTGTCAGCATAGATGCATTTCACGAGCAGTTCAATATTGTTGGGCCAAACATAATGAAACGTGGGTTGAGCTCCTAGTATGGGTTCGTAGAGGAGACTTGGGAGCTCGACTACGTACTTTTCAAGATCCCCCTATTTCAGTGCCATTGGGTCAAACTTCTACAGGGTGTGAAGGTCAACAAGTATAGTGTCACTACTATGGACCTCGAATGTGTCGGATACAAAGATGAACCATTCGAACTCGCTAAGTAAGTTGTTCAAGTTTTTTATGTAACGGATTTGGCAAATAAGACCCACCACGTAGTTCTTCATAGAAAAAGAATGATTGTTAGAGTTAAGAATGTCGTGGATGAGGAAGAGTACAATCAATTTGACGAGTTGCCTCCTTTCGAAGACGACATCAGGCTCAAGGAAGAACCCAGTGAGGAAACTAGCTATATGCGCGTCGATCATTATGAAGGGTTATTTTTTAAAGGAAATAGTCAAGCAGAATGATCCCACACAATGAACACCTATTTGGAAATTATTCCATTGTAATTAAGAAACTCGACATGTAATTAATAAATTATTCCATTGTAATTGATTTAGTAATTAATAAATTATTCTATCTGTGATTGTATCTGCTTTCTTGTTTTTAGAGGGCATGGCCAGCATTTCTTGAGGCTAGCCAAAAAAATAGAATACTTTTTAACTATAGAAGGAACTATCACATGTGGTTTAGTATAATAAACCGTCTGTGATATGGTCGCATATCGCAGACTGTTTTTAAAATAGAACCGTCTTTGATATGGTCGCATATCACAATAGAACCGTCTTTGATATGGTCGCATATCACAGACGGTTATATTATGGAACCGTCTGTGATACTTATCACAGGCGGTTCTGGAATAGAACCATATGTGATATAGAATATCACAGATGGTTTTTTTAATAGAACCGTATGTGATATCCCTTTATTAGTAGGGCCCCGCTAGGCTTTGTGGCCTTACTCCTCACTCGCTCGTCCCCCTCCCCAATGCCTTTACTCCTTACTCACCCGTCCTCCTCCCCACCTGAGCGCCCCCGACCTTGATGTCCGACCCCAAGGTCGCGCCACCACCGCTCGAAGCCCCCTCCCGGACACCCCCAACCTGCATCACCACCAGCCGAATCCCCCTACCAGGGTACATCTCAACTGGATGCATCACATGGAGATCTGGAATTTTGCTTTTGTTGTAGCATAGTGCTGGGGTTGGTTGATTGCGTTTCTATGTGGATTATTTTGATTGGTGGAGGAAGGAGTGGGGATATTGATGCTGAGTACAGAGGACAAACCACAAAAGTTTGAATTTTTAAATTCCTCACTTTGCTATGTATAATTTTTTGTTGATAGTAGCTTTGGTTAGGTTAAACAGAGGTGTTATTTTCCTAACTTCATTGCTGACTAAGACTTTGGATTTAGGGTGACATTAATGTGCTATTTGATTAATTTACAATCTCTTCTTGTGGTTTTGGTCAAGAAAGTAAGTAGAATAACACTGTAAAATTAGAACTTTGAATCAGTGGATGGTGGTGAGCTTCAGGAATTTTCACCAGCTGATTGGTTAATGACTTAATGTGAGCTTTGGATTTAGTTTTTTTTGCTTGGTTGTTTATTAATTGAAAAAGTCTGATGAAGTGTTGATTGATGTGGCATGGTTGTTTCTTAATCACTTTTGGATGTTGCACTATAGGGCAACTTATTTCTATGTAAACTAGGTTCATGGAATTAGGTCAGTGCGATTATTCTGCAAAAAATACTTGATGCATTTGTAACATTTTGATATGTTGGTCCAGTGATGAATGATGATCATTTCAAATTTTTCTTAAAGACATGGTCACTTTAATTTTATGTTACAAAGTTTATTGTGGGGAGGGCTTCTGTTGATTTATTCCTATGTTGAATTGCATTACATTCCTAGTTTTAGATAAGAAAATTTTCAATCAAGAAAAAATTCTTTTGTCTTTTGCTGAAAAGTTTCCATAGATAGCAAGTGCGATTATTCTGCAAAAATACGTGGAAGGGAACACCACACTACGATATGTGACACATTTTCGGTACCTGCTAGTACATAATAATCATACATCACACTTCATAATAATGTCTCTCAAGCTGAACAAACCTATGTATGTAATTCTATTTTTACAGTGCCATCAGCAGCTACTGGGCAACGTATATGGATTCAATGTTTACTGCCATATGCAAGAAATCATGGGTGGTAGGCCCAAGGATCCAAAGGTTTATCAATCTCATAATAATTATTTCCTACTTATCAATTAATATATATAAGTGATTATGACTTTACTCTTCCTAGCGACAGGACATCAACATCAGTTTAAGTATAGTCCAAATGAATGAACTCTCTGAAACTCGAGGATGGCTCGCCACCTTCTTCATGACAGAGGTCCTTGACCCAAAAGGAGAGTTTCATGCGTCCGAGACTGAATAAAATTTTTAGTGATAAACAATGTTTTCTTACTGTATCTGTAAACATGTTGTAAAAATATTATATGTAACACCCCAGCTCAGCATTGAGCCTGGAATGCTACTAAAATTAAATTAAACCAAACTAAACTAAGACCAATTACAAATTTTCGGCAAAACCTCCTTTGTATAGTCAATAATACCGAGGTTCCAACATTTAATCATGGCATTTATCAATATCTTCATAATCAAGGTTACACAAGCATGCAAGATGATCGAATAAACATAATCCAGACTTGCTATTCTCATTATCACAATTAACATAATTACTCAAAACCATCTATGAGTGATTCTCAAACAGTTTACTTAATCCTGATATGAAATTAAATGGCAAACGCCTTAAGGTCGTGAGGTAGTGAGTGCATCCAACATCTACTCCCTCCCATGCATGTCGTTCCTGCCAGTTGTACCTAAAACATGTCAAAGCAAGGGTGAGTCCAAAGACTCAGCAAGTATCAACAAGGCTATAAACAAGAACACAAGCATATCATCAATGATCCACAATAACGTTATACTAATCATAGCTTTCATACTCATGGAATGCGATCAATGCAATGCACCTTTTGAACTTTATCTCTTTTCGCATTTTACCGGTAATGCGGGGTATACATCCGTCGATGTGTACCCTTGCCTGTGCCAAGAGCCTATACACCACATGTATAGGGACCTTTGCCCATCATCTTTATGATGGGGACCTCTTTACTCATTGCCCACATTCCACGAATGTAGGGACCTCAAGCCCGTCAACTACATGACGGGGACCTCAAAAATGCATAGTCACCACTTGACCATGCCTCCAATATGATAGCACGATGCACATGAACAAATCTTTAAGCTATCATACCAATGCATTCACAACAACGTCATACATGAATAAACTTATTCATACTTCTAGCTTTCCTCATCATTAACATTCATAGCATTCTAGCACCCATGAATAGCACATATATTCATAATACTAGCAAACATGAACAATCCCTCATGAATAACAATTAATCATAACTCAAGTATTCACCATCCTTAAACATACATATCACACTATCAAGCATGCATTGTTATTACGCATTAAAGGACTAGCACCCTATATCAAACATTCATATTTATTCTTTCAATCAGAGTACTTTCATTCACCAATATAATGTGGAACTCATCACAATAACATCCATTCATGGCTATTATGACCCAAACACAAACAGTCACAGCATACAAGCATAATTATACGATAACCCGAATACTTGCCTCAACCGTGCGAGAACGGTGGACGCGAAGAGGGCGCTGCCCCTGGGATCACGCTCCCACCTGAACATAAAGATAACCCCAATCTAAGACCAACATAATGAACCAAAATCATAAATAAAAACACAATTGAACTCACTAAACTTCCAAGCGTTTTCCAATCTTCCAATTTCTAGCGATCGCTTTGGTGTTCACTGCGGACAGTCAACTTCTAAAATACATAACTTTCTTCTCCGGAGTCCAAATAACTTGTTATTGGACTTTCTGGAAAGTTAATTATATTACCTAAATAAACTTAGTTGGGGAGCCCTTTTGATTATGCCAACTACTGCCCCTACCAAGCCAAACTACAGAGCAACAATTTTCACGTCGGCTTCTCTGGACAGTACACTAAAACCACCATAAATTTTGCTACGAAAGTCCAAATCTTGCGTTCTTTACCTCTCTGAAAAGGTAGGGAAATTACCTACATTTTTTGTTATATTGAGATTCCCTAATTTTCCATTTAAATAACAGATTTATCCAGTTTTCTTCAGACTGTCCAGATGCTGACAGATCAGCAGGACAGCGATACTAAAAAATTCATAACTTTCAGACCGTTAATCGGATTTGGGTGTTCTTGGTGGACACTGAAAGCTAAGAACATTATATACATAACTCTAGAAGATCAAAACTCCTAATTCGGCCTTTAAAGTCACGAAACAGACCACGCAACATTCTGGACAGAATTAACTTTCTACTCGCAGCAATACGATCTAATCAGATTTGAACCAAAATACATCTACCACTAATCAAACGATGAGGATCGGCATTCGTTACCCTTGCAGCAACCAGGAAGTAGGCGGGAGAACCTTGGAGAAGATAATCTTCCTCCTCCTCCCCTCCTTTGCCCGAAGCAATCTGCTGTCCTCCTCGAATCCTTGCGAAAACCGGTAGCGGGGAAGCTTCGTAGGCGAGATGGGGAGGCACCACAGCGGGGAGCAGCCACCAGGGAGGAAGGGGCGGCTCCAAGGAGGCAGGGACGTGAGGGGGAGAGAGAGGGAAGGGGAGAGGAGGCGGCCACAAAGGGGGGAGGTGGGAAAAGATGGGGGCGGCTAGGGTTTGGGGGAGGGGGTGGCGCCTCCCCCCCTATGGCCGGCCAGCCCCACATGGGCCTAGGCCCAAGCCCAAGTTGCCCACTAAATGCGGAAAACCCCCTCTCTTTTCCTGATTTGGTGATTTTCTGAAAGAACCCTTCTCCCGATTCAATTACTCTCTCCCGATTTATTTAATTTCTCCCGACTAATCCTTTCGAATATATTTTAGGGTATTACATTATAACAATTTATCGATAATCAATCTGTAAATTTTGTTTATCTGTGATATATATGTGTATTTGTGATCGATTTATGTGTATCTGTGATATATCTATGTATTTATGTATTTGCTTGTATCTGTTATCTGCATATTGTTTTCAGAGGGTATGGCTAGCATTTCCTGAGGCTAGCCGAAAAAATAGAAAAATTTCTATATATAGAGCGAACTATCACATATGGTTTTGTGGTATAAACCGTCTATGAACGCCTACTATCATAGATGGTTTTGTGCACCAACTGATGAGGACATCCCTAACTTGGATACAACCGCGCCTACACACACAGTTGATCCACAACAAATGTTACAATGACCAATTACTCGAGCTCGTGCTCGCCAACTTAATCACCAGGTGAATTCGTTCATAGGTTTATATATTACTGAGAATAGATCGCTACCTAATGCAAGTGATTTAATTGTGCTTAGAAACATAGGAAAGGACCAAGAAGAGGTATGTGGAGTCATGGAAAAGCATAGGAGGCATAATGGAGGTCATCACGTTACTTTGGGTCCGAGCCAAGCAAGAGTTCGAGTTGGGCTCGTTCTGGATTCGAGTTCGGACTACTACGACAGCACTAAGTTCAAATAGCCGTAACTTCTTCATACGAACTCCGTTTGGGACGTTCTTGGACTTCCTTGAAAGCTTATCAAGTCTACTTTCTAATGGATCCAACCTCAGCTTCAAATTCCAACCGAGCTAGCCACAATAAACAAAACAATCTACGTCTATTTTTTTTATCCGAGTCAAAAAGGGTGCTGCGCCACCTCCTCTTGGGCCCATGGGCCTTGTAACCCTAGGGGTGTGCGTCCACTTCCCTGGCCTTCACCTCTGGTCGTCTTCCCATATAGGTGCCACCGTTCCCCTGGATAGAACTCGGATTTCGTTGAGTTTAGGTTTAGCCATTGTGCAAACTTCTGTTCTTCAGTTGTGTCAGACGACCACCTGTCAAGACAGCCTTCGGGATCCCACCTTTGATTTTCAATACCATCTACGCTACATTCTTATTCGCAATATCAGATTGCCTATATTTTATTATTGCTAGTTCTTCGATTGCTCACAGGAATTGAACCTCGTGTTCAGGTTGATCGCGCTTCTAGCATGGTCAATAACATCTCGGAGTTGGTTCAACGATTGCTAAAGCGCAAGCGTCGTCGTACAGTTGTAGTCGGATCGCGAGAGTCACCTTCACCAAAGTCGATAATTATCAATCTAATCGAAAGATCGGGCACCCTGTCTCCATCAAGTGGTATCAGAGCCCAAGGTTGCTCGGTGAGAATTTACTGTTTTTCGTAGTTAGGTTACTTAATTCCGAAAGTCCAGAAAAGGCCAAAAAAATTATAGGATTATATCACCTATCTGTCCAAGACCAATTGCGCCATTGCATCTTTCTTTTCAGTGCATTGCATGGTTGAACTTTTGATTGCATCGTCATGTCTTTTGCTGGTCTTAGTGTCTAGTTCCTTTAGAGTTTCGAGTTCTGCTCATGTTTGGTCGCACCGTTGCGTTTGGGTTCAATCTGCCGCTTACCTCCATCATTGCCAGTCCTTGCCGCGCCCGGTAGAGCCGCTGCTGTCTTTGCCTTCGAGCTGCCACGACCACCAGAGCCGTTGCCGCGACCACCAGCGCTGCCACCATCCCTTGTCGCGTCCTACCGTGGCCACCATCCTCCTGCCACGGCAAGCCACCATCCTCCTACCACCGCCACACCAAGGGAAACCCTAACCAAGAACAAAAGTTCGTTTCGGTTTGTGATAGAGAAGAAAAAGAAAAAAAAGGAGAAAAGAAAAGAAAAGAAAAGAAAAGGAAAAAAAAGAGAGAGGTTATTTTCGTGCTGCTAGAAGGAAACATAAGATTCATCTGACTTCAGCAACGCGATCTTTTAATTACCTTTTTACCCCTACATTTTAGAAAAAGTTTGTGACCCATATACCTCCCTAGGCCTAGAAGAGAACTTTGAAGAGTTTTGAGTGAGGTACACATTTGCAAAAAAAAAGGAGCAAAAAAAAAGAGCAAAAAAAAAGTTTCTCAGAATTTGCTCAAAATTGACAGAGCCTTTTTGTAAGTGATTCTAAGGTTCCCCATGAAGGCGACATCCTTTTTCGAGCTTCTGCCGCATCGTGTTTTCGTTTGTGTTCTAGCCTCGCGTCTCTAGTACGGTCTAGCCTAGGACCAACACTAACCGGCGTTGAACGATTTTTCAGCTTGCATTTTCTGATTTGATAGTTGCTAATCCATTGCTACCATACTTGAGCCTTTCCAGTTACACCTTTTCTACAACCGTACAGGCTGAACTTCACCTGGCAATCGCTCCATCCAATCTTCAGAGATAAATTGACACTGCTGGTTGTCGATAACTCCTGTTTGCTTGGTAAGAATTTGATAGAAGGCTAGAGTGTGAGCGACTTTTGAACCACCCCATCCTAGTAGTTGCTAGGGATATATACTTGTGATTTGCTAACAATGGCAGGTTCTGCAGAGCATTCGGATGAGGATATATCTCATACTCCTCATACGAAGGGAATCGTACAACATTTTCGATGCCTCATGAACCTTCGTACGGAGGGTCTTGAGGAAGATGTCAGGGTCACAAATGAGCGACTTGCTCAACTGGAGGGCGCCCAAATTGAGACAAACGCCACGCTCGCCGCGATGGAGAGAGCGCAAGGCGTCACTAACACTTCTTTGGCAGGTATTATGGCGCGCCTTGACGAGATGGCCCATGCATCCACTGCTGTTCCCCCTACTGCCCCGGTGGTAGAGGGACAAGATGAATTCGACTATGTGACTGATACAGAGGCCAATGACATGGGTAATAATAACAACGATCGAGCTCATCGATAGTTGCGTTTTAACCGACAAGGTATGCGACGAGACCCCCCACGACGTGAGGTACGTGACCATGATGATTCTTTTGCTAAGGTTAAATTCACTATGCCCTCTTTTAATGGTAAATATGATCCTGATGGTTATCTTAATTGGGAACTAGCTGTTGATCAAAAATTTGCTTGCCATGAAGTTCCTGGGATTAGGCGAGTTAGGGCTGCTACTAGTGAATTTACCGATTTTGCTTCTATTTGGTGGAAAGAATATTGTCGTCAACATCCCAATAACATACCTAACACTTGGGAGGCTTTAAAATTGCTTATGCGGCATCGATTTGTTCATTCATATTATGTTCGTGATTTGTTAAATAAATTACAACGCTTACGACAAGATACAAAGTCTGTGGAAGACTACTATCAAGAATTGCAAATTGGTATGTTGCGTTGTGGTTTAGATGAGAATGAGGAGGCATCAATGGCTAGGTTTTTGAGAGGGTTGAATCGAGAAATTCAAGACATCCTTGATTATAAAGATTACAACTCTATTACTAGATTGTTTCATCTTGCTTGCAAAGCTGAACGTGAAGTGTAGGGACGCCAGACGAGGACACGATCTAACTCTTCTGCAGGTCGCACAAACTCATGGACACCCCGCACCTCTACTGCCCCGGCCATCAGTGCACCCCCACCGCCACCCTTTAACAACAAGCCGCGCCCCGCTACTTCAAATCCAGCACCACGAGTTTCTGAAGCAACCAAATCAGCACCACAAGCGTCTGCAAAAACCTCCTCTTCAGTTGCTTCGACAAGACAAGCTAAGGATATTCAATGCCATCGGTGCAAAGGCTATGGACACATGATGCGGGATTGTCCAAACAAGCGCGTACTGATCATACGCGATGATGGTGGGTATTTACTCTACTAGTGATTTTGATGAGGAAACATATGCTATGCTTGCAACTAACCCTGCAGGACTTGATGATGAATCTGATCGTTAGGAGGAACATGTTGGCGCCGAAGATGCCGACAAGTATTTGAGCATTATAGTGCAACGCATACTAAGTGCTCAAGTTTCTCGTGACGAGCAAAATCAGCGCCATAATTTGTTTCAAATCAAGTGCGTTGTCAATGAACGCTCGATTCGCATAATTATTGATGGTGAGAGTTACAACAATTTGGTGAGTATGGATATAGTGGAGAAGCTTGCTTTGCCAACCAACCCTCATCCCCACCCATACCATATTCAATGGTTCAACAACAGTGGTAAGTTGAAGGTAACACGAATGGTAAGAGTAAACTTTTCTATGGGTTCATACTGAAGGATCGCGAGAAGGCTACGATAGCACAAACAAAAAAGTTTTACCGCGCAACCAAGGAACCTCCACTAGTAATAGATCACGAGATTACCACTAGACGCGTCGACTCGTAGCGAAAGTAGAGTTGATGTAGTTAGTTGAAGCAGTCGTAGTCGTACTTGCCGCGCGCCTTCTCCTCCTACTCCGATGAATATCGTGAGTCGCGGATCGTCCTAGTGTTGATGCTTCGCAACAACACCTCTAAGGTATCCACACGTACAGGGCAGGGACACCACGCGCAGGAGTGCTAGCGCCGGCGGCGTGGTTGAGGAGAGCGTGGCTATTAGGGTTTCGGGATTTCTTCCAGAAAGATTGATCAACCATACTCCATGCCACCGCCCCTCTATATATAGGCATCCATATTGGGTCCTCAACCTGTGGCCCATTAGGAACTCGTGGCCTATAAGAATTCAGATCTCTAACCAAATCAAATCCTAGCCCTTTAAGTGTGTGACCCTATAGGTTCATGTGTAATCGGTTGTGACTCGGAAACTCTTTCCCGATCACGAGTCGTCAGCGGTACCTAGCAAAGACATAACGATTCCCGAACACACACGTAATATTTCTGACGAATCTTAATGCAATATGATCTACGACCAGATCCTTATCACTTACGACCAGCTCGTACTTAGTCATGACCAGTTCATAATTAGTTACAACCAGTTCGTAACTCTTTACGACCAGTTAGTACCTAACTACGACCAGTTTGCAACTCCTTACGACCAGTTGGTGATTATGTTCGAGTAGTCTTCGACTAGGTCGCATCTCCACACGACTTCAGTCAGTCTATGACTTTGGAAACTTAACGACCTGCTTGTGTATTCTCCCTTTGCCTCACGACATCTGGTTGAACTCCAGGTGAGATAACATGTCATCCATGGACTGTTCAAAACTTTCTCGATCAAGTGTCGAATAACTTCATGTGGTCGACACTTCGACCACTAGTGGCATGGCCATGCACTTTCTTTATTCGACCACAACGAGGGGCCCAGAGACATCTCTCCTGTTATGTTAGAAGGGGCAAATCTCATATCCGACCAGTCACATTCCTCCGCATGTTTCATAGTATACCCGAAAGCTACATTTATAACTACCCATTTACGGAGTAGCGTTTGGTAACCCCTAAGAGTGCCATTACATATGTAGGAAACCATGCTGATCTCAGGTCTAAGGATTATACATCATCATTGCTTGAGACCAACTAACGACACATAGAATCATAACAATCTCAATAGTGTCTCGAGGTGGGTCTTATCCAACACCATGTTCTCTAACATGTGTCCATATTATTGATTTAATATCTCCATATCTATGACCTATGAAACATGGTCATCAACCAATACATATACTAGTCTATTCATATGTGTCCTCATATGTTTTCGACCAGGGAACGTTTAAGAATAATTATCGCAGAAATACAGAGTTTCACAATCAAGTCACATACTTGATGACAAATATTAACGATATAATTCTAGGAACAAGATAACACATTATCCAATGTTACGAACATAATGTAATATAATCATCTCTATGATTGGCTCTAGGGCATATTTCCAACACATACCATGATTATGTTGATTGCGATGTTGTTCCTATGCAAGCCTGTTCATTGTTATTAGGACGACCTTGGCAATACGATACTGATTGTGTGCATCATGGTAGGAATAATCAATACTCTCTCATGTTCAAGGGAAAGAAAATTGTGATGCATCCTATGACTCCTGAACAAATTGTTAAGGATGAACTTGCTAGAGCTAGTAGAGAGAAGAATCAGGAGAATGCTAAGAGTGAAAATCAGATTGTAGCAAAAGAACTTGAGCAACATAAAAAGAAAGAACCTAAATCTACTCATGTGAAGAATAAAGAAATTAAATTGAAAGGTGCTAGTTTTCTTGCTACCAAATCTGATATGACTGAACTGGATGCAAGTAATTCTGTTTCCTATGCATTAGTTTGCAAAGAAGCATTGTTTTCATTTGAGGATACATCTTCTTCTTTGCTTCCTGCTGTCACTAACATTTTGCAGGAGTACAACGATGTCTTCCGAAGGACATACCGCCGGGGTTGCCACCGCTTCGAGGGATTGAGCATCAAATTGATTTAATTCCCAGTGCATCACTGCACAACCGCGCACCATATAGGACCAATCCAGAAGAAACTAAAGAAATTCAGCGCCAAGTTCAAGAATTGCTTGCTAAAGGGTATATGTGTGAATCTCTTAGTCCTTGTGTTGTTCTGGTCATTTTAGTACCTAAGAAAGATAGATCATGGCGCATGTGTGTAGATTGTAGAGCAATTAATAATATCACTATTAGGTATCGCCATCCTATTCCTAGGTTAGATGATATGCTTGATGAATTGAATGGCTATGTTGTTTTCTCTAAGGTTGATTTGCGTAGTGGATATCATCAAATTCGTATGAAATTAGGCGATGAATGAAAAACCGCATTTAAAACTAAGTTCGGGTTATATGAGTGGTTAGTAATGCCTTTTGGATTAACTAATGCACCTAGCACCTTCATGAGACTAATGAACGAGGTTTCACGTGCTTTCATTGGTAGATTTGTGGTGGTTTATTTTGATGACATATTGCTATACAACAAATCCTTAGAAGAACATCTTGACCATTTACATGCTGTTTTTAATGCTTTACGTGATGCACGTTTATTTGGTAACCTTGAGAAGTGCACCTTTTGCACCGATCGAGTCGCGTTTCTTGGCTATGTTGTTACTCCACAGGGAATTGAAGTTGATCAAGCCAAGATTGAAGCAATACAGAGTTGGCCAACTCTAACACGGTCCACACAGTGCGAAGCTTTTAGGACTTGCTGGATTCTACCGCCGCTTCGTGAAGGATTTCAGCACCATCGCTGCACTATTGAATGAGCTCACCAAGAAGAGCGTGCTATTTGTTTGGAGCGCCGCACAGGAGAACGCCTTCACCACATTGAAAGATAAGTTAACACATGCACCACTACTCCAACTCCCTGACTTTAATAAGACTTTTGAACTAGAATGTGATGCGAGCGGAATTGGTTTAGGTGGTGTATTGCTACAAGAAGGTAAACCTATAGCATACTTCAGTGAGAAATTAAGTGGGCATAGTTTGAACTATTCTACTTATGATAAGGAATTATATGCACTATTTCGAACTTTGGAAACTTGGCAACATTATTTATGGCCCCAAAATTTTGTTATACATTCTGATCACGAATCTTTAAAGCATATTCGAAGTCAAAGTAAATTGAACCGTAGACATGCAAAGTGGGTTGAATTTATTGAGTCTTTTCCTTATGTCATAAAACACAAGAAGGGAAAGGACAATGTTATAACTGATGCTTTGTCTAGGAGATATACCATGCTTTCACAACTTGACTTCAAAATTTTTGGATTGGAGACAATTAAAGAGCAATATGTGCATGATGCTGATTTTATAAATATATTGTTGAATTGTAAAGAAGGAAAAACGTGGAACAAATTTGTCATTAATGACGGGTTTGTGTTTAGAGCTAACAAGCTATGCATTCCAGCTAGCTCCGTTCGTTTGTTGTTGTTACAGGAAGCGCATGGAGGCGGGCTGATGGGACACTTTGGCGTGAAGAAAACGGAGGATATACTTGCTGATCATTTCTTTTGGCCAAAGATGAGACGGGACGTCGAGCGCTATGTTGCTCGCTGCACTACATGTCAAAGAGCTAAGTCACGACTTAATCCTCATGGTTTATACATGCCTCTACCAGTTCCTAGCGTTTTGTGGAAAGATATTTCGATGGACTTTGATTTAGGATTGCCTAGAACAAAGAAGGGGAGCGATAGTACATTCGTGGTTGTTGATAGATTTTCTAAGATGGCTCACTTTATACCATGTTATAAGAGCAATGATGCTGCCAATATTGCTGATTTATTTTTTCGTGAAGTTGTTCGATTGCATGGTGTGCCTAATACTATAGTTTCAGATCGTGATGCTAAATTCTTTAGCCATTTTTGGAGAACTTTATGGGCTAAATTGGGGACTAAGCTGCTATTTTCTGCTACTTGTCATCCCCAAACTGAAGTTGTGAGTAGAACTTTATCTACAATACTTAGGGCTGTGTTGAAAAAGAATTTAAAAATGGGGAAGAATGCTTGCCTCATATTAAGTTTGCTTATAATCGTTCGTTGCATTCTACTACAAAGATGTGCCCTTTTGAAGTTGTTTATGGTTTTGTGCCTCGTGCTCCTATTGATTTAATACCTATTCTATCTTCGGATAAATTGAACTTTGATGCTAAACAACGTGCTGAATTGATTTTAAAAATGCATGAGACAACTAAGGAGAATATAGAGCGCATGAATACTAAATATAAACTTGCTGGTAGTCAGGGGAGAAAACATTTAACTTTTGAACCAGGAGATCTTGTTTGGTTGCACTTGAGAAAAGATAGATTCCCTGAATTGAGAAAGTCAAAATTGATGCCTCGAGATGATAGTCCTTTCAAAGTGTTAGAAAATGTTAATGATAATGCATACAAACTTGACCTGTCTGCAGATTTTGGGGTTAGTCCCACATTTAACATTTAAAGCCATACTTGGGAGCAGAGGATGAGCTTGAGTCGAGGACGACTCAAATGCAAGAAGGGGAGGATGATGAGGACATCCCTAACTTGGATACAACCGCGCCTACACAAACAGTTGATCCACAAAAAATGTTACAAGGACTAATTACTCGAGCTCGTGCTCGCCAACTTAATCACCAGGTGAATTCGTTCATAGGTTTATATATTACTGAGAATAGATCGCTACCTAATGTAAGTGATTTAATTGTGCTTAGGAACATGGGAAAGGGCCAAGGAGAGGTATGTGGAGTCATGGACAAGCATAGGAGGCATAATGGAGGTCATCACGTTACTTTGGGTCCGAGCCAAGCAAGAGTTCGAGTTGGGCTCGTTCTGGATTCGAGTTCGGACTACTGCGACAACACTAAGTTCAAACGGTCGTAACTTCTTCATACGGATTCCGTTTGGGACGTTCTTGGACTTCATTGAAAGCTTATCAAGTCTACTTTCTAATGGATCCAACCTCAGCTTCAAATTCCAACCGATCCAGCCACAATAAACAAAACAATCCACGTCTGTTTTTTTTGTTCAAGTCAAAAAGGGTGTTGCGCCACCTCCTCTTGGGCCCATGGGCCTTGTAACCCTAGGGGTGTGCGTCCACTTCCCTGGCCGCCACCTCTGGTCGTATTCCCATATAGGAGCCGCCGTTCCCCTGAATAGAACTCGGATTTCGTTGAGTTTAGGTTTAGCCATTGTGCAAACTTCTGTTCTTCAGTTGTGTTAGACGACCACCTGTCAAGACAGCCTTCGGGATCCTACCTTTGATTTTCAATACCATCTACGCTACATTCTTATTCGCAATATCAGATTGCCTATATTTTATTCTTACTAGTTCTTCGATTGCTCGCAGGAATTGAACCTCGTGTTCAGGTTGATCGCGCTTCTAGCACAGTCAATAACATCTCAGAGTTGGTTCAACGATTGCTAAGGCGCAAGCGTCCTCGTACGGTTGTAGTCGGATCACGAGAGTCACCTCCACTAAAATCGATAGTTATCAATCTCATCGAATGATCGGGCACCCCGTCTCCATCACCAACAATCTGTGATATGTAGGCCATCATAGACGATTGGTAAACACAATTGTCTGTGAAGGACGGTTGGTGCACAGAACCGTCTGTGATATCTGACATATCACGGATGGTTTCATGGTTGAAGCCATCTGTGATAGTTGGCGTTCATAGATGGTTATTTATATGAACCGTATGTGTTGTGATTTATCACAGACGGCTCAAAAACCGTCTGCGATAACCGCCTGTTATCACAGGCACAATAAATCAAACGATTCAGAAACCATCTATAATGACCCTTTGTGTGGTAGTGCACATTGGTCCATCTCCTTTTCCTTCGAACACTCTTCATTTGCGAGAGGTTGTTTTATAGATTTGTTTCTAGATTGGTGATGAAGGGGAGTGCCCACTTTCCCACTCAATGACACATAACCAACCTTGCTTGATTGGTAAGCCTCTTTGTCTAGTTTTTGTGGATTCTGTTTGTTTTTGCGATTCCAACTTCAGTGAGTCCAAGTAACACTGCACTTATTTTCTGTAAAGGAACAAAAGAAAATTTGGCTTAGCTGGATTCTTACTTTAGTACCGACTTTGCAATGTTTTCTTCGCACTGTTGGATGTATATGGATAAAGTAGTACGTGTTTTTACTAGTGGGCCGGTTAGCCAAATGGGGAGTGTTGCTGACTTTGTTGGCATGGAAGTGACTGTGTTTGTGTTTCGAGAATCTCCAGACTTTCAAACTCTTCTGACGAGGATTAAGTCAACCTTTGGATGGGATGAGCCCGTGGTCGTTGTCGGAATGGAGGAGCGTTACGATGTTGGGCTGGGTTCAAAGGTGCATGCCTTGTTAATGCTAATCTCAAATGACAATGATTGGAACCCATACAAGGAGATTGTGCTCGCATCTCAGGTCTGGTCATTGGAGGTCGTGGTGGAGAGGACAATCGTTGCCGAGGATATGCGAACGAATGCGGATGTGGTGAACGACACCATAGAGGAACTTCAATCCATTGTAGAACTTTCGCAAGGCCCCAATGGAGGAGCAATCATCCCAAGAAGTCATTGGCGTCAGTCTTAACAACGATGCCCCCCTGTTGGTGGATTTGTCATATGTGCTTGTTTCTTCATCACACCCTGTTTGTGACCCTGTGACTGGTTTCAATGGTGCTATAATAAACAACAAGCTTGATGAGGAGGTGTTCCAAGATGGAACAGTCCGTGACGTTGTGTCCAACGAAGGTTGGAGCTTGATCGAAAATGAAGCGCCCACTCTGCTTTTTTGCTCTAAGGAAGGTCGGGTTCTTCAAAGTGTAATGGGTGAGATCTCGTTAGTACATGCATTCGAGGATATCAGAATGGTTGGTAGCGTGGTCTATGCAAATCGGTTGAAGAGCAGGGATGCCATTGTGGACCCTGAGAATGACCTCATACGCAACGACATGTTGTTCAGAAGCATGGAGGATATGAAAGCTTAGCTGCAAGAATACTCAGTGAGGCACTATCGTCCGTTTGTAGTACAACACTCTGATGTGAACAAGAGATATACCATGTGGTGCGAAAGGGGGTGCAGATGGAAGGTCTGATGGCGGAAAACTAGGGATAAGTACTGGAAAATAACGAATGTCACTACAATAGGACCAATTTATGTAACACACACTTTGCAACACATATAGCATGTGTTGCAGGAAAACTCAACTGCAACACATATTATTATGTTGCTACGACCCAAGTGTAGAAAGCTACAAACATAGTCAGCCTTGGTATGTTACAACACTTTGTAGTATATGTTACAACACTTAATAGACGTGTTGGTAGGTCAACCTACAAATTTTATGACACATTTACCACCTAATGTTATACTAATAATAAAAATAAATTGGTAATTACATAAGTTGGAAAGATGGGTTCATATACTTCGTTGTTCTAATTCTACTAATCTGCTTAATTGATTTTATTAGAAAGCAACATCCATGCCATCAGAACGTGGATGTCAATTCTTTCACCATTGCCATTGCATCACTAAGAATACAAGCTGTCATTTTTTGCATTTTGTGATCATATTTCCATCATTTATACACATTATACACTATTATATGCCCATTGGATTCCTATGCATTTCTCAATCTATAGGCTGGTGCGATTGAAGAGTACACAGACACATATGGCCTTTTTGCTACAAATTCTGAGTCCGGAGGGCCAGAAGAAATTCAATCGGAGAAGAATCGGATTATATATCCTACCGGTTAAATCTTGGGAGACTTCACGCAAGGGCATGGTGGCCACGTCGCCTCTTTTTCCTGTGCCGTCCGATCTCCCACTGCTTTCCTTGCCATCCGTCAGATCTTCCTCTAGTTTTTCTCGCCTGGGATTTCGCCGTGTTCTGAGCCGTCCGATGCTCTTGCTGCGTCCTTCCCCGCCGTCCGATTCCTAATGGCGGAGCGCTCCCACGCATTGTCGTCTCGCGCTGCCTCTTCGCTCCGCTCGCCACAAAGCCTGCACGTCGTCCTCCCTCTCGATTCTTTCTCCTCCTTCGCTGCTCGCCCCCACACCCCCGCCACCTTCCTCTTCCCATACGGCCTCTGCTTTCCTCCGCTTGCCCCCCTTCCCCCACGCCCCTCCGCTGGCCCCTCTCCCACGCGCGCCGCGCCAAACCGTTGCCCTCACCCCTGCGCGCCGCGCCTCTCCTCGCCCGCGCCCGCCCTTCCCTCCGTCCCCGCGCGCCCTCTCCCTTCGCCAGTAACATCCCCATTTTGGCTTGTGTTTCAAATGTAATAAAATGAGGGTAAATTAAAACTTTTCCTTCATCCTTTTACTCTTGAAACTTTTCTGAAATTCTTGTAAAGAAATTTTGGGAAATTCAAAATCAAAATCCTCATTTATCTCCAGTCAAAACCTTCTGGGTGAAATCTTATATCAAACCCTTGGTAATAATTTTTCCTGGGTTCTAGGGTTGCTTGGTAACACCTCTGAATTATTTCCTAATTTTTGGAAATTATTTGAAATATTTTAGAGGCAAGTCAAACCTTGGTCAAACCTCCGAAATGACCTTCTAGAATTTCTTGAGAAAATCCCAGTGCACAAAAATCTCTGAAAATTTTATGGAAGGTTAACCCTAAGGTCAGGAAGCTCCAGTTAAAATTTCATAAATTTCGGAGTTGATTTGATGCCCTAATTAAATCCCCAAAGTTTCAGTTCAAAAATCAAACCCTAACTGGTTTGCACTGTTCGTCGGGTGCGAGTCAAACTCGGGCTCGAGCCACCTGACTCGACCGAGCCAACTAACCGCACCCGGCGCGGTCGAGCGAGCGCGCGCGTCATCAGCCGTTGGATCTCCATCGAACGGCTCTCATTCGTGTAAGCATTCGGACAACTCCGGTTGCCCTCTGATTCTCAGCCGTTGGATTTCAATCGGGCGGTCGACGTTCGCCCGATGCCGTTTCAACGCGATCGCGCGCTAGCCCTTGGATGCAAATCGGACGGCTGGCCGTCGTCGCCTTCCTCTCGCTCGCGCGGCGCTGCGCCATGGCGGAGCCGAGCATGGGTGCGCAGTGCCCTGTCACCTCCGTCTTCGTCAACGGCTCTCTGCAGGCGCATTAAATGCTCGTCACTCCACCGCCCCGTTTAGTCGTCGTCTCAACTGCTCCCGTCGCTCACGGCGACCGCAGCGGCAGCGGGAACCCGAGGCGGAGCAACGGTGCTCTCTTGCTCCTCAGGCCTACTTAAGCCCCCCTTGTCCTCCTTTATCCTCCTTTACACACCCCTTGAGCTCTCCGTGCACCCACGCCCTTGTGGAGCTCCCGGCGCCAAATCTCCTCGTCGCCATTGTTGCCGCGGAGCTTCTCGGTGAAGGCCGTGCTCGGTGGTTCCTCGGCTCCCTCCTTGCTCCCCTGCACCTTCCTCTCACCTCGGTGGTGCTTAACAACCGCTCCATTTCAGGTTGCTTCAACGGAGCACCGGGATTTTGAGTTTCCCCAAATCGGCGCGAGCACCCTTCTTCGTCTCCAGTACGGTGAGTGCTCCTCTTTCTAATTCCTTTCTCGGGAGCTTCTCTGTGCTCTCTGGAACCCATCGTGATGACGGCGTGGTTGATTTTGCCGTGCCGTAACGCCCCAATTTTGGGCTTGTGTTTCAAATGTAAGAAAATCGGTAGAAATTAAAACTTTTCTTACATCATGTATTTCTGTTGTGCCAAACAATTCTTGTACAAGGGATTATGGAAATACAATGTCACAAGTCTATTTGATCCAAACTTTGACATTCCAAAACAATCTTGTCAAATTTTGTGATCATCCTCTGAAATATTTTTCCTAAGTTCTTGGGATGGTATGTGTGTGGGGACCCAGGATTTATTTAACTCGTAATACTTTAGCAAGCATTACCAATTAACTAAACTCCGCTTGAGACATGTATACTTCAGTGTGAGATACATACCCGATACAAACATACGCATCAATTCCATTCATCACATAGAACCAAAACATTACAGACGAAGAAAAGACATACCTTAATTAAACAGAGTCATTACAAAAGGGGGCCTTTCAGCCAAATGACAATAAGCACAAAAGTAAATAAGCAGCGGAAACAAAAGCGCCATAAGATGGCTGAACCAAAGAGCCAACCGGTGTGCCTTTACCCACAAGGCAACCGGGACGCTGGCTACTCGCTCTCCCAACCCAAGCACATCTCGCGAAGTACCTTGGCTTATGAGCAACCTCCTCTGCAACAAAAGATTAGCATGCAAAGCATGTGAGTACATCAACTTGTACTGCAAGGCGGCGTGTGAGATAACAGAACTATAATGTAACTATATGCAGGCTGTTTAATTGGAGGCCATATGGTTTATTTAAGCACAAAGCAACGTTTATTTGCAATAAGGTAATACATTTAAAAGCAAGTTTACAATTCATTTTTAAGGGTTCAAAATAATCGCAAGCGACCAACTATACAATAAATAAAAGAGCACCAACACCTGGAAGTGACTCCCCAAAGTCACCACAACAATAGCATGAACTCCCCGTTCATACCACCCGTCAAGTTTTAAGTTTTTAAACAGATTATAACACTAGCTCTTGAAAAGCTTACCCAAGCGCGTCCATAACCTAGGACGAGGCTATTCGAATAGATTTATCCACGCAGGTGGTACCACTTTACCCACACTGCATCGCCTTTAAGCCACATGATTCACCCACTACCGTAGGTAGGCGGCGCAGCTAAGTCCTCGAGACTTTTCCAATATTGTGTACTAGGCACGACCGCTCGTATGGACGAAATCCATACGCTCGTTGCCCACCGAAAAGACAAGCGCCACAAAGGCCCGGCTTTTCGGACAAGCGCAACGCTCCCAATCAACAAAACCACGCCACCCGCCCTAGCACACGCCAAAGTACTCGGTCAAGAGGGTTCCATATGCCCCTAGTGTGGTTAGTACGCAAATAAATGCACGAGTAACGAGGACTCACAAGATGCTCGGTCCTTAATTGACACGGGCACCAATCCGATCACACCCAAGAAAGAATCACACCAACATACCATTGTGCGCGTCGAAACCAATTTTTCATTTTAGTTTTGTTTTTAAATGGGTTTGCAAAATTAATCGGGGCACCAAACACCAAGTGTTGGATAATAAGAGTAATAGTAGTTGTGTGATCCGGACCACCAGCAGTCGATGATCGCCTGGACTCTGACACTAAGCATGGCTAAGCAATATAACACGTGACTACTAAGTGATGAGGCCCCACCATGAACCCTAACCACAGCAAATAACCTAGGCTCATGTAGTAGAGGAATAAACATTTAGCTACGTGGGGATGCAACTAAAGGATCTCTAACCATAATTTAACACAAATTAGCAATGCATACATACAGTTGAAGCAAAGTATTAAACTTTGAAATTAATAGGATTAAGGGGATATGATCAAACTGCTTGCTGGCTGCTGTTGTTCAAGAGGTTGCTCGATGTGCTATCGGGCTCAACGGACTCTTCGTCACCTAATCGCATAAGCAAATACACGGCAAAAGAGCAATAAGGCAATAAACCTAATCACAAAATTTGAGCAAAAGCAACCAAAAGACACAAAAATTATACACAAGGTAAAACCAGCACCTATCTAGACATAGAATCTGGAAAAACTCAATTTGGATTTTTGGAGCAAAAGATATTAAGGAAATAGCTATTTTCGGCCATTTTTATTTTACTGTAGCAAAATATTTTCCCTAATGATTTTGGAGCTGAAATTTTTATGGTAGCTAGCTACTGGTAGAGTGATAGCCCATATAAAATTTCAGGTCATTTGGAGTTTATATTGCAAAGTTATGATTTTTATGATTTAAAAAGGGTATTAAAACTAAATTTTAGTCCTTATGATTTTAACAACAGTAGAATTTATGAAACTAATTTTCCTAGCAATTAGACTATCAGAGAAACTACTCCCATTGGATTCATACAAAATGAGCTATAGATAAAAGATATGCATTTTACAAGTTTGTTAAAAGTTCTGAAAAACAGCATTAAGTTCACTTGTTTACTATTTTTGAAAATGGTTTTCAGGTTTGATCATAGCCTGAAACTATTTTTATAATTAAGTTCAAGTTATATGGAAGTTAACAAAATTGGAATCATCTAAGTTGGAGCTAAGACGACAAAGATATGAAAATGAGAAGGCACTAACATTTTTCTATTTTGAGACTTGGCCAAACCGAAAGTTTTCTACTCATAACGGCGTGGGCGCATATGAGCCGTTGATTCTGAATCGGACGGCTCAGATCGTCCGGGTTTCTGGCTGCTGAGCGAGGGCGGCGACCGCTCATCTCGAGATGGGCGGCCCGCAGAGAGCCACGTCGCCGGCGAGCTGCTTGCCGTCGTCGACAACAGAGCCGAGCAGAACTTCGAGCTCGCCGGGCGTGTCGCGGCGAGGAGCTCGATCGCGAGTCGGGAAGGAGCTAAAACCGACACCATCGCTATTGCGCGCCGGATGGCACCGCGACGAGGCCAATGGTGGCGGACGCGGCGGGCGGCGGCGAGGCGGAGGGTGTGCTACGGCGAAACGAAAACAAAGAACGGCCCGGCTACGCCAAATGGGCGAGTGCACAAGCTACAACGAGGTCCTAAGGACTTAACGCGACCAGCAGGAGACCAAATGGTAGCGGCGGCGAGCCGAGGCTAACGACGGCGGCGCGCGCGCAACAAGGAACCACGGCCAAGGTGCAGCAAAGCGAAAAGAGGAGGTGCTTAAGCTCACCGGGGCCTCGGGAAAACGATGTGGGGTCGATGATGCGCGGAGGCACGGAGATGACCGGCGGCGAAGATCGGCGGCGGTGCGAAGGGCTTCACCGCGGAGGAACAACTCGGGCCAAACCAAGAAGCACCGGATATCAAAGATAGCACGGTGAGGCCCGGAGGTGCTACGGAGGAGGAATTGGGAAGGGTGAACTCACCGGGTGGAGACGAAGAGGCGGTTTCGGCGAAATTGGGAAAACTTCACTCGCGTTCCACTCGATGTGACCTGAAATCGGCGGGGTTAGCGACCACCGAGGAGGCGAAGGTGTGGGAGCAGAGATTGGGGAAGGGGCCATCGGGTACCGCCTTCACCGAGGTCCCGAGCTCCAACAATGGTGGCCGAAGGTGACGGAGGTGCTCGGGTTCGCTCGAGCTCGAGAAGGTGAGGAGAAGGTGCGGGACGGTGAAAGGATGCTCGTGGAGGAAGTGGGGAGCTTAAGTAGGCCCGAGGAGCAAGAAGAGCACCGTTGGCGCCTCGGGCTCCCTCTGCGCGCCACGATCGCCGTGGCGACGGAGCGGTAGAAGGTGGACTTTGGGCGGTGGGTAGCGGGCATTTAATCGCGCGCCCGTTGGCGTCGAGGTGAGTGGGCGCGGCTGCTACGGCCCACGAGCCTCTCGCCATGGCGCAGAGCGAGCGCGAGCGGCGTTGCGAGCGAGCGCGAGGAGGCGACGAGGTGGCGCCCGATCGTGATTCAACGGCGGACACGCGATCGCGCGAAAGCGGCGTGCTGCGCCACCGTCCGATGGAAATCCAACGGCCGAGAAAGAGGCAACCGAGTTGTCCGGATGCTTACGAATGACGACCGTTCGATGGAGATCCAACGGTGACGATGCGTCGCCGCCGAGCTCGCGCCGCCGATGCGATTAGTTGGCTCGGCGAGTCAAGTCGGCCGAGTCGGACTACGGTCGGCTCGGTCGCATAACGATACTAGGCCACTTTTGATTTGAATTTAGGCTGAGATTTTGGAAGATTTAATTGGAGTATCAAATCAACTCCAAATTGAATGAAATTTTCTGAAGCTTATTGGCTATAAGATTGACCTTCCTAAAATTTTCAGCAGTTTTTGTGCATCAAAATTTATATTAAAAAATTCAGAAGTGATAAACTAGGGTTTGACCAATTTAAAAATGGGTTTGACTGAGCCAAAGATGGCTCAAATAAATTCTAAAGCAGGAAAAATTCAGGGTGCACAATACCACCCCAAGAATTTATGATAAAAGTTTGAAAGGTTTTGGACTTGAGACAATACTCAAATATGTTTTGGACTTGAGTTGGAATATGAATTTGAATGTTTAATTCATGGATTTTCTTTTCAAGAATTATAACAATAATTCTAGGAGGTGAAGATGTGTGAAAAGTTTCAAAATGTACACATTTTGATACATTTGAAACATGAACCAGTGTTAGGTTCTGATTTGACACACACACCTTATTAGGGTCATTTTAGGGCTGTTACAAAACCTCCCTAACAAATCTCGTCCGAGATTTTGGCTCACTCGGAAAAGAAAGAAGGGTAGTCCGCTTGTGACGATCCTCGTTCCCGGGTAGCCTCATCCTCGAGAATGGTTCGACCACTGAACCTTCAAGAACTTAATGGAGCGATTCCTAGTTCTTCGCTCGGCCTCCTCGAGGATGCGAACCGGATGCTCGCGATAGGTCAAATCTTCTTGGGCGTCGAGGGCTTCCAACGAGTTTCCTCGGTCGAACACGGAGGCATCTCTTGGTGGGATACATGAAATACATCATGTACCCTCGAGACCGCAGTAAATCCAACTGTGGCGGCGGCTCTATCTTCTCGATAATGCGGTAGGACCCACATATCGAGGAGCTAACTGCCCTTGACACCAAACGATGATGACCCTCAAAGGAGAGACCTTGAGGTAAACATAGTCATCGAGCTCAAAGCTCAAGGGTCGGCGCTGCGATCCGCATAGCTCTTTGCCGGGATTGAGTGTGCGTAAGCGATCACGGATAAGTGGACTCGACTCTCGGCCTCATTGATGAGTCGGACCAAAGAACGTCTCTCACGGTCTCGGACCAATACAACGGGTTCTGCACTTTCTCGTACAAGGCCTCGAAAGGTGCCATGTCGAGGCGGCTTGAAAGCCGTTGTTGTAAGAAAACTCGGCGAATGGCAAGCATTTCTCCCAATGCTTCCCATAATCGAGAACACATGCACGAAGCATGTCTTCCAAAACTGGTTGACCCTCTCGGCCCGACCATCGGTTTGGGGATGATCTGTGATCTTGAAAGAAAGCCGAGTTCCCATAGCGCTGCGGACTCTTCAAAATCGTGCGGTGAATAGCGCACCACGGTCGAGACAATCGTCTTTGGTACCCCATGCGGGCACGATGCGGGAGAGGTAGAGTGCGCAGAAGTTTCACACTAAGGGTGGTTCGTCTTGTGAGAAAATGAGCTACCTTGGTCAGCCGATCAGCGACGACCGGATAGCATCATTCTTCACGGGAGGCGGTAGACCGGTAATGAAGTCCATCCCGATCGAATCCACTTCCATTACGGTATCGGCAAAGTGAAGCGATCCGCGGGCTGATGCTTCGACCTTACCCGAGCGACATCGTCGCGACTCGGCAGCGAAGCGCGCAATCTCTCTCTTCATTCGGGTCCACCAAAACCTCTGCAGGAGATCTTGATACATCTTGGTGGCCCGGGGTGAATAGAAAGGCGAGTCATGGGCCGTGGAGAATCGCATCCGTAATTCCACGACCTAGGGACTACAAGGCGTTGTCAGAACCTCACAATACCAAGGTCATCTCACGAGAATGCCGTGGTTCTTCCGCTCTGGACATTCTCCTTAATATGGCCTCCAACATCATCTGTCTGTGGCGGCCTTGATTTGATCTACCGGGGTTGGTTGCACAACTAAGGCGCGCAGGAACCCTGCTCGACCAAACCTAGGTTGAGGTATTGAAATGCCTCAAAAGGGTGGTCGATGTTCTTTGGAGCAACAATGCATTGCAATATGCTTTACGACTAAGCGCATCAGCAACGACATTAGCCTTGCCCGGATGGTAGTGAATACCCATGTCATAGTCCTTGATCAGTTCCAACCACCTCCTGCGCACGAGGTTCGGATCCGGTTGGGTGAACAAGTACTTGAGGCTCCGTGATCGAATAGAACCAAGCGATTACCGATAAGGTAATGTCGCCAGATCTTAAGTGCATGAATCACAGCCGCAAGCTCTAAGTCATGGGTAGGGTAGTTAAGTTCATGGGTTCTCAGTTGCCTTGATGCATAGGCCACTACCTTGCCTTCTTGCATAAGGACACAACCGAGACCCCGAAGGGAAGCATCGCGATGAGATATCAGCTGCGATGGATATCGGAAGAACGAGAGCAAAGCGGCGTGGTTAGCGCTTCTTGAGTACTCAAAACTTTCCTCACAAGCATCGGACCACAAGAACTTCTTGTCCTTCTTGAGAAGCTCCGTCATTGGCCAGCGATTTTGGAGAAGTTCTCGATAAGCGGCGATAATATCCCGCTAAACCCGAAAACTCCGCTTTCGGCCATGGGCTGAGGAGGAGGAAGCTCCTCATCGGGTCCACGGGTGAGATCTAGTAACACGACGGGAGGCATCCTGTTTCATTTAAAATTTTATGTTAGCAACTAATACTTGAAAAGTAAGATTTAACAACAATGAAGTAATGAAAGCAACAACTCTACAACGACGAGAAAGACCAAGGTTAAACGCCAACTTCTCGATCGACCCACTCGTATTGAATGAGCGAGTGTCGCTCGGAAGACAAAATTCTAACAGAAGACCTAGAGCAAACAACGCCATTAAGCAAAATAAATCAACCAAGATAGCGCTAGATACTTAGCGAACTATTATCACCTCCTACCCTTTTATTCCCTTCAAATTTTAGTCGTTTTATTCTTTCATTATCTACCTAATTAGAACCTCAGTCTCTGTCCGAAATTGGCGCTTGCTGTCCAGATTTTGCATCCAAGCTCCTAGTCGTAACCAAACCATTCGGAAGCTTCAAAACCTTGAGCAGGCAGCTCACAATTCAATTTGCCAAACCCGTGGTCCCAAAACCCAATTAACGTTAACATTATCTTTGAAAAGAAGAGAGGAAAACAATTTTCAAAACTCAAATTAGAGTAAGAGGAGAGAAGAAAGCTAAGGTAGGTAAGGAGTGGCGAGAATCAACTTAGGTTTTCACAAAACCATTTGGTACTTCGAAATTTGGTTTTCCCAAAATATCCTAAGAGACGACTAGCTCCGGTTACTACGGTCAGTATGGCTCTGATACCAAGCTTGTGGGGACCCCGGGATTTATTTAACTCGTAATACTTTAGCAAGCATTACCAATTAACTAAAACCCGCCCCGAGACATGTATACTTCCCAGAAGTGCAGTATACATACCCCGATACAAACATACGCATCAATTCCATTCATCACATAGAACCAAAACATTACAGACGAAGAAAAGACATACCTTAATTAAACAGAGTCATTACAAAAGGGGGCCTTTCAGCCAAATGACAATAAGCACAAAAGTAAATAAGCAGCGGAAACAAAAGCGCCATAAGATGGCTGAACCAAAGAGCCAACCGGTGTGCCTTTACCACAAGGCAACCGCCAGGACCGCGGCTACTCGCTCTCCCAACCCAAGCACATCTCGCGAAGTACCTTGGCTTATGAGCAACCTCCTCTGCAACAAAAGATTAGCATGCAAAGCATGTGAGTACATCAACTTGTACTCGCAAGGCGGCGTGTGAGATAACGTAACTATAATGTAACTATATGCGTTTGTTTAATTGGAGGCCATATGGTTTATTTAAGCACAAAGCAACGTTTATTTGCAATAAGGTAATACATTTAAAAGCAAGTTTACAATTCATTTTTAAGGGTTCAAAATAATCATAAGCGACCAACTATACAATAAATAAAAGAGCACCAACACACGAAGTGACTCCCAAAGTCACCACAACAATAGCATGAACTCCCGTTCATACCACCGTCAAGTTTTAAGTTTTAAGCAGATTATAACACTAGCTCTTGAAAAGCTTACCAAGCGCGTCCATAACCTAGGGCGAGGCTATTGAATAGATTTATCCTGCGGTGGTACCACTTTACCCACACTTGCATCGCCTTTAAGCCACATGATTCACCCACTACCGTAGGTAGGCGGCACGACTAAGTCCTACGAGACTTTTCCAATATTGTGTACTAGGCACGACCGCTCGTATGGACCGAAATCTATACGCTCACGTTGCCCAAAGAAAAGACAAGCGCCACAAAGGCCCGGCTTTTTGGACAAGCGCAACGCTCCCAATCAACAAAACCACGCCACCCGCCCTAGCACACGCCAAAGTACTCGGTCAAGAGGGTTCCATATGCCCCTAGTGTGGTTAGTACGCAAATAAATGCACGAGTAATGAGGACTCACAAGATGCTCGGTCCTTAATTGACACGGGCACCAATCGATCACACCCAAGAAAGAATCACACCAACATACCATTGTGCCCGCGTGAAACCAATTTTTCATTTTTAGTTTTGTTTTTAAATGGGTTTGCAAAATTAATCGGGGCACCAAACACCAAGTGTTGGATAATAAGAGTAATAGTAGTTGTGTGATCCGCGGACCATAAGCCAGTCGATGATCGCCCCTGGACTACGACACTAAGCATGGCTAAGCAATATAACACGTGACTACTAAGTGATGAGGGCCCCACCATGAACCCTAACCACAGCAAATAACCTAGGCTCATGTAGTAGAGGAATAAACATTTAGCTACAGGGGATGCAACTAAAGGATCTCTAACCATAATTTAACACAAATTAGCAATGCATACATACAGTTGAAGCAAAGTATTAAACTTTGAAATTAATAGGATTAAGGATATGATCAAACTGCTTGCTGGCTGTTGTTGTTCAAGAGGTTGCTCGATGTGCTATCGGGCTCAACGGACTCTTAGTCACCTAATCGCATAAGCAAATACACGGCAAAAGAGCAATAAGGCAATAAACCCTAATCACAAAATTTGAGCAAAAGCAACCAAAAGACACAAAATTATACACAAGGTAAAACCAGCACCTATCTAGACATAGAATCTGGAAAAACTCAATTTGGATTTTTGGAGCAAAAGATATTAAGGAAATAGCTATTTTCGGCCATTTTTATTTTACTGTAGCAAAAATATTTTCCCTAATGATTTTGGAGCTGAAATTTTTATGGTAGCTAGCTACTGGTAGAGTGATAGCTCATATAAAATTTCAGGTCATTTGGAGTTTATATTGCAAAAGTTATGATTTTTATGATTTAAAAAGGGTATTAAAACTAAATTTTAGTCCTTATGATTTTAACAACAGTAGAATTTATGAAACTAATTTTCCTAGCAATTAGACTATCAGAGGAAACTACTCCCATTGGATTCATACAAAATGAGCTATAGATAAAAGATATGCATTTTACAAGTTTGTTAAAAGTTCTGAAAAACAGCATTAAGTTCACTTGTTTACTATTTTTGAAAATGGTTTTCCAGGTTTGATCATAGCCTGAAACTATTTTTATAATTAAGTTCAAGTTATATGGAAGTTAACAAAATTGGAATCATCTAAGTTGGAGCTAAGACGACAAAGATATGAAAATGAGAAGGCACTAACATTTTTCTGTTTTGAGACTTGGCCAAAACCGAAAGTTTTCTACTCATAACGGCGTGGGCGATATGAGCGTTGATTCGAATCGGACGGCTCAGATCGTCCGGTTCAAACACTGCGCTAGCGGAGCGGGACGCTGGCCGCTCATCTCGAGATGGGCGGCCCGCAGAAAGCCACGTCGCCCGGCAGCTGCCGCTCGTCGACAACAGAGCCGAGCAGAGCTTCGAGCTCGCCGGGCGTGTCGCGGCGAGGAGCTCGATCAGGTCGGGAAGGAGCTAAAAGCGACACCATCGCTATTGCGCACCGGATGGCACCGCGACGAGGCAATGGTGGCGACGCAGGCGCGCGGCGGCGAGGCGGAGGGTGTGTGTGCTACACAAGCGAAACAAAGAACCGCCCGGCTACGCGCAAATGGGCGAGTGCACAAGCTACAACGAGGTCCTAAGGACTTAACGCGACAGTAGGAGACCAAATGGTAGCCGGCGGCGAGGCTAACGACGGCGGCGGCGCGATCGCAACAAGGAACCACGGCCAAGGTGCAGAAAGCGAAAAGAGGAGGTGCTTAAGCTCACGGGGCCTCGGGAAGACGATGACGGGTCGATGATGCGGCGGAGGCACGGAGATGACCGGCGACGAAGATCGCCGGTGTGCGAAGGGCTTCACCGCGGAGGAACAACACAGGCCAAACCAAGAAGACGGATATCAAAGATAGCACCGGTGAGGCCCAGAGGTGCTACAGAGGAGGAATTGGGAAGGGTGAACTCACCGGGTGGAGACGAAGAGGCGGTTTCGGTAAATTGGGAAAACTTCACTCTCGCGGTTCCACTCGATGTGACTCGAAATCGGCGGGGTTAGCGACCACCGAGGAGGCGAAGGTGTGGGAGCAAGAGATTGGGAAGGGGCCATTGGGTGCGCCTTCACCGAGGTCCCGAGCTCCAACAATGGCGGCGAAGGTGACGGAGGTGCTCGGGGTTCGCTCGAGCTCGGAGAAGGTGAGAGAAGGTGCGGGGCGGTGAAAGGATGCTCGTGGAGGAAGTGGGGAGCTTAAGTAGGCCCGAGGAGCAAGAAGAGCACCGTTGGCCGCCTCGGGCTCCCTCTGCCGCCACAGTCGCCGAGAGCGACGGGAGCAGGTAGAAGGTGGACTTTCGGGGGCGGTGGAGTGACGGGCATTTAATGCGCGCGCCGTTGGCGTCGAGGTGAGTGGGCGCGGCGCTACGGCCCACGAGCCTCTCTGCCATGGCGCAGAGCGAGCGCGAGCGGGCTGGCGAGCGAGCGCGAGGAGGACGACGAGGGGTGGCCGCCCGATCGTGATCCAACGGCGGACACGCGATCGCGTTGAAACGGCCGTGCACAAACGCCCACCGTCCGATGGAAATCCAACGGCCGAGAAACAGAGGCAACCGGAGTTGTCCGGATGCTTACGAATGACTGCCGTTCGATGGAGATCCAACGGCCGACGATCGCGGCGCCGCCGATCGCGCCCGTGCGAGTTAGTTGGCTCGGCCGAGTCAAGTCGGCCGAGTCGGACTCGTCCGCTCGGTCGCATGAACAGTACTAGGCCAGCTTTTGATTTGAATTTAGGCTGAGATTTTGGAAGATTTAATTGGAGTATCAAATCAACTCCAAATTGAATGAAATTTTTACTGAAGCTTATTGGCTATAAGATTGACCTTCCCTAAAATTTTCAGCAGTTTTTGTGCATCAAAATTTATATTAAAAAATTCAGAAGTGATAAACTAGGGTTTGACCAATTTAAAAAAATGGGTTTGACCTGAGCCAAAGATGGCTCAAATAAATTCTAAAAACTGGGAAAAATTCAGGGGTGCACAATACCACCCCAAGAATTTATGATAAAAGTTTGAAAGGTTTTGGACTTGAGACAATACTCAAATATGTTTTTGGACTTGAGTTGGAATATGAATTTGAATGTTTAATTCATGGATTTTCTTTTCAAGAATTATAACAATAATTCTAGGAGGTGAAGATGTGTGAAAAGTTTCAAAATGTACACATTTTGATACATTTGAAACATGAACCCAGTGTTAGGTTACAGTTTGACACACACACCTTATTAGGGTCATTTTAGGGCTGTTACAATGTGGCCCCTCTGAAAAATTTCACAATTTTTAGAAATTGTTTGAATATTTTTAGAGACAGTCAAACCTGTTTGACTCTCAGTCAAACCTCAAAACAGAGCCTTGCAGAAATTTTGGAGATTTATTCACAGTATAAAAACCTCTGAAAATTTTACACAAGGTTAATATCTGGGTTAGCAAGCTCCTATAAAAATTTCATAATTTTTGGAGTTATTTTGCTACCCCAAATAAATCCTTCAAAGTCTCTGTTCTAATTTCGAAATCAAACCTGGTTTCACTTTGTGCCTTGGGTTCGAGTCGGACTGCTCGAGCCAATTGACTCGGTCCATCAACTAATCGCGCGAGCCCCTCTTTAAAAACGCGCGTTGGATCTCAGCCTTTGGATCTAAATCGCACGGCCCGTGCGCGTGTAAACATTCGGACCTTCCGGTTGCTTAAATGAACTTCGACCGTTAGATCTCCATCCAACCGTCGAGATCCTCCGAAACCTTCGGACCCTCCGGTTGTTGGTTTGAATTTGAGCCGTTGGATTAAGATCCAACGCTCACTCTTCTCCTCTGTTGTAATTCGCGATTGCGACGTGGAGCAATCGGAGCCGTTCATTTCTAATCCTAGGGCTCGCAACCTCTCGCTGTGTTTTAAAACTGGGAGGCGTGGCGCAACCTCAGCCGTCCGATTTAGATCATAGGGCTCAGGAACGCCCGAGCCTTTTGCGCTGGTCATCTTCAACCTCTAGCCGTGCGGGCACAGTGTAGGGCATGGGGTTGTCTTGTCGTGCTTCCTACGGCCGCCCTAGTTGACATTATGGGTCGTGGGAGACACTTTCGGCCATGCCATGCCCTATTGCACCATCTATTATCTTTTCCTTGTCGGCCGCACCTTGTGCTCCGTGTTTTGCCGCTCGAAAGATTTGTGGTGCAAACCATAATGCTTCCAAGGCTTTATAAACACTCTCAATACTTCCTGGTATTCCTTTAGACCACCATCAAGCTCCATTCACAATATTGGAGCTTAACACCTCAAGAATGGCAAGTTGCCATTGTTGACCCGAAGAGCTCCATTGGTGTTCTTGGTGTTCCAGTGGTTCTCCTTCATGTTTCTTTGCCCTATCCTTATCTCTTTACTATCTTGAACATTTCCCCTCACTCAATTTTGGAATTGATTCTCAGGAATTGTCCAATTTGGGGTTTGTTCAAATTCGGCCGAATTTTGTCATCTTCTTCCTCACAGGTGAGTGCTCTATTTTCTAATTACTTGCTCATATGGCTTCTGTGAATCATTATGAAGCTATACTGATGCTTTGGAATCACTCATTTGGCTCAGGGTGTCATTTTCAATCCTTCTTCTCCAAGTCCGGCGAGCTTCCTCCGTGATCAAGCATCTCCGGCCATCTTTGAAGCTTCTCTTCATCAAGGTAGCTTCTTATTAGTCCTTAGAAGCTTTGGCACCCGCTTCCTTGGACTGCAGCTGAGCTTTTCGCTATTTTCGCACTTAGCAGTAAAAGCTCCCATTCCCGTTTTCCGGCTAGCCGGCGTTCTAGTCCTCACCGTGAGAATGCCACCATTAGATTCGTAGTGTTATTGCGAATCCATTTTAGTGCTTGGTTGGCGCCGCCGCGGCCAGTGTCGCCGGCGTAAAGCCGTTGAAATCGCCCGGGTTTTGCCGGCACAGAACTCCCGTTTTCGTCATTTGATAGGACACATTAATTGCACAGTGTTTGCCAATCATTAGTTCGTTAATGGTGTCTTAATCTGTGTCGTTGGGCCACTGACCAGTGGGCCCAACCTTCTTAAATCACCCGCTGTCTCAATTCCGCGCTGTTCCGGCATCATTAAGGCTTAATCATTGATTAATTAATGTGTCGGCATTTAATCACTGTCGGAAATCACCTCTGGGTCGCTGACTTGTGGGCCCGAGGGGTTAAAATCAAATTTCAGAAGTCATTAGTGTCTATTTAATGTTAATCATTAACGGCATTAATTCTGTCCTAAACCGCCACTCTTAGTCGTTGACATGTGGGCCCAGTGCACTGTGCACGTGGGTTAAAACGTTGCGGTCGCGACCCTAAGTCACTGACATGCGGTCCCACATGTCAGCATCTCTTTTTGAACTTCGATCTTTAGCCACCGCTCGTTTTTAGATCTCGCGCCCGGATCATGAGTGCGTCGGACCCTCCGGATGACTTGATCATTCTCGACCGCCGATCTTGCGATCAACGGTGAGATCGTATGCAACCGCACCGTTGGTGCGCTCGAATCCATCTCGCAGATCTGCGCCGTTGGATTGGCCCTTGCAACCGCGGTCCGGATGCATACACCGTGAGTCGTTAGGTTTCGCGCGTGCTTATTTTTTTCAAGCGTGAGCCGAGGATTTTAGATCGAGGGTGGATAAGTGTCCACGTCTTATTCTACTTTTGAGTTTGTGCGTATTTGGTAAGTAGTTATTTAACAACCAAAATGATATAAAACTTTAGAAACTCATAACTAATTCATTTTAATCGCTTTTAGATAATTCCAACGTAATAAATTGTGTTATCACTTAAGCTTATTGTAAACATGGTTTTAAGCATGTTCCAAGAGTGTAAAATTGTGTAACTAGAAATAACTTGATTTGTCATTTTGAATATTCCGAAATAGTTTTAACCTTGAAAAATGCATATCTTTTCTCGTATAAATCCTATTTGTGCAAAATCAATTTTGTTAAATTCATCTGTTAGTATACTTTCATATGGAATAAGATTTGAGCATGTTCATAATTCAGTAAATTGACTTGCATTAGATTTACACCTTAGAAAATCATAAGTAAATGTGTATAACTCCAAACTTAGTAAACTCAACTTTGTTGTTATTAGGATGTTATAATCTTCCTGCTATAAAAATTTTAGACCTTAGGTCATTCTAGAAAATTTCGCCATGAACAGTGCTAATTATTAATTAGGTTGTTGTAAGGTTGAGAAAGAGCATTTTGTTCATATCTTTGCATGCTTAGTCCAAATTGCATGATTCTTGTTCTGTCATTGTCTTAGATCATTCCTAGCTGTTGTTTAAATTTTATTAGATTTGGATGTGATTTGTCGTTGGAGTTTATTTGGTGTTCTTCGTTCTTATTTGCTTATCGCCTTTTAGCGTTAGGTTAGAAGATAATTTTATTGCTTGATATTGAGCCACAAAGACCATCGATCCTGCACTTCACCAGTGCAAGCGGATGTAGCATTCATTTGATCATATTGTTCCTACTATTTTCAAATTCTAATATATTGTTTGCAAATTCTATGTATGCATTGCTATGTTGTTTTAAATTATTGTCGATAGCTGGCCTACTAGATGCATTATCAGTAGGAAATGTTTAATCCTCTACTACTGAGCCTAGGATTACTTGTTGTGATTTTGGGTTCGCTGGATGAACCCTTGTCACTTAGTAGTTTACGTGTCATTATGCTTAGCCATGCTTAGTTATCGGTAGAAATGGGCGGTTATCGACTTGTCGATAACTTTGATCACACAAACTGTTATGATATGTATATTTCAGCCTTGTGCTTTGTCTAAATTGCAAAACTAAAACTGAAAATGAAAACAATTTAGACTTGGGCACAATGGTATGATGGTGTGATCTTTTTGGGTGTGAATGGAATGGTGCCCGGGTCAATTAAGGACCGAGCTACTTGTTACACCAAACCAAGCATTTGTGCGTGCTAACCACACTAGAGGGATATGGGACCTCTTAGCCGAGTACTTTTAATGTGTTAATTAATGAGTCGCGTGGTGGGTTGCATATTTGATTATATGCAACATGGACACGTTGTAGGAGGGGAACACCGCCGAGGGCGGTGTGTCTTGCTCCACGTATGGATCCTTGTGATCCATATTTCGTCGGCAGATCACTAAGGATTAACCCCATACGTGCGCCTCTTGATTAGCATGTTCCATTGGAAAGGGTTCAGAGGACTTAGCCTTTGCAAGCATACCAAAGGAAGTGTGCTTAATAGCTTGGCAAAAGGCGGTCCAAGTGTGGGTACATTGGTACACCCCCGCAGGATTAAAACTATTCAATAGCCTCGTCCTAGGTTATGGACATGCTTGGGAAGTCTTTCAAGAGTTAGACTACAACCTTTTTATAATTAAAACTTGATGGTGGTATGAATCAAGGATTCATGCTATGTTGTGGTGGCTTTTGGGAAAGTCACTTCTAGGTGGATACTTGTTACTTATGTTTACTCGCTATTATTTAAATGTTTAAAAACAGATTTTACAAACTGCTGTTCAATCTATTACAATATTGCAAATGAAACTTGCTTTATGCGTCCAAAGAACCATATAACCACATTCCTTTGAATACGGCTTTCATGTAGCTATGTATAGGCTTGTTACTCGTAAGTCTTGCGAGTACATTTTTGTACTCACCTGCATTGCTTGTGTTGTGCAGAGGATGATAGTGAGTCCGATGGACCTCACTTTTGTGAGTTGTGCTTTGTGGCAGTTTAAGGGGCGATTAGCTTGGCGGCCCGGTCGGTTGCCCTGTGGTGTTATGTGGCTAACCGGTCGTCTTTTGGTTTAAGCCATCTTATGGCAACTTTTGCTTCCGCTGTTACTTATTTGGTACTTATGTCATTTGGCCGGTCGGCTGTCTGTAATAACTTATATTATGTATGTCTTTTGGTAGACTTGTTATATTATGTTGTATGGAAATGATGCATGCTTTGTTTTGATGTATGTGTGCTGCTTGTTCTGGGAGGCACATGTTCATCGAGACGCGGATTATTCTATTTGTGATACTAGAACCAGTGGAAGGTTAAGTATTACAAGTTTAATAAACCGGGGTCTCACAGAGTTTGGTATCAGAGCCATACTGACCGTAGAAACCCCTAGCTTGGTCGTCCCTAGGATATTTTGAAAAACTTACTTTCCTTATATCAAGTGCTTTCCTGAAAATCTTAAGTAAGTTCTCAAATTTTACTCCTCATCTATCTTAGTTTGCTCATCTCACCTTATTCTGAACTGAATTTGAAGGTTGAGTTTTCCTCTCATCTTCTTTCAAAAGATAGTTGTTTATCGAGTAGATTGGTTTTGGGTAACCATGAGAGTTATAAAGTGAAAGTGTGGCTGTCTTGTGAAGATTAGAAGCTCCTGGAAGCTACAAATTTCGGCCAGAAGCTGAATGGAGAAAATCTGGACAGCAAGCAAGGTATTTCTGGACAGCTAGCATTTGAGTAGCAAAAGGTGCTGAAATGAGAGGTTAAGTTAACTAAAATTTGTGGGAATGAAAGGGTAAGAAGTGATATGAGTTAGCTAAGTGTCTAACCTTTCTTTAGTAAATTTTCCACCCTATTTCCTAGCTGTTTCGAACAGAAGTTAATATTCTGAAATTTATCTTCCTGAAAATTGATTACTCGTTCTTCCATACGAGTTAGTCATAATAGGAGGATGGTTGTTACCTTTATGACCTTGCTGCAGTTTTATGTTGTTACCTGAGCTTTTAAAGATTGTTTCGTTTAGTGGTTAGCTATTTTCTTTGTCTCCTGTTCCGGAGTTGTGTTTAACCTATTTTTGTGGAACAGGATGGCAAGAACCACCCGCAACAGTCAGCCAGCTGGTTCCGATGAGGAGCTTCCCCCTCCTCCGACCATGGCTGAGGTTCTGGCTCAGATCGAGCGGAATCGCATGGACCAGACCCGGATCTTGGAGGTCATTGCGAGGAACACCTCCACTCCCGCTGGTGCTTCGGGGTCTGGAGGTGGTGGCCACCGCCTCGTGGTGGGCTTGCGGAGTTTCTCCGCACGCAGCCGCCACTTTCTCGATCCGAGGATCCACTGGACGCGATGATGATTGGCTGCATCTTGTTGAGCGAAGCTCAATATCGCCGCTGCCGTGGAGCAGAGCGCACTCTTGCATCCCATCGCCTGAGGGTGCAAAGACTCTCTTGGTGGGAGAATTTTCTCGCCATGCAGCCCGCAGCCACGTTGTCTCGTGGGATGAGTTTCGACCGCTTTCCGTCGGGCCCACATTCCGATGGCCCGATGAAGCTCAAGAAGAAGGAGTTTCTTGCGCTTAGCAGGGCGCAAGACTCGCCTCGAGTATCTTTACGAGTTTAATTACTTGGCTCGTTATGCTCGGGGAGGTGGCCTCGATGAGGCTAAACAGAGAAGTTCATGGATGGTTTGTCCGAGGAGCTGCAGGACAAGCTATCTATAGTGGACTTTGTCGACTTCCGTGCCTTGGCTGACAAGGCCATCGCCGCCGAGCACAAGGCGAAGGCGCTGGGTGAGTCCCGCAAGCGCAAGTGGGAGGCCCATCGGTCCGCATAGGTGGCCTCACTGCCCCCATGTTGGGCCCGCACCAGGCTCGTGCTTTGGCTTCACCACCACCGAGGCCGTTGGTGCGGCCGCTTGTCCCCGCAGCCGTGTTTCCACCACGTGCACTGCGACCAACAGAGGTTGTGCCCGCAACCCACCGCCGATGTTACCGCCGCCGCAACAAGAAGGGCCACTATGCTAGCAATTGCCCTCGAGGATCGGAGCAGCCCTCGCCCTAATGGAGGACGCGAATGGTCACACACCTAACCGTAAGGTGATGCGTAAGACTCGTGGTGTCGGGAGTGGTCGAGTCAATCACATCTCTACCGAGGAGGCTCAGAGGCACCCGACGTTGTGTTGGGTACGTTCCTTGTTAGTTATCGCCCCCGCAGCGGATTGTTTGACTCGAGCATCACATTCCTTTATTTCGAGATCATTTGTTGCTGATTGTGACATTCACTTTGTTCCTTTGGGGATTCCTTTGCTTATTCGCTCTCGGGAGCGGAAATGAGCCGATCAAGAATGCTCGGGCATTCCCATTAATATTGAAGGAGTGGAATTCTTGGCGAACCTCATCTTACTTGATTTGGCGCGCCTCGATGTGATTCTTGGCATGGATTGGTTGTCCCAACACTTGGGGCAAATCGATTGTGTCAGAAGATGGTTTTCCTCACTAGTCCTCAAAGTAGCAAGTTGGGATTTCACCGCGGTGCAGGGCCACATCTTTGTGCCCTTGAAGCTAAGCCACCATGGAGATTTAGGATGTGCCCTACACCCGTGACTTTGTGGATGTCTTCCCAAGATTTGCCGGTATGCCTCGATTCGAGACTTAGAGTTTGTTATTGAGTTGTTGCCCTGCATCGCTCCAATTTCAAAGGCGCTGCATCGAATACCTCCTAATGAGTTAGAGGAGCTAAAGAAGCGGTTGGGTGAGCTTCAAGCAAAGGCTTCATCCGTCCTAGCTCATCTCCTTGGGGTTGTCCAGGTTATTTTGTGAAGAAGAAGGACAAGACCTGCAGATGTGTGTGTTGATTACCGTCCGCTTAATGAAGTGACGGTGAAAAACAAATATCCTTTGCCTCGTATTGATGATCTCTTTGACCGCTTGGTGGAGCTTGTGTGTTCTCCAAGATTGACTTGAGATTGGGGTACCATCAAGTCCGGATCGGTGAGGATATTCCAAAGACGGCATTCACTACTCGTTATGGCCTTTACGAGTACACCGTCATGTCTTTCGGCTTGACCAATGCTCCACTTTGTTCATGAATCTTATGAACTCGGTGTTCATGGAGTATTTGGATAAGTTTGTTGTGGTTTTCATTGATGACATTCTTATCTACTCCAAGAGTGAAGAGGAGCATGCCGAGCACTGCGGATTGTTTTGGGCAAGCACGTGAGCATCACCGTATGCCAAGTTCAAGCAAGTGCGAGTTCGTTGAAGGAAGTGGCATTCTTGGGCCATGTTCTTTCAAAGCAGTGGTGTCGCAGAGATCCTAGCAAGGTCGGTGATGTTCTATCTTGGGGCAGCCCAAGTCACCACCGATGTGAGGAGTTTCCTTGGTTTAGCGGGCTACTACCGCCGCTTTATCGAGAACTTCTCCAAAATTGCTAAGCCCATGACCGAATTGCTCAAGAAAGAAAAGAAATTCGTGTGGTCTTCTGCTTGTGATTTGAGTTTTCAAGAACTCAAAAGGCGGTTGACTTCAGCTCCAGTGCTTGTTCTCCCTGATGTGCATAAGAGCTTTGATATTTATTGTGATGCCTCTCGGCAGGGACTCGGTTGTGTTCTTATGCAAGAAGGCAAGGTAGTGGCCTATGCATCGAGGCAGTTTAGGCCTCATGAACTCAACTACCCTACCCATGATTTGGAGTTAGCGGCAGTGGTTCATGCACTCAAGATTTGGCGGCATTACCTCATTGGTAACATTTGTGAGGTGTATTCGATCACAAGAGCTTGAAATATTTGTTCACCCAACCAGATCTGAACCTCAGGCAAAGGAGATGGTTGGAATTGATCAAGGACTATGATATGGGCATTCAGTACCATCCGGGCAAGGCTAATGTTGTTGCGGATGCACCCAGTCGCAAGGTGTATTGCAATACCTTGTCACTTCAAGAGCAACAACCTGCCCTTCTCGAAGAATTTCAGCGGCTTAATTTGGGCTTGATTGAGCATGGTTCTCTTGCTACCTTAGTTGTGCAACCGACTTTGGTGGAGCAAATCAAGGCTGCCAAACAGATGATGTTGGTGTGATCCAAATCCGCGTAACATCAAGAATGGGTCAGCCAAGTGCTTTTTCGAGGATGAGCACGGTGTTGTGTGGTTTGGACAACGTCTTGTGGTTCCAAGGTCATGGAATTGTGGGAGTTGATTCTCGCGAGGCCCATGACTCCCTTTGTCTATCCATCCTCTAGCTACCAAGATGTATCAAGATCTTCGACAGAGATTCTGGTGGACTCGCATGAAGCGAGATTGCCAAGTTCGTTGTCGAATGCGACGATGTCGCTGCGTTTCAAGGAGGAACATCGGCCCAACAGCCTTCTTCACCTTTGCCGATGCACGAGTGGAAGTGGGATTCCGTTGGTATGGATTTCATCACCGGATTGCCCGCCACCCAAAGGGAACGATGCCATTTGGGTCGTGATTGATCGATTGACTAAGGTGGCACATTTTCTTCCTGTCAAGACCCAGCTCCGTGTGAAACCCTTGGCCGAGCTTTATGTCTCGAGGATTGTGAGTTTGCATGGTGTGCCACGAACGATTGTGTCAGATCGTGGTTCTCTGTTCACCTCTAGCTTTTGGCATAGTCTGCAAGAGGCTATGGGTACACGTCTTTCTTTCAGTTCAGCTTATCATCCTCAAACTGATGGTCAGACGGAGAGAGTCAACCAAGTGTTGGAAGATATGCTCCGTGCCCGTGTTCTTTCCTATGGAAAGAAGTGGAGAAGTGCTTGCCGCTTGTAGAGTTCTCCTACAACAACAGCTTCAAGCTAGTCTTGGCATGGCACCGTTTGAGGCTTTGTATGGGAGGAGGTGTAGAACCCCATTGAACTGGTCAGAAACTGGTGAGCGTTAGTTCTTCGGGCCAGATTCCATCAATGAGGTCGAAAGCCAGGTTCAGCTGATTCGTGAGCATCTGCGCGTGGCCACCTGTGCAAAAGAGCTACGCGGATCGTCGCCGTCGAGTTGAGCTTGAGCCCAATGACTTTGTGTATCTCAAGGTCTCACCCTTGAAGGGCCATCGCGTTTTGGCATCAAGGGCAAGTTAGCTCCTCGATACGTTGGGCCTTATCGCATCATCGAGAGGATTGGAACTGTTGCATACAGGTTGGAGTTGCCAGCTTCACTTGAGGGTGTGCACGACGTGTTCCATGTGTCAAACTTAAAGAAGTGCCTCCGTGTTCCAGTTGAGGATACTCCGTTGGAAAATCTCGATGTGCAAGAAAATTTGACCTATCATGAGCATCCTGCTCAGATTCTCAAAGAATCAACGAAGGACAAGGAACCGTGTCATCAAGTTCCTTAAGGTTCTGGTCAAACCATTCAAGATGAGGCAACTTGGGAGCGCGAAGATCGTCTTCGTGCAGATTACCCATCCTTCTTCTCCGAGAAAACAGAATCTCGGGGCGAGATTCTTGTAAGGGGGGGAGGTTTTGTAACGTCCCAATTTTGGGCTTGTGTTTCAAATGTAAGAAAATCAGTAGAAATTAAAACTTTTTCTTACATCATGTATTTCCTGTTGTGCCAAACAATTCTTGTACAAGGGATTATGGAAATACAATGTCACAAGTCTATTTGATCCAAACTTTGACATTCCAAAAACAATCTTGTCAAATTTTGTGATCATCCTCTGAAATATTTTTCCTAAGTTCTTGGGATGGCATGTGCCCCTCTGAAAAATTTCACAATTTTTAGAAATTGTTTGAATATTTTTAGAGGCGCCAAAACTGTTTGACTCTCACCAAACCTCAAAACAGAGCCTTGCAGAAATTTTGGAGATTTATTCACAGTATAAAAACCTCTGAAAATTTTACACAAGGTTAATATCTGAGTTAGCAAGCTCCTGTAAAATTTCATAATTTTGGAGTTATTTTGCTACCCCAAATAAATCCTTCAAAGTCTCTATTCTAATTTCAAATCAAACCTGGTTTCATCGTGCCTTGTTCGAGTCGACTGCTCGAGCCAATTGATTCGGTCCACCAACTAATCGCACCGAGCCCCTCTTTAAAAACGCGCGTTGGATCTCAGCCTTTGGATCTAAATCGCACGGCCCGTGCGCGTGTAAACATTCGGACCTTCCGGTTGCTTAAATGAACTTCGACCGTTAGATCTCCATCCAACCGTCGAGATCCTCCGAAACCTTCGGACCCTCCGGTTGTTGGTTTGAATTTGAGCCGTTGGATTAAGATCCAACGCTCACTCTTCTCCTCTGTTGTAATTCGCGATTGCGACGTGGAGCAATCGGAGCCGTTCATTTCTAATCCTAGGGCTCGCAACCTCTCTCGTTGTGTTTTAAACCTGGGAGGCGTGGCGCAACCTCAGCCGTCCGATTTAGATCATAGGGCTCAGGAACGCCCGAGCCTTTTGCGCTGGTCATCTTCAACCTCTAGCCGTGCGGGCACAGTGTAGGGCATGGGGTTGTCTTGTCGTGCTTCCTACGGCCGCCCTAGTTGACATTATGGGTCGTGGGAGACACTTTCGGCCATGCCATGCCCTATTGCACCATCTATTATCTTTTCCATGTCTGGCCGCACCTTGTGCTCGTGGTTTTGCCGCCCAAAGATTTGTGGTGCAAACCATAATGCTTCCAAGGCTTTATAAACACTCTCAATACTTCCTGGTATTCCTTTAGACCACCATCAAGCTCCATTCACAATATTGGAGCTTAACACCTCAAGAATGGCAAGTTGCCATTGTTGACCCGAAGAGCTCCATTGGTGTTCTTGGTGTTCCAGTGGTTCTCCTTCATGTTTCTTTGCCCTATCCTTATCTCTTTACTATCTTGAACATTTCCCCTCACTCAATTTTGGAATTGATTCTCAGGAATTGTCCAATTTGGGGTTTGTTCAAATTCGGCCGAATTTTGTCATCTTCTTCCTCAGCTCAGGTGAGTGCTCTATTTTCTAATTACTTGCTCATATGGCTTCTGTGAATCATTATGAAGCTATACTGATGCTTTGGAATCACTCATTTGGCTCAGGGTGTCATTTTCAATCCTTCTTCTCCAAGTCCGGCGAGCTTCCTCCGTGATCAAGCATCTCCGCCATCTTTGAAGCTTCTCTTCATCAAGGTAGCTTCTTATTAGTCCTTAGAAGCTTTGGCACCCGCTTCCTTGGACTGCAGCTGAGCTTTTCGCTATTTTCGCACTTAGCAGTAAAAGCTCCCATTCCCGTTTTCCGGCTAGCCGGCGTTCTAGTCCCTCACCGCCGGCGAGAATGCCACCATTAGATTCGTAGTGTTATTGCGAATCCATTTTAGTGCTTGGTTGGCGCCGCCGCGGCCAGTGTCGCCGGCGACAAGCCGTTGAAATCGCTCGGGTTTTTCCGACACGTAACTCCGCTGTCATTTGATTAGGACACATTAATTGCACAGTGATTGCCAATCATTAGTTCGTTAATGGTGTCTTAATCTGTGTCGTTGGGCCACTGACCAGTGGGCCCAACCTTCTTAAATCACCCGCTGTCTCAATTCCGCGCTGTTCCGGCATCATTAAGGCTTAATCATTGATTAATTAATGTGTCGGCATTTAATCACTGTCGGAAATCACCTCTGGGTCGCTGACTTGTGGGCCCGAGGGGTTAAAATCAAATTTCAGAAGTCATTAGTGTCTATTTAATGTTAATCATTAACGGCATTAATTCTGTCCTAAACCGCCACTCTTAGTCGTTGACATGTGGGCCCGCATGCCGCGTGCACGTGGGTTAAACGCGCGCGTCGCGACTCTAAGTCACCGACATGCGGTCCCACATGTCAAGATCTCTTTGAACTTCGATCTTTAGCCACCGCTCGCTTTTAGATCCGCGCCCGATCATGAGTGCATTCGACCCTCGGATGACTTGATCATTCTCGACCGCCGATCTTGCGATCAACGGCCGAGATCGTATGCAATCGACCTTCCGACCGCTGGTGCGCCTCGACCGCCCATCTGCAGATCTGCGGTGGGATTGGCCCAAGCAACCGCACCGTCCGGATGCATACACCTTGAGTGTTTCGTTTAGGTTTAGGTTTCGCGCGCTGCTTTTCGCGCGTGAGCCGTAGGATTTTAGATCGAGGGTGGATAAGTGTCCACGTCTTATTCTACTTTTGGAGTTTGTCTGTATTTCGGTAAGTAGTTATTTAACAACTGAAAATGATATAAAAACTTTAGAAACTCATAACTAATTCATTTTAACTGCTTTTTAGATAATTCCAACTGTAATAAATTGTGTTATCACTTAAGCTTATTGTAAACATGGTTTTAAGCATGTTCCAGTAGCAGAAAATTGTGTAACTAGAAATAACTTGATTTCTGTCATTTTGAATATTCCAGAAATAGTTTTAACCTTGAAAAATGCATATCTTTTTCTGTATAAATCCTATTTGTGCAAAATCAATTTTGTTAAATTCATCTGTTAGTATACTTTCATATGGAATAAGATTTGAGCATGTTCATAATTCTGTAAATTGACTTGCATTAGATTTACACCTTAGAAAAATCATAAGTAAATGTGTATAACTCCAAACTTAGTAAACTCAACTTTGCTGTTATTAGGATGTTATAATCTTCCTGCTATAAAAATTTTAGACCTTAGGTCATTCTAGAAAATTTCGCCATGAACAGTGCTAATTATTAATTAGGTTGTTGTAAGGCTGAGAAAGAGCATTTTGTTCATATCTTTTGCATGCTTAGTCCAAATTGCATGATTCTTGTTCCTGTCATTGTCTTAGATCATTCCCTAGCTGTTGTTTAAATTTTATTAGATTTGGATGTGATTTGCTGTTGGAGTTTATTTGGTGTTCTTCGTTCTTATTTGCTTATCGCCTTTTCGCGTTAGGTTCCGAAGATAATTTTATTAATCTTGATATTGAGCCACAAAGACCATCGATCCTCGACTTCACCGAAGCAAGCAGATGTAGCATTCATTTGATCATATTGTTCCTACTATTTTCAAATTCTAATATGTTGTTTGCAAATTCTATGTATGCATTGCTATGTTGTTTTAAATTATTGTCGATAGCTGGCCTACTAGATGCATTATCAGTAGGAAATGTTTAATCCTCTACTACTGAGCCTAGGATTACTTGCTGTGATTTTGGGTTCGCTGGATGAACCCTTGTCACTTAGTAGTTTACGTGTCATTATGCTTAGCCATGCTTAGTTATCGGTAGAAATAGGCGGTTATCGACTTGTCGATAACTTTGATCACACAAACTGTTATGATATGTATATTTCAGCCTTGTGCTTTGTCTAAATTGCAAAACTAAAACTGAAAATGAAAACAATTTAGACTTGGGCACAATGGTATGATGGTGTGATCTTTTTGGGTGTGAATGGAATGGTGCCCGGGTCAATTAAGGACCGAGCTACTTGTTACACCAAACCAAGCATTTGTGCGTGCTAACCACACTAGAGGGATATGGGACCTCTCTTAGCTGAGTACTTTGGGCTGTGTTAATTAATGAGTCGCGTGGTGGGTTGCATATTTGATTATATGCAACATGGACACGTTTGTAGGGAGGGGAACACCGCCGAGGGCGGTGTGTCTGCTCCACGATGGGTCCTTGTGATCCATATTTCGTCGACAGATCACTAAGGATTAACCCCATACGTGCGTCTCTTGATTAGCATGTTCCATTGGAAAGGGTTCAGAGGACTTAGCCGTGTCTAAGCATACCAAAGGAAGTGTGCTTAATAGCTTGGCAAAAGGCGGTCTCAAGTGTGGGTACATTGGTACACCCTCGCAGGATTAAAACTATTCGAATAGCCTCGCCCTAGGTTATGGACACGCTTGGGGAAGTCTTTCAAGAGTTAGACTACAACCTTTTATAATTAAAACTTGATGGTGGTATGAATCGTGATTCATGCTATGTTGTGGTGGCTTTTGGGAAAGTCACTTCTAGGTGGATACTTGTTACTTATGTTTACTCTGTTATTTAAATGCTTAAAAACAGATTTTACAAACCATTGCTCAATCTATTACAATATTGCAAATGAAACTTGCTTTATGCGTCCAAAGAACCATATAACCACATTCCTTTGAATACAGCCTTTCATGTAGCTATGTATGGCTTGGTTACTCGTAAGTCTTGCGAGTACATTTTTGTACTCACCGCATTGCTTGTGTTGTGCAGAGGATGATAGTGAGTCCGATGGACCTCACTTTTGTGAGTTGTGTTGTGGCAGTTTAAGGGGCGATTAGCTTATGCCCTGGCCGGTTGCCCTGTGGTGTTATGTGGCTAATCGGTCGTCTTTTGGTTTAAGCCATCTTATGGCAACTTTTTCTTCCGCTGTTACTTATTTGATACTTATGTCATTTGGCCGGTCGGTTGTCCTGTAATAACTTATATTATGTATGTCTTTTGGTAGATTTGTTATATTCTGTTGTATGGAAATGATGCATGCTTTGTTTTGATGTATGTGTGCTGCTTATTCTGGAAGGCACATGTTCATCGAGACGCGGATTATTCTATTTGTGATACTAGAACCAGTGGAAGGTTAAGTATTACAAGTTTAATAAACCGGGGTCTCACAGGCCGTCTTCCCCGCGTCATCTTCCTCGGGTCCGTCGCGAGCTTCGTTGTCGAGCTGCCCGACCGCCTCGCACCTCCGCGGCCCGCGGGTAGCTCCTGGTAGCCCCTAGATGCTCGTGCACCGCTTGAATGGACCGCCGCGGAGCTCTTTGTTGCTTGTCGCCGCCGCCGCCTTTACCGCCGCCGCCGCCGCTCTGCGCCGCTCTGGTCCACCACCGTCGGTGTGGGTGGTACCAGAGGGTGCGCAATGCTATTGCGCACCCATTTCTAGCATTCTCTCGCACCACCGTGCCTTTGGTCGCCGGCGCTTTGCCGATGAAGCCATCGGGCTCGTTGCCGGACGCGCCAGGTGCGTGCGCGATGTGGCCCGATGTGCGTCGTCCGTCCGTAGATCTACGGTCAAGATTTCGTTAGATCTGCGATGTGCACTGTATCGCGTTGCTTGTGAGCCGTCCATCTTGAGATCGACGGTCCACAACCGGTGTTCCGCCACACGCGCTTTCAAACGCCGGCCGTGGTTCCTCGATCGTTGGATCAAGATCGCGCCCACGCTTGCTACCTCTCGCGCGCGCGAGCGCCAGGTTCTCGGTTGCTCGCGCCGTCCGATCGAGATCAACGGCTCTCAATCGCCCACGCCTCCGGTGTTAGGAAAATCCCGAAAATGCTAAGTCCAAAATCAAGAACTTTAGGGTCTTGTCATTTTTGTATCTCTGTAACTATAGATCCAAATTAGATGATTCCAATTTTGTTAGCTTCCTTATACCTTGAACTTAAATAGAAAAATAATTGTAGACCATGATCAAATCTGGAAAACCATTTTCAAAAATAGTAAACGAGTGAACTTAATACTGTTTTTCAGAACTTTTAGCAAACTTGTAAAATGCATAACTTTTAATCTATAGCTGATTTTTTGTATGAATCCAATTGGATTAGCTTCCACTGATAGTGTATTTGCTAGGAAAACTGGTTTCACAAATTTTACTGTTTTTTAAAAATCATAAGGATCATATTTTAGTGTAATACCCTAAAACAATTTAGACAAATCATAACTCTTTCAATATAACCCCAAATGACCTGAAATTTTATATGGCTTATCACTATACCAGTAGGTAGCTACCATAAAAGTTTCAGCTTCAAAATCTTTCTAGAAAATATTTTTGCTACAGTACCTAATTATGGCCGAAAATAGGTTTTTAAGGAATATCTTTTGCACCACAAATCCAAATTAGGTTTTTCCAGTTTCTACGACTAGGTATATTCGTATTTTACCTTGTGTATAAATTTCACGCATTTGGATAAATTTTGCTTGCTCTTTGTTTAAGTGTTGCTCGTCTTATTGGTTGTTTTCGCTCTTTCGCTTAGGCTTCGACATTTGCGGTAACCCCGAGAACGATCCTCCGCAACAGCTTGAGCAACAGCAAGCAGGCAAGCAGTTTGATCATTTCCCATTTGATCCCATTACTTTTAAAGTCTAATATGTTGTTTAACTTCTATGTATGCATTGCTATTTTGTTGTTAAATTGATTAGTTAGACCTCTAGTTGCATAATCTGAGGTAAATGATTATCCTCTACTACCCGAGCCTAGGTTATTTGTCTGTGATTAGAGTTCATTGATGAGCTCTTGTCACTTAGTAGATTTCAATAAATATTGCTTAGCCATGCCTAGTATCGGTAGTATTGGGCGATCATCGACTTAGTCGGTGATCTTGATCACACAAATGCTATTATTATTCCATTATGTCCAACCCTTGTGTTTTACCATTTTGCAAATCAAAAACGAAAACAAAAATTATGTCTTGGCTTGGGCACAATGGTATGTTGGGTGATCTGTTGGGTGTGATTGAATGGTGCCTAAGTCCCTAAGGACCGAGTTACTTGTGCCATTGATCCAAGCAATTATTGCGTACAACCACACGAGGGGATATGGAACCTCTCTTGACTAAGTACTGGGAGGTGTTAATTATGAGTTGGTCGGTGGGTGTGTTCCTGTGTGTGTGTGTTTGTGGTGTTTGAGGGGAGCATTAGCGCACCGGTTAGGTCGCCTAATGTGTCTTTCTCCCGTGGGTTGCGGCTCTTAATTAGCATCGCCCATTGGAAAGCGCCTTGTTAGACTTAGCCATGCCCGCATACCAAAGGAAGTGTGCTAACCGTGGCCGGTGGAAAGGCGGTCTATCGTGTGGGTACATTGGTACACCCCGCAGGTTAAAACTATTCGAATAGCCTCGCCCTAGGTTATGGACACGCTTGGTTATTTCCCACAAGAACTAGACTACAACCTTTTAAAAACTTAAACTTGACATGGGTGGTATGAAGGGTACTTCATGCTATTGTTGTGGTGACTATGGGTTAGTCCCTTCTAGGTTGGTGTTGTCATCTATCTATTGTTATAATTGTCTCTCTTTATTTGAACAATAAAAGTTAATTGCAAACTTGCTTTGAATCTATTACCTTATTGCAAATGAAAACTTGCTTTATGTCAAAATAAGTCCAGAGCCTCATCCACTTAAATAAAGCTTGCATGTAGTTAATTATAGTTCTCGTTATCTCACACGTTGTCTTGCGAGTACAAAAACAAGTTTTGTACTCATCCGCTTGCTTAATATTAATTGTTGCAGAGGAAGAAGGTGAGCCCCAAGGGCCTCACTTTTGTGAGTCGTGTTATGCGCTATTTGGGACGATTAGCTTGGCGGTCCGGTTGGTTGCCTTGTGGGTAAAGGCACACCGATTGGCTTTTGTTTATCGCCATCTTATGGCCATTTTGCTTCCACTGTGTATTTACTTATTTGTATGACTTTTGGCCAGTCGGCCTCTCTTTGTAATAACTCTCTTTATATTATCTATGTCTTTCGCTTGTTGGTTTTGCTTCGCTCTATGTGTATGAATGGAATTGATGCATGATTTTGTAACGGTGTGTATACTGCACTCGGGAAGTATACATATCTCGAGGCTTGGTTTATTTGATTTGTACCGTTAGGACCAAGTGGATGGTTAAACAAGACATTTCTAATAAACAGGGGTCCTCACAAAGTTGGTATCAGAGCCATTCCAACCGTAGTAACCCAAGCTTGGTCGTCCTTAGGATATTTTGAAAACGTTATTTTCAAAGTATCAAATAATTTATGAAAGCTTAAGTAAATTCTCAGATTTTATTCCTAGCCTATCTTAGCTTTCTATCTCATCTTGCTCTAATTTGAGTTTTAAAGAGTTGTTTCCCTTTCCTTCTTCCAAAAAGGTAGTCATTATCGTTTAAATTGGGTTTTGGGAACCAATGAGTTTGGCAAATTGAAGTGTTAGCTGCCCTCTACAAGGTTTTGAAGCTTCTGAAGTTGAAGATTTCAATTAGGAGGCTTGGATGCGAAATCTGGACAGCGAGCATTCGATTTCCGGACAGCAAGCTCAAAGGTTCTAAATAGGGTAGAAAATGAGAGGTTAATCAATTAAAACTTGTGGGAACAAAAGGGTAAGATGTGATACTAGTTAGCTAAGTATCTAACACTTATTTCGCTAGTTTAACTTTGCTCTCGAGTAGTGTTAGACTTGTTGTAGTGTGCTGAAATTTTTATCTTCTCACACTATTACTCGTTCATTCAATACGGGTTAATGGCATTGAGAAGTTGAGCTTGGTTTGGAGTTTCCTGGCTGTTTTGGAGCTTCTTTGGAAACATTTAAAGTTTGTATACTTGCTGTTTTTGGCTTTCGGTTATGGTGATATCTTATTCCCCTAATCGTTAGCTTTTCGTTTTCATCAACTTCTAGTATTAGTGCTTTGGTTTCTAACCTAATTTTCTTGAACCAAGATGGCTGGAGGTACTCGTAGCGGCCGTGGTCAGCAGCCTGGTTTGGATGAGGAGCTCCCGCCTCCTCCGACCATGGCCGAGGTCCTTCTTCGATCGAGCGCAACTGCTCAGAGGACAGGAGGGTCTCGCTGGATGTTATTGCGCGCAACACCTCCGCCCTTGCCGAGCCTCGTGATCCGGCAGGGGCGGACATCGCCTCGTGGGGTTTGGTGAGTTTCTTCGCACTCGCCCCCACGTTCTCCGTGTCCGAGGACCCATTGACGCGGATGACCGCTACGCAAAGTTGAGCGAAGCTCGACGTTGCTCGCGTTCGACCAGACAGGCACTCTTTGCCTCCCATCACCGCAGGCAGACTCTCGGTGGGAGAACTTTGGCTATGCAGCCCGCCGCCACACCGCTCTCTGGGATGAGTTCCGGACGGCGTTCGTCAAGCTCACATCCCCGCCGCTTGATGAAGTCAAGAAGAAGGAGTTTCGCGCCAAGCAAGGGCGTAAGTCGGTGATGGAGTACTGCACGAAGTTCAACCACTTGGCTCGTTATGCTCCATCCGAGGTGGCCACCGATGAGGCCAAGCAGAGAAGTTCATGGAGGGCTTGTCCGAGGAGTTGCAAGACAAGCTCTCCATTGTGGACTTTCTTCGACTTTCGTGCCTTGGTGGACAAGGCCATTGTTGCCGAGCACAAGGCGAAGGCGCTGGCGAGTCCCGCAGCGCAAGTGGAGGCCCAATGTCCGCACAGCCGGCCTCCCGCCTCGTGTCGGGCCTACCCCAGGCCCGCTCGTGGCTTCACTACCACCGAGGCCGCCAAGACCGCTCCACGCCCTCCGCAGCCGTGCCCGGGCCACGGCGCCGCGAACCAGCAGGTGGCCCCGCAATCCGGCCGCCGGGTCACTTGCTTTTCATGCAACGGAGGGGCATTATGCCAATAGTTGCCCTAACAGATCGAGCGCCCTCGCCCTAATGGAGGACGCGGCGGGAGGTGGTCCTCCTAGGATAAGAAGGTTGTCCCCGCTACCCAAGGCGTGGGTAGTGGCCGCCAACCTCATCTCCGCGAGGAGGCACAAGAGGCACCCGACGCCGTGTTGGGTACCCTTTCTGCTAACTCTTTCCCCGCTACGCTTTGTTTGATTCAGCGCATCTCATTCGTTTGTTTCGAGTCTTTTCTGTCTTGTGGGAGGTCTTCTTTACTCCATTGTTGGTCCCATCGCTCATTCGCTCTCCGGTTCGGAGTTGAGAGCCGAGTCCGAGTGTAGGGATGTCCTGTTGAGATAGAAGGGTAGGATTCTTGGCAAACCTTATCCTCCTTCGATCGGCGAGCTTAGATGTAATCCTAGGCATGGATTGGTTGTCTCAAAGACATGGGACAAATTGATTGCGCTAGGAGGCTCATCTACCTCACCACCCTTCCGCGGCAGTTAGTTCGCGAAGGCCGCAGGTCCGCATCTCTTCGCGCCGGCGAAGCCACTCCAGATATTAGTGAAGTCCCAGTGGTATGTGACTTTGTTGATGTCTTCCCGACGACCTTCCGTGGATGCCACCAGCTCGAGACCTCGAGTTTGTCATTGAGTTGGTTCCTGCATCGCCCGATTTCAAGAGGCCTTACCGGATGGACCCAATTGAGTTGGTGGAGTTGAAGAAGCAATGGGTGAGCTTGGGAGAAGGGTTTCATCCGCCTAGCTCATCTCCTTGGGGATGCTCAGCAATCTTTGTCCCGAAAAAGGACAAGACGCTGCAGATGTGCGTTGATTACCGCCCACTTAATGAAGTCACGGAAAGAACAAGTACCCTTTGCCCCGTATCGATGACCTCTTCGATCAATTAACTGGGCTCGAGTCTTCTCCAAGATTGATTTGAGAGTGGATATCATCAAGTTCGGATTCGACCGAGGATATCCCAAAGACGGCTTTTTCTACTCGTTATGGCTTGTACGAGTATACCGTCATGTCTTTCGCTTAACCAATGCTCCGCCTTGTTCATGAACCTCATGAATTCGTGTTCATGGAGTATTTGGATAGGTTCGTTGTGGTCTTCATCGATGATATCCTTATCTACTCCAAGAGCGATGAGGAACACACCGAGCATTTGAGGCTTGTGTTGGGCAAGCTTCACGAGCACAAAGCCGTATGCGGTTCAGCAAGTGCGCATTCGTTGAATGAAGTAGCCTTCTTAGGCCATATTCTTTCGGCAGGAGGCGTAGCCGTGGATCCTAGCAAGATCGCAACGTGCTTTCTCGAGTCACCACTTCGCACCGAAGTTCGGAGTTTTCTTGGTTTAGCGGGATATTATCGCCGCTTATCGAGAACTTCTCCAAGATAGCGGCCGATGACGGAGTTGCTCAAGAAGGACAAGAAGTTCTCGTGGTCCGCTGATTGCGAGGAAAGTTTCCAAGCGCTTAAGAAGCGATTGACCACCGCTCCCGCTCTTGTTCTCCCGATGTCCGCCGGCTTCGATATCTTTTGTGACGCTCTCGCCGAGGCCTCGGTTGTGTCCTTATGCAAGAAGGCAAGGTAGTGGCCTATGCATCAAGGCAATTGAGACCTCATGAACTCAACTATCCTACCCATGACTTGGAGTTAGCCGTGATCCATGCCCTTAAGATTTGGCGACATTACCTAATCAGAATCGTTGTGAAGTGTATTCGATCACAAAAGCTTAAAGTATTTGTTCACCCAACCAGATCTGAACCTCGTGCAAAGGAGATGGTTGGAGTTGATCAAAGACTATGACATGGGTATTCACTACCATCCGGCAAGGCCAATGTCGCTGCGGATGCGCTTAGTCGCAGCGCATTGCAATGCATTGTTGCTCAAGGAGCCTCAGCCCACCCTTCTGGAGGAGTTCCAGCGTCTCAACTTGGGTTTGGTTGAGCATGGTTCCCTCGCTGCCTTGGTTGTACAACCAACTTTGGTGGATCGGATCAAGTCCGCTCAGCAGTCAGATGTTGGAGTGAACCGCATCAAGGAAAATGTCAAGAATGGAACAGCCAAGTGCTTCTCCGTAGACGAGCTTGGTGTCGTGAGGTTCGGGCAACGCCTCGTGGTTCCAAAGGACATGGAGTTGCGGGATTTGATCCTCCGCGAAGCCCATGATTCTCCGTTATCCATTCATCCCGGGGCCACGAAGATGTACCAGGATCTTCGCCAGAGATTTTGGTGGACCCGAATGAAGAGGGAGATCGCAAGGTTCGTTGTCGAGCGCGACGTGTGTCGCCGTGTCAAGGCCGAGCATCGCGCTCGCGGATTGCTTCAGCCCTTGCCCATTCCGGAGTGGAAGTGGGATTCGGTCGGGATGGATTTTATCACTCGCCTACCTAGATCACCGAGGGGCAATGATGCCATTTGGGTTATCATTGACCGGCTGACGAAAGTGGCGATTTTCTTCCAATCAAGACCAAGATTTGTACGGCCACCTTGCGGAGCTCTATATCGCCAGATAGTGAGCTTGCATGGTGCCAAGACGATCATTTCGATCGTAGCTCCATCTTCACTTCCTAGCTCGCATAGCTTGCAAGAAGCTATGGGAACTTGTCTTTCTTCAAGACAAAGATATCACCCCAAACGGATGGTCGACCGAGAGGGTCAACCAAGTTTTAGAGGACATGCTTGAGCTTGTGTCCTTTCCTATGGGAAGCATTGGGAGAAGTGCTTGCCATTCGCCGAGTTTTCTTACAACAACAGCTTTCAAGCCGCCTCGGCATGGCACCATTCGAGGCCTTATACGGAGAAAGTGTAGAACCCGTTGAACTAGTCCGAGACCGGTGAAAGACCTTTCTTTGGCCCGACTCGATTAAGGAGGCCGAGTCAAGTCCACTCATTCGTGATCGCTACGCACACTCAATCCAGGCAAAAGAGCTATGCGGACCGCCGTCGTCGTGAGTTGAGCTTTGAGCCCAATGACTTCGTTTATCTCAAGGTTTCTCCTCTGAAAGGTCACCAGCGTTTTGGTGTCAAGGGCAAGTTAGATCCTCGATATGTCGGTCCATACCGTGTTATCGAGAAGAAAGGAGCTGTTGCCTACAAGTTGGAGTTGCCTGCTGCACTTGCGGGGGTACATGATGTGTTCCATGTGTCCCAGCTTAAGAAGTGCCTCCGTGTTCCAACAGAGGAAGCTCCGTTGGAAACTCTTGATGTTCAAGAGGATTTGACCTATCGCGAGCACCCTGTTCGCGTCCTTGAGGAGGCTGAGCGAAGAACAAGGAACAAGACCATCAAGTTCCTTAAAGTTCAGTGGTCAAACTATTCCGAGGACGAGGCTACTTGGGAGCGGGAAGATCGTCTCCGTGCAGACTACCCCTCTTTCTTTTCCGAGTGAACCAAATCTCGGGACGAGATTTTTGTAAGGGGGGGAGGTTTGTAACATCCCCATTTTGGCTTGTGTTTCAAATGTAATAAAATGAGGGTAAATTAAAACTTTTCCTTCATCCTTTTACTCTTGAAACTTTTCTGAAATTCTTGTAAAGAAATTTTGGGAAATTCAAAATCAAAATCCTCATTTATCTCCAGTCAAAACTTTCTGGGTGAAATCTTATATCAAACCCTTGGTAATAATTTTTCCTGGGTTCTAGGGTTGCTTGGTAACACCTCTGAATTATTTCCTAATTTTTGGAAATTATTTGAAATATTTTAGAGGCAAGTCAAACCTTGGTCAAACCTTTGAAATGACCTTCTGGAATTTCTTGAGAAAATCCCAGTGCACAAAAATCTCTGAAAATTTTATGGAAGGTTAACCCTAAGGTCAGGAAGCTCCAGTTAAAATTTCATAAATTTTGGAGTTGATTTGATGCCCCAATTAAATCCCCAAAGTTTCAGTTCAAAAATCAAACCCTAACTGGTTTGCACTCTTCCTCGGGTGCGAGTCAAACTCGGGCTCGAGCCAACTGACTCGACCGAGCCAACTAACCGCACCCGGCGCGGTCGAGCGAGCGCGCGCGTCATCAGCCGTTGGATCTCCATCGAACGGCTCTCATTCGTGTAAGCATTCGGACAACTCCGTTGCCTCTCGATTCTCACCGTTGATTTCAATCGGCGGTCGACGTTCGCCCGATGCCGTTTCAACGCGATCGCGCGCTAGCCCTTGATGCAATCGGACGGCCGCCGCCGCCGCCTTCCTCGCCGCGCGCGCCGCGCCATGGCGGAGCCGAGCATGGGTGCGCAGCGCTCGCCACCTCCGCTTTCGCTAACTCTCTGCAGCGCATTAAATGCTCGCTACCCACCGCCCGCTTAGTCGCCGCCTCAATCGCTCCCGCCGCCACGGCGCATCGCGCGGCAGCTGGAACCCGAGGCGAGCAACGGTGCTCTCTTGCTCCTCGTGCCTACTTAAGCCCCTTGTCCTCCTTTATCCTCCTTTACACACCCTTGAGCTCTCCTGCACCCACGCCCTTGTGGAGCTCCCGAGCGCCGAAATCTCCTCGCCGCCATTGTTGCCCGCGAGCTTCTTCTGAAGGCCGTGCTCCGGTGGTTCCCTGGCTCCCTCCTTGCTCCTGCACCTTCCTCTCACCTCGGTGGTGCTTAACAACCGCTCCATTTCAAGTTGCTTCAACGGAGCACCGGATTTTGGAGTTTCCCAAATCGCCGCGAGCACCCTTCTTCGTCTCGGCCACCGGTGAGTGCTCCTCTTTCTAATTCCTTTCTCGGGAGCTTCTCGTGCTCTCTGGAACCCATCGTGATGACGCGCGTGGTTGATTTTGCCCAGCCGTCTTCCCGCGTCATCTTCCTCGGTCCGTCGCGAGCTTCGCCGCCGAGTCGCCCGACCGCCTCTGCACCTCGCGCCCGCCGTAGCTCCTCGTAGCCCCTAGATGCTCGAGCACCGCTGAATGGACCGCCGCTTTTTGCCGCTTGTCGCCGTTGCCGTCTTTACCGTGCGCCGCCGCCGCGCGCCGCCTCGTCCAAGACCGCTCGGTGTGAGTGGTACGAGGGTGCGCAATGCTATTGCGCACCCATTTCGGCATTCTCGCACCACCGCGTTTTGGTCGCTCGGCGCTTTGCGGTGAAACCATCGGGCTCGTTGTCGGACGCGCAGCGCGCGCGCGCGTGGCCCGATGTGCGCCGTCCGTCCGTAGATCTACGGTCAAGATTTCGTTAGATCTGCGGCGTGCATCGTGTCACGTTGCTTGTGAGCCGCCCATCTTGAGATCGACGGTCCACGCCATTGTTCCGCCACACGCGCTGCCAAACGCGCGGCCGTGGTTCAATCGATCGTTGGATCAAGATCGCCCACGCTTGCTACCTCGCGCGGCGCGAGCGCGTGTTCCCGGTTGCTCGCGCCATCCGATCGAGATCAACGGCTCTCAATCGCCCACGCCTCCGGTGTTAGGAAAATCCCAAAATGCTAAGTCCAAAATCAAGAACTTTAGGGTCTTGTCATTTTTGTATCTCTGTAACTATAGATCCAAATTAGATGATTCCAATTTTTTTAGCTTCCTTGTACCTTGAACTTAAATAGAAAAATAATTGTAGACCATGATCAAATCTGAAAACCATTTTCAAAAATAGTAAACGAGTGAACTTAATATTTTTTTAACTTTTAGCAAACTTGTAAAATGCATAACTTTTAATCTATAGCTAATTTTTTGTATGAATCCAATTGGATTAGCTTCCACTGATAGTGTATTTGCTAGGAAAACTGGTTTCACAAATTTTACTGTTTTTTAAAAATCATAAGGATCATATTTTAGTGTAATACCCTAAAACAATTTAGACAAATCATAACTCTTTCAATATAACCCCAAATGACCTGAAATTTTATATGGCTTATCACTATACCAGTAGGTAGCTACCATAAAAGTTTCAGCTTCAAAATCTTTCTAGAAAATATTTTTGCTACAGTACCTAATTATGGCCGAAAATAGGTTTTTAAGGAATATCTTTTGCACCACAAATCCAAATTAGGTTTTTCCAGTTTCTACGACTAGGTATATTCGTATTTTACCTTGTGTATAAATTTCGTCGCATTTGGATAATTTTTGCTTGCTCTTTTGTTTAAGTGTTGCTCGTCTTATTGGTTGTTTTCGCTCTTTCGCTTAGGCTTCGACATTTGCGGTAACCCCGAGAACGATCCTCCGCAACAGCTTGAGCAACAGCAAGCAGGCAAGTAGTTTGATCATTTCTCATTTGATCCCATTACTTTTAAAGTCTAATATGTTGTTTAACTTCTATGTATGCATTGCTATTTTGTTGTTAAATTGATTAGTTAGACCTCTAGTTGCATAATCTGTAGGTAAATGATTATCCTCTACTACCTGAGCCTAGGTTATTTGCTGTGATTAGAGTTCATTGGATGAGCTCCTGTCACTTAGTAGATTTCAAATAAATATTGCTTAGCCATGCCTAGTATCGGTAGTATTGGGCGATCATCGACTTATCGGTGATCTTGATCACACAAATGCTATTATTATTCCATTATGTCCAACCCTTGTGTTTTACCATTTTGCAAATCAAAAACTGTAAACAAAAATTATATCTTGGCTTGGGCACAATGGTATGTTGGGTGATCTGTTGGGTGTGATTGGAATGGTGCCTAAGTCCCTAAGGACCGAGTTACTTGTGCCATTGATCCAAGCAATTATTGCGTGCTAACCACACGAGGGGGATATGGAACCTCTCTTGACTAAGTACTCTGGGAGGTGTTAATTATGAGCTGGTCGGTGGGTGTGTTCTGTGTGTGTGTGTTTGTGGTGTTGGAGGGAGCATTAGCGGACCGGTTAGGCTGTCTAATGTGTCTTTCTCCGTGGGTTGCGACTCTTAATTAGCATCGCCCATTGGAAAGCGTCTTGTTAGACTTAGCCATGCTCGCATACCAAAGGAAGTGTGCTAACGGTGGTGGTGGAAAGGCGGTCTATCGTGTGGGTACATTGGTACACCCCCGCAGGTTAAAACTATTCGAATAGCCTCGCCCTAGGTTATGGACACGCTTGGTTATTTCCCACAAGAACTAGACTACAACATTTTAAAAACTTAAACTTGACATGGGTGGTATGAAGGGTACTTCATGCTATTGTTGTGGTGACTATGGGTTAGTCACTTCTATGTTGGTGTTGTCATCTATCTATTGTTATAATTGTCTCTCTTTATTTGAACAATAAAAGTTATTTGCAAACTTGCTTTGAATCTATTACCTTATTGCAAATGAAAACTTGCTTTATGTGAAAATAAGTCCAGAGCCTCATCCACTTAAATAAAGCTTGCATGTAGTTAATTATAGTTCGTTATCTCACACGTCAGTTTTGCGAGTACAAAAACAAGTTTTGTACTCATCCGCTTGCTTAATATTAATTGTTGTAGAGGAAGAAGGTGAGCCCCAAGGGCCTCACTTTTGTGAGTCGTGTTATGCGCTGCTTGGGACGATTAGCTTGGCGGTCCGGTTGGTTGCCTTGTGGGTAAAGGCACACCGATTGACTTTTGTTTATCGCCATCTTATGGCCATTTTGCTTCATGTGTATTTACTTATTTGTATGACTTTTGGGTGGTCGGCCTCTCTTTTGTAATAACTCTCTTTATATTATCTATGTCTTTCGCTTGTTGGTTTTGCTTCGCTCTATGTGTATGAATGGAATTGATGCATGATTTTGTAACGGTGTGTATACTGCACTCAGGAAGTATACATATCTCGAGGCTTGGTTTATTTGATTTGTACCGTTAGGACAAAGTGGATGGTTAAACAAGACAAGCCTAATAAACCGGGTCCTCACACGCCCGATCCGGCCGCGCCCCACATCTCACCCCTCCCACATCCGCGCTGGGCCGCGCCCACGCGCCCGCCTCCGCCCCATGCCTACACTCGCCTCGCCCCACGCCCGCGCCACCACGCCCCATGCCCACGCGCCGCTCCCCTTCGCCCCTGCGCTAGGCCCCCTTCCCTCCGCCCTCATGCCCGGACCCTCCTCGTCATGGAAAAGCCAAGAGAAAAATTGGAAACCACTCCCCAACCAGTTCATCCCCCTCGCGTCCTCACATGGCAACTCCACGTCTCCACGGCCAATCCGAACCCATCAACAACTGCCCCTGCTTCTCCTACCCCTGTTCTGACTCGCGCCCCATTTCGATCTCGCCGTCTCCGCCGATTCCGGCTCATACGACTCCCTCCGTGTCCACCGCACCCGCTCCTGATTCGAGCCCCTGCCCGCACTCCCTCCCCACTTCCTGCGCGGTTCTTGTGTGCTTTTGGTGGTGTCTTGCGATTATAGAACGGTCTCGCATTTCTTGGACAATCTTGTGACTCTGGTTCTTGCTGCGCGGTCTCGCCATGGGGAAGAGTAAGTTTCTCTCCGCGTCGTTTGCTTGGTGTTCTTTTTTCTTGGTGGGTTGCGGTGGTGCTTGGTTTTGAGCGTTGATTTTGATTTGGGGGCGTGGGTTCTGTAGGTAAGAAGAGCAAGGTCCGCGGCGGTGGCGGGGACGACCTGTTGGACAGTAGCGACGCCGACAGCGTGGCCTCGTCGTCTACGACGCTGTTGGATCTCTCCCTTTTTAGTTCTTAGTTGTTTGCAGCTTACCTCGAGCTTTTGGTTTAGTTTGCAAATTATCATTGCTACAAACTTATGACATGGTGATTGGTAAGCGGTAGTATCCTGTTGCTCATATTATGGTTGCTGAGTTATCGAGTAGTGGATAGTGTTGTTGCAGTTGATGAGGTTGCTTTTTCCTTGATTCTTGGCGGATTTTTATGTGCTTGGATGGGTGACAGTCATTAGTGACTCCAACTGATGTTTTTTCCTTTCGTAATTGCCTATCGTTATTCACATGGATAGCAGAAGAAATGCCCCGCAGCTTTTGATTAGTTGTAGCGAGGTTTCCTTCCGTGCATTAACTTTGTTGAACCTTTGGTATATATAACACAATGTTATTGCTCCATGGAGTATTGCTTTTGCTATTGAAAGTGGGCGGCAATTTGCAATTTGATGTTGATTCAGTGTTACCTTAATGAATGTTGTCGTTTTGCCAAGTATATACATATGCCTTCATGGAATCTCATTATTTCTGTGGATTCTAAAAAAGGTTTATTTTCCAATTCCACTTTGTGAGCGTGTTCCTATCCAATGAGATGCATTTCTCTTTGTTTTTCTTGTTGTTAGCAAGGTTCCAATGACAAGAAAGCTCTGTAAAAATTAATTTACTGAGTACTACCTTGTGTTGTGTACAATGTTTATCAGTCCATGTCATCATTGATGATGCTTGCTGCAGTAAAAAGGTGTTGCATTTTGTGCCAATGCTTACAACCTGCAATCTTTCATTTTGATTGCAATGTCAAACTAATGAAATAGGTCACATCACATATTGTCATGAACTGAGTTGTAGGACTTACATAAATTAGTTTGAAACCTTGTTTGTTCTTGTGGCCGTAGCTTAACATGTATAATTCTAGAACTCTACTCAAATAAAGAACTCTACTCGAATAATCATAGCAATAGCATGGATAGGCTGGACTATAAAATCTGAAGGGGTGTCAATACTGTATTTTCCTATCTTTTCTGGAAATTTTTAGTGTTTGCCTAACTACTTCAGTGTTATGAACTAAGTTAATTTTCTAGAAGAACAACCTCTGCTAGAGGTAACCAGATTACCTTTTAAAATGAGGAATATCCGATGTAGAACTTTTGATTGTTGATGCTTTTTTTGCCTCGGCAATCCTTCAGCCGGCCTCTCGAAAAAGTGTTGATTTTTTTTATGGATTACTACTTATCAGTTGAGTTGATCACTCTTTCCTGTTGCTTTCAAGATCATTATCGTTGTCAAACTTGATATTATGCAAAGTGAGCGCCATAATCGGGAGCCCCAAAATCTATGTGGCGAAAAGCCTAAGTAAGGAACAGGGCCCTAACTTGCCGGCCAATGCTGCTCAAACTAATAGTGGAACCTATTCCATTTCCAGCGGCCCAGGCATGCTGGGGTCCTCCATTGCTCCAAGGGCAGAGCAGGTTGCTATCAACCTATCATATGGTGGACCCTATAATGGTGTTCAAGGCACAGTGGGCTCTTCTATTGGTCGGACGGTAGAACCTGGTCCTAACAATGTGTTGCTGCAGGAGGGACATATCTATACTCTCAGTCGATTCCTCGTGTGCGCCAACAAAGTAAATACCGATCAGTACATAGCACATACATGATATAACTTACTACACTCAAATAAAAGAGATGTTCCATATGCCAGACAACTTCCCCACATATGCATACAGTCTTATATTGTTTCCTGATCTGCCTAACTATGTGGATGAAAATAGACCCTTTCTTGATAAGGCCCTACACGATGCACTTACTAAAGTGTCGTTTCATTGTTTCCTAACTTCAAACTTCCTATTTAAGACGTTCTCTTAACCAAATATCTTACTGTATTACTATTTTGCAGATGTATTGGGCGTAATCGTGAGCGTTTCTAATGCTGCAACTATTCAGACGACAAGCCAGAACTTCCCTGCTGTCAAAAGAGTCATCGTGCTACGAGATGCAAGTTGTAACTACTACATCTCCTTTATGTTCAGATATATAGAATATCCTACTGTATTATACATATTAAATTCCTTTACTACCTCATTAATCGATTGTTTTTTCCATGTTTAGCAACCATGAAATTAATCTAACACTATGGGGCCAACGAGCAACAGAGTTTGATGCTGATTATGTGTATCAGGCTGGCCAAACAAAACCAATAACGGCTCTTTTTGTGGGTGTCCTTATGAAAAGATATGGACGTTAGTCCTCTATCACCCTCAATTTTGCTCCTCACGCATCAGCTGCACATATTAAGTCCTTTACTTGTTCGCTAGCCGTTTGTACGTATTTCCTGACATAGTATTTCCCATTCATGTAGTATAAATCCAACTTCCTTCAGCAAATAAGCCAACCTGTAGTAGTACACATTACACGCTTTATATACAGCATGACCTATTTCGATACGCCTTTTCCCCTCTTTCTCTCTGCTGCTGCTCTGTACATTGAAAATAGCTTTCGTAATTATTCTGCTATTTCTGCTCTCTCTCTCTCTCTCTTCACCTATTCATACAGCTCACGCCACTAAGGTTCACTACCTATACTATTGCTCTCTGAAAAAAAAACTACCTTCTTAGTTATTTAACTATTTACTAAATGCATCTATAGTTATTAATATATTTATATATATTTGTGCTTTATAAGATAACAAAGCCTTACTATGAAACTCCTTAGATTGCTCCTACAATAACATCATTGATTAGTTTCTTACAACTACTGTTCAACAGCTTTAGTAAGACACTATTGTAAAAATTTAGCGCATTATGCTACTTTGTATAATACTGTATGGTCACTTCAGCTTCATTTTTCTGCTTAATAGGTTCGTGCCATACACACAACATTTATCTTTTAAATAGTGTTGTCTCTATTTCTCCCCTCAGAATAGTGCCACTCTCATACAGCAAATAGGCTGACCTATAATAGCACATATCCTACAGTGCTGATCTAATACCTACAGAAATAACATCATTTTTTTTTCAACTGGCAGACTTAGCTCCTACTTCATGTGGACTGTGATAGTAACAAGTGCTTGTCCACATGATTTTGTCTGTAAGTATTAGGAGCAATCGCCAAAAAAAAAATTCGTGTTATAATTTTCGTTTTCGTACTAAGTCTGAAATGCCATGATTTGATAGGCGAAGAGGCTGTTGTAACATTTGTAGTCACCAATATCATATCTCCTTATGAAGTATTGAAAAGTTTGCTTATCTGAGTAATGATGTTTTACTTTAGATGGATATACGTGAGTTCCTCAATGCTCCAAATGGAGCATCACATCCTGCTGTTGCTGGCAATGGAAGATAGGAGGCAGATTCTCCTCAGTCCCCACTTGGTGGCAAGACGGTATGCATATGCTCAATCTTCTTGCTCAATCTTCTTTTGGAGTTTATTGTCGGTTACTCGGTTTCCTTTTTTCCTTTTGAAAATCCACAAGGTTTTCTGCCATGTATGATATCACAACAGAAACATAAAGGACGCAAAAATTGCAAAAAATGAACATTTGGTGTTCCCGCCTTCTCTTTTCTTCTGTTATAGGACCTTTGCTCAGTTAGAGAACATGATCACACTTTGATTTCTTTGTGGTTCCTTCTGCCAGGACGACTTTGAATTGCCCTTTCACATGGCTAGAGACCAGATAAAAGTGAGTTTGCGAACCAAAAAGCCTTCAATAAAGGTAGGAACTACTGAATAGACGCTGATATCCTCTTATAATTAATGTTTCGGTACGCAAATTGTTATAGTTGATTCACTGTGTTCTTTTTCAAATTTTCAAAGTATGAGATGGCACCCGCTTCCTGTTTGTTCCATCTGGTTTGTTTGCTTTGCTTTGCGTGCTTACGCTGTGGAAGCCGGGTACTCTGGTTTGATGTTTAGATGCCGTCTGATGCAAGTTTTTTAAGAGTAGTGATTCAAGGCAAACTTGAGAGTCAGTGATACAAGATTATATATGCTTTTGTATTCTTGTTTGTTGCGTTGTTCTCAGTATTCTGATTGGATGTGTACATGTGTTCTTTTGTAATACAATAGCGTCTAAACATCCCATATACTTTTGTAATCTTGTTTGTTGCGGTGTTTTCAGTATTCTTGCAGTATGTCCTCTATATACTCATTTATGTGTTGCCCAGAATGTCATAGTTAACTATGAGATGTTCTTTTGTTAGATGATGTTGCACTCTATTATGAGATCTGAGTAATTGTGCTTTCTATTATGCGATCTGAATAATCATACTGTGCAAATATCATTATTAAAGTGTCTCGGCGTGCAAATGCGCGCGCAGGGCTACTAGTTATATATTATAGTGGGGGGATTCCCAGCAAATCCATTGGGCCACGTCGTCCTTTAATCTAGAGCTGTTGGATAGTGCCATCCTCATCTCCTCAGTCATCGGATGCTAGACCAAACCAGTCAGAGCCGTTGGATCGAATCACGTGGGAGAGAACAGCACTCTTCCCTTCCCCTTCTTTCTCTCTTCCGGCTCGAATCCTCTTGACCACCGTTCCCTCCAATCTTTCTATATAAAAGGAGGCTGCAATGGGGCCTTCTGAGAGTCGCTACGTCACTGTTTTTATTTGCTTCGTTCGATCTCCTCGTCGTTTGTTGCACGTCGTTCGATCGTTGTCTGATGCTCGCGTCTTCTCATCGTGAGGTGGCATCGTTGGGTTTGGTTTGGTTGACGTGCGCCGTCTGATCGGGCGAGCGATGCACTCGGATGCTGGGTTCGCTGTTGTGTTCCTTCGGTTGTAGCCTTCTCCGTCCGGGTGACCACGTGTGTGCGCCGGCTCATCTTTGGTTGCCACGCTGCCGCCTGGGCTTGGCGCATGCCCGCGGCGAGGCCCATTGCTTGCCGCGTGTCTTCCTTACTCTACGCCTCCATACCAAGCTTGACTTCATAATGCACATACAGTTTGTACGCGTTCGTGTTCGCCTAGGGAGCTCGACTCTCTCGCTTTCTTCCTTTACTCGTCCGCCGGTTGGCCTCTCCGTTTCGATTGCTCGCCCTTGTTGTTCTTGGTTGGATATATCCTTCTTTCGAGTAGATTTTTTATTCATCTTCCCATGTTTATTTTGCACCCCTTTTCTTGGAATCCTTCTGGGAAAAGATTTGTGCATTTTCTTATTCCTTGGAACCATAGAGCCTTAGGATTTTGAGGTTTTCTGATTTTAAAGGTAAAAACATGGACTTTTGGAGAGTTTTTGTGTGAAATTGTAAGAAGATAGGCGTTCTGGTTGTTTTCTATTCAGGATTTATCAGTCTGCATACAGTTGTTCGCGAATTTCGATTTAATTATTAGTGAGTTCGTTTGAAATGTCTCTTTTTTGAGGGCCATCTCGATGTAATTCTTAGGTGGATATGGAATCCTCTGCGGCAGTGATCGGAAAGGTTGTGTAGCTTTTAGGTTCTTCAAGCGTTGGGAGAGATGTGTAGTTGATTATTTAGCTGTTGGGATTTATCTCTTGTATTGCTCATTACATGCTATGGTGGTCCATCCAGGTACAAAAGGAATGGCTTGCTACTGATGCTGAAGACAAACAACACCATCAAGACGGTGTTGCAACATTGGTAGGAGAACGCGGGTGATGGACTCTTTGATGTGGTGTTCACTTTTGTGGAGAAGGTCTTCTACTTGGTCCTCGAAGGTATTATGTTCGTCGCATTGCCTCGCTCACATGATTTCGTTCAGAAATTTCTGTCACCCAAAGTTGCAGCATAACAAATTTCATGGTCATGTAAGCATTAGCGATGTGAAGATTGTATTTGTTTGTGGTGTAGATCTCGATTCCCACGAACAAAGGTTGATATAGACCGTGCTGATAATCGATATCGATGTCAAAGATAATCATGAAGAAGCTGGTGTAGGGGCAAAGCTTGCTTTATATTTGTGCTAGAGGGTATACGACTACTGCAACATGTATATGGTTGTGATATGAAGCCAAATTATTGTCATGAAATTTCCATTGTTGTTACTGAAGAAACAATTTGGTTATTTCTTATTGATCAAACAGGGCAAATGAGCAGAGTCGTTAATGAGCTGGATTCCATTCATTTCTTCATTAAAAAGGCATCAGAAATGGTGAAAATATTGGTAGGCAGATAAGCACGCCTCTCATTTTTTTGGTTCTATTTGTCAACTCTGTTGTTATTTATTGTTACTTTCTTAAATATAGGTTGCAACTGATCGCTGCGTCATAGCCTTGTTTTTTTCTCATTGTTGCTAGAGTCATAGAAAAAATAATCGTTAAGGTGAGTGCTTAGCTTCTTCCTAGATTTGCTTAGTTGACAGTTACTTTTGTTCATGACATATATGCAGTGTGAGTATGTGGCCAGGCCTAATGTCTTGGAAATTGTACACTTGGAGCCTTTAACGTAATTTTGCCACTCTGGCCCTTTTTGGTTGTGTGGTTTGATGTCAGGTTTACAGAAGTCAGTGGGAAATGAATTCTTCCTCAAATGGCATTTTGTTATCGTAGGAGATGAAGTCGACAAATTAAGTAGTTCATGGTTGTTAACTTGTTATCACTCTGCTCCGCGGAACAAACACTTTCATACATTAGTTCATTAAATATAAAAACAACAAGGCTTGGAGATTAGATCAGTCAAACCATTTGTGCTTCGGTTTACCCATTCCTTGCGTAAACAACCCTTATCATTGCTTCCATTTCCATCACCGTTCTTTGGTCAAGTGGAACAAAATACTTTTGTATCGTGGTTTACTAAACATAGACACCATAAGGCTAGATGACGAGATGGAACAACTGTCCGTGCATCCTAATTTTGTTGGGATGTTTCTCTTCCCCACCTAAATCTAATGGAACCCGGACCATCTTATGCCAACAGTTTCATTGATTCAATATCAGGAAGAGGGATTACTCTCTGCATCAAAAAAAGGCACTGCCTGATTCAGGGGTATCAAGGGAGGAAATTAACTATATGAATGCCCATGCAACATGTAGACAATTTGGTGATTTACAAGAGTACGAAGCTATTGTTGGTTGTTTTGGCCAGAACCCCAGCTATATTACTTGATGTCAATGTGACAACAGAGTGTTTGGATAGCAAAGGCAAAAAAATAAATCCAGGTATATTATATTCACTAATATGTTCAACGATTCACGTATGTTTCCCATTTTACCAAAAAAAAATGATCTCTATACTATTTCTTCATACAGTTTTCCAATTGATTTACTTATGTTCTGTTTTTCCTACAGCAGCACCTACCGAATATAATTGTATGGTGCAGCGTATGTCTTGCTTGACGTTTACACGCTTATGCTATAGTCTGTAGCGACTGCGTACAGCACGTGTCGTACAGCACGCCTTCTATATCTCCATAGGTTCTATCTCCGTCATTTCCTCTCTTGGTTACAGTCGTATTTTAACTCCGCGCGCCTTGACTCCGCGCGCCAAGGCGCGCGCGGGTTACTAGTCTCCATCAATTCTCTCCTCGCCGCCCCTCGTCTTCCACAATGCCACCACCTCCACCTCCCTAGCACCGCGACCTCCTCTACCTTGCGATGTCTCCTCCTCTCCCCCATGATACCACCTTCCCCGTGTCGTACGATGCGATTCTAGGGTTTGGACGGCCGAATCCCCCCTTATCGTCGCTCAATCCAGCTCGCCACCGGTCGATTCCACCGCCGCCGTCGATGAATTGACTTCCCCACCGTCGGATCCGCATCCTCGCCATCGAGTAAGCCTTTCCCTCCGCCCCCGCATCCTCCTTGCACCCGCCACTCGTGCCGTCCCTGCCATGGCTCACCTCCTCTCGCTCTCGCAGCTCCTCGCCCTCCTATCTGCCACCACCGCTCGCGTGCCCCATCCCTCCACCCACCATAGCTACCCGCCTCCTCCGGTCTCCCACCGATGCAGCCTCCCATCTCCCGCACTCGCCTCCGTCTCCTCGCTTGTGTTCACACGCGACCACAGCCATCGTCCACCCCCATGATGCACTAAAGATATGCATTCTATATTTTCTAGCCATGACAGGCCACACAAATTTTTGAAGTTTAGGATTTGTTTTATATAAGGAGGCATTACAGTTTCTAGGTTCAGTATTGAGTTTGGTTTTATTACGTTCTTACCTTGACGTTTGGTTCTTGCAGCCTTGTAGGTGGTTTGTTGTTTATCTTATTACTAAGACCGTGTCAAGATGCCACTACAATTACATAATTTCCCTTTCTTCTTTCCCTTTCCCCTTCAGTTAGTAAACTTTTGCTTCTTATGTTTGCATAGAGAATGCTTATTGTAAAGATGTGCTTAGAAGGATTTGGTACAAGAACTGAAAAACGTTTGGTAAAATCATGTTTTTTTCTATTAGCTATAGCTTAGGGGTGTGTTATGTCATTGTCGTATTGGCATAAATGAATTTAGGGTCCAGCTAGGTGTCTTCCACCTTATGTATTGGTTTAGAATTTCTGTTAATTTACTTTTGTTTTATTAGAGTTGTTCTGTTACTTGAAAGTCTATATGAAGTTCAGATAGACTTACAAGTGTTTTATATGTTAGTTTGATGCAGGTGACCTAGAAGCAGTGGTGGCGGCATCTCATTGGTCAGCCTTGGTGGATGTGGAGGCCTGATTGCAACAAAAAAACCCTTCTGATTCTTGATTGCGGTCAATATAAAGTTTGTTTGGTACAATCTATTCTTTTGTTCTAATTTAAGAGTAATGTACATGTATCCTGCAATTACTCTGTTTCAAAGAAAAACTGAAGCTTAATGTGGTGCTTTTGATGCTCTTCATTGCCTAAGATTGGGTGACACACATGCCGCTGACAACAATGGAAATGCATAAGAATCTGGTAATGCTTCTAACATTGAGCCAAATAGACTTGAAGATTTATGTGGTATTAATTTATAAAGATTGACAAAACTATGCCACAGCCAATCTTTCTTTTTTAAAGAAAAAACTGAAGCATAATGCCATGTTTTTATGCTCTTTGTTACCTAAGCTTGGGTAAATAAAGACTTATCAGCAGGCTACACTTGGGTGTAATTAGTCTTTACTTGAACTACCTACGTTATCTGATGAAATAGAGGTCTTGTAAACTTTAGTTTCTTTCCTGATTTATCTAGTGGACCATATTGTAGCAAGTTGCAATATTTTATTATATGAAGTGAAATATTGATGTCATCTGAAATTTCATCTTTTATATAGCTCACATGAACTCTTTCCCCTGCTTTCTAATTTTGTTCTCTGATTAACCTTCGGAGGCTATGATTGAGTTTTTTCAGAAGATGATAAGATTACAAGTGGTGCTTGCTTGGAGACTTACTATCTATGGTTCGAACTGCTTGCTTGTCAACATATCTAGACATATTTTCCTAGGCCACTAGGTAGTATTAATAAGGTTCCTTACATTTTAGCTCTCTGCCTAACTAAAGCTTGACCTATATGCTGTTCAATCATACCAAAGCATGAAAATTGGTGGTGACTTAACATTTGTGTATAACTACATACTTAAGATCACCAAAATGAGAATGTCCATGTCATCATTATGGCATATTCTTGTCTCATTGATATGCAGTGCTTGTAGTTCCATTATAGCTTATTTTTACTAGCCACGAAACCACAGTTGCTCAATACCTTTTTTAGAACAGAATGAAATGCAACATGTTTGGTGATGCATGTGTTAGGGATTTGTATTGGTTTTACACTTTTATCTCGGTCGCAGGACTGCATGTGCATGTGTCGGGGCCCAAAAATACCATTCAGGAACCCTCTGTGTATTCTAAACTAGTCCCAGATCAGTAGCTAACTCACACAGGAAACAGTGATGAAATACCATCTATTTATTCGATTTAACTAAAAAGATTCCAAAATAACAAATAATAATAATAACTAGACTTTATGGTCAATGTTTACTTAACTTGTCACGTAAAGCTAAAGAAACAAATAAACTCTTACAGCGGAACGAAACTCTTGAAATGGTCAATCAACGTGCTCACAGGCAATCGAGTGGAGAACGCATCCTAATCCGTAAAACTTTCCTGGTACTCTTAGGCAAAGAACTCTTGAGCAGCTTGATACTCTTCAACTGAATCGCAGAAATTGAAACCGTGAGCACATAAAGAACTCAACAAGTCGTGGAGAAATGTATGCAAATAGTATTCATGTATGGCTTGAACAAAGGTTAGTTGTATGGTTCTTTTGTAGAAAGCAATATTGACGACAAATACAATAAATAGATTCAAATGCGTAATTGGAAAAAAATAGTAAATACATAAAGTAAACAATTTTTTGAAACAACCAGTGAACTACATATCCACTTCCCAAGACAAACCACCAAGTGAATTACCTGTTCACTAAACAAACATTATATTCATCAAGTGAACTTCTCATTCACACTCCGACTCATTTTATAAGAAACTCTATCTCTCGTGTGAAATCCTCAAGTATGTCCATAACCGTGAACACGGCTATTCGAATAGTTTTATACTATGCAAAGGTTGTACAACTTTACCCCCATGACACGACTTCTATAGTTTGTTTGGCATCCGTCGATACCACTGCTCACTTTCTTAGGTAAGCAGTCTAGAGCACGTGACAAGACCTTTATAAAGTCTTGTTTTGATCCAGTTTTGCTCGCTAAGGTTTTAACACTGAATGTCTTTTCGATCAGACATGGCCCCCCCTCTTGCGCCAAACACAAATTAAATAGAACCAAATCAAAACATCGCTAATTAATTAGCTAGGTCCCGCCCATACAGAACATTTGGTTGTACAGTTAAGGCCTAGTTTAATGGCGCACAAGATTAAGTTCTTGACCAGTTACTCAGGCGATCTTTCCATAACCCACAACGTTCTAAACCCACACCCTCAATCCACCAACCTGCTCGCCCGAGCGAAAACCATTTTTGTTTAACTAAAACCAATGACATACCCTGTCATGGTACACAAATTTTAACAGCTGTGGCTAACCACCACGATTCTATATTTTATTAAGTCAAGATTGATCATTATGATATATGTGATGATAAACCTATCGTAACTAAGCTGAACTAAGCATATGTATGATACCCAAGTTGGTAATACAAATATATCCAATTAAAAATTATTTATGCTAGGGTGACAAAAGATTCATGGCATTCCATTATTCAATGGAGGCATAATCACAACAGGCAATATCTAAACCCAAAACAATTTGTATAAAGATAGTATGCATTTGTATAAAACAATATACTTTTGAAATCATAGGTTCAATATGATCGAAGGACCACAACTTGCGTTGGAATGGATCTTGATCTTGGTGAACTCCTCCTTATTCAAAACTTCTCGAAGTATCAATGTCTACTCGCAAAACAAGCAAATAAACCAAATAAATAAATCATAGAGAGAAAATAAACTCAAAAAATTAAATAAAAATCTTATATAAATAGATCTTGAGTTTATATGAATTTAAAATTTTGAATGGGCTCAATCGGAATTCGGATGCAAAAGATACGGGCTCTAAAAAATTGAAATCACATAAAACACTGAAAATCAGAATTTATGGATTAACTTTTCTAAAGGAAAAAGGAGTTATGACATCAGCAAAGATTTTTGGCTGGGAAAGAATTAAAAGAAATGAATTTATTAGGTGGGACCCACTTGGCATAGGAATGGTCCACGGTGGACTGGATCCATGGACTCTTTGGCTCGGGTGGGGCTTGGGTGTGCCACATGGCTTGATGACTCGACTGCCATGTAGACCAAAAGGTGATGTGGTAGCTTAGTTGATATGCTGACTCGACACAGCGAAAAACAAACAGCAACAAGGGCAGCCATGGCCTGCGATGAAGAGCTTCGGCTCTCGATGGCTTCAGAGGTTGAGCGACGCTCTTCGGAAACGAAGACGAGCACCAGGATGGCGAGGAAACAAGGATCTCAAAGAGCTGCACGGGGCGACCGGAGAAGAAGTAGAACAGCGGCGCATCAAAGTTGTCTGTGGCGGAGAAAACAAATTAAAGGTGGGCAATGGATGAGAGAGGTTCAGAACACAATGTGACGCCCTTATAAAGGCCTGGAGTTCACCAGAGATGTAGATCGACAAGGTGGCCGACGACTTTGGCGGCGGAGAGCTTTCGGCGACGATGGCCTCGGTGAAATAGAGACGCTCGAGGGAAATAAAAGAGAGCACCGGGTCGGCAAGGACGAGGGAAACACACCGGAACAGAAAACACAGCCGGAGGAGGACTAAAACGGCAGCAATGGCGAGATGACCGGAGGAGAAGAGAGTGGCCGACGATGACACTCCGGTGACCAAAAGAGGAAGCAAAGAGAGGGGATAGATGAGTAAGACATGGAGCACATGATGACGCGCACAAAAGATCTAGGGGCTCATCGGAAAGCGGATCGAACAAGGTGGCCGGCGTGGCCAGATTTGCGGTAGTAGATGGAGTCGGCGATTCGAAGACGCCCGGCCAGAGATAATGCGAGCACGCTGTAGAACGTGGGCTTGCGATCTCGTCGGCGAAGACAACACGGCCTGACGAGGTCCGTCGGTGAAGAACCTCGACGAAGAAACAGCTTCGGTGGTGCTCGGCCCTTGGCGAAATCCGGTACATAGGAACCAAAATCGGGTAAACCACTCTAGGGTTTGAGGGGAGGAGCTCCGGGCAAACAAATTCACGCAGTCCTTGCTTTATTTATAGCACCGGATGGCAGAGAATCCCAACTGAAGACGGCAGCACAAGAGAGTTCGGCTCGGGCACGAGATAGAAACCGAGTAGGGAAGAAGCACACGTGCTCAAATAGCATGGTCCCACCGATAGCGAGACAAAAGAAGAAAAGGGGCTTGGCTCAGCTGTTGGTGCATGCGCCTCGGGCTGGGCTTGGCGCTGAAGCAAAAACGGAAAAGGAAAGAAGCGGCGGAAGTGGACCGGGTCAAGAAAAGAATAAAGGCAAGCAGCCGGCTCGGGCTGAGGCAAAGTGGGGTGCCTGGGCTTCGACGCCAAGTGAAAGGGAAATGGTGGGAGCGGCTTGGGCTGGCTCGGCCGAAGAAAAGAGATGCGGCCCGGGGAAAAAACGGGAGCAGGCCGAGGAGAGAGAAGCAAAGGCAGACCGGCTCGGGTTGGACCAAAAGAAAAGGTAATGGGCTGGAAGAAATGAGATTAGGCCCAAAGATTATCCGAGATTTAGATTAGCTTTTCTTTTTATAAAATAGCAGAAAATACAAATAGAACTTAGAAAATAGCAAATGTACTCAGAAAAAATTCTAGAAAAATCTAGAAAATATATCCAAGCACAATGAATTCAAATAAAATAGTTTTGACAATAGTTTATCTTGAGATTATTCATATTGAATTATTTTTATTCAAAAAATTCATATTAAGCTTTAACTTTATCAAAAAAATTCAAATAGTTATTTTTATTTTTAAAACTTCAAAACAGGCCAAATTTTTTGGATGTTACAACATGCATAAGCTAGTTGCAGTCGAGCTTCTTTTATATAATGAAAGTTAGAAAATTGTTTATCTATTTACAGTCTACTTGTAGCTTCGACTGATCTTTGTGCATTACCTAGGCAAAGAGCTCAACTTGATTTTTTTTTCATTATTGGCAAAGAGCTCGACTTACTTTCTGGAAAAATGCGGAACACAAGTACACATTTAATTTTTGGCGGACAATCGATGCCACAAGTGTGGGAAAACAATAAATTTATGATAGGTCGATCGCAAGGCTAAGAAAGTGTGGTGTGCCACGACAGCGGTAGCAATGCAAAGACTGGCTACAAAAAGAAAAGTCAAACTTGCAAGGGTGGCAACGAAACAAACAGCTGAAGGGCAAACTCCACCTTTTTTGCCACACTTTGTTGCTCCTTGGGTTTAAATAGGAACTTAATGAATTCAATTAATTTCTAAAAGAACATGAAGTTCTAAGACGGGCTCAGCTGAAATGGTGCTTATTGTTCTCTCAGGGCTGATTACCGGATTTCCCTGTTAATATACCATTGTTTCATTTTCTGGTGCTATACATAGTTAAACACGGCTATGAACTTTATCGAATTTTAATCTTTTAGTGCATCATGATGTCCTATAATGGTGTTCTTTGCCATAAGCAGATCATCATTTTTACTTGCACCTAGGCATATTGAACAAATGTCCTTAATATATGATACGCCTTGTGTAATTAGTTCACTAGTTAGTGCCCAGTTCTTATTGGTGCATTTCCATTTTTAACATTAAATCAAACTAATGCACACACGACACCTTGTGGTGCTGACTGCTGAGCATTAGTCAAAAAGGTTGGATCGATTAGACTACCTCAAAATGCATATTATTACTAGGATACCTTTGTACTAGGATATAACTGCTGATGTTGTCACGGTGGTCAGTGACTTAGGTGCGCTAGCATAAGGGAAATATAGGATGATGACTCTCAGTTGGAATTTTAATGGCATCTTATTGGAAATGGTTATTTGTATGCTTGACTGTTTGGAGCATTTCTTTTTTTAAGAAAATACCGGGATAGGCATTTTAGGACGACATGACCAGCTTATGGAATTATGTTTGCTGTGATGAACAGAGGAGCTCTTCGGTCAGTTCCAAAGCGATGGATAGAGAGCCTGTCGATTCTGAAAGGGATCCTGCCCTTGAGAAAGCATTATCAAGTGAAAGATTCCTCTGTTTCAAACTCTAACACGGTGTTCGTCTATCTCAATCTTTTCTCAGATGGTGTTGTAAGTCTATCACCTGAACTGTACTTATGTTTTGTGTTGCACACATGCACGTATTTGTATATTAGATTTTCTTAACTTTTTCCTAGGTTGGAATTTTGATGGAAGTTCAGACAAAAATGTATGAGTAATGCAGCATAACTCCACTAACGGGATGGCTCTTGGAAGTGCTTTTCTGCTGGATGGTTTTGTTGGAGGGTAGTCAAGAACATGAGGTGTTGGTAAGGCCACGGGAGAACTATAAGACAATTGACCAAACCAAAGGAAAAGCGATTGCCTGGCCTTTAATTTGTGTATGGTAATTTCATCTAGATTCAATTTTAGTGAGTTACACATGTCCTACATTATATTTACATCCTTGTAATTTATTATTATCCTTGTAGGTTGAAAAGATCAACAGTTGAATTACTATATTTGGATATTTATCTCATCAATGGATGAAGAAGCAAGGAACTTCATGAAGAAAAGAAAGTAATAGTTAGATTTCATATTTTAGGACTCAAATTTTACTCTTATTCTCAGCTCTTGTGTTGACAACAAATCAGTTGTTTTTGTAACTTAGAATGGTGTTAACAATACATATATTTGCTTCCTTAATACAATGCAATTTACCTTTTGAACATTGTTCATGTTGAGTTGTGTTATACATTTTGCAATATGACATGCTTAATAACCAAATAAAATTTCTTTATAGCAATTATAATTTGTAGATATGTAGCACATAAATAAACCGTATTTTTCTAGTATACTAAATTTTGTTGTGATATATCAATTATATGTTGCTAACAGATGTTAGCTATGTTTCAAAAACATGTGTTGTTACCAATAAAAAAGGGTGTTGTAACTTTGCAACATCTTTTGTTTTGTATAACAACACATAATTTGTGTTACAGTAAACCTACCTTACAACAACACCACTAATAACATCACTTTTCACATGTGTTGCTATCCATCTTAGCAACATATATTTGTAGATATAGCAGCATATACACATGTTGCTATAATCCAATCTCGTTGTAGTGTGTCGAGTAGCCTTACTCTTGTGGGACTGCACAAGTGTCCGGCAAGCACCTTCAGGCGATCCCTAATTTCATTGCAAGGCACATAACCGGGGTTGTGGCTGTCGACCCTGATGTGACCGTCACCACCCTTATTAAGGCTATATTTAGGTTCATTAAGTACCACGTGAAGTACATGAAAACATGGAGAGCAAAGCAGAGAGCAATGCAGTTATTGTGTAGTGATTTGAATGAGGCTTATGGGTTGCTTCTTCGAATCCTAACCGTTATATAGGCCAAGAACCCAAGCATGGAGTTTTATCCTTAGCACGGGAACCGAAAGGAACCTGATGAAGGAGTTATGAAACATGTTCTCAGGCGGGTGTACTGGTCATTTTGTAGGAACACAGGTAGGCTACACTAGCATAAATTCAAAAATCTACCGCGCAACCAAGGAACCTCCACTAGTAATAGATTACGGGATTACCACTAGACGCGCAGATTCGCAGCGGAAGAAGAGTCGATGTAGCGTGTTGGTCCAAGTGCTCCCCGTGGTCGTCACAGATTGCGGATCGTCCTAGCGTTGAAGCCTCGCAGCAACGCCTCCAAGGTATCCACACGTACGGGGCAGGAACACCACGCGCCGAAGTGCTAGCGACGGCTGCGCGGTTTTGGGCGAAGGAGGTGTGGTGGCTAGGGTTTCGGAAATTCCGAAAATCACACTTGACCCTATGCCACCTCCTCTCTATATAGGCATCCATGATGGATCTCGAACTTGAGGCCCATTAGGAACTCGTGGCCCATAAGAATTGGATCACCATCCAAAACGTGTCCCGGCCCTTTAAGCGTGCGACCCTATAGGTTCACGTGCACTTGGACATGGCCCGAGTACTCCTACTCGTCCACTAATCGGTAGTGGCCCCTAGCAGGACATGCCGACTCCCAAGTAAACGTAAATATCACATCGGACGAACCTCAACAAATCTCATATGTATTTCCCTTTGCCTCACGATATCGGTCAAACTCAAGGCGAGTACGTGCCATCCTTGTTGGTTAGCTCAACCACTCTTTCTCGATCACGTGATTCGAATTCCTCGACTATGGTTAACTCTTTAACCATGAATAGCATGACCATGCATTTACGAATCCGATCACTCGAGAGGCCTAGAGATATCTCTCCGTTGCATGGAGGGCAAATCCTATCTTGATCGACCATGCCTCGACGCATGTGTCATGACAAACCCGAAAGCTACCTATGTAACTACCCAGTTACGGAGTAGCGTTTGGCAACCCCTAAGTAAATCACTATACATCTTGAGTGCATGCGACGATCTCAAGTCTAAGGATATAACATACATATTGTAAAAGAGACCAACTGATGACACAAAAGAATACAACATTCTCGTAGTGTCTCATGGTGGGTCGATCCAACCCCATGTTCACTAACATGTGTCATATTATTGGTTTGATATCTCCATATCTATGATCCGTGAAACATGATCATCAACCAATATATATGCTAGTCTATTCATATGTGTCCTCATATGTTTCCGACTAGGGGTCGCTTTAGAATAATCATCACAAAGATAAATATAGAGTTTCACAATCAAGTCACATACTTGATAATAAATATTAACGATATTATTCAAGGAACAATAAATTATCCAATAAATTATGAACATATAATCATCTCCATGATTGCTTCTAGGGCATATCTCCAACAGTCTTCCACTTGCACTAGAGTCAATCATTTAAGTATCTAATACCAATAGCTCTTGTGTGCGCCTCATGTTTTGGTTGTGTGAGAGGCTTTGTTAACGGATCAGCAACATTTAAATCTGTGTGTACTTTGCATATCTTTACATCTCCTCTATCCACAATATCGCGAATAAGATGATAGCGCCTGAGTATATGCTTGGACTTCTGATGGGATCTAGGCTCCTTAGCCTGCGCAATGGCTCCATTATTATCACAATAGAGATTCATTGGGCTCAAGGCACTCAAGACCATACCCAATTTAGCAATAAAATTCCTTATCCAAACACCTTCCTTTGCAGCTTCAGAAGCCGCAATGTACTTGGCCTCCGTCGTAGAATCATCAACTGTCTCTTGCTTGGAACTTTTCCAGCTCACTGCTCCTCCATTCAAAATGAATACAAACCCAGATTGCGAACGATAATCATCTTTGTCGGTTTGGAAACTTGCATCAGTGTAACCATTTACAACGAGCTCTTCATCACCGCCATAAACTAGGAACACATCCTTAGTCCTTCTCAAGTACTTAAGAATGTTTTTCACGGTTTGTCGATGACCTTCACCGGATCGACTTGGTATCTGCTGTAACACTTAGAGCATATGATACATGCAGTCGAGTACATATCATGGCATACATGATAGATCCAATAGTGAAGCATATGGAATACCATTCATACGGTCTCGCTCATCGGTTGTCGAAGGACACCGACTCTTGCTAAGACTTATGCCATGTGACATAGGCAAGAACCCTTTCTTGGCTTCTGCATGTTGAACCGTTTCAACACCTTGTCAATATAAGTACTTTGGCTTAATCCAATTAGTCTTTTGATCTATCTCTATAGATCTTTATCCCTAAGATATATCTTTGCTTCTCCTAGGTCCTTCATAGAAAAACTATTTTTTAATGAGGTCTTAACGGATTCCAGCATAGGAATGTCATTCCCAATCAATAATATGTCATCCACATATAAGATTAGGATTACAAGTGCGCTCCCACTAACCTTCATGTAAACACAAGGTTCTTCTTTGTTCTTGACGAAACCAAACCTTTTGATCTCCTCATCAAAACGTATATTCCAACTCCGAGATGCTTGCTTCAACCCATAAATAGATTTATGAAGTTTGCACACTTTACTAGCATTCTTTGGATCGACAAAACCCTCTGGTTGTGTCATGTACACATCTTCACTTAGATTTCCATTAAGGAAAGCCGTTTTGACATCCATTTGCCATATCTCATAATCAAAATATGCAGCAATAGCTAGAATAATCCGTACAGATTTAAGCATCGCTACCGGCGAGAAAGTCTCATCGTAGTCAACTCCTTGAACTTGTCGAAACCCTTTTGCGACTAGTCGAGCTTTATGAATGTGAACATTTCCATCCATGTCAATATTTTTCTTATAGACCCATTTGCACTCAATAGTTTTAACACCATCAGGCGGATCGACTAGATTCCAAACCTGATTATCTCCCATGGAGTCTATCTCGGATTTCATGGCTCCAAGCCATTTCTCAGAGTCTGGGCCCATCATTGCTTCCTTATAAGTCATAGGCTCATCGCTGTCCAACAACAATAAATGTATCACGCGAATACCGAAGCGGTGCTTTTATGCGTCCTATCGACCTTCGCAGATTTGGTGCTTCCCGGCTAGGGTATCTCCGATTGTGGGTTCCCTAACCACATTTTCCCTTATTAGCGTGTCTGCAGCTAAATCCTCCCCAACTGGAGTATCTCGAACCTCTTCGAGTTGCACGGTTCTCCCACTTGCCCTTCTCGAGAGAAACTCTTTCTCTAGAAAGACACCATTTCGAGCGACAAATACTTTGCCATCTTCTCGGTTGTAGAAGTAATATCCTTTGGTTTCCCTAGGATATCCTATAAAGAAGCATTTATCTGACTTGGGTGTGAGTTTATCAGACATCAAACGTTTAACATAAACATCACATCCCCAAATCTTTAGAAAAGACAAACTAGGACTCTTCCTAGTCCACATCTCATATGGTGTCTTATCTACAGATTTAGATGGTACCCTATTTAAAGTGAAAGCGATAGTTTCTAGAGCGTAACCCCAAAAAGATAATGGCAGATCCGATTGGCTCATCATCGATCGAACCATGTCCAACAAGGTCCGATTACGCCGCTCGGACACCCCATTCCATTGTGGAGTGCCCGGTGGTGTAAGCTGTGGGACAATTCCACATTGCTTCAAATGATCACCAAATTCATGGCTCAAATATTCACCTCCACGATCAGATCGTAAAAATTTGATTGTCTTGCCAAGTTGACTTTGTACCTCACTTTGGAATTCCTTGAACTTTTCAAAGGATTCCGACTTATGCCTCATTAAGTATATATATCCATATCTACTAAAGTCATCGGTGAAAGTAATGAAATCACGAAAACCACCTCTAGTCGTCGTGCTCATTGGCCCACACACATCCGTATGTACGAGTGCCAACAAGTCGACGCCCTCTCGCTTCTTCCAGTGAAAGCGCCTTGGTCATCTTTCCAAGTAGACAAGATTCGCACGTTTCAAATGATTCCAAATCAAATGAGTTTAGAAGTCCATCATCATGGAGCTTCTTCATCGTTCTCACTTATGTGACCCAAACGACAATGCCAAATAAAAGTGGAATTTATATCATTAGACCAAGCCTCTTCGCATTAATATTATAGACAGTGTATCATCAAGATTTAAAATAAACAACCCATTCATAACAGAGCATAGCCATAAAACATTTTATTCAAAAATATAGAACAACCATTATCCTCAATAATGAACTTATAACCCTCGCCAACAAACATGAGGCAGAGATAATGTTTCTACTCATGGCTGGAACACAATAACAATTATTTAATTCCATAATAAATCCTGAAGGTAAATGTAATGGCAAGGTCCCGACGGCTAATGCAGCAACCCTTGCTTTATTCCCGACGCGAAGATCCATCTCGCCTCTTGCAATGCTCCTACTCCTTGTTAGACTCTGCATCGAATTGCAAATATGAGCAACCGATCCGGTATCAAATACCCAAGAGTTAACGGAAGAATCAGCAAGAAAAACATCTATAACATTAATACCTGAAGTGGAAGGCTTAGTCCCACCATTCTTTTTCAGATCAGCCAGGTATTTCTTGCAGTTCCTCTTCCAATGGCCTCGCTCTTTGTAGTAAAAGCATTCATTCTCTGGAGTCGGGCCGGACTTAGTCTTGGGCTTAGGCTTGTTAGCATGGATCTCATCCAAAGCTTTAGCCTTACCCTTTCCTTTGACCCAAGTCTTAGCCTTCTTCTTGAAGTTTGTACTCTTTTGCACCATCATCACATGACTGTTGTTTTTTTTTTAATACTGTCTTCCGCAGTCTTAAGCATCATATGCAGTTCGGTGAGATTCTTGTCTAAACTATTCATATGAAAGTTCAGAATGAACGGTCCATAGCTTGCAGGAAGCGAAGCAAGAATCAAATCTGTAGCCAACTCTTGACTAAGTGGAAAACCAAGTTTTTCCAAGCTCTGTGTGTAACCAACCATCTTGATCACATGAGGGCTCACCGGACTACCCTCAGCTAGCTTACACCCAAACAAATTCTTCGAGATCTCATATCTCTCAGTTCTTGCTTGTGTCTCAAACATGCATTTGAGCGTCACGATCATATCGTAGGCCTCTATGTTCTCAAACTGCTTCTGAAGGTCTGAGTTCATGGCAGCAAGCATGAGACAGCTAACATCAAGGGACTCATCACATGCCTTTTTATAGGCGTTTTTAAGAGGCAGATAGCATTTTTGAGCATACGGAATTGGTTCCTCTAGAACATGTTCCTTTTATCTTGCCTAAGAACAATTCTTAGGTTGCGGGACCAATCCGCAAAATTTGTTCCATTCAGTTTTTATTTATCAAGAATCGAACGTAAAGCAAAAGCGGAGGTAGGTACAACAATTGGTGCCATGATCTACAACATAAAAATATGCAAAAACTAAGATATATGTTCAAGAAAAGTAACTTCTATTAAACAATTTAATAAAGATACTCCCACTAAATTCCATATCCTCTTATGACATTTAGTGATTCAAGACCCACAATCGTTAATCTACTAGTGAGCTTTGGCATCCTTGCTAGAAGATTTGTGAAATTGGTAAGCAACCCTTTGCTAATCATATCTCTATATGACTCTTGTTGTTGGGCGGCATCTCTATGCCCCGCGCCAACCCTATGCCCCAATGTCTATAACTATTATAATAACATTGTCAAGTTTAACCAATGCTATGTGTGTAAGTGTCAGACACAAACCCATCTAGTCAAGGAAAATTAATGGCACTCTGCTTTAGCAAGACCTACCATTAAAATACATGACTTTGGATGGTGTAGCTAATTGGGAGGGCATCAATTTTGCTTAATATTATGTGAGGGAATTTTACTTCTACCATGTTAAAAGTATTCAGAGCAACTAAATAACATGCATAGAAACAAACATGAATATAAAGGCATTCACAGACAATCACATTGCATCGTGATATAGTATGACCCTTCCACATGGTGATCTCCATCGCCGTGCTTCCTGTTCGCCATGCCTCCAAGTGGCCAATTCCACCAAGTACTCCCACTAAGCCATTACTCCTAATAGCACTAGTAATAAATTACAAGGATTGAAGAAGCATCACAAGTCGACACGCAGGCCGTTATACAAATATAGACAGCCTTGGGCTGCAATAAGCATGACATGCAGGTCATGAACATTACACACATACATGCATCTCATACATTACGGGTCATATTATTCACAAAATCCTACAAAAACAAGTTAGGCGTAGAATCGCATTCTATCTAACGTATGGTGTGAATTAGCAATACTTAAACCAAGTTAAGGTCCTAATCCATAGGAGTGGCAACCTGCACCAAAAGGGCGGAAACCCTATCTATATTCCAAGGTCCTGCTCGGCGGAAACCCTATCTATATTTTTTTTTGGACTATGTAGATCCAATCTACTATTCTGTCCATGCAAAACGCATTGGATTAATCACATTAACCCTTTCCGATCGCAACTCCGATTCGATCAATCAGATTGATCTTTGCGTGCTCCATGGATTTACGATCACTGTCTGCCCCGATGGCGGAAACCGACCGGTAGAGGCAAGTCGTGATTCGACCATGAAAACACGATCACGGAATAACGATCATGAACCCACATTGAGACCACCACGCATGGATGATCATATCAACCATCGCCAAAAACAATCTATCATATAGAACGACTGACTGAAACAGTAATAGATCGCATCTATGACTTCCACATATCACAATATGCATCTTATCCGAATCTAAAACTACACGGGATGGCTCTGATACCACTGTCGGAACACGGGTAGGCTACACTAGCATAAATTCAAAAATCTACCGCGCAACCAAGGAACCTCCGCTAGTAATAGATTACGGGATTACCACTAGACGCGCAGATTCGCAGCGGAAGAAGAGTCGATGTAGCGCGTTGGTGCGGTTGTAGTCGTACTAGTCTCGCGCCTCCTCCAAGTGCTCCCTGTGGCCCTCACAGATTGCGGATCGTCCTAGCGTTGAAGCCTCGCAGCAACACCTCCAAGGTATCCACACGTACGGGGCAGGAACACCACATGCCGAAGTGCTAGCGACGGCTGCGCGGTTTTGGGCGAAGGAGGTGTGGTGGCTAGGGTTTCGGGAATTCCGAAAATCACACTTGACCCTATGCCACCTCCTCTCTATATATAGGCATCCATGATGGATCTCGGACTTGAGGTCCATTAGGAACTCGTGGCCCATAAGAATTCGGATCACCATCCAAAACATGTCCCGGCCCTTTAAGCGTGCGACCCTATAGGTTCACGTGCACTTGGACATGGCCCGAGTACTCCTACTCGTCCACTAATCGGTAGTGGCCCCTAGCAGGACATGCCGACTCCCAAGTAAACGTAAATATCACATCGGACGAACCTCAACAAATCTCATATGTATTTCCCTTTGCCTCACGATATCGGTCAAACTCAAGGCGAGTACGTGCCATCCTTGTTGGTTAGCTCAACCACTCTTTCTCGATCACGTGATTCGAATTCCTCGACTATGGTTAACTCTTTAACCATGAATAGCATGGCCATGCATTTACGGAATCCGATCACTCGAGAGGCCTAGAGATATCTCTCCGTTGCATGGAGGGGCAAATCCTATCTTGATCGACCATGCCTCGACGCATGTGTCATGACAAACCCGAAAGCTACCTATATAACTACCCGATTCACGGAGTAGCGTTTGGCAACCCCTAAGTAAGTCACTATACATCTTGAGTGCATGCGGCGATCTCAAGTCTAAGGATATAACATACATATTGTAAAAGAGACCAGCGATGACACAAAAGAATACAACATTCTCGCAGTGTCTCATGGTGGGTCGATCCAACCCCATGTTCACTAACATGTGTCATATTATTGGTTTGATATCTCCATATCTATGATCCGTGAAATATGATAATCAACCAATACATATGCTAGTCTATTCATATGTGTCCTCATATGTTTCCGACTAGGGATCGCTTTAGAATAATCATCACAAAGATAAATATAGAGTTTCACAATCAAGTCACATACTTGATAATAAATATTAACGATATTATTCAAGGAACAATAAATTATCCAATAAATTATGAACATATAATCATCTCCATGATTGCTTCTAGGGCATATCTCCAACACCTTTGGGCAATGCAAAGATGCCTTCAAGCATTCCAGACCTACCTTATCAGTTGACGCCACATTCCTAACCAGGAAGTACTATAGTGCATTAATGGTCGTCGTTGGTATTGATGCAGAGGACCAATTGATTCCACTAGCATTCGCATGTACTGAAGGTGAGAACAATTCAAGCTGGCAATGGTTCATGGATATAGTTCATCTATGCCTTGTTGGGTCTGGACGAAAGATTTGCATCACCTCGGACATGCACCGCGGTATTCTGAATGTTGTGAAGAGCAAACTAGATGGACACCGGATGTGTTGCATAGGTGGTGCATGCGTCACTTAGCGGCCAATTTATTTAAGCAATGTAGTAGGGAAGATCTCACAAAAAAGTTCAAGCTGTTGTGCAGCTGCATGGAGAAGAGGGACTTCAAGGGCAAACTGATGGAGCTGAGGAGACTGACCAACGAATGAGGGAATAAGTGGTTGGACGAGGTCTTGCAGCAGAAGACGAAATGGGCATAGGCATATGATGAGGTGGATGTAGGTATGGTATGATGACAACAAACATCTCGGAGGTGTTCAACAACGTTCTAAAGGGCATCTGTGCTATGCCAGTATCGGCCATTGTGGAGTACTCATTTAGGAAGAACAACTCATACTTTGTGGATCGGTGGACTCATACAAGGGATGCATACAATGACGGTGTACGTTGGGGTGCGGCTGTTGCCAACACCTTGCTTTGGTAGAGGACGAGTCAAGTCATGCAATCAGGAGGCAGAGGGTTATGATCCAACTTTGCATATCTACGCCATCAGGGCAGCAGGGGGGCACATCAATAGGGGGTGAGCGTTGTCATATCTCCAAGTTAATAAAGAGGATTATTATGCATCTCATGAGCATGCATCATGTTTTCAAGCATTTATTTAATATATTGCACTTGAAAAATCTCAAACAAAGTTTAAACAAACACTTCTATTTCTAACTCCAACTAAAAACAGCAACAAAAACTTGTGAATGTCTGTTGGAAATAATTTATTCAAATACTATATGAATTATTAAGAATAAATATATTTTTTCCCAAATTTATGGGACTAGGTTCAACCTTCATAAAAATCCAAACACAATTCAATGGCATCCCTTAAGTTGAAATTTGATTATACAAATTATATCATCAACAGTGGGTTTTAATAATTTTTATGGGTACTAGACATTCCTAGGAACCCCTGTGATTTATTTCATATTTTTAGGAAATTTATTACTATTTTAGCACCCTGGTCAAAATGGAGGAACTATTTTTATTCTCAGTCAAACTCTAGCCCCCAAACCGACCACCACTGTTCCTCGGGCTCGAGTCCGGCTCAGCGGACCAGCTCAGCCCAACCGCCTAAATGCACTAACACATGCAGACGTTGGATCTAAGATCAACGTCCCAGCCCTCCCCTTTCTTTCGGTAGTCTGAATACCACCTTAGATCGTGAGCCGTTTGATCAAAATCCAACGGCCGACGACCTCCTTTAACTTATAGCAGTCGTGACCGCCTAGGTGATCTTGGACCATTCGATGAGAATACAACGGCCCACAACCTCACACCTTTCTCTGGCTTGTGCACGCACGATTTAGCCAATGACGACGTGGGCTCGTGATGTCAGTTCTATCCCTGACCTTGCGCAGGAGCTGAGCTCCACACGGCCGAGTTTTTTCGATGTGCTCAGAACGGCTCCGGTGACGCCGTCAATCCACCGCCCCTGTTGACCACTCCTGGAGCTCCCCCGTGTGACGCTGCCTCCACTCCGTCCATTTTCCGGGCAAAATACCCCCTCCGAACCCTAGTTCTCCCTCACTTCTCTTTTTGGCTAAGAAGAGGGAAGCTTGTCTGTGTTCATCTCGTCGGTAAGCTCCAATCCAATGACTCCTCTCTGCTCCAAGTTTAATGCCATCTCCATTTTGCTAATGCGAGCTCTTACCTTTGCTTGTAGTGTCTGGTTCATAATTGAGCTTTTGTGGTTCTTCGAAGAACACACTAGAGGACCTCCCCTTCACATACTCATCTTTAGTGAGTTTTATCCTCAATTTTGTGCATCACATTGTGTCTTAGGACATCCTAAAGCTTTCCCCTCAATCAATTTTACCAATGCACGACAAGATCTGGTGAAATTGAAGCTTGGACCATTTTCGGCCGTAAGCGACTTTTCACCTCCCACTTCATTTTGGTAAGACCCTGTCGGTGTTTTAGAACCGATCTTACGTAAAGATTGTTTGATTCGGGGGGTCTCCATAATTGATCACGCAGACGAAAGAGACACGAGGATTTTTATACAGGTTCGGGCCTTCTCCAGTGAGAATAATAACCCTACTCCTGTGTATCTTGTATTGGGTATCTGGATTACAATCAGCTGAGGGTTTTACTAATTATCTTCCAAAAAGGCATCTCTTCTCTATCTCTAAAAGACACCTATTTATACTACGCAGTGGTGGCTGTTGTCGTTCCAGGCTCATTAGTCGCTCATTATTGCGCAATAATGAGAGTAATTACCGGAGTAGTAACCTCCCCATGCTGTCAAACGGTTATCAGTCAGAGATAGTGGGACATATCTGTAGTTATGTCAAGCATAACTACGTATTTTGACTGCTTGGATTCTCATCATTAAATGGGGCCTTCTGACGGGTGAACCCAGTTAGTCGTGAAGAATTCGTAGCAGACCTAGTCATAGTAGGACTTACGACTAGGGGGGTAGTCGTAGGAAGACTTACGACTGGATAATGGTCGTAGAAAAACTTACGGCCGGACGTAATCGTAGCAGGACTTACGATTACACCATAGTCATAGAAATGCTTATGACTAGGGGGTAGTCGTAGAAGAACCTACGACTTCCTGATTTGTTCTTCCCTTATAATATTAAGGGGTATACCATGTAACGTTATATTTCATGATTATGGAATAATAAAATGAGGATTATTTAGATCCTCGTCAGACCCTGTCTTGTACTTCACTTCTATAGCCTGTTCTTAAGGTCCTTGAGCTATCTCGAGCACCCACTCTTTGTGGTTCTTTTCAGGACTTGCTTTTCTTGCGAAGCCGTGCCGTCACCCTTTTCTTCTCCGGCGCCGGCGGTGCTCCAGCCAACTCCAAGTTCCACGAGCACCTTTCTCCACTCAGGTAGCTGTTATATAGTCCCTAGGAGTTCGGGTACATATTTAAGAGGACACTGCGGAGCTTTAGTGTGTTTTGCACATATTTGTTAGCGTCTCCCCTCTCTGTCTAGCCGCCGGTACAGGCCGGCTCAGCCGTCGAGACCACTTGCATTAGCTGTGCGATGCTATTGTGAATATTTGCATGCCATTGGCCAGCTCCGCCGTGGCGCGTGGCGCCGGCGAGCCGCCGGGCAAATCGCGTATGACAAAAGTCCTGTTGTCGTACGCTAGGACCTCTTTTGGGTCTTTTGCAGAGACCACCACTTCGGACCTCCCGTGGTTTTCTCTCTGTAAAGACCACCTCGTAAGACCTCCCTTTACTTTCATCTTGGCCATCCAGACCTCCCTGGGTTCATCTAGACCATCCAGAACCTCTTAAGACCTCCTTTAGCTCATCTCGACCTTTAGGACCTCTTAGATTTCATCTGTGTAACACCCTGGCTATTTGGAAGCCAAGATGTCACCTAAATAATCTAACATACAACCACAATGTGGAAGAATTTGAATAATTTACCATCTAATGGCATAAACAGATCAAAATTTAACAGGACCATGGCACGACAAGAATCTGAATCCAAACACTTATATCAGAAGAGGTGATCAAGGTTCACAAGCAGTAATAAATCAACCATAACATGGAGAAGGTATCATTCCTTCACCATCTAAATTTATTTATTACAGTTCATCACTTAACGAATGAAAGATAGAAACTAAATCATATTGTTGAACTTGAATATGGTGAATTGCATAATTAGTGTGTGTCTACTCCCTCCCGATAGAGCCAGCATCAATGATCACCTATAATAAACAAACAAAGCAAGAATGAGTCCGTGACTCAGCAAGTACAGGGAATAAAGGAACATACCACAAATACGAACAAGACCTCATCATTAAAGAATGCGAACATACCCCGAATGAGTATATGGATGAATAGAATGAATGGATTTAATGAAAAGAATGGACTGCACACATGCGTATACCGGTATAGCTAGTGACACACCCGTCGGTGTACACTTAAGCCCGTATTTAACCAAAATACGGGGATCCCAATCCCGTATGAAGAACGTTTTATACGGGTGTCCAAAACTGCCCACATTGGACTGGTGGGTCTTACGTGCCCATATTGGAATTGATGGGTCTTATAATCCACTCCCGTGGAAGGCACATGAAACAGGATGCATGAACTGAAGTATGAATTATGAAAGACCTCATATATATACTCATGGATATAACACATAAGAAAAGGACATACACTTTGAATATTCTCGTGGATATCAGAAAAACACAATATAGTCATTAAGCATGCATCATACACCAAACATATGAACATCAAAGTACTTGCCTTTCGCAAAGCGCTGCGGTAGTAGGCAAATAAGATGTCCCTAAACCCGAAGCCTCTCTGCCTACACAAGTAAGTACTCGAAATAAATACAACATATAACAGGGCGCTTCCATTAACGTTCTACAACGCCTTCCCGACAACCCACAATTAACTAGTTAGCTCTAATATGAAAACAGACTACTCAGGCACAAACCGAAACTGGACAGCAGAACGATAAAAATCATATCTATTGATCTGGAACTCGGAATGAGGTGAGACCAGTTTCTATGGATTCTTAACTGACATATCTACAAAATTCTAGTTGACAAGATAACCCAAATTGATGAGGACATGACCCCTATGGATACAACCATATTTGCTATGCTTACTGTTCCAAGTATAAGAGCTCATACGCTTCACTCAAATTATTATGTGAGCTTGTTTTTATGAGTGTCTTTATATTATATAAACTATATGATGCTACCTAATGATGAAATATATATATGTGCAGCACCATGTCACTTTTCGTCCAAGACAAGTAAGCATTTCGAGCTGGACCTGTTTTGGAATCCAGTTCGGCCTCCGGAATCAGCCTGATAATACCAACTTAAAACAGGCATAACTTTCAAATACGAGTCCGTTTGAGGTCCACAAGTACTTGATTGAAAGCTTATTTCGTCCTCTTTCCAACGGATCCGGCCTCACCTCTAAATTCCTTCTGGACTGATCGCAATCATCAAAAGAAGACGTCATATCACTTGTTTGGGCCAATTTGGGCTTTGTAATCATACTTAACTTGGCCCATCTGCTGGCGGCCCACTTGGGGGCGTGGTTACTGTTAATGTGAACAGTAACCCACGGATTTAGTCCCGCCTCGCTGGTTCTATTAGATGTGCGGCTCCCCCTCCCCTATATAAGGAGGCCGCACCCCTCTAGTTTTCTTGGATTTTGTTTATGTTTAGTTTGCCTTCGTTGCAACTTGTATCTTTTGCGTGTGTCGACTAGACCACCCAATTAAGATCCTTATTCAGAATCCCAACTCAATTCAAATATTTCAATTCCTATTTGCAATTTCAGATTGCTTTTATCTTGTTCTTGCGTGTTTCTTCGGTGTATGCCGGAATCGACCTTCGTGGTCAGGTCATCTGGGTATTCGTGCACGGTTGATAACGACTTGTCGAGCAGTTCAGCGATTGTGTGGTTTCGGGCCTTGCGAGTTCGTAGCTAGGATCGTGAGAGTTGAGCGACTACTACCGAACTTATCTTCTCATCGAAAGATCGGGCCAAAAATAGGACCTTCGGGTTCATCAAGTGGTATCAGGGCTTCCGTTGATCGGTGATAATTTCCAGTTTTCTAGTAGTAGATCCGTTTTTTCATACCTAGAGTCCAGAAAATTGTCCAAAAAGAAAATTATTGCATCTATCATCCGTACCGAACCCCTTTGAGCCATTGCAATTTTCTTTTCAGTATTTTGCTTGTTGAATAATTGGTTGCATCGTCGTGTCTAGTTGCTGATCTTTAGTTCTAGTTATTGTCTAGTTGGTCATTGTATAGATTGCTTCTCGTTTTTTCCTTCGCGTTGCTTGATTGTTCGTTTAGGGTCTTAGTTTTTGCATCTAAAACAGAAAATTCGTGGGTTAGAACTCTTCTAATCCGCACCAAAAAATAGAAAATCCGTACTGTTGTTCATCTGAAAAAAGGGTTGCTGCAATCTTTTGGGAGAATTGATGTTATTTGCGACTTACGACAAACCTTAGGGCCGACCAAATATTAGAAGGAAAAAGAGGCGTGCATAGAACAAAAGCGCGGTAAAAAAAGAAAAAAAGAGAAAAGAAAAGTGCATGAAAATTGGTGGAGACCTTCTACATATAACCAAAAGCTTCCACAAAAAATTTCAGCAAGTTTGCCCCGTGGGTTTGAAAGATATAGCAGTTTCAAATTTAAACCCGAGACGGATTCGAGTCTGAGTAGAATTCCGTATCCGAGACACCTTCAGTAAAACGGGCATAACTTTTGCATATGGTGTTCGTTTTTGACGTTTTTGTTCTCATTTTGAAGCTAATGACAAGGCACATCTTTTCTACCTAAGCCACTAGTCTCCCTCCAGGTGCCCCAAAATCGGCCATCTTCGGCCCCGAATTCGCGTCGCAAGTTTTCGGTTTCTGTTTTTGCCGTTTCTTTCGATCTTCCTTTCGGAATTTGGATTTCACCTCAACTGCAAAGTTGTAGATCTTGTCGAAACCTTTCAAACAAGCATATATAATCCATATAAAACTTTCTTTTACATCATTTGAGACTAGCTATTGTTTATGCTGAATCTAGAGGGTTGTTTGCGTGCATCGATATTGCTGTTTTGTGCTCTACACCACGCGAACAATCTTGTGCCCTTAGAAATAAGTTTGAGTAGTTGGCTAGCGTCTCTCCTAGCACTTATTGTGAGGCTTTCCTTGCTTGCATCAAGTCACATTGATCGTTGCGTGTGCGTACATACACTTCTCTACATAGGACTTTGATTAGCTAGTTTTGATTAGGCTAGGATCAGCAACATTGACTAGTACTTTGAACAATCTTTCAACTTGCATTAACTGATTTGATTATTGCTGATTCTTGCTACCATATTGAAGCTGATGCGGATCAACCTCAAGGCGAGATTAAATCCGTGGGTTGCCCGATCTTTCACGGTGGAACTCGAAGATCAGTAGTGCGTCGTCTTCTTCTTTTAGCGTTGGATGAGCGATTACCATGCGTGAGCGATTACCATGCGTGGACGGTATTTTGAAAGAACAATCCGCACCTGGGTAAATAAATCTCACGCCGCGCACACCATAGTACACGAACGAGAAATAGGGATCAAAGATCCAACGAGCAACTCCTAGCACCACAGCTAGAAACCACCACGCCAAGATAAAATCCGAAATTGGAATTCACAAGAACACTCATAGAACAGGGATGAACCCTAACGGCCGAAGGCCAACACGCACACGTGTTTAATTCATAACTCAAACTTAACTCCCCCAAAACCTACGGCTGACGGCCCGGCTTTATATGCCAACACCCACGCACTCCAATCCTGACCCGACTCCAAAACCAACTAAGCTATCACGTACGTGATATGTGAACAACTAACATGATATGTGTTCACATGAAAAGGCAACTAGGACTCATCTACACGTTACATGCATGCACAAAACATCTAGTCGACTAGAAGTTCTAGTGCTCAAACACATGCACGTACACATATCCTATTGCAAAACACAAAAAAAAACGTATGCTTCCTTTTACATCTCGGAAAGCAAATAATTAATCTACCAAAACTTGGCTATCACGGCTTCTGGTGGACCCCACCCCATAGCTCGTAGAGAAAGAAAGCTACGTAGGTAGACGAAAATACGTACAAGCACAAGTACCGGCCCTTGCACGCGCATGAAAGATACATCCTGATCTCCTGCGATTTTATCTCAAAAAATATCTCCATTAGTTGTATTCCAAGAGGATTCCTTTCTGGTCTCCTGGATACGTTTGGTTCTGGTTGCATGCATATGTGTTTTATTTTCTTCACGTACATAAGAAACTTGCATGGATCTTCTAGTTGCGTTGGTTCTCCCGGGGGACTCCAGCCCATGGCGCACAATGAGAGAAACCGATGGGGCAGGAGATTTCGTGTTCCTTTCAACTGATCCAATCCTTGATCTCCTACCTTATCTCTTGATTTATCTCTCCACACCGTAGGGGAAACAAACTCATGCGCTAATTTATCTAGTACGTGATCTTGGGTTGATTTTGTCACATGCAATCCCGTAACTTCTGCCTGCACACGACTTGTTTGCAATCTCATGCATGCAATACACACACATGGTTGGACTCCAGTGCACACACATGCAATGCATGGTGTGTCTTCTTTGCTCACGTAATGGCATACATGCATGAGGTCTTCTTTGCTCACGACATCTTCATGCACAGCAGTAGGAACTTCTTTCTTGATCTGTTGCGTCGCCAACGACACCTTTTCTTTTTGTAAAACAAACTGCACATCCAAAATATCAGAAAAACCCACCGAATTAGCAGAAGATAGTCGGGCCGCATCATCCTCTCCTCCTTCAAGCGAAACCGTCCTCGGTTTTGAGTTCATCTTCGAGTCTTCATTGACAGATTGAACATGAGTCGAAAAAGTTTCACCAGGCTCGATCTCCTTCGTCTTCTTCCTCGTGGGCTTGCGTGGTGGCGACACGAATTGATGTCGCGTCAACACCTTCATCTCCTCCCATGTGTTACACCATGGCTCTTCTCTCCAATCACGATCTTCTTGCATGTTATCCCACCATGTACGAACCTGATCAGCAAAGGTTCTTTTCGCAATTCTCATCTTTCTGATAGAAGAGAAATTGTGATGCTTGAAGAATTGCTCCATCGCTTCCTCCCAGATGAAGTATTCTTCTGAAGTGGTTCTTGTTGCTAGCTTCGGCATAGTCGATGGTAGTATCACCAAGAACTTTGCGTCAGCTAAGGTAGCCAGGACGAATCCACCATGAGCAACCATCGCTCTGATACCACCTGATGCGGATCAACCTCAAGGCGAGATTAAATCCGTGGGTTGCCCGATCTTTCACGGTGGAACTCGAAGATCAGTAGTGCGTCGTCTTCTTCTTTTAGCGTTGGATGAAACGATTACCATGCGTGAATGCACCATGCGTGAATGTATTTTGAAAGAACAATCCGCTTTGGTAAATAAATCTCACGCCGCGCACACCATAGTACGAGCGAGAAATAGGGATCAAAGATCCAACGAGCAACTCCTAGCACCACGGCTAGAAACCACCACGCCAAGATAAAATCCAAATTGGAATTCACAAGAACACTCATAGAACGAGGATGAACCCTAACGGTAGAAATAACACGCTGCGTGTTTAATTCATAACTCAAACTTAACTCCCCCAAAACCTACGGCTGACGGCCCCGGCTTTATATGCCAACACCCACGCACTCCAATCCTGACCCAACTCCAAAACCAACTAAGCTATCACGTACGTGATATGTGAACAACTAACATGATATGTGTTCACATGAAAAGGCAACTAGGACTCATCTACACGTTACATGCATGCACAAAACATCTAGTCGACTAGAAGTTCTAGTGCTCAAACACATGCACGTACACATATCCTATTGCAAAACACAAAAAAAACGTATGCTTCCTTTTACATCTCGGAAAGCAAATAATTAATCTACCAAAACTTGGCTATCACGGCTTCTGGTGGACCCCACCCCATAGCTCGTAGAGAAAGAAAGCTACGTAGGTAGACGAAAATACGTACAAGCACAAGTACCGGCCCTTGCACGCGCATGAAAGATACATCCTGATCTCCTGCGATTTTATCTCCAAAAATATCTCCATTAGTTGTATTCCAAGAGGATTCCTTTCTGGTCTCCTGGATACGTTTGGTTCTGGTTGCATGCATACGTGTTTTATTTTCTTCATGTACATAAGAAACTTGCATGGCTTGATCTTCTAGTTGCGTTGGTTCTCCCGGGGGACTCCAGCCCATGGCGCACAATGAGAGAAACCGATGGGGCAGGAGATTTCGTGTTCCTTTCAACTGATCCAATCCTTGATCTCCTACCTTATCTCTTGATTTATCTCTCCACACCGTAGGGGAAACAAACTCATGCGCTAATTTATCTAGTACGTGATCTTGGGTTGATTTTGTCACATGCAATCCGTAACCTGCACGCACATGACTTGTTTGCAATCTCATGCATGCAATACACACACATGGTTGGACTCCAGTGCACACACATGCAATGCATGGTGTGTCTTCTTTGCTCACGTAATGGCATACATGCATGAGGTCTTCTTTGCTCACGACATCTTCATGCACAGCAGTAGGAACTTCTTTCTTGATCTGTTGCGTCGCCAACGACACCTTTTCTTTTTGTAAAACAAACTGCACATCCAAAATATCAGAAAAACCCACCGAATTAGCAGAAGATAGTCGGGCCGCATCAGAAGCCTTCCAAGCTCCACTTCCTACTAACTCAGCAGGTGTCGTTCCTCGCAATCGTTGGGCTAATCGCAAGTGAGAGTATCACGAACCAGCCACCGGTTGTACCACTTCCTTGCGACATTGGTAAGAACTTGTAAGAACTTGGTATAAGCTTGAGTGTGAGTGACTTGATTTGAGCCCCCACCTCCTCGTAGTTGATAGGAACATATACTTGTGATTTGTTTCCTTGTTTTCTACTAACAATGACATGTTTGTTCAAGTTGGTAGATTACGATGTCATCGCAGGTAGATTTGAACTAAAAGGGAAACAACTACCTGCATACATATTGCCACCCACCGCTGAGAGTACGTCGTTGGACTACTTTATATGGGTTAATATGTTGGAGTGCTATTTTGAAAGATAGGACCTTGATCCTTATGAAAAGATGACCATGACAAGGACGGCACTGATCGGTGATGTTCAACATTGGTGGTCGAATCTGGAGTACCACTTCATGTACACATGGGAGCAGATGAAGAAGAAATTGCAACGTCGTTTTGTGCCTTCACCACCCATAGTCACAAGCGAGGTGCAACCTAAGGTAACAAAAAATGCTGATATTATTTTGGCTCCTACCCTATCTACAGATACCGCCGAGACGCTTGAAGAAAAGAACCATGATCTAGCGCACCTTATAGAGGAGAAGCTTGAGGTACCTGCAGTATCTGATGAGGACGATAATGACAAAAGTACTGATTTAGTGCTACAGCAAGACATAGAGCAACCTTGTGAGTATATCTCTGCTGTAGTAGTGCAATCTTTTGATATTCCTTGTGTTGACTTGAACGAACCATGTCTTGGCTGAATTCTCATAATTTTGCACATATTGAATTAATTACACATAAGGAAGTACTTGATAGAATATCCCCTCTTGATGCTTTGTGTTATATCATGCTTAATGATCCGATTAGTTTGGAATGTGCTATGGAGAAAGTTTACGAACTTTCATCTCTAAATTCTCCTTCTAGCACCTACGCCTACTATTTTAAATTAATTGCAGATTATGGTGTAGACAATCAATTTCTTGTATATCGAATATGCATAACTTGTGATCACATGGATGAATTGACGCTTGCTATTTTGGACAATAATTTTTGTGTGCTAAATCTTGTTCAATATGAGAGAAAAATAAAATTTAGTGCTCATCCCATGCCTATGTATTCACATTTGATTGCACCATCTAGTATGGACAATCTGAATAAAGATGTTGAATTATGGAAAAACTTACAAATCTTTTCGCCATTGCTAGATGAATTTGTTATTGCTCGATTGAAATCTGATTATATGGATGAATTTTGCTTGATTCCAAAAGTTGTAGATTTGCCCATATGTGCTACCACTGCAAGTTTACAACTTCAGATATTTGAATTGCATAAACACTTCACTTACATTTGCAAAACTAGTTGCAATAATTGTTGTGTGAAAACTTTTATTTTGATCATTCACATATATGATTACTCTTGGGTTAATAACACAATGATCTTTTATGATCACTGGTGTCGTTTAACATTAATTGTGCAACAACGAAGAACCATTAAAACAGATGACATATACATATACCATGCATACACTTTGGCTTCTTTGTTACCCTATTTTCAGCTTATCAAAAGCCGAGGACGACTTTGTTTTCAAGAAAGAGAGGATGATGAGGACATGACCCCTATGGATACAACCATATTTGCTATGCTTACTATTCCAAGTATAAGAGCTCGTACGCTTCACTCAAATTGTCATGTGAGCTTGTTTTTAGGAGTGTCTTTATATTATATGAACTATATGATGCTACCTAATGATCAAATATATATATGTGCAACACCATGTCACTTTTCGTCCAAGACAAGCAAGCATTTCGAGCTGGACCTGTTTTGGAATCCAGTTCGGCACAGACATAACTTTCAAATACGGAGTCCGTTTGAGGTCCACAAGTACTTGATTGAAAGCTTATTTCGTCCTCTTTCCAACGGATCCGACCTCACCTCTAAATTCCTTCTGGACTGATCGCAATCATCAAAAGAATACGTCATATCACTTGTTTGGGCCAATTTGGACTTTGTAATCATACTGAACTTGGCCCATCTGCTGGCGGCCCACTTGGGGGCGTGGTTACTGTTCATGTGAAGAGTAACCCATGGATTCAGTCCCACCTCGCTGGTTCTATTAGATGTGCGGCTCCCCCTTCCCTATATGAGGAGGCCGCACCCCTCTAGTTTTCTTGGATTTTGTTTATGTTTAGTTTGCCTTCGTTGCAACTTGTATCTTTTGCGTGTGTCGACTAGACCACCCAATTAAGATCCTTATTCAGAATCCCAACTCAATTCAAATATTTCAATTACTATTTGCAATTTCAGATTGCTTTATCTTGTTCTTGCGTGCTTATTCGGTGTATGCAAGAATCGACCTTCGTGGTCAGGTCATCCAGGTATTCGTGCACGGTTGATAACGACTTGTCGAGCAATTCAGCGATTGTGTGGTTTCGGGCCTTGCAAGTTCGTAGCCAAGATCGTGAGAGTTGAGCGACTACTACCGAACTTATCTTCTCATCGAAAGATCGGGCCAAAAATAGGACCTTCGGGTTCATCACAAATCGGCCAATTTAATTTACTAACAGTTAGATGAAAGAACAGAACAGAAACTGCCTAAACAATTAAGACAGCAGTACTAAAAAGATCATAACTTTTAATCTACATTTCCGAATTGAGCGTTCTTTAACAATCTGAAATGGTTATGAAATTATCTACAACAACCTAGTTGAGAGGAAACCCTGATTCGTCCACTATCATAAACATATTTTAGGAGACATCTTAAAAGGTAATTCTCGTCAGAATTCTGGACAACGGAAACTAAAACGATCATAACTTTTGATCCATACATCGGAATCAAGTGTTCTTGGCGGCCACCGAAAACTAAGAACATTATCTAAATAACTCTAGGAGATCAAATATTCAAATTCGTAACCTAAACACAAGAAAAACGTCACGCAAGGTGCTGGACAGAAATCTGGAATTGAACGTAGCAGACTGACGATTCCCTAATCAAGATAATTTACGAATCTACACCAACCAAACCAGCGAGGAACTCGATCGTTACCCTTGAAGATCCCCAAGACGTCGCCGATCAAGCCCCACGAAGAAACTCTCCTCTTCTCCTTGATCAACAGCCCCAAAGAATTCTTCCCGATCTTCCTCTTGGCCGGCAGCAGGGAGGACCATAGGGAGATGGGGAGGAGCCACCTTGGGAGGGTAGGAGATGAGGGGGAGGTGCTGGTTTGGAAGAGGGAGGGGCGGCCAAGGAGCAAGGGGAGAATAGGGGTGGCGGCCAAAAGGAGTGGAGAGGGAGGCGCATGGAGGGGGAGGGGAATTTAGGGTTTCCCCCACTAGGCCGGCTGCCCACATGGGCCGAAGTGCTATGGGCTCTCGGCCCATAGCCCAGATTCTCTAAAATCCACAGATAAACCCCTCAACTTTTGTTTAAAAGTACTTTCTAAAACAAATTCTCTTTCACAGAGTAATTCTCCTCTCTGAATAATTTGGGATATTACAATCTGGACCATCCAGGACCTCTTAAGACCTCCTCTGGACCGTCCAGGACCTCTTGAAGTTCATCTGGACCGTCCAGGACCTCTTGAGACCTCTGGACCGTCCAAGACCTCTTAAATTTATCTCAGCCATCCAGGACCTCCTAGGTCTTATCCCAACTGTTAGGACCTCCCTAAAGTACATCTCAGCCGTCCAAGAACTCTTCTGTTCCGATCATAACCCGCAGGACCTCCCTGTGGATGTTTTGCGATAACAACCCTCAGGATCTCCTCACGGCCTTTTTACCAGGACCACCCCTGGACCACCTCTGGGCCATTTTGCATGGACCACCCTAGGGACCACTCTATGATCATTTTTACAAAAACCACCCCTGGATCACTCACGGGCCGTATGCAACAGACCACCATCACGACCATTTTGACACGGACAACCCTAAAGACCTCCCTCTGGTTTTCTTTACTTTTTGGAGCAAGACCTTATCCGAAATTGAATTAATTGCATAATAGAAATTATATTAACTTAATAAATGCATAACTTGTTCATTCCAACTCCAAAGACAGTGAAACCAACTTTGATAATTTCCATTTTCAATGAACTTTATTTTAAGATAGATTTCACACTGGTCTCTGTAACAATGAAGGTAGTTTTGGAAAATCCTCTATTAACTGCATTATTTTTACAATAGGAAAATCTGATAAATTAGGAAATTCATAACTAAATCATAAAAACTCCAAATGAGGTAAACTCAACTGTTTTGGACATACAATAATATTCCCTATTTAACCATATAATCATTTGTTCCACCACGGTCCTACAAATTTTCACCAAATAATTAAAATCAATGAACAGTAACCGATTGCAATTTTCTGGAAAACTAAAATTCAAATTGCTATAACTCTCACATAATAAATACAATTGGAATAATTCTTCCACCTAAATTCATCTAAAATCATAACTTAGATACCGTAGAAAGATCATGCATTTTCGAGCAATTTGATTTTTGGGGTATTTCTCGATGTTTATTTGGTGTTGTAACTTTATAAATTCCGAAGCAATTGATATTGACTCGTACGCTACTGAGAGCGAGCAATTAGACTTCCAGCAAGGCAAGCATCATTTGAACTTTCTTCTTGCATCATATTGATCCCAGTTTTTATACATTAGCTTTTAAATGCAATGATATTGCTTGCATGCTATCTTTGGTATATCATTATTTTGTGAGTAGTTAGTTATGCCCTATACTTGCTAGTTATCCTTGATATCTTCCATACACTTATGCCTAAGATAGATGCTTGTGATGATACAATTGTTGTATGTGAATGCTTAGCCACTGCAGGTCTAGATAACGCAATAGATCAATTCACGAGAATAGCTCGTCAATTGTGGGAAACACATAACAACTCTTAATTTTCTTTTTGTCCAGATTGTTACATCTGGTTGTTGGTTTAAATTTTGGTTATGTTAAAATGGTTTTAGGTCTGGACAAGTGGTTGTAAGTGTGGGTGATGTTATGCACGAGATTTGGGTATGTGGTGGTCTTGTCCGGACCCTTTAAGGACTGAGCTTTGAACTTTCAGTCCAAGTAACGAGCGTGCTATCACATGCGGTATATGGGTGCCGTATGGTTAAGTAAGGGGAATGTTTTATTGGTTTAGACCGCAGGTGGTGCAAGGACATAGAGACCGTGAAATCCCTATGTTCCTTAGGAACCCAGTGTGATATATACTATGAATAATGACCATGATTACTTATGTTGCTCACAACAACATACTAACTGTTGGTGATATGCCCTAGAGGCAATCATAGAGATGATTGTATCATGTCTATGTTTATGAGTTCTTGAATAAATGTTACTCTGTTCCTTGAATGAATCGTTAGTTCTGAAGATCAACGAGTATGTGACTTGTTAGTGAAACTCTTCGACTTACATGATGTCGTTCTAAAAGTATCCCTGGTCGAATGTCACTGATCGGAACACCAGTGACCCTACGACCAACACATGTATTGATTGATGATCATGTTTCACCGGTCATGGATATAGGGATATCGAATCAATAATGTGAACACATATTAGAGAATATGGGGTTGGATTGACCCACCTTGAGGCACTATTGAGATTGTTATGAATCTATATGTCATTAGTTGGTCTCAAGCAATGATGATGTATAATCTTTAGACTTGAGATCAGTATGGTTCCCTACATGTGTAATAGCACTCTTAGGGGTTGCCAAACGCTATTCGTAACTGGGTAGTTATAAAGGTAGCTTCGGGTATGCTATGAAACATGAGGAGGGATGTGACTGGTCGGATATGGGATTTGCCCCTCCTAACATAACGGGAGAGATATCTCTGGCCTCGAAGTGGTCGGATAAATAAAGTGTATGGCCATGCCACTAGTGGTCGAAGTGTTTGACCACATAAAGTTATCCGACAACTCGATCGAGAAAATATTGAACAGTCCATGGATGACACATTATCTCACCTAGAGTTCAACCAGATATCGTGAGGCAAAGGGAGTTCAACTAGAGTAGGTCACTTAGTTCAATCAGGTCTAGACAAGTCGTATGGTGATACGAGCAAGTCGTAGACTGGTCGAACGAAATCACAGAGTGGTCGAAACCTGGTCGTAAGGAGTTACGAACTGGTCGTGACTGATTACGAACTGGTCGTATAAAAATAGGACTTGGTCATAAGTGATGAGGACCTAGTCGTAGATCATATTGCCTTAAGGTTCGTCCGATATAATTTGTGTGTATTCGGAAATCGTTATGTCCTGCTAGGGACCGCTACGACTCGTGATCGGAAAGGGTTTCTGAGACAACCGATTACACATAAACCTAACGGGTCACACACTTAATGGGATGGAACAAACCAGTACGAATATGATTCGTCAAACGTGTTCGGATAGGATCCGACACGGGGCACTATACAAGGACATGCTTGAGGCTAGTGTGAACGATGGGAGATAGACACGTGAGTTGTTTCCACCGAAACCCTAGCAGCTATCTTCTTGAGAGAGCCTTCCCGTGCGACTTAGTGCTAGCACACCGACGCACGGTTGTTCCTTCTCTGGACGTGTGGATACCGTAGAGGCACTACTGCGGTCGCTGTTGCGCTAAGGACGATCCGCAATCTTCGCAAGGAACTGCAGACATTGCTGGAGGAGACGATCGACTACGAGGACGTTAGACGATGTTCTACGACCACTACATCGGCGCGTTCTTTGTCGGACTAGGCTGCTCCGACTCTACTTCCGTTGCACTACGCGTCTGGTGGTAATGATCTGTGATCATCTAACTTGCTTGGCTTCCTGGTTTACGTGGTAGAAATTTTGAATTGTTGCTAGCATAGCCTACCTGTATCCCAACACTAACTACCTTACACTGGCCCCTCCAATGCAACGTGCGTGCCCGCTTAGCATTTGCTATATGCTTATGTCTAAGTTGGGTGTTATCTCGTACAGGTGGTCTATCTCAATAGGATCTTCTTACTAAAAATGACCGTATCTCGATTCTCCCCGGCCGGCATACCAAAGGAAAAGTGGCATCAACCGGAGGCATCCGGGGGCTTACGGGCTAGTCGAGTCGTGTGGGTAAAGTAGTATACCTCTGCAGAGTTTAATCTATTCAAATAGTCATGTCCACGGTTATGGACAACACTTGGTTTTTGGATGAGTCATTACATAGACTTTAAATTAAAAGTTGACATGGTTATAACTTGGTTCGGCATGAATGGGATGTTCATGTACTTTAGTTTATCAAAGTGGGCAACCACTTTGGTATTGCTTGATCTATATGACTATCTATGTCTTGTGAAATTCTTTTCTTAAACAATGGTTTACAAAATGGCTTTTGCAAACTAGATGGTCTAGAGATATAGGATGTTGCATTTTCTGCAAAACTAAGCCACTAATGCCATCCTTTGATTAATGTGAGACCCCTGTTTATTTAGCTCGTAATACTTAGCATTCCATTGGCTCTAGCATCACAAACAAAATACACCGTGTCTCGATGGACATGTGCTTCCCAGAATTGCAGCACACATACATCTTTACAAAAGCATGCATCAATTCCATACATCACAATATAACAAGTCTAGCAAAAGACATACATAATATAGAGCTATTACAAAAGAGCCGACCGGCCAAATGACATTAAAATAGCAATAACAGCAGAAGCAAAAGTATCATAAGATGGCTATAAACAAAAGCTAATTAGTGTGCCTTAACCCACAAGGCAACCAACCAGACAGCCAAGCTAGTCGTCCCAAAAGCCGCACATCTCACAAAAGTAAGGCCCTTGGGGCTCACCCTCTTCCTCTGCACACAACAAGCAATGCAGGTGAGTACACTAAAGTACTCGCAAGACTTACGAGTAACAAGCCTATACATAGCTACATGGAAGTTGTAACAAAGGGAGATGGTTATATGGGTAATTGGACGCATAAAGCAATTTTCATTTGCAATAATGTAATAGATTGAAGGCAATTTGTAAAATCTGTTTGTAAGCATTGAAATAACAATAAATAACAAGTAACCACCTAGAGGTGACTAACCCAATAGCCACCACAACATAGCACGAATCCCCGATTCGTACCACCCATCAAGTTTTAATTAAAAGTTGTAGTCTAGTTCTCACGGAGCGTATCCGAGCGTGTCCATAACCTAGGACAAGACTATTCGAATAGATTTAACCCTGCAGGGGTGTACCAATGTACCCACACTTCAGACCGCCTTTAAGCCACAATAAGCACACTTCCGAAGGTATGCCGGCATGGCTAAGTCCTACGAGACATTTCCAATATTGTGTATCAACTATGAGCCGCTCGTATGGATAGAAACCCATACGCTTACATTGTAAAGCCGAAGGTCAACTACCCTATAGGGGTAAAGCCTCCGGACAACTACAATGCTCCCAAACACCATCCCTCCTGCGACCCCCTGCGACTCGTAGCTAACACACGCCAAAGTACTAAGTCAAGAGAGGTCTCATACCCTCTAGTGTGGTTAGCACGCAAAATGCTCAGTACGGTGGCGTAAGTAACTCGGTCCTTAATGACCCGGGCACCATTCCAGTCACACCCAAAAGCACACCAACATACCGTTGTGCCCAAGTCCAAATCATTTTATTTTCAGTTTTTAGTTTTCACAAGTAAACATAGCACAAAGCTGAACCATAAAGATCATAATAAGTTTTGTGTGATCAAGGTTATCGACAAGTCGATAACCGCCTCTTTCTACCGGTAGCTAAGCATAGCTAAGCAACATACTCGAAAACTACTAAGTGACAAGAGCTCATCCAACGAATCCAAAATCACAGCAAATATTCCTAGGCTCAGTAGTAGAGGATAAACATTTACCTACAGATTATGCATCTAATAGGTCAACTAATCGACAATAGTTTAAAACAAGATAGCAATGCATACGTAGAATTTGCAAACAACATATTATAATTTGAAAATAGTAGGAGCAACATGATCAAATGATGCTACATCTGCTTGCCTTGTTGGAGGTCTTGTTGCTGCAGAGGAGAAATCTTAGGTTCAATAAATCCTTCGGAACCTAACGCAAAAACGCGATAAAACCAATAAGAACGAAGAACATCAATCAAACCTCAACAGTAAAAATCATCCAAATCTCAGGAAATTTACACAGCAGCTAGGGTAAGATTTTAGACAAATTTAGGAATAATAATTATTCAATTTGGACTAAGCATGCAAAAGTTATAGTTAAAACAAATTCTCTCAGCTTGGAAATTCAAACTAAATTAATTACTGGTATTGTTCATGGCAAAAATTTCTAGAATGATCTAGAACCTGAAATTTTTATGGTAGGTATATAATAACATTCTAAGAACAACAAAGTTGAGTTTACCCAATTTGGAGTTAAAATGAATTACTTATGATTTTTCTAAGTTGTAAAACTAGCACATATCATTTTTAGAAATATAACCATGATCAAAACCTGTTTCATATTAAAGTATGCTAACAGAGGACCTTTACAAGCTTGAGTTTGCCCAGTTTGGAGTTATACAGAAAAAGCTATGCACTTTACAAGTTTTACTTGAATTTTTGAAAAATTAAATAATGGCTGAAAACAAGTTAATATTGTGTACAAAATTTTCTGGCACAGATTAACATTTAGTTAGACAAGAATTTAACACAGTTGGAATCATCTAAAAAGGAATTAAAATGAATTAGTTATGAGTTTTTAAAGTTTTAATACAATTTTCAGTTGACAAATAAAGGCTTACCGAAATAAAATCAAACTTATCAAAAAGAAAACGACGTGGACGAATGTGGGCCTTTGATTCGGGATCCAACGGCCCACGTGCGCTGGAGAAAAACGCACGCGCGCGGTCCAAAAGGGCTTCACCGTTGGATTAGATCCAACGGTCACAAACGAATGGGACGTTCGGGTGACCCGAACGCTCCGATCATCCATGACCGCAGATCTAGAGATGGAGGGCTCAGATCAAGTGCGGTTCGGGCGACCCGAACAACACAACAATCCCGACCGCTGATCGCGAAAAGGACGGCCCGCAGCGGTTTGGGAGCTCGGGTGGTCCGAACGGCCCCCAAATCTAGGCCGTTGATCACAAGATCAACGGTCGGGGTCAACCGAGTGTTGCGCACTCACGCACCTGCGTTTTAAGTGCATAGAGGGGGTTTAATGGTGCGGCCCACACGGCAGTGACACAAAGGGTTACTTAGGACAGCCATTAATTGTTAAACTTAATGATTAACAATGATTGGCATTAATGATGTCCGAAGGGTATCGCGCAGAGAGGGTTTAAGTGGGCGAGGCCCACCTGACAGTGGCACATTAGGCCAATTTAGGACACATTAATTAGTAAGATTTTGTTCTAATGGCCACGCTACAGCGGTTTTAAGCCTACGGGCCCACTGTCAGAGAAACAAAAGCTTTTTAGGACAGCAATTAATTGCTAACAATGATTAGCAATTAATGAACCTAATTTTTGTCCTAATGACCACACGCGAAGGTTTAAAACGCCCGGGGGTGTTTTAACAGGCGCAGGCCCCATATGTAAGCGACACCAAGACCCGATTAAGATAGCCATTAAATGTTAACCCAATGATTAGCAATGATTAACATTTAATAAGAAAATCTTTGTCCTAATCGACAAATCCCAGTGACGACTTCGTCCGGCAAAAACCCGAACGCAAAGAAGAGCTCGTCGCCGGCGGCTCCGGCCACCGCGACGGCAACTAAAAGCAAAAATGGAAACGCAGTAACCTTGCGCACCTACGAGAGGTGACCTCGATCGGCGGCGACTGCCTAAAACGCTGGCGAGCTGGAAATCAGTGAAGGTGACCAAAACAGCCGAAAGCGAAAACGGCTAAAAAGCTCCACATTGTCCAAATAAGCGGGTGACACAACATCTAAGGACTAATAAGAAGCTACCTTAGCCAAGGAGAGCTTCAAAGATGTCCGGAGAAGCTTTGACCACGGAGGAGCTCGCTGGAGTTGAAGAAGATGAAGTGAAAAATATGTCCTCAGCAAAATGAGTGAGACCAGATCATCACTATAGCTTCATTATAGCTCAGAGAAGGTCCATGAGCAAACAATTGAGAAATGAGGCACTCACCGGAGCTGAGGAAGAAAAGGGGTGATTTCGGCCGAATTTGAACAAACCCCAAATTTGACAATTCCTGAGAATGTCAAACCAAATTAAGTTAGGGAAAATGCTCAAGGTGCTAAGGAGATTGAAAGGGTACAATAATAGTTGAAGATGAACCACTGGAACACCAAAGTCCACAATGGAGCTTCACGGCCAACAATGGTGATTTGGGAAATGCAGTGGTTTTGAGCTCCAAAAACAAAGAAGGAGCTAGGGGTGGTGTAAAGGAACACCAGGAGGGGTTCTGAGGGGCTTTATATAGCTAGAGAACTAGGGTTTGGGCAAGGATGAAGGCCCAAAGGTGAGCTCGGTTCATGGCATTGACCAAAGAAATGATGGGGGCAAGTGAAGACTAGGACTTTGGGGCCGAAAGCCTGGGGCACATTTAATGCGAAGAGCCATTGACGTGCGAGGGGACAGGGCACTGCCCCCTCCTACTAGAACTTAGGAAAAATATTTCCAAAGGATGATCTCAAGATTTGACAAGGAAAATTTTGAAGGGTCAAGATTTGGATCAAATGACTTGTGATTTTGTATTTCCATAATCCTTTTACAAGAATTGTTTAGAACATACAGGAAGTACAAGATGTAAGAAAAGTTTTAAATTTCTACACATTTTCTTACATTTGAAACACAAGTCTAAACTTGGGATGTTACAATTAACCTCTAAGCATAAATATTTTAAATTTGTGTAAGACTTGCGAATACCTTGTACTCAGCCAGTTTGTCTACTGGCTTACAGGTGAGGAAGACTTCGAGCCCGACGTGCTCGTTAGCGCCGATTCAGGCGATGCTAACGAGTAATGCTATCATTTAACTCCCAGTTGGTTGCCGATGGGTTATGGGCATACCTTTGCTGGACTTTTGGTTTATTTACTCGTTTTCGCTGCTACTTAATGATCTTATTTGAATTTGGCCGATCGGCCACTTGTAATAGTTGTAGACTTGACTATTATTGATGTATGTCTTTTGGACTATGAGTGTATGAATGTTGTATGGATGTGATCAATGTTGTATGCGAGTTTGGGTATGTTGGTCGCTGGTCTTGGGAGCCAACATAACTTCATGCTCGCTGTTCGTGAATTCCATTTTAACTCACTAAGTGTAGTCTTTGATTGTTTAGAGAACCGATCATCATGTAGTACATGTAGAGGAGCAGTATGCATGATCACCAGGGCTCTAGTTTCAGTCAAGACTTCTCACTTAGATGGAGTTAAATTAGAATTCATTTACTTGAGGCCCAGCGTTATGTCTATAAGACCTTGCTTAGTCTCGGTCTTGCAGACTTAACCTGAGTGTCCTCACAAGCGTTATAAGGGCTGAAACCATAGAGTGAACCTGACTGCGAGAGATTGTACTTGCATGGTTCCGTCTTTGCTACATGCTCCATGCTAGCACATTGTCACCGCATGTCGCGTGTGCGGCGTAAGTCACCTTTCAAACACCTTCATTGCTGAGGAATTCTCAAAGCTAGTCATGATAAGGACTTGGGAGAAGTGGTTTGAGCCTTACCTTGATCCCTTGCATTGGCCACCCTACATTGGGGAAGAATACATTCCCGACAAAGAAAGGGGAACAAGCGACACAGTAGGAGGAAGAGAAAAAGACTTCGTAACAAAATGGACTGCTCGCAGCAGGCCGGTAAGGACATGTCCAACCTAGGGGACTTTGACAATGCCACCACAACCAACAGGTGCTCAGAATGTCATGAGCACGGCCACACTAGGGCAAAGCACGTGAATAAGGATTGCCAGCCGCGTAGGGTAAGGCGACGCCGCTCACGTGTCTTGCACCCCTGAGGTAACCACCATTGTCATTGTGCGAAGAGTATTGATGTGTCTTTATTGTGTTCACTTTATTGCATTTTCTCTATTGTTTTGTACTTCATGTGTACTAACAAAAAATTTCTTCTATTGCAGGATACCGTATGTAACGTCCCGTTTGTCCAGAGTTCTTGATACGGCCCCAAGTGCTACTCCAACTTTGCGTAGTGTTGTGCACGTGCGTGAGGATGTTCGAGGCGAGCCAAGTCATGGAGCTAAAAAGAATTATTTCTACGTGGGTTCTCATATCATTCCAATTAGTTGAGTCAGATTCTTGATGTTTATTAAAGATAGCTTTCCTTTTAATCTAAATAGGAGTCTAGCTTTTATTAGAGATTTAATCTTTGAATGTGTCCATGTCGGACATTAGGTGCGTGTGCAAGTCTTGGTTAGTTTGGTTCCGAGTCCAACTGTGCGTGTGTATTCGGTTCTGAGTCCAGCTGTGCATGTGTATGGCATATAAAGCCAAGGCCGAAGCGTTATAGGGGGAGGTTTTGGCATTAAGAAAGAAGATACCCGAGAAAATCGCCTGGGATTGGCGGCCAAATATTGTTCTTCCCTATGAGATCCGATCTGTGATGTCATCCTTGCAACGTGGGTTTGATTTCGTAAATCAATTCTTGCGACGCTGATCGTAGTGATCAAGTTTTTCCGATCGTGAGTTGCGTACTCACGGGTGGAAGAATTTCTACCGGTTCTTTTGTGCGTGGAGAAGTGCTGGAGGCGACGGGATCAAAGCCAGCTGAAGACTCTTGAGTGCGGCAGGAATTGACGTCCCGCATCAAATTCTGTCTCTACTAGCAGGCCGAAGACACATTGGTTTTTCCAACATCAATTGCCGATTGATCTACATCAACACTGCCGGAAGGAATCAGGTTGACTGCTGCTGTTCGTATTGCTGTTTGGAGGCCGAAAGTCACTTGGTGATTTCTCAATTGCTGAATTGTGTATTGCCTCAACAGAAGTGCATTAATTTCTTGGTGCTGTTTTCTTTTGGGTCTAGCCGAGAGCTCCAAATTCCTTTACTGTTGACTACTTAATTGTTGTTTCAATTGGTTGTTGTTGGCTGTACTCACATTTATTGAAGGAAATAAATTACTATTCACGTGCATGCTATTGTTCACGTGTATGGTACTGTTCATCCGACGCTAAAAGAAGAAGACGACGCTGATGGAGGCGGGGTTCCCGATCTTTCGATGAGATTGATAAATATCGATTTTTTTGTGTGGAGGTGACTCTCGCGATCCGACTACAACCGTACGACGACGCTTGCGCCTTAGCAATCGTTGAACCAACTCGCGACGTTATTGACCGTCTTTGAAACGCGATCAACGACCACGAAGGCCTATTCCTGCATGCAATCGAAGAACACGCAAGAACAAGATAAAACGCAATCTGAAATTGCAAATATGGATTGAAATATTTATAAATTGGGATTCCGAAAGCTGTCTTGACAGGTGGTCATCCGACACAACTGAAGAACTGAAGTTTGCACAATGGCTAAACCTTAACTCAACGAAATCCCAGAAAACTAGAGGGGGTGTGGCCTCCTTATATAGGGGAGGAAGAGCCACAAATCTAAAAGAAATAGCGGGGAGGGACTAAACTCGCGGGATACTGTTCACGTGAACAGTAACCACGCCTCTAGGTGGGCCGCCGGCATATGGGCCAAGTTGAGTTCGATTACAAAGCCCAGATTGGCCCAAACAGGTGATATGACGCCTTCTTGAGATGATTGCGATCAGTCCAGAAGGAATTTGAAGGTGAGGCTGGATCCGTTTGAAAGGGACGAAATAAGCTTTCAATCAAGTACTCGTGGACCTCCAACGGACTCCGTATGTGAAAGTTATGTCTGTTTTAAGTTGGTGTTGTCGGTGATTCGGAGGCGAATGGATTCCAAAGCAGTCCAGCTCGAATTGCTTGCTTGTCTTAGACCAAAAGTGACATGGTGCTGATAATTTAAGTGAAGCGTACGAGCTCTTAAACTTGGAACAGTAAGCATAGTAAATATGGTTATATCCATAGGGGTCATGTCCTCATCATCCTCCCTTTCTTGAAAACAAAGCCGTCATCGGCTTTTGTTAAGCTGAAAATAGGATAACAAAGAAGCCAAAGTGTATGCATGGTATATGTATATGTCATCTGTTTTAACGGTTTTTCGTTGTTGCACAATTAATGTTAAAAGATAACAGCGACCATAAAAAATCATTGTATTATTAACCCAAGAGTAATCATATATGTGAATGATCAAAACAAAAGTTCTCACACAACAATTATTGCAACTAGTTTTGCAAATGTAAGTGAAGCGTTTATGCAATTCAAATCTCTGAAGTTGTAAACTTGCAGGGGTAGCACATATGGGCAAATCTACAACTTTTGGAATCAAACAAAATTCATCCATATAATCAGATTTCAATCGAGCAATAGCAAATTCATCTAGCAATTGTGAAAAGATTTATAAGTTCTTCCATAATTCAACATCTTCATTCAGATTGTCCACACTAGATGGTGTAATAAAAGGTGAACACATAGGCATAGGATGAGCACTAAATTTTATTTTACTCTCATATTGAACAAGATTCAAGACACAAGAATTGTTGTTCAAAACAACAAACTTTAATTTATCCATGTAATCACAAGTTATGCATATTCGATAAACAATAAATTGATTGTCTACACCATAATCTCCAATCAAATTAAACTTATACCCAGGGTGTAGGCACTAGACAAACATTTTGAACATACAATTTGAAACTTTCTCCATAGCATGTGACAATTTCATAGGTGAATCCAACATAATGTAACACAAAGAATCACAGGAGAAATTCTAGTCAAAACTTCTTTATGTCTAACCAATTTCACATGATCATTATATGCGATTAACGCATCACATAAATCACTCAAAACAGCATGCAATTCAATTATTTCATCACATGGTGCAATCAAATCAATGCGATCAGTATTCTCTACTTGAAATATGTGCATATCGTAATTGTTTTCCACTAATTTTTGCTCTAAAATAGCATGAGCAGTGGACAAATGTAGTTCTTCAAAATCATACTCACCTTGAGTGATGATAGCACCATGATCTTTACCTTTTTGGCTCTCCTCAGATGATGTAGGCGCTTCCATCTCCTCATCTTCCTTCTCAACCAATGGAGTAGGTGGTGCAATCAACTCATTCTCCTCTTCGGCATGGTTCTCAACTTTCTGCAAGTCGTTAGTCACAGAAAAAGACACAAACATAGGCTTGTCCTGTTGTTTCCTATCTGTAATACTCCGAAAGTGTTACAACGACTAGTCGGGAAAGTTTAATCGATCGGGAGAGAATCAAATGGAGTTTCGGGAAGGACCTTATAGAAGTTACTCAAATAAACAGCTTGAGAGGGGGGATTATGCAACTATCACCTCAACCTGGGCCTGGGCTTGGCCCATAGGGGCCCAAGTGTGGCCGGCCAAGGGGGGAGAACACCCCTTTTCTCCCCCCAAACCCTAGCCGCACCCTTCCCGACCCCCTTTCCTCTCCACTCCCAACCGGCCGCCACCACCCCTCCACCTCTCCACCTCCCCTCCACCTCCCTTGCGCCTCTCTATTCCCCACCACCTCCATTGCTGCTGGCCAAGGAGGAGAAGGAGCTCCATTGCAGCCGGCCAAGGAGGAAGAAGAAGGAGAAAAGAAGAGAAGGAAGAAGAAGGAGAGGAGAAGAGAAGAGAAGAAGAGGGAGAAGAAGGGATCCGCAGCGAGCGTGGTGGTCATCATCCCGCTGTGTGCTCTCTTCGTTTCGGCAAGGGTAACCCGTGGTTCTTTGCTTTAGGTCATTTTCTAGTTGTCTAATTTTCGGATGTCAGTTCGTCGATATTCTGCAGCAGTGAAGTTTGTCGGTTTTGATTAGGTTAGAGGCAGATTTGGGTCTGGGTGTCTCCTAGAAAGTTGTAGCTATCGTAGTTACCTTTCATTGCCGACAAGAATAAAGTCATTCGGACTTCGGTGGCCAAAGTTATGAATTTATTAGTATTTCTGTGTTTCTGGAGAGAAGCAGAATTGCTAGTGTTGGTTAACCTGATAGAAGCGCATATTTAGAGGGGTTTCCAGAGGGTCTCACCATAACGAAAAATGAGGCTAATCCTCTTAGATTTCAGGAAAGCTAAAGATCACTGAATTCGGACGAACGTAGAGAAAGTTATGATAGTTTCTTTGTCGCTGTCCAGAAACCCGACGTGAAATGTTTGCTCTGATTAAATAGATTGGTAGGTCTGGTAGATGGCCGAATCAGAGGGTCTCCCCAACTAAGTTTATTTACACATTTTAATTACCTTTTCAGATTGCCCAAGATCATCCTATTTGGACTCCTGAGCAGAAAGTTATGAATTTTTGAAGTCTGCTGTCCGCAGTGACCGATCGCTAGAAATTAGAAAAGCTAGACGTGATAAGAAGATTAGCGATTTCGATTGTAATGTGATGTATGATTTTGGTCCAGTATGCTATTCGTAGTTTGGGGTTATCTTCTTGTCCAGGTGGCAGCGAGATCCCAAGGGCAGCACCCACTTCGCGTCCGCCGTTCTCGCGCGGTTGAGGCAAGTATTCGGGTTTATGTGAAGTATTGGTTGCATGTCGTGATTGAGTGGTGTATTGTTCATCATTGTCATGTGAATGTGTTGTGGAGATGATTTTAGTTGTGTTGATGCTTGCGAGTTATGTTTAAGGTTCCTTCATGATGCTATTGTTTACATACCCTGACTACATATTGAGTTATGATATTGGAAATATGATGTCGTAGTTCTTATGCATGTTGGAGCATTTTGAGACTTGGTCACGTGGTGACCAAGAGTACAATGTTGAGGTCCCTGTCATATGTAATGACAGGCTTGAGGTCCCGCATTCATGGAATGTGGGCAATGGATCTGAGGTCCCGTCATTGTGATGACGGCAAAGTCCCTATACATGTGATGTATAGGCTCTTGGTCCACGTGCGGAGGGGCACGGCATGGGTATTCATTGGCGGATGAATACCCGCATTACACCGGTAAAATGCGAAGCGAGATAAAGATCAAAGAGTGCATAGCATTATCATCATTTAAATATTTGAAATGTCTTAACGGTGTTGAATAAAGTTGTTTTAGATGTTATGTCTTTATGAATGTTGCAACCTTGTTGATACTTCTTTGAGTCGTATGGCTCACCCTTGCTTTGTCTTGTTATAGGTACTTCTGGCAAGAACGACATGCATGGGAGGGAGTAGGCATTGGAAAGCACGCACTACCTCACAACATTTATGCAATTGCTATTTAGTTTCACTTAGGAATAAATAACTGTGTGGAGACTATCTATGGATGTTTTATGATGTTGGTTGTTGGATTATTCATGGTTATGAGAATGATGTTAATTGTTTACAATCGAATGATTATTTTATATGCATGAAAGACTTGGATTATAGAAATAATTATAAATGCCATGATCATCTGTTGATATCTCGATTTTGTTGTTCTTACAAAGGAAGTTCTGTCAAAAAAATTATAGATTGTTCTAGTTAGTTTAATTCTTGTAGCATTCTAGGCTCATGTGGAGCTGGGGTGTTACAGTTGGTATCAGAGCGGGCTGTAGGTCCGTGGTTAGTGAAACATTAATTTTGACACACTAAGCCACGTGAGGTGGGTTGGGTTTTGCATTGCATTTACGTTTCGTTGATATTATAGTTTGACTTGTGCTTTAGTTGGTATTGTGCTTATTGTTTAAATTATTTTGTCATGTTTGTGATTGTTTAGAGATGGCAAGGGTGGAGGCCGTGGTCGTGGTCGTGGCGGCGGTCTTGGCGAGGCGAGCAATGCCCGCGGAAGTTCGAACTCTGTAGCTGGGAGGCTAGTCTGAAGTCGAGAGGAAGAGGTGGCATCCGCGATGCAAGAGAATCGAGCCCGCCCCGATGCACGTCGTCGCTCCCATGGTGGCTCTGCGGCCTGCGGCGTTGCCATGGGGCTACACGGTGGAATGCTTTGAGGTTGGACACTTCGGCGGGTCGAGCACGCCGATTGATGCGACTAATCGTTGCGACACATGGAGAGGCATTTTGGAGCTCTAGGGATGACTTGAAATGAGGCGCGGTTTTGTCGCCTTCGGCTCAAGGGCAAGCAAATATCCGGTGGGAAGGAGTCACGGCAGCTAGGACTTACGCCCATGGTCGATTACTTGGGAGTTGTTTGTGGAGCAATTCGGAGGAGGTTTTATCTGCCTCGTTTGTGGAGAGGATGGAGGTTTCATTGCAAAGCTACAAGCGGGGCAAGATAGCGATGTCGGAATATGAGGCGGGTTTTAACAACCTGATCCGCTTTGTTCGGCGGTGGCTCTTGACGAGGTGGAGAAGGCCAAGAGATTCCGTGAGAGGTGAGACAGGAGTTTCGCTGTGGTTTGGGGCACCTTTGGAGCTGCGTGACTTTAGCTCCACAGTAGAGCAAGCTCGGGGCATGGAACTTGAAATGCGGCTTGGGAAGATTTACAGTGCAGGAGGTACCATGGTCGAGGAGGATGCAGTGGCGATCGGAAGAAGAGTTTTGGGAGGAAGTGGGTCATCACTGAAACTAGTTTACAAGAAGTTCAAGGCCATGAGAATTCTTTCAAGTCCAAGTCCATGAGGCCACAGTCATCCTCTTCTTTTCGACCTTGGCGAGTGCTCTAGATGCGTCGGTTCGGGGCAAGGGATGAAGTGTTTCAAGTGTGGTAATGAGCATCGTGCTTCGGAGTGTTCTTGGTGGGTTCTTGTCGCCACTGTGGTGGGAGGGCCACAAGGCTTTGGTTTGTCGGCGGAATCCGCGGTGTGATCAAGTGGGAGCGATCCATTGCCGGCACCGAGCGGCAGCTTCATCTCGGGGTTCAGTGCAGATGTTAGCGGCCACTCCTACTCAGTCCTGGGGTCAGCCGCAGTCTTATCTTCCTTATCCTGAGGGTATTCCACCGCCAGGGTACTTTTGGCCACCGGTCCCTGCGGCACCGTTTCCAGTTGCGGCGCCTTCAGCACCTCCTGCAGCCGGCGCGCCCCCATACCAGGGTGTTGGGGCTCCTTCCGCCCCAACAGCAGTTTCTTATGCCATGCCGACAGCAGAGTCGGCGAGTCGTCCCGATGTGGTGACAGTGCGCTCCTAGTGGACTCGATGGATGTATTTGTACTTTTGATTCGGAGCTACTTTCTCTTTTGTATCGTTAGAGTTTGCTAGCAGGGCCAAGTTGAGTTTGCAGTCTATAGCTCAGTCAGTTTTAGTTAACTCTCTCTGGGGGAATCCTTTCTAGCTCCACAGTTTGTCCTGGTTGTGTGATCTCCTTGGATGGGGAAGAATTTATTGCTAATCTAATGGTCATGAAGATGGAGCCGTTTGATGTTATTCAGGTATGGATGGTTGCATAGCTATCGTGCGGTTATATCTGTTTCGAAGACGATAACCTTGCGTGCACCTTCCGGCAGGAGGTAGTATTTTGAGTGCCCCTCTTACTCTCTTTGCGTCTTTGGCTAGTCTCGTATCACGGTAGTCGAGCGCGAAGAGTGGGTTTCTTTGTCTGGTGGGAAAGTCGAGTTCCTCTTTGTGCGGAATTAATTCGGTGGTTCGAGAATTCTTAGATGTTTTTCAGCAGAGTTGCGTGGATGCCCCACCACGTCGAGTGGAGTTCGAATTGATTTAGTACTGGGTGCCCGGCCGGTTTCTATGACCCTCACCGTCGCACGTCCTTTCGGGAGGAACTAAAGAAGCAATTGGATGAATTAAGGGCGAAGGATCTTATTCGACCTAGCATATCTCCGTGGGAGCTCGGTTTTATTTACCAAAAGAAGGATGGTAGTTGGCGCATGTGTATTGATTACAGTGCACTCAACGGTGACCATCAAGAATAAATACCCTTTACCCGTATTGAAGATTTATTTGATCGGTTGAGAGGGCAAAGGTATTTTCAAAGATAGACCTTCCGTCGGGCTATAATCGATTCTGTCCGAGAAGAGGATATCGAAACGGCGTTCTCTACAAGGTATGGGCACTTTGAATTTAAAGTTATGTCTTTTGGACTAACGAATGCCCTATTTGCTTTCATGGAGACTATGAGCAGGATGTTGCATGAGTATTTGGATGATTTTGTCGTCGTCTTTATTGATGATATCTTGATCTATTCAAAGGCGAAGTTGAGCATGGCGTCATCGAGGGTGGTGTTGGAGCGTTAGAGAAAATAGATTTTATGTCAAGCTTAAAAGTGCGAGTTACGGATGTGCGAGGTGGGATTCTTGGGGCATGTTATAAATGATAAGGGAATATCCGTTGATCCAAGTAAAATCTCCACGGTGGTAGAATGGGGAAGGCGACTAACGTCAAAGAAGTGAGAAGCTTCCTTGGTATGGCGAGCTATTATCGGCGTTTTGTGCGAGGATTTCTCCATAATTGCGGCCGTTGTCGAGCTCACCGAAAGATGTGAAGTTTCGGTGGGATGAGGATTGTGAACGCAGTTTTCTTATTTTGAAGGAAAAGCTAGTGGCACTTTGTTCTCACTATTCTGGCCGAGGCGATTCGATCGCGTCTATTAGATGCTTCTCGAGTTGGGTTGGGGTGTGTGCTCATGCAAGATGGTAAGGTTACGCTTATGCGTCTAGGCGGTGAAGAAACATGAGCAGAACTACCCAACACATGATTTAGAATTGGTCTGCGGTGGTGTTCGCCTTGAAGCTTTGGAGGCATTATCTCTATGGTGAGTCTTGTGATGTCTTTACGGATCACAAAAGCTGAAATACATCTTTCGTGAGAGGACTGAATCTAAGGCGGAGAAGATGGTTAGAGCGATCAAGGATTATGATCTCACGATTGGTATCATCGAGCAAAGCCAACGTGGTGGTGATGCTCTTAGTCGCAAGGCGACACGGTACGCATTGGATTGTCTAGTTGCGGATTTTGACCGCATGGGGATATCTTATTGCTATGCGAGTTCGGCTCATCTTGAGATCGATTGATTTTAGAGTCAACCATTCCAGAGCGTGTGCGGGAAGCACAATAGAGTGACCCGTTATTGCAAAGAGTCAGGAGACGTTTGAATTTGGGCAAGGAAGGAGATTTTAGTTTGGATGGGTGTGGAGCATTGTGATTCAAGGGACGATTATGCGTGCACTGAGAGGAGTTAAGGATGACATCTTAAAGGAGGCACATCGCACTCCGTTATCTTGTTCATCCAGAGAGACGAAGATGTACCGTGATTTGAAGCGCAATTTCGTGGAAAAGAATGAAAGTGGATATTGCCAATTATGTAGCCTCTTGTGGTGTTTGTGTGGTGAAGGTGAACATAAACGTCTGCGAGGTTATTGCGACCTTTGGAGGTACCCCAATGGCCATGGGATGATATTTCTATGGATTTTGTTGTTGCGTTGCCTCGTTCACCGCGAGGTAAGGATGCGATTTGGGTTATAGTGGATCGATTCAGCAAAGTCTCACATTTTATTCCCATCCGCACGACTAATTCAGCTAGTGATTTGGCTCCTATCTATTTGCGGGAGATTGTGAGATTGCATGGAGTGCCAAAGACCATCATTTCGATGTGGATGCCAAGTTCGTATCCAAGTTTTGGGAGAGTTTGCGAGTGCCTTGGGCACACAACTCCGCTGAGTACAACTTTCCATCCTCGACATGATGGGCGGTCGAGCGCACTATTCAAACCACGGAGGACATGTTGAGGTCATGTGTCCTGTCTTGGAAAGGTAGTTGGGAGGATCAATTGCCATTGGCGAGTTTGCGTACAATAACAGCTATCATTCGAGCATAAAAGCCGCTCCATTTGAGGTTTTATATGGCGTAAGTGCGATTCACCTCTTTCTTTGGGAAGCCGTGGTGAGAAGGCGGTTTTGGGACGGATGGGTGCAAAAGACGGTTGAGCAGTGGCCTTGGTGAGACAAAATTTATTAGCACTCAAAGCGCATGTAAGAGTTATGCGGATGTGAGGAGAAGAGACTTAGAATTTGAAGTGGGAGATCGGTGCTCTCGAGTGTCCCCACTAAAGGTGTTGTCGTTCGGTACAAAGGAAAGCTTAGCCCGAGGTACGTTGGGCCATTCACGATCTTGGCTCGGATCGGAAGTTGGCATACCGCTTAGACCTACGAGAGGCTATGCGAGGAGTGCATAACGTTTTCATGTGTCTATGTTGAGGAAGTTCCTTCGTGATCCAGAGCATCATGTTTCATTAGAACCCCTAACCATTGACCAGGATCGACATTTGAGTCTAAACCGGTGCAGTGCGGAAAGATCGTAAAAGAGTTGAGGAACAAAACTTTGAAGTACGTTAAGGTGCTTTCGTCGCAGCAGATAGAAAGGAGGCCACTTGGGAACGGAGTCTCGCATGCGTGAGCTTTATCCGGATTTGTTCATCTCAGGTGAGTACCCTGGTTGCTAAGTTTCCAGTCTTGGTTTTATTTCTTGAAGTTTGGAGTTTAGATTCGAGGTCGAATCCTGTTAAGGGGGGTAGAATGTAATACTCCGAAAGTGTTACAACGACTAGTCGGGAAAGTTTAATCGATCGGAGAGAATCAAATGGAGTTTCGGGAAGGACCTTATAGAAGTTACTCAAATAAATGACTTGAGAGGGGGATTATGCAAGCTGTCACCTCAACTGGCTCTGGGCTTGGCCCATAGGGGCCCAAGTGTGGCCGCCCAGGGGGAGAACACCCCTTTTCTCCCCCCCCAAACCCTAGCCGCACCCTTCCCTTCCCCTTTCCTCTCCCACTCCCAACCGGCCGCCACCACCCCTCTCCACCTCTCCACCTCCCTCCACCCTCCTTGCGCCCTCTCTATTCCCCCACCACCTCCATTGCTGCTGGCCAAGGAGGAGAAGGAGCTCCATTGCAGCCGGCCAAGGAGGAAGAAGAAGGAGAAAAGAAGAGAAGGAAGAAGAAGGAGAGGGAGAAGAGAAGAGAAGAAGAGGGAGAAGAAGGGATCCGCAGCGGAAGCGTGGTGGTCATCATCCCCGCTGTGTGCTCTCTTCGTTTCGGCAAGGGTAACCCGTGGTTCTTTGCTTTAGGTCATTTTCTAGTTGTCTAATTTTCGGATGCCAGTTCGTTGATATTCTGCAGCAGTGAAGTTTGTCGGTTTTGATTAGGTTAGACGCAGATTTGGGTCTGGGTGTCTCCTAGAAAGTTGTAGCTATCGTAGTTACCTTTCATTGCCGACAAGAATCAAGTCATTCGGACTTCGGTGGCCAAAGTTATGAATTTATTAGTATTTCTGTGTTTCTGGAGAGAAGCAGAATTGCTAGTGTTGGTTAACCTGATAGAAGCGCATATTTAGAGGGGTTTCCAGAGGGTCTCACCATAACGAAAAATGAGGCTAATCCTCTTAGATTTCAGGAAAGCTAAAGATCACTGAATTCGGACGAACGTAGAGAAAGTTATGATAGTTTCTTTGTCGCTGTCCAGAAACCCGACGTGAAATGTTTGCTCTGATTAAATAGATTGGTAGGTCTGGTAGATGGCCGAATCAGAGGGTCTCCCCAACTAAGTTTATTTAGACATTTTAATTACCTTTTCATATTGTCCAAGATCATCCTATTTGGACTCCTGAGCAGAAAGTTATGAATTTTTGAAGTCTGCTGTCCGCAGTGACCGATCGCTAGAAATTAGAAAAGCTAGACGTGATAAGAAGATTAGCGATTTCGATTGTAATGTGATGTATGATTTTGGTCCAGTATGCTATTCTTAGTTTGGGGTTATCTTCTTGTCCGGTGGCGAGATCCCAAGGGCAGCACCCACTTCGTCCCGCCGTTCTCGCGCGGTTGAGGCAAGTATTCGGGTTTATGTGAAGTATTGGTTGCATGTCGTGATTGAGTGGTGTATTGTTCATCATTGTCATGTGAATGTGTTGTGGAGATGATTTTAGTTGTGTTGATGCTTGCGAGTTATGTTTAAGGTTCCTTCATGATGCTATTGTTTACATACCGACTACATATTGAGTTATGATATTGGAAATATGATGTCGTAGTTCTTATGCATGTTGGAGCATTTTGAGACTTGGTCACGTGGTGACCAAGAGTACAATGTTGAGTCCTGTCATATGTAATGACAGGCTTGAGGTCCCCATTCATGGAATGTGGGCAATGGATCAGAGGTCCCGTCATTGTGATGATGGCAAAGGTCCCTATACATGTGATGTATAGGCTCTTGGTCCCCGTGCAGAGGGCACGAGCATGGGTATTCATTGACGGATGAATACCCCGCGACACCGGTAAAATGCGAAGCGAGATAAAGATCAAAGAGTGCATAGCATTATCATCATTTAAATATTTGAAATGTCTTAACGGTGTTGAATAAAGTTGTTTTTAGATGTTATGTCTTTATGAATGTTGCAACCTTGTTGACACTTGCTGAGTCGTATGGCTCACCCTTGCTTTGTCTTGTTATAGGTACTTCTGGCAAGAACGACATGCATGGGAGGGAGTAGGCATTGGAAAGCACGCACTACCTCACAACATTTATGCAATTGCTATTTAGTTTCACTTAGGAATAAATAACTGTGTGGAGACTATCTATGGATGTTTTATGATGTTGGTTGTTGGATTATTCATGGTTATGAGAATGATGTTAATTGTTTACAATCGAATGATTATTTTATATGCATGAAAGACTTGGATTATAGAAATAATTATAAATGCCATGATCATCTGTTGATATCTCGATTTTGTTGTTCTTACAAAGGAAGTTCTGTCAAAAAAATTATAGATTGTTCTAGTTAGTTTAATTCTTGTAGCATTCTAGGCTCATGTGGAGCTGGGGTGTTACACTATCATCATGTATTCTTAATTTCTCCTCAATCTGTCTTTCGACCTTACAGGCAAGTATAAACAAATGAGAGAGAGAATTATATTCTTTATGAACAAGAAGGTCCTGAATTCCCTGATTAAGTCCACTTAAGAATCTATTTTCTGTAGCTTCAGCATGTTCCTCTAAACCACAACGCAACAAACGAGTTTTCAATTCATGATAGTGTTCCCTTACAGTTCTACTACCTTGATTTACACGTTGCAATCTAGCTAGTAAATAATCAGCATGATATTTAGGAACGAATTCATCTCTCAAAAGCTTCTTTAATGCATTCCAAGTTTGAGGCACTCTTCCATGTCTATTTAAATACTTCCACCAAAGTATTGCATCCTCAACAAAAACACTAGTGGCAGCTCTAATCTTTTGCCTATCAGACCAATCATAAAATTCAAATTATTTTTCTAATGCTATTTCCCAGTCAACATAGGCATCAGGATGAAAGTTACCAGCAAAGGATGGAAATGCATACTTAAATTTACCTCGTTCAGGCACAGGAGATGAGTTAATGGTGTTATTGATCTCCCGAAACTCTCTACTATGTGATCTTGAACCTGTCATGGTTAGCAGAAAACAAGCATATGTCTCTAGCAACTACTAGGATGTGGTGGTTCAAAAGTCACTCACACTCAAGCCTTTTATCGAGTTCTTACCAATTCTTACCAAGCAAGCGGGGTGATCGACATCCAACGGTGTCAACGTATCTTGAAGATTGGATGGAGCGATTGCTAGGAGAAGCTCAAACATGCGATTGTAGAAGAGGTGTAGCTGGAAGGCTCAAGTATGGTAGCAAGGATAAGCAACAATCAATTCAGCAAATACAAGTTGAATAAATGTTCAAAGTACTAGTCAATATTGCTTATCCTAGCCTAATCAAAGCTAGCTAATCAAAGCCTATCAAGAGAAGTGTATGCACGCACACGCAAAGATTAATGTGACTTGATGCAAGCAAAGGAAATTCTCACACCAAATGCTAGGAGACGCTAGCCAACTACTCAAACATCTCGTGTAGGGGCACAAGATTGTTCACACGATGTAGAGCACAAAGATGCAATAACGTGCAATGTAAACGACCCTCTAGATTGAGCGAAACAATAACTAGTCTCAAGAGATGAAAACTCAAAGTTTTATATGGATTATATATACTCTTTTGAAAGGTTTCGACGAGATCTACAACTTTGCGTTGAGGCAAACTCCAAATTCGAAAGGAAGATCGAAGGAAACGGCAAAAGCGAAACCGAAAACTTGTAACGCGAATTCGGGGCCGAAGATGGCCGATTTTGGGGCACCTGGAGGGCAACTAGTGGCTTAGGTAGAAAAGATGCGCCTCGTCAATGAACCTGCGGTAATAACCCGCAAGTCCAAGAAAACTTCGGATTTCAGGAACACTTTTGGGCTGTTTCCAATTTAGTACATCTTGTACCTTGCTTGGATCAACAATGATACCCCCTTCGGATAACACGTGTCCCAAAAGCGCAAACTGTTTGAGCGTAAAGCACACTTGCTAAACTTGGCATACGATCGATCTTGTGAAGTGTTTCAAAGACAAGCCTTAAATGTTGCTCATGGTCTTTATCAGACTTGGAATAAATAAGGATGTCGTCAATGAACACGACAATGAACTTATCCAAGAAATCCATGAACACTGAATTCATAAGATTCATGAAATAAGTTGGAGCATTGGTTAGACCAAAGGACATGACAAGATACTCGCATACAACCCGTACCGAGTAGAGAAAGCTGTTTTAGGGATGTCCTCAGCTCTAACCTTGATTTGATGATAGCCCGACCGCAAATCAATTTTTGAAAAGACTCGAGCACCAACTAACTGATCAAAAAGATCATTAATTCGAGGCAAAGGATACTTGTTTTTGATGGTGGCCTCATTTAACGGACGGTAATCAACACACATCTGCAAAGTATTGTCTTTCTTTTTGACAAATAAAGCCGGGCATCCCCAAGGTGAGGAACTCGGTCGAATGAATCCTTTGTCAAGCAATTCTCCAAGTTGTTTCTTTAATTCAACCAACTCATTGAGAGGCATTCGATAAGGACTTCTGGATATAGGAGCAGTTCCAGGAACTAGGTCAATTACGAACTCCACTTCCCGATCTGGTGGCAACCCGGGAAGGTCTTCAGGAAAGACATCAACATACTCACAAACAATTGGTACTGACTACAAAGAAGGAGTGGTATCAACTTGGTGAGCACAAAGATGAGAACTCACGGTCCTAGATTGAAAAACGACTGAGGTGCCGCTCTCATTAGTTAAAGAAATGGATCTTTGGGCACAATTAATTTGCCCAAGATTTTTAGACAACCAATCCATTCCTAGAATAACATCCAATCCTTTAGAATCTATCACAATCAAATCCGCCCAAAAGTCTACCCCTTCAATATTTACTTTGACATTACGGCAGACTTGATCAGTCATAAAGACTGATCCAGGTGAGTGGATGATATGGGGTGGATGAAGATGATGCACAACTAACTGATGTTGAGCAGCAAACTACCTACTAACAAATGAATGGGATGCTCCAGAATCAAATAAAATCGTAGCGATCTTGAAATTAACTAGGAGCATACCAAGGACAACTTCAGGAGTGTCAACTGCTTCTTCAGCGGTAATCTGATTCACATGACCTCGAGCTGGAGCTGGGTCAGATTTGACCACTGTCGAGTAAGGTGGTGCAGGACGCACTGCAACTGAAGAAGGCTGAATAGGTGGTATCCCACGTGCCTTCGCATAACATTGGTTAGCGAAATGACCTGGACGCCCACAATGATAGCAAATCACTCCTGGCCTAACATTGACAACAGCAGGTGGCCGATTTCCATTAGGCCTTGGCTGATTGGTGGAAGAAGATGGACGAGGGGCAAACACTGCCGGCCTCGGCGAAAATGGAGCTGGTGCTCACGGAGGTCTAGACAACCACATACGAGGCCTCGGCGAACTGCCACTAGGAATGAACTGAGTAGTCCTCTGTCGCTTGCGTGACTCCTCCAAAGCCTTACTCTTGCTCTTGGCCACAATAGCTTTGTTGACCAGATGAGAAAATTTTCTGAAGTCATGCAAAGCTACAACCATCTGCAATTCTTCAGACAGCCCATTCAAGAAGCGGTTCCGACGACGAAGGTCAGTTGAAACATCATCAGGAGCATATCTGGCAAGGAAGTTGAATTCATGCAGATACTCAGTCACAGACTTTCGCCCTTGCTTGAGAGCGAGGAACTCTTACTGCTTGATCATCATAACTCCTTCAGGAATATGAGCTTCACGAAAGACCTCCATGAACTCATCCCAAGTAGGGACGTGTCCAGTAGGTTGAATAGCAAGAACATTGTCCCACCAAATGCTAGCCGCCCCATCCAGCTGATAACTAGCAAAAAGGACCTTCTCCCTCTTGGAACATTGAGCAATTAACAACTTCTTCTCAATGGTCCGAAGCCAGTCCTCAGCTTCCATGGGATCTTGAGTCTTTGGAGAACACGGCGGGTTAGTCATTGAAATTCAGCAAGACTCCTACACATGATGACCTCCCGCTCCGACGGTGGGGTAGTAGTGGAAGAAGTGTTGCGCGCAATTTGCTCCAAAATCGCGTTTGGTCCATTCATTGCGCTCAATTTGCATGAGCACATCGGCCATGGAAGGTGGTGGAGGAAGCTCCTCTTCCGGGGACCACCTTGAGGACCATGAGAGGCTGGAAGGTTGATCCGCCCTCCACGAGAGGGGCACTAGGGTTGAGATGCTCTTCCCTTGTTGTGTCTGCAAGACGAGTAGTGGGTCTGTCATCCTGTTACCACACCATGGTCAACAACATAACAAGGATATACTCGGCAAACACAAACAAGGTAAAAATTAGGAAAGAAAACAATACCACCCTTATAATGCATTATGTTATGCCATGCATTCAAATCAACACCAAACCATAAACTTTATATATACAGCAAAAAGAGTTCGGTCCCAGCCTCATATAATAGTCGGCCATCACAGTCATAATACAAACCAAAAGTGTGACTTACATTTTTTTAACAAAGTACCACTGCCCTATTACATTTATTTAAGGGCAACTACTAGAGGATGTAACACCTATCCATGAGGGTTCATCGTCGAGGTGCTAGCATAAAGGTCACGGTTAAAGTTCACCGGAAACTCATTAAGAAGATGAGCTCCAGGGGAACCCGTGTCAATAGGATCCAAAGGACTAATAAGACGCCTCGGAGAACCTAGCAGTGGCTGATGACCTCCAGGAGGTGCAGTCCGCAGAGTGCGAGGAAAACCTGCAGTCATCCGGGCTTGGCGCACTTGTCCATAAACAGGCACGCACCGGCTATACGGAAGTCGAATGGCGATGGTGCAAAGAAGCGTGGAGAGATCTCGTTGTCACCATAAAGCACGTTGCGAGGAACGCGATTCATGTTGACTCCAAGTAGCAGGTATTCCTGGGCCTCATTAAGACGATGCCGAGTTTCCCATAACTCTCGCACAAGGCAGCGATGGATCTGGTCCATGATGCGGACCATCCTCGCCAACCGTTGCACTTTGAGGTCTTCCCAAATCGTATCTCATCGAACATGCTCTTACGCACTAGGACCTTGATTCGGGAAGTGATCATAGGGTGGTTGAGACAACTCCATCAAATCATGACGAAGGAGGCTCATCATCCTACTAGCAGCTTCCTGAACCGCCATAGATTCAGAAGTGGCAAGTGCTTGGACACAGTAGGGAACACTGCCGGCTACCTGCCTAGCGATAACGTTGATGATGGCGCGGTACTCCTCCATCCCTGGTCCTCGATCTCGGCGATAGATGGCGTACTCCAGCTGGTAGGTGAAGTTGACTTGCCACATCATGTCCCGCAGCAAAGCCGGAAACCCATCCACATCCTCAGCTCGGGTCTCCTTGACCAAGTACCACCCGCTCATCTATAGACAAAAAGACAAGGTAAGAAAACAATTTACTCTTGAAAAACCAACAGAAAGTTGGGACAAGAATTGATCTAGGGAAGGTAAGAAATAAAAGATGTCATACTTAAACTTTCGGAATTATACTACTAACTTGAAAATAATTTGCCAGAAGAATCTCTAATGACATCGGTCATGCTATTTCTAACCTACAGGCAACGTATGCTCTGATACCAACGCTGTGGACGCCCCGGAATATTGGAAATGTACCTAATTAAAGTTACACTGTAGCACAATGCTTAATCAAGGAACAGTGCTGCCCCTTCATTAAAGATCATGCTAGAAGCATAAATTTAATAAGTAACAAACCCAATATTCAGGTATCCCGGATATATGTCTCACAATGGTTCCCAGGATCAGTGACCATTGCACATATATCCTAAAACAATTGCATCATACACATACAAGTCATACATTTACATAATTAAACATAAGTTTATAATTCGGTTGGAGTACTACAATATTAAGTGACTTGGTCACTACAAAAGAGTAACAGCGGAAGAAAAATTAAGCGCAAAATCCACCAATGGCCCCATCCAACCGCAGGCGATTGCGTGGAGGAAAGAAATAGCTTTACTCGTTAGCGTCACCCTGATCGATGCTAACGGGCACATCATAAAGGTAACCATCCTCACCTGCAACAATAGGTTATAGCACCTTGAGTACGGAGGGTACTCAGCAAGACTTACACAAACTAATAAAAGAAAGTGTGTATTAGAACCTATACAAAGGAGTAGAATTTATACATGCATAAGGTTGCAACAGGAAGGCTTATTGGTTAACTTTTGCGTAAAGCAATACACCTTAACCTACAATTGCTAAGTTTTGATAAAACAATTTAATGAAACGAACTGGATTAAAACAGTAAGTAAATGAGAATAAAGGTAAACAATACAATGCATGAATTCCTCATCTTTGAACAGTAAATCAAAACCAGATTTTTAAATCAAAACTCTATACAGGTGACATCAACTCAAGTCATTGTCCATGACTGTGGACACAGCTATTCGAACAGTTTGATACCCTGCAGGGGTGTACATCTTTACCCACACGACTTAGTCAGCCCGTTGCCTTGGATGCCTCGAATGATGACATACTTCCTTTGGTATGCCGACCGGAAACTAAGATTTGGCATTTTTCAACAAGTTAACACTATTGAGTTGGATACCCATGTGTGAACTGATCTCGCTTAAACAACGACTGATAGCATCTGCTTAACCGGGGCACACATGTTGCGTCAGGAATGCCGACCCAAACATAAAGAAATGCGAACTGGGCTCACTACCCATATTAGATTGCAATCGGCATCTTTAAGGTACGTACATGCGATGGAACACATATACGCCCTCACCCTTCTAAGAACATCTGATATCGATATAAAACTCACATGGCATAAAACGCAGTCATAAGACCAGAGCATCCATGCCATACAAGATCAATACACATATCCTTACTCTCTTGTTTCCAACTCAATAGTCTTAGCCCTTTACTTAACCAAATAGCGCCCATACACTGCGCGTGGAAGTACGTGGGGAACTTGAATTGAACAATCAGAGTTCAGTCCTTAATTAATCCAGACAAGTCCACCACAATTCCCAATCTCGTGCACAAAGGCACCACCACTAGCTTCCTCTTGTCCAAATCAATTTAGATGTAAAATTCATTTCTGGTATAAGTAAAATGGACAAAGAGTTCAAAATAACAGAAATCATTTTGTGATTCCCATGTTTGACAAGATAATCTTGTCAAACTCTAATACTCTCTAGACTGCATGTCTAAGCCAACTCTGCAGCTAGAGTTTATAGTATCTGAGTACTACTCTAAGTCTGAGTGTATGGTTAGAATTAAGGTAATCCACAATATTAGGTCATAACTAACTACTAAAGATCACAATGGTATTTTCAGAAAAGTAGCATGCAACAGTTATCACTGTATTTGGAAAATCTATTGTATAAAACTTTGGGGATCAATATGGTGCAAAGAGCATGCTTGCCTTGATAATAATATACTTCTGTTGGGCTCAGGTTGCTCAGAAACAGACTCAAATACTTCTGACGAACCAGATTCTAAAAAGAGACAATAAAATTCAATAAATACCAAAATCGACAACAAGTACAGAATGAGAGAAGCATGCATGATCAATATGGAAATGCATGTTTAACAGCATGCTTAAGTCACACCTACCCTAATAATGATAATAACCCATATTATCATATACAATCTTTAAATAACAGAGACTAGAGTTTAGATCAAAGTTGCAGTTTTCAGATTTTGAAAAGAACCAAAGCAGACGGATGAAGTTTTCGGGTTAGTTATGAATAGACTAAGTAAAAGATGTTAAATTGAAACTTAGTCTGATTATTAGAGTAGATGATATTCCAGGCAAACCCTAATCTAACCCTATTCGGCCAGGATACAAAAACAACCAAGATTTCAAAAGTTGTCAGTTAAGCCGTCAACAGTTGACAGAGGTGGACCTTCACTACAAATTCGAACAGCTGACAACAAGAATTAAAAGAGTAAGTGATTATGCTACTAGGGTTTGGTTGAGACCTAAATAGGATGATAAGTTGACAGGAGAAACCCTAGAACCTTGAAAATGATATGAAAGACCGAAAAGTTATAAAAATTACTTTTCAATTTAAAGCAAGTTGGAGCTACTGATATTCAAAGGAATGATTCAAGTGAGCTTCTAAGGTCCTTAAGGTGCTCAGGATGACAAAACTAAGGTTTTAGCTTACCAGGATAAGAAAGACACCAAAGGTTCTGAAAAACCGATGTTGATCAACAGAGAAATAAACTCTGGTTTAACCTACAAAAGATGTCAAATCTTTATTACCAGGTGAAACCAGTGTTTAAGGTAGATAAGCAAGTTGGAGGATGAAGAAACTCCACTCGACGAAAATGAAGGGTGAAAAGCTCTAGTGGTCAACAATGGCGGCTCTAAGCTAGGGTTTATATATAGAGAGCGAGCTACGGGCAAAGGGAAAGATCTAGAGTTGATGAGGTGTCCACTTAGGCTAAATATCCAAAAATTAGTTGCATGATTCTTGGATAACTCCTCTCCTCTGTTTACGTAAATGGTCGCGCATGCAGGCAAGGAGGAAGAGAGGCAACATCTGACATGTGGGTCCCTTTATCAGCCACAGTCGCGCGCGCCTCTTAAAAGCTCTAAGAATCGTCGACCGTTAGATTAGAGATGGACGGCTACGATGGAAATAGGCATTAAGGAAAAATAATCGGCACCATTTAATATGGGCCGTGCGATCTCAAATGAAGGATAGAGATTAAAAAGGGGCTCTACGAGATTTCAGGGGTTAATATTCAAATAGGGGTGTTGGATTGAAATCCAACGATCAATCTCAAAGGGTACACGTCACCTTTAGATGCGATGACGCGGCACCGTCAGATTAGATTTCTACGGTCAGGATTGACGCGGGATCCGGATGGTCCGAATGCATACACGATATGGGCCCTACGATTAAAATCCGACGGCCCAAAGAAAAGCAGGCCCTAACAGCACGCGGTAAAAAGGGGTGTCGTAGGATTTGAATCCGGCGGTTAAAAGGAAAGCGCGCCTTTAAGTTCAAAATGAAAAGGGCGGCGCGGTTGGATCGGGGATGGACGGTGGAGATCAAAAGAGGATCCGGAGTCGTCCGAATGCATACACCGTCCTTGATCGTCTGATCTAGATTCAACGGTGGGGATTGTGGCGCATACGTGGACAAACCACGTGACGTCGCAACCACGCCCGTTCGATTGGAGATCAATGGCTCACAAAGACGCGAAGAGTTTGGGCTCGCGCCGAGCGGATCGAGCCGGACCAAATGAAATGGTTGGACCCAACCTCATAGGGTTCGAGTCGCTACAGTGCTAGGGTTTGGGTTTGGACCGGATTAGTTGACCAATTCCTATTCCAATATTTAAAAGTTTGACTGGGCTTTAAAAATAGCAAATAAATTTGTAAAATCATGAAATTTTTCCAGGGAGCTACTGGGATGATATATTTCCCAAATAAATTTCAAAAACCACTGTTTCACTTTGTAAAATACATAAATAATTACCTTAGCCCGAATAGGTTTATTTAAAAACAAATATTTTTCTTCAAGGCAAAATAATTTCTAAAAATTCAACAAAATTATTTTTGGCCAAGATAATTTATCTAGGCTTTAATAAAAATATTTCCTAGTCACAATACAAGTATTAGCTTGCATTCCCTTTAAGTTTTTGAAAAGGCTTTGGATGTTTGGCTAGAAAAGGAAGGTTTTCATTTGTAACATACTGCCCAAACTGTAAAAATGAACAGTGATTGATGAGGGCATCCCTAACACTTATACATCTTTCCCTATTAGTGGTCATACACATACTGAGGTGGACGCCATACGTGACGCTACAAATAATTCAAGTACAGAAGTGCATATTGGTCCACTGACGAGAGCAAGAGCTAAACTTCTAAATCAATAGGTGCTTTTGTTTCTTAATGAATCTTCTATTGTCATTGATGAGAATTGGGTATTACCTCATGCAAATGTTTTGTGCATTCTCGAGTTTGAACATTGTGAAGCCTTTGGAACCAAGAGGAGGCCGGAGTCAAAGCAATGGAGGAGAAGCTCACGTGGGTCAACCAAGGGAGAAAAGCCCAAGAATTCAAGCCCAATTCAGATCTTCCACAAGTGCAACAGAAATTCATCTCGGAATCAACTCGAATTCAATTCTGATTCGGTTCGGGACAGCCCAACAGGGCTGTAATAAAAGGCCATAACTTTTGCATACGGAGTCCGATTGGGGTGTTCTTGGACTTGTTTGAAAGCTTATTCCAAGGCCCACACAATGGTTTTGGCCCCAGCTTCAGAAGACTTACGGTCGCGCCGCTATGGCCAAAACAATGTGACGGACTTAAGTTAGGTTTTCCTTTTGTGTGTTTTTAGGTCTTAGCCGAGTTAGAGTTTGATTCGGCATGTGTGGCGGCCCTAGGCGTGTGTGAGTCGTGGAGGGCGCCTTAAATATCCTTGCCCTCCCTTGTATCCATTAGACCAGTTTATTCATAAGATTGAAACATAGCTATTGCTTGTTCTTTCGACCCCAGAGTTCATGCGAGGACTTTGAGAGAGGACTAGGCGATCCAATTGTTCGTTCTGCAATTCAAGGTCAAGCCGTCATTCCATTGGGAATCGGGGACTTGGCGTTAAATCGTTCGTGGTCTCGCGACGAACAACTACCCGGTGTGTTGTGGGCGTATTCAAGAGTTGAGGGTTCGTGCATTGGCGCGAGTGTTCAACTAGCGACATCGTCTACTTCGCATCAACTATCCACGGTTTCTCACTGAGAAGATCGGGCCTCCCCCGTATCATGTGGTATCAGAGCCTAGGTTTACTCGGTGAGAACTTCTTTACCCGTAGTTAGATTCGTTTTCTTTCCTATCGCACAATAAACCAAAAATTGCGATTACCAAAATCGTAGTTTAATCATTTATTTCTTGTGCGTTTAGTTAAGTTTTCATCCATTAGAGTTTTGTTTTAGTGCTGATCCTTGTGTTTCCATTGCGTAGCTTAATCTTTATCAAAATTTTTTTGCTGATTGAACTCCTCAATTAGCACCCAAAACCATCATCCGACTGTCTGTGCTGTTGCCTTGCCAAAGACAATCCGAGATGGTGTTGTTTCCTTATCCGAACTCCTTGGTGGGACTAGAGTCCTAATCAACCTCTAGCTCAAACACAATCCGAGTCCAATTGCTCCATCTTGAGTTTGACATTACATCATAGCGGCGAACCACATTTGGTGTCCTTTATATCCTTTCATCTTGAGACTAGCTATTGATATTGCACCTAGGGTGCTCATTCAAGTTGATTACGTTCTGTCGTTTTGTGAGGTTGTGCGGTCCACGGGAGCAAAGCAGAGGGAAAAGAAGGAAAAGGCAGCCGCATATAGAAAGAGCCGGCATTAAAAACGCTAACTTTTGCATACAACCTCCGATTGGGCGTTTCTTGATCCGTTGGAAAGGAAACGGAAAATAGAGCCAAAAAGAAGAAGTGCAGGAAATGCGGGGTTTTACATCCGCGTAAGCCACCAGCACACGTGCGGAAAACATCGACCCCAAAAAGGTCGCTTAGGGCCTCAAAGCGGTCCCGCAAACCGAGAAAAATTCGGTTTCTCGATTTCGCTCAAAATTGACAGCCCCTCTGCAGTGATTCTAAGGTACCCGTGGCGACGACATCCCTTTTCGAGTTGATCCGCGCATACTTTTAGCTACTACAAGATGCGGGTCATCTTTTAGCTTGTGTTTTTCAATTTTGATTGAGCAATCTGTGCCTAGTATATTCCTTTGCAATTGGCTAGTGTCTATCCCGCATTTGGTGCAAAACAAGCTGGTTTCATCTCTTTTCTCGCCGCTAGCTCGGTCCTTTGTTTGCATTAAGTCTCATTTATCTTTGCGTGTGCGTTCATACACTTCGCTTAAACTCGTTGGATCGGCACATAGGCAAAATACTCTAGCTTGGATCATTACTTAGCTTTACAATACCTTGAATATCGATTGCATAGGATATACACATACTGTCCAAGCTCCACCTACACCCGTTTGTGTACTCCTTGCTCTTGGTTACGCTCCTACATTACGGGTTAAGGTCGTCATTTGTCTGGCTGCTTTGCCGTCCTTGATTCACTTTGGAACGGTAAGCTTGTCTTGTTTTCGGGATGGTGAGTTGCGAGCATAGTAGCGAGAGCTTTTGTTTTACTAACCCGATATAACCTCGTTTCTTGTTTGTGAGTTGTTGCTATGTCGTCACGAGGAGGATCCACCTAATCCGGAGGCGCCGCTTACGTGACAGAGTACACTCGGTTGCGCGAGATGCTACAAAAACAACTTCAAGATGGTGACAATGGCGTGCGCGATGAACTCGGGAAGTTGGTGGGTCAACACCCTCGGGAGGAGGTCACACAATTGCGTCTGACCATCAACAATAACTTCACGGAGCTACGCGCCATGTTCGCCAACACAATCACGGGGTGCGCAAGCCGATGACACGAGTGTGCACGCCCTCCGGCCGTTTTGCACAATGAGACCGAGGATGAGCGTGCTATTCGTGTGGATGAGGAGCGACGACGGCGGGCGCGTCGCATGGCGGTGCCGTAAGCGCCGGATGGCGCCGCGGCACCCTCGAGCTCATGGGCGTGGCGAGGCAGCGCGGCGTGGTGGAGGCGCACCACGTGGTGTCCACGGAGGAGGTGTGCATCGTGCACCTCGTAGCATGGCCGATGAGGCCGAGCAATGGGATGACGATTTCCCGTCGGCGACTACGATGACCGACAGCGCCACCATCGCAACAACGTGCGGCGTCGACACGGACGACGCCGCGATTTTGTCGCTAAGCCCAAATTTACTCTTCCTATATTTTTAGGTGGTACGGATGTGGAGCAATACCTCACTTGGGAGTGAAGGTGGATAAGTTGTTTCAATGAACAACTATAACAATGAGAAGAAGTCGTTGCTTGCTTCCAATGGCTTGATGATTATGCTACACATTGGTGGGAGCGATTCATTAAATAGCGCATGGAGCGCCATGAGTTGCCGATTATCACCGGGAGCGATGAAGCAGCATTTGCGGGCACGCTTTGTACCTCGCCACTACAAGCGCCACTATTTGAGAAGTTGATGTGGTGCGACAAGGTATGAGGTCAATTGATGAATATCATAAGGAGATGGAAACTATCATGATACATGCGGATGTCGCGAGAATGAAGAATGAGACCATGGCGAGATTTCTAGCCGGCATGAATCATGCCGTCAGCGCATTGTCAATCACCATCCCTATAATGATATGATTGAGTTGTTGCACCAAGCACGCGAAGCCGAGCGACAAGTGATTGAAGATGCACGTTCACGCCCGCTCACGCCCTTCACGATCCCAGACAGCCATATAACAACGGCCCACCAAACAAGAGCACTCGGCCGGAAGCAATTCGGCAATGCGCGATTCCGCAAGTAAGAAGTCGAGAGTACACAAAGACCGGTGCGCCGACTGCGGCGCCACGCTAGTGCGACCTCGTCTATGGGGTCAACAGGACGCTCACGTGACATCATTTGCCACAAGTGCAAGGGTGTTGGCCATTTTCGAGGGATCGCCAAATGTCGAACTATGCTTGTCACCGAGGATGGCGGTTATGTTTCACTAGTGATGACGAAGTCGCCGATGCGCAACCAGTCTTGCACTGCGATGACATAGAACAATGTGAGTGCGATCCCGAGTTTCCTAACACCGAGCAAGATTCCATTGTTTGCACACCCAAGGTGCTTAGTGTGATGCCATCGTTGTCACTCGAGCAATGGTGCAATTTGTTTCAAACTTGGGCGAAGCTTGATAAGGGTAAGGTGCGCAAAGTGATCATTGATGGCGGAAGTTGTCACAATTTGGCTAGCAAGGATATGTGTCATAAGTTGGGTTTGAAGTACTTGCCGATCCACGTCCTTATCATGTGCAATGGTTGAGCGACAAAGAGGAAGTGAAGGTGAACTATATGGTGCGAGTGGCGTTTTCTATTGGGAAGTACACCGACATCGTGGATCGCGATGTTGTGCCTATGACGGTGTGTCACTTGCTCTTGGGACGGCCATAGCAATATGACCGTTCATTGTTCATGATGGGCGTACAAATCGCTACACATTTCGATGGAATAATATGGATATCATCTTGAACCCCTTACACCGCAATGCATTGTGAATTCTTCAATGCGAGAAAATTGAGATGCGTTGAGGCGCCAAAGAGCGAGAGAAGAATTTAGTGATGTTAGCCACCAAATCGTAAATGAGAGAATTCAGCGAAGATCCCAATTTGGTGCACTTTGTACTATTGTACAAAGACGCCTTGCTTTCGACTAACGACTTGTCTTCTCTTCCTAGTGGTGTTGCTTGTGTTTTGCAGGACTTCAATGACGTCTTTCCAAGCGAGGTACCGGTGGGCTACCACCAATTCGTGGGATAGAACATAAGATCGACTTGATTCGGGGCGTCACTGCCGAACCGACCACCGCATCGCACCAATCCGAGGAAACAAAGGAAATTCGAAACAAGTACAAGAGCTTCTCTCCAAAGGGTATATACGTGAAAGCTTAAGCCATTGTGCTGTTCTGTTATTTTAGTTCCTAAGAAAGATGGTTCATGGCGTATGTGCGTAGATTGTCGAGCGATTAATAATATCACAATTCGATATCGTCATCCTATACCTCGCTTAGATGATATGCTAGACTTAATTGAGTGGTGTTGTTATTTTTCTAAGATAGATTTGCGATGGTTACCATCAAATTAGGATGCATGAAGGGGATGAGTGGAAAATAGCATTTAAAACAAAATTTGGGTTGTATGAGTGGTTAGTCATGCCTTTTGGTTTAACTAATGCACCTAGTACTTTCATGCGCTTAATGAATCATGTTTTAAGGCATTTGATTGGTAAATTTGTGGTTGTGTACTTTGATGATATTCGATTTACTGATGACTGAATCTGAACACATAGACCATCTTAGACAAGTTCTACAAGTTTTGCGTGAGGCTAGGTTATTCGGTAACTTAGAGAAGTGTACCTTTTGCAAAGATCGTGTCATCTTTTTGGGCTATGTTGTTTCTGCACAGGGAGTTGAAGTAGACGAGTCTAAAATTGAAGCGATTAAAAATTGGCCAACTCTGTGAATGTAAGTCGATTAGGAGCTTTCATGGTCTCATTGGTTTTTATCGGCGCTTTGTGAAGGATTTTAGCACCATAGCTGCCTTTGAATGAACTTACTAAAAGGGTGTTGAATTTGGGGGTAGCGCAAGACAATGCTTTTCTTGAACTTAAGAAACGCTTGAGTGAAGCACCGTTGCTTGTTTTACTGATTTCACTAAAAATTTTGAAATTGAGTGTGATGCTAGTGGATTGGGTATTGGCGGTGTTTTAATGCAAGAGGGTAGACCGGTAGCTTATTTTAGTGAGAAACTGAATGGTGCTCAATTGAATTATTCGGTCTATGACAAAGAGCTTTATGCTTTAGTGCGTGCGTTAGAAACTTGGCAACACTATTTATGGCCTAAAGAGTTTATTATTCATTTCGATCATGAGGCATTAAAGTATTTAAAGGGCCAAACAAACTGAACCGTAGACATGCCAAATGGGTCGAATTCATTGAGTCGTTTCCTTACATTGTAAAATATAAGAAGGAAAGGAAAATGTGGTAGCCGATGCTCTCTCTAGGAAAAGTGTGCTTTTAACTCAATTAGGAGTGCAAGTTCTGGTTTAGAGAGTTTGCGTGATTTATATGCTCATGACCATGATTTTTCCGTTCCTTATGCACATTGCAAAGAGGAAAAGGTGGGATAAATTTCACATCCATGATGGGTTTTGTTTCGCACTAACAAATTATGCGTTCCGGACTCCTCCGTGCGTTTGCTATTACTGCAGGAATCACATGCAGGTGGGTTGATGGGACATTTGGGCGTGAGAAGACGTTATCTATGCCGAGCGATCACTTTTATTGGCCTAAGATGAGGCGAGATGTAGAGAGGTATGTGCAACGATGCATTACTTGCCACAAAGCGAAATCAAAATTGAATCCACACGGTTTGTGTACCCTCTACTGCTCCCAATGCACCATAGGAGGATATTAGTATGGATTTTGTTTTAGGATTACCTAGAACTAAGAGAGTGATTCGATTTTTGTCGTTATGGATCGTTTTTCAAAGATGGCACACTTTATTCGTGCCACAAGAGCGCGGCGCGCGTCGCATATTGCTAACTTGTTTTTCGGGGAGATCGTGAGGCTACATGGCGTGCCACGCACTATTGTGTCGGATCGTGGCGTGAAGTTCATGAGCTACTTTTGGAAGACACTTTGGGGTAAGCGGGGACGAAGTTGTTATTCAAAGACGACTTGTCATCCCCAAGCGATGGTCAAGCGGAGGTGGTGAACCGCACACTTCGATGCTACATCGGACCATGATCAAGAAGAATCTGCGCGAGTGGGAGGATTGTTTGCGCGACGTGGAATTCGCTTATAATCGGGCCGTGCACTCCACTACGCAGATTGTGTCCTTTGAGGTGGTGTATGGTTTCAAACCCTTTACGCCGCTTGATTTGCTGCCACTTCCAAGTCAACACCGTATTCATATGGAGGCATCCAAGCGGTAGTATGTGAAGAAATTGCATCTCAAAACAAAAGAGGAGATAGAGCGCAAGGTCAAGTCCTATCTTTGAGAAGGCGAATAAGAAGCGGAAGAAGATGATTTTCAACGGGTGATTTGGTTTGGGTGCACTACCGCAAGGATCGTTTTCGTAACGCCGCAAGTCTAAATTGTCGCCACGAGGTGATGGACCTTTCAAGGTGCTTGCGAAGATCAACGACAATGCCTACAAGATAGAGCTTTCCGCGATGACTATGGCGTGAGCTCTACTTTCAATGTCGATTTATCACCTTTCTTTGGTGGTGATGATCCGTCGTCGGGGACGCGCCTTTTCAAGAGGGGAGGATGATGAGGGCATCCCTAACATTTATACATCTTTCCTATTAGTGGTCATACACATACCGAGGTGGGCGCCATACGTGACGCTACAAATAATTCAAGTCTGTAGTGCATATTGGTCCACCGACGAGAGCAAGAGCTAAACTTCTAAATCAATAGGTGTTTTGTTTCTTAATGAATCTTCTATTGTCATTGATGAGAATTGGGTATTACCTCATGCAAATGTTTTGTGCATTCTCATGTTTGAACATTGTGAAGCCTTTGGAACCAAGAGGGAGGCGAGTCAAAGCAATGGAGGAGAAGCTCACGTGGGTCAACCAAGGAGAAAAAGCCCAGAATTCAAGCCCAATTCGGATCTTCCACAAGTGCAACCGAAATTCATCTCGGAATCAACTCGAATTCAATTCGGATTCGGTTCGGGACAGCCCAACAGGGCTGTAATAAAAGGCCATAACTTTTGCATACGGAGTCCGATTGGGGTGTTCTTGGACTTGTTTGAAAGCTTATTCCAAGGCCCACACAATGGTTTTGGCCCCAGCTTCAGAAGACTTACGGTCGCGCCGCTATGGCCAAAACAATGTGACGGACTTAAGTTAGGTTTTCCTTTTTGTGTGTTTTTAGGTCTTAGTCGAGTTAGAGTTTGATTCGGCATGTGTGGCCGGCCCTAGGCCGTGCGTGAGTCGTGGAGGGCGCCTTAAATATCCTTGCCCCTCCCTTGTATCCATTAGACCAGTTTATTCATAAGATTGAAACATAGCTATTGCTTGTTCTTTCGACCCCAGAGTTCATGCGAGGACTTTGAGAGAGGACTAGGCGATCAATTGTTCGTTACGCAATTCAAGGTCAAGCCGTCGTTCCATTGGGAATCGGGGACTTGGCGTTAAATCGTTCGTGGTCTCGCGACGAACAACTACCCGGTGTGTTGTGGGCGTATTCCGAAGAGTTGAGGGTTCGTGCATTGGCGCGAGTGTTCAGCTAGCGACATCGTCTACTTCGCATCAACTATCCACGGTTTCTCACTGAGAAGATCGGGCCTCCCCCGTATCAGTGATGCTATGAACAGCACCTCATTACTATTCATAAAGCATTTTGTTACTGTTCATAAAATTGGGGCTGTTACAAACCTACCCCCCTTAAGAAAATCTCGTCCCCGAGATTTCAAAAAAGATGGAAGATGGGATAAAGTGAAATTGAAATGATTTTAATAGAAACCTGACACCCGTTGTCTTGATTTTCTTCAAAGATAGTAAAGAAGAACTTTATATAATAACATAGTGTTATCATTACAACTTTATTTACATTGCTTTGTTTAAACTTTCCTTTCTCGATTCAAAGGAAAGTTCTAAATAACAAAGAGATGGGGGTGCTCAATCTGCATCAGATCTTCGCGCTCCCAAGTTGCTTCATCCTCAGAATGATTAGCCCACTGAATTTTCAAAAACTTGACAGTACAATTTCTGGTCATGCGTTCCATTTCGTCAAGGATACGCACTGGTCGTTCTTGATAGGAAAGGTCAGGTTGGAGATCAAGATGCTCATAAGTAGTTGCCTCAATAGGAACACGAAGGCATTTCTTCAATTGAGACACATGAAAAGTATCATGCACTGCCGAGAGGGATTCAGGTAGTTCCAATTGATAAGCCACAGCTCCTCGTTTTGCAATAATTCGGAAGGGTCCGATATAACGAGGTGCTAGCTTTCCTTTCACCTGAAAACGATGAGTGCCCTTCATTGGTGACACTTTAAGATAGACATGATCATCTATCTCAAAGTTTAATTCACGACGACGATGGTCAGCATAGCTCTTCTGACGAGACTGTGCAGCTTTCAAACGATCTCGAATCAGACAAACTTGTTCTTCTGCTTTTACCACCAAGTCTGGACCATAGAAGGACCTTTCACCAGACTCGGACCAATTCAATGGAGTTCTACAAGCTCTTCCATACAAGACTTCAAAGGGTGACATTTGAATACTTGCTTGGTAGCTATTATTGTAGGAAAATTCCACATATGGTAAAGATTTCTCCCAGTTTTTGCTATAGGCCAGTACATAAGCTCGAAGGAGATCTTCCATCACTTGATTCACCCTCTCAGTTTGACCACTAGTTTGAGGATGATAAGCGGTACTGAAAGAAAGTTCAGTCCCCATAGCCTGATGAAGACAATTCCAAAAATGGGAAGTAAATTGAGGGCCACGGTCAGAAACAATGACCTTTGAAACACCGTGAAGACAAACAATCTTAGCAATATAAAGCTCGCTAGTTGCTTGCCATCGAAGATGGTTTTGTGAGAATGAAATGAGCCACCTTCGTTAAACGGTCAATGATTACCCAAATGGCATCGGATCCATTGGAGTCTTTGGAATACCGTAACAAAATCCATACCGATCTCTTCCCACTTTCACGTGGAATAGGCAAAGGTTGAAGGGTACCTACCGGTGGCAGATGTTCGGCTTTAACCCTTTGGCAAATATCACATTCGGCAACATGCGAGCAATCGCCTTTTCATTTGGCTCCACCAAAATGTCTTCTTTAAATCTGATACATCTTGGTACTACGGGATGTAAAGAGAACTGGAATTATGAGCCTCTTTAAGGATTAGCCCTCTTATTTGAGGATCTGCAGACACCACCAAGCGATTGCGATATCGAATTATACCGCGATCATCTTGAAAAACTCGTTGGCTTTGCTCGCCTTCAAATTCTCCTTGATTTCAGCTACCTCGATATCGACTTTACGGGCCTCCAATCTGAGTTTCTAGTGTAGGCTCCACTTTTAATCTGTGAGAAAACCTTCTCTCACCACTTGAGACTTAGGCGTGAAAATCGGCACACAAGTTCTTGGCGCGGTAGAGAGGACATGCGGTTACACTGTGACTTTACGCTTAAAGCGTGCGCCACAACATTGGCTTTGCCAGGGTGATAATGAATACCCATGTCATAGTCCTTGATCAATTCAAGACATCTTCTCTGCCTCATATTCAAATCAGCTTGAGTGAATATGTACTTCAGGATTTTATGATCAGTATAGATCTCACAACGATTACCGAGAAGGTAATGTCGCCAAATCTTTAATGCATGGACTACGGCAGCCAATTCCAAGTCATGAGTAGGATAATTAATTTCATGAGGTCGCAACTGCCGGGATGCATATGCCACAACTCGGCCTTCTTGCATAAGCACACAGCCAAATCCATGGCGAGATGCATCGCAATAAATATTGAAGCTCTTATGAATATCCGGAAGAGTGAGAACTAGCGCTTTAGTCAAGAGAGTTCTCAAAAGCCGAAAACTCTCCTCACATTTGGTTGACCATTCGAATTTATTCTCCTTCTTCAAAAGCTGAGTTAGAGGTCTTGCAAATTTGGAGAAATTTTCAATGAACCTGCGGTAATAACCCGCAAGTCCAAGAAAACTTCGGATTTCAGGAACACTCTTGGGCTGTTTCCAATTAAGTACATCTTGTACCTTGCTTGGATCAACAGCGATACCCCCTTCGAATAACACGTGTCCCAAAAACGCAACCTGTTTGAGCCAGAAAGCAAACTTGCTAAACTTGGCATACTGATCGATGTCGTGAAGTGTTTCGGCTAAAGCCTTAAATGTTGCTCATGGTCTTTATCAGACTTGGAATAAATAAGGATGTCGTCAATGAACACGACAACGAACTTATCTAAGAAATCCATGAACACTGAATTCATAAGATTCATGAAATAAGCTGGAGCATTGGTTAGACCAAAGGACATGACAGTATACTCGTACAACCTGTACCGAGTAGAGAAAGTTGTTTTAGGGATGTCCTCAGCTCTAACCTTGATTTGATGATAGCCCGACCGTAAATCAATTTTTGAAAAGACTCGGGCACCAACTAACTGATCAAAAAGATCATTAATTCGAGGCAAAGGATACTTGTTTTTGATGGTGACCTCATTTAACGGACGGTAATCCACACACATCTGCAAAGTATTGTCTTTCTTTTTGACAAATAAAGCCGGGCATCCCCAAGGTGAGGAACCTCGGTCGAATGAATCCTTTGTCAAGCAATTCTCCAAGTTGTTTCTTTAATTCAACCAACTCATTGAGAGGCATTCGATAAGGATTTACGGATATAGGAGCGATTCAGGGAACTAGGTCAATTCTGAACTCCACTTCCGATCTGGTGGCAACAGGAAGGTCTTCGAGAAAGACATCAACATACTCACAAACAATTGAGTACCGACTACAAAGAAGGAGTGGTATCAACTTGGTGAGCACAAAGATGAGAACTCACGGTCTGGATTGAAAAAGCGACTAAGGTGCGCTCTCATTAGTTAAAGAAATGGATCTTTGGGCACAATTAATTTGCCCAAGATTTTTAGACAACCAATCCATTCCTAGAATAACATCCAATCCTTTAGAATCTATCACAATCAAATCCGCCCAAAAGTCTACCCTTCAATATTTACTTTGACATTACGGCGGACTTGATGGATCATAAAGACGATCGGTGAGTGGATGATATGGGGTGGATGAAGATGATGCACAACTAAGCGATGTTGAAGCGACAAGCTACCTACTAACAAATGAATGGGATGCTCGAGAATCAAATAAAGCAGTAGCGATGCTGAAATTAACTAGAGCATACCAAAGATAACCGAGTGTCAGCGCTTCTTGATGTGTCGATTCACATGACCTCGAGATGGAGTCGGGTCGGTTGACCACTTTGTCGAGTAAGGTGGTGCGGGGCCTTGCAACCGAAGAAGAAGTTGAATAGGTGGTATCCACGTGCCTTCGCATAACATTGGTTAGCGAAATGACACAGGCGCCCACAATGATAGCAAATCACTCTGGCCTAACATTGACAACGGTGGCCAATTTCCATTAGGCCTTGGCTGATTGGTGGAAGAAGATGGACGAGGCAAACACTGCCGGCCTCGGCGAAAATGGGCCGGTGCTCGCGGAGGTCTAGGCAACCACATACGAGGCCTCGTGACGCCACTAGGAATGGCCAGAGTAGTCCTCTGCGTAAACTGCGTGACTCCTCAAAGCCTTACTCTTGCTCTCGCCACAATAGCTTTGTTGACCGGATGAGAAAAATTTACGAAGTCATGCAAAGCTCTGACCATCCGCAATTCTTGAACGACCCATTCAAGAAGCGGTTCCGACGACGAAGGTCGGTCGAAACATCATCGAGGAGCATATCGGCAAGGAAGTTGAATTCATGCGGATACTCGATCCACGCACTTTGCCCTTGCTTGAGAGGCGAGGAACTCTTACTGCTTGATCATCATAACTCCTTCAGGAATATGAGCTTCACGAAAGACCTCCATGAACTCATCCCAAGTAGGGACGTGTCCAGTAGGTTGAATAGCAAGAACATTGTCCCACCAAATGCTAGCCGCCCCATCCAGCTGATAACTAGCAAAAAGGACCTTCTCCCTCTCGGAACATTGAGCAATTAACAACTTCTTCTCAATGGTCCGAAGCCAGTCCTCAGCTTCCATGGGATCTTGAGAGCGGGAGAACACCGGCGGGTTAGTCCGCTGAAATTCAGCAAGACTCCCCTGCACATGATGACCTCCTACTCTGACGGATGGGGTAGTAGTGGAAGAAGTGTTGTGCGCAATTTGCTCCAAAATACGCGTTTGGTCCATTCTGTTGCGCTCAATTTGCATGAGCACATCGGCCATGGAAGGTGGTGGAGGAAGCTCCTCTTCCTGGGGACCACCTTGAGGACCATGAGAACTGGAAGGTTCAGTCTGCCCTCCCTGAGAGTGGGGCACTAGGGTTGAGATGCTCTTCCCTTGTTGTGTCTGCGCACGAGTAGTGGGTCCTGTCATCCTGTTACCACACCATGGTCAACAACATAACAAGGATATACTCGGCAAACACAAACAAGGTAAAAATTAGGAAAGAAACCAATACCACCCTTATAATGCATTATGTTATGCCATGCATTCAAATCAACACCAAACCATAAACTTTATATATACAGCAAAAAGAGTTCGGTCCCAGCCTCGTATAATAGTCGGCCATCACAGTCAAAATACAAACCAAAAGTCTGACTTACATTTTTTTAACAAAGTACCACTGCCCTATTACATTTATTTAAGGGCAACTACTAGAGGATGTAACACCTATCCACGAGGGTTCATCGTCGAGGTGCTAGCATAAAGGTCACGGTTAAAGTTCACCGGAAACTCATTAAGAAGATGAGCTCCAGGGGAACCCGTGTCAATAGGATCCAAAGGACTAATAAGACGCCTGGGAGAACCTAGCGATGGTGATGACCTCCGGAGGTGCGATCGCATGAGTGCGAGAAAACTGCGATCATCCGGGCTTGGCGCACTTGTCCATAAGCGAGCGCGCACCCGCTACGGAAGTCGATGGCGATGGTGCGGCGGCGGCGAGAGATCTCGTTGTCACCATAAAGCGCGTTGCGAGGAGCGCGATTCATGTTGACTCAAGTAGCGGTATTCTGGGCCTCATTAAGGCGATGCCGAGTTTCCCATAAATCTCGCACAAGGTAGCGATGGATCCGGTCCATGATGCGGACCATCCTCGCCAGCTATCGCTTTGAGGTCTTCCCCAAGCGTATCTCATCGAACATGCTCATACGCACTAGGACCTTGATTGGGAAGTGATCATAGGGTGGTTGAGACAACTCCGTCAAATCATGACGAAGGAGGCTCATCATCCTACTAGCAGCTTCCTGAACCGCCATAGATTCAGAAGTGGCAAGTGCTTGGACACAGTAGGGAACACTGCCGGCTACCTGCCTAGCGATAACGTTGATGATGGCGCGGTACTCCTCCATCCCTGGTCCTCGATCTCGGCGATAGATGGCGTACTCCGGCTGGTAGGTGAAGTTGGCTTGCCACATCATGTCCGCAGCAAAGCCGGAAACCCATCCACATCCTCAGCTCGGGTCTCCTTGACCAAGTACCACCCGCTCATCTATAGACAAAAAGACAAGGTAAGAAAACAATCTACTCTTGAAAAACCAACAGAAAGTTGGGACAAGAATTGATCTAGGGAAGGTAAGAAATAAAAGATGTCATACTTAAACTTTCGGAATTATACTACTAACTTGAAAATAATTTGCGGAAGACTCTCTAATGACTTGGCCATGCTATTTCTAACCTACAGCAGCGTATGCTCTGATACCAACGCTGTGGACGCCCCGGAATATTGGAAATGTACCTAATTAAAGTTACTTTGTAGCACAATGCTTAATCAAGGAACGATCGCCCTTCATTAAAGATCATGCTAGAAGCATAAATTTAATAAGTAACAAACCTAATATTCAGGTATCCCGGATATATGTCTCACAATGGTTCCCAGGATCAGTGACCATTGCACATATATCCTAAAACAACATTGCATCATACACATACAAGTCATACATTTACATAATTAAACATAAGTTTACAATTCGGTTGGAGTACTACAATATTAAGTGACTTGGTCACTACAAAAGAGTAACAGCGTGTAACACCCCAGGACCCACATTACCCTGGGATACTACTTAACCACTCTACAGCTAGCCAATAATTTCATAAGAATATAAAATTTGGTGACAACTCTAGGCAAGAATCAATAAGCGAAAGCATAAACCACTATGGGAATAAAGATAACAGTAACAAGTTCAATAATTAAACAACCTCTAGCAGATCAATCCAAGTGTAGTCCACAAATGCATCAATAATAAATCAACAGATCACTCGTGTATAACTAGTCAATAGGCTAAATTCCTCTCAACTTTATTACAGCATGAAACTATGAATTGAGTGCATTATTGTAGTGCCGCTCTACCCATCCCAGGAATGCTTAAGAATCACTTGAAAGGGGGAAAGAAACAACAAGAATGAGATAAAAATCTCAGCAAGTAAGTTGCATAACAGGTTAATCAATTGACAAGCAAGCTACAACACAGGTTATAATATTGCATGACCACAACCACATTCCACTATCTCATTCAATAAACCACATGGACTAGCATGAGTCCTGCCTCATAAGAATTCAACCATTGACAAAAGAATGCATGTTCTCCATCCACAATGCTTAATGCAAATGCATGCCATGCTCCACTGCACTCTTACCCATCAAGGTAAGTGTGCATCATCTCTGACAATGTGCGATCTTTGTCACCGTCTGATCGCGGCCATAAGCGGCGACATCCACAATGCAATGTAATGATATGTTATGAGTGATATGATAATCATAAACCACATATGTGACATCTCATAATGGCACCAACAGGATTAACTTGTACAACTACCACATAATCATTATGGAAAAATACACCCATGATCCACATTCGACACATAAAGCAACCATTTCATGACTACACACAAGATATCCAATGTAATTCATTAAATAATAATTACTGTCATCATCTCATATGTAAGTCAACCAACCATGGCATAATACTTCAAAATCTGAAACTCATAGGGATTGCAAGTAGTAAGAACAACCGATTAAGCGGTAGTAACTGCTTGCTACAATTACTTGCCTTCCACGATGTGGCGTTAGCGCCAAAGCGATACTCCTAAACCTGAGGCTTCACCTCCTAAACAAGTAAAATAATTTCAATAAGGTCATAATATACCCAGCGCTACTAATCGGCATTCTACAATGCACTAGGCGACTCAAAGCGAGTTTATAAAGCTGAAAGCGAAAAACAACGTTTGCTGCCATAATCTGATTCTGGACAGCAGCACGGTAAAAGACATAACTCATGATCTGGAAGTCAAAAAGAGGTAAACCCAATTTCTGTAGATTCTTAACTGACTAATCTACAATACTCTAGTTGACACGATACTCCAAATCGGCCAAAAAATTAGGCTAACCATTGTCTGAACTTTCAGTACAGAAACTGTCTACACAAACGAACAGCAAAACTAAAATGACCATAACTTTTAATTGGTAACTCCGAATTGATCGTTCTTTATCAATCTGAAAAGGTTATCGAATTACCTACAATAGCCTAGTTGGGTGAACTTTCAGATTCTACCAAATTCCCTTTCAAATTTTAGGAAATAACCAGACAGATTATTCTCGTCAGATTTCTGGCAGCAGATACTAAATCGATCATAACTTTTGACTCAGACCTCGGAATCGAGTGATCTTCGCGGCTACTGAAAGATAACGACATAACCCACATATCTCTAGGAGATGGAAACTTAAAATTCAGCCTCTAAACATACGAAAAATCCCACGCAAGGTTCTGGACAGAATTGCATCTTCTGCAGCCCAACAATTAACCATCAATTCTAATCGGTTTCGCATCTAATAAGGATTAAACAGCGGGGAGGGCATCTCGTTACCCTTGTAGAACCACTAGGATTCGCTGAACCAAACCCCACACAACCTCTTCTTCTTCTTCTTCTCCTTCTTCTCCTTCTTCTCCTTCTTTTCTCCCTCTCTTTCTTCTTCCTTGCGCAAGGGGCAGCACCTTGGGATAGGGGAGGTGCAGGGGACAGCACCTTGGGAGAGGGAGGTGCAAGGGGAGGAGAGGAGTCGACAAGAGGAGGAGGAGGGCGGTGCAAGAGGGAGGAGGAAAAGGGGAAAAGGGAGGCGGCTAGGGTTTGGGGAGGTGGCCCTCCCCTTTGGCCGCCACCACTAGGAGATGGGCCAAGGCCCAGCCCAAAGGAAGCAAAACAACAGAAAAGCCCTCTCTGTTGGATTGTGGCGAAAATAAAACTTCCCGATTAAATTATTCTCTACCGATTGTTTTTAATTAATCCGATTCTTGACTTCTCACACTTAGGAGTATTACATTCTTCCCACCTTAAAAGGATTAAGCCTCGAATCCAATTCTCTGAACCACAAGGAGCAGAACAACAAGCAAGCAAACAACCCAAACTAGGAGTACTCACCAGCCTCGAAGAGCTCGGGTACTTTTTCGCAAATGATCCTCCAGCTCCCACGTAGCCTCTCTCTCGGTCGATTCATCCAAAGGACCTTCACATACTTGATGGTCTTATTCCTCAAGACCCGCTCCGATGTATCCAAGATACGACTGGGCGACTCTCCACGGTGAGATCTGCTCCATGTAACACTGCTCGAGTCAATCTTGTGTTCTCGGATCCGCAAGTATTTCTCAGCATAGACACATGGAAAACATTGTGCACACCACTCAATGAGTTTGGCAACTCCAAGCGATAAGCCAAACTACCCACGGGCAACCACCGAAAAGGACCGATGTCATGCGGGCTAAGCTTCGGTGGTACCAAAACGAACAATACCCTTGGTTGGAGACACCGAGAAGGAGCACAAGGCTACCCACCGCAAACTCCAACTCTCGGCCGAACATCCGCATAACTCTTTTGTCGGCTCTGAGCGACCAACAAGTTACGACGAACCTCCCGCACTTTCTCCACGGTCTGTGAACAAGATCCGGACCGAGCAACGACCTCTCACCCGCGCATCCCAACAAAAGAGGAAACACACCTCGACCATACAAAGCCTCAAAGGAGGCATCTTGATACTACGCGATAACTATTGTTATAAGCGAACTCGCCAAAGCAGATAATCCTCCCAACTACCCTTCCAAGATAGCACGCAAGCACAAAGCATGTCCTCGTGGTTTGAATGGTCCGCCTCGTGACCATCCGTCCGAGGTGAAAAGTCATGCGAGGAAGCTGTCGTGCCTAGCGCACTGAAGACTCTGCGAGAACTTAGAGACGAACTTGGCATCTCGGTCGAAACAATGGACTTGGGTACACCGTGCGGTCTCACCACCTCTCGGATGTACAAGCGGGGCTAGGTCTGCTTATTTGTGTTGGTCGTTTTTATCGGTATGAAGTGTGCGGACTTGGTAAGCTTTGTCCACCACGACCCAAATTGCATCTCGCCTCTCGGGCGGCGCGCAACCCAACCACAAAGTCCATAGTGATATGCTCCCACTTCCACTCGGTACCTCCAAGGGTCGTGCATCAAACTAGCGGGGCGTTTGTGCTCGACTTTACTGTTGGCAAGCGCCACAAGCGGCGACATATTTAGCAATATCCACCCTCATCCGCTTCCACCAAAAGATTTGTTTCAGATCACGATACATCTTGGTCTCTCTGGATGTACCGAATATGGGGTCCGTGAGCCTCACGAAGAATATCATCCTTCAGGTGATTTAGGGTACACACGGCCGACCTTTGAATCGAACCGCACCGTGTTCATCCACACTAAAATCTCGGGAGCGCCTCCGAGATCCTCTTCCGCACCTCTGAAAGGAGCCGATCGTCTTTGTTGAGCTTCAAGAAGCGCTCGGGGATGCGATGGATGATCATTTGTGTCTCTCGCTGCTGAGAACCGATGAAGACAGAAAGAAATACCCATCTTCTCAAACTCGAGGCCAAGGATAACGCTACCGAGGTACCCTGTCCTACTTAGGGCATCGGCCACCACATTAGCCTTACGGGTGATCTTTGGATAGTCGGTCATAATCCTTGATTAACTCCAACCACCTCCATTGCCTCAAATTTAGCTCATTGTGTGAATATATACTTAAGGCTCTTGTGATCGGTGAAGATATCGCCTGTTCCCCATACAAGTAATGCCTCTAAGACTTGAGCAAACACAAGCACGCCAACTCGAGATCATGAGTGGGGTAATGCGCTCATGAGTCTTCAAGCGTCTAGAAGCATAGCGATTACTCGGCCTCTTGCATCGGTACACATCCGAGTCCAATCGAGAAGCATCCGTGTACCGTGAAGCGCTTGCCACTCCGGGCAAGGATAGAATAGGTGCATTTACGACTTGTTCTTCAAAGTCCAAACCCCGACTACTGGCGTCCGTCCACACAAAAGGAACCCCTTTGCGTGGCGGGTCATTAGTTTAGCAATGCTAGAAAAATCCCTGCACAAAGCGCGGTAATACCGGCAAGACCAAGAAACTCGGATCTCGACACATTGGTTGGCCTCCGCCTTGAACCACCGCGCCACATTCTTGGATCCACTTTGTATCCGTCTTTGGTGATGGTATGACCCAAAAATCCTACTTGGATAACGAAAGCACACTTCTTTAGCCGCATAGTATTTATTCTTCCAAGTGTATCTAGGACCAGTTGAGATGCAGTTCGTGGTCCTCCTCCGTTTTGGAATAAACGAGGATGTCGTCGATGAAGACCACCACAAAAGAATCCGGTACTCATGGAGCATCCTGTTCATAGCTTCCATAAAGACAGCGGAGCATTAGTCGATCAAAAGACATGGCGACATATTCGTAATGCCCATACCTTGTGCTAAAAGTCATCTTCTCTATATCCTCCTCCCGATTCGCGATTGATGATAACGCATGCAAATCAATCTTGGAAAATATTTTGGCACCTCTCAAGCGATCGAAGAGATCTTCAATACGAGCGAGGATACTTGTTCTTGATTGTCACTTGGTTGAGTGCTCGATAATCCACACAAAGCCTCTTGGTGCCATCCTTCTTTCCCACAAACAAAACGGAGCGGCCCAAGGTGGCGTGCTCGGTCTAATGAACCCCTTAGCTAAGAGTTCATCCAACCGCTTTAATTCAACCTGTTCAACGGTGCCATCGTGCGAGGACTTATAAATAGGCGCGTGCAGAACAAGCTCAATGGGAAGATCGACTCCCGCTCCGGTGGCGGTCGGGAGCTCGCTGGGAAAGACATCGGGTACTTGCGGACTACGGTATGTTCTCTAACCTCAAGCGACCTCGTGACCCTCCACCAAAGCCCACAACACCACGACTTACGCATCCGCCGATTAGGAAACAAGCGGCACAACAACGAGAGAATCTTGCGGGCACTCCTTGGAAAACAACTTCACGCCTGACGAGAACGCAAGGTGACCGTCTTCCGAAACAAGAGATGACGACTTGATACCGCGTGAGCCAATCCATGCCAAGGATCACATCGAAGGGCTCGGGGATATAACCACCAAATTCGCCACGAACTCCTCATCCGCTAGAATCACCACACAAACAGGGCAAACACGGGAGGCGGATATAAGCCCACTAGGAGAACTAACGACCACGCCCTCCCAATTAATCGCACAGAAAGCCCCGCCGCTCAACAAAATTCTCCGAGACAAAAGAAAGCGGCTCGAGAATCAAAAGTACGCAGCATCGAAAGAGTCAGCGATAAGGTACTGTCACAGCGTCTCCACGATCCACGCCATCCGATGTCGGCATGGAGAATGCCGCGAGGACGGTGAAGAAGAAGGATCTCCCACACTGGTAGGTCGGCGCAGTGTCCACCGAGGTGCAGGGGTTGATGGGTAGGGCTGCGAACCCGGTATCCTCGGTGGGGCGCCAAGACGATCGATGAAGGTGTTGGAGGCGCCGGTGTAACGCAGTGTAGGGACGCGGTAGGGGCTGCGGGGTAGGAGCCACACCATCATCGAGCGGTGCCATCGGGCGAGAGAATCCCGCCGAAGGTGTAGGCGCCAACTCCCTTGTAGTTTCCCCTTGGGATTCGCGCGCACACCACATCCTTGTGGTTTTGACCACGAGATAGCACACTTCCCCCTCCAGAAGCGGTCACTCGCTGTGCGGATCCCACAACGAAGCACACCAAGCCCATTCGGGCCGAGGTGGCGATGCTGCAGAGCTCCCTCGGTGAGAGTCGGTGCGCCCGCGCTACTACGGTAGAGTGGTGGCAGCGACCCTTTGCCTTCTTAAACATAGGGCCCCAGAATGGCCCCTTCTCTCGCTATGACCTCGGTGATCTCCTCCGAGGCCTTGCGAGTGTCCTCCGTGTCGCATCGCATCTCGATCCCCAAGGCCCTGCTCCACGAGTGCGAAAATCTGTGATCGGAAAAGCACCCAGCAGATGGCGGATCGAAGGCCTAAGCCCCGACAACCGCTCGCCTTCTCGCATCATCCCGAGCCACATGTGGGGCGAAGCGGACTATCGATTGAAGCCCACCTCATACTCGCCACGCATGCTTGTCTTGAGTGTATTTGCCCAAGTCAATTTTCATCTTGTCGAAAGGTCTGGATAGAACCGCCTCTCAAAGCTGCCGGACAAACTCCGCCCACGATGGGAGTCCATGGGCGGCCGTGCGAGCGATCGCCTCCTTTCCACGGATCGGGCCTCTCCCTTCAAGAAGCGATTGCGCCACAAAGCGCATGCGATCGGAGGCCACTACCTCAAAGCCTCCATCTTGTCCTCCACGTGGGACGGCCGGTCGTGACACAGACGGGAGTGGCTGCGCGTCGGCATCGACCTCAACCCTACCCACTCACGGTGAGATGCCGCTAACTTCTCCGGTGCCGCAACCTCGTGCACCGGGCGGCATCGCACACCGTGGGCCACCCGCCCCTGCTTCAAAGCCCTCAACTCTTGCGCATGGCCCCGACCACGACCAACGGCTCCTCTTGGGTACCACCCAGCGCCGAGCATCCTCGGCCTCCTCAATGCCGGTTGTGCTACTGGGCAGAGCGATGCTGAGCACTGACCACTACCCTTAGGTGGCATTCCTGCAGCCACCGCAACCCACGAGCAAACAAAACATTAAACTCAGACAAGTGAAGCACAAGCAATAAATTAAAGAATTCAACAAGGTATATGCAAGATATGCAAACCCTTCCCCATCCTACATGTGCAAGTGTGTCAATTTTTTTTACTTCTCCTAGAACCTAAAGCCTAGGCTCTGATACCAACTGTAACACCCCAGGACCCACATTACCCTGGGATACTACTTAACCACTCTACAGCTAGCCAATAATTTCATAAGAATATAAAATTTAGTGACAACTCTAGGCAAGAATCAATAAGCGGAAGCATAAACCACTATGGGAATAAAGATAATGATAACAAGTTCAATAATTAAACAACCTCTAGCAGATCAATCCAAGTGTAGTCCACAAATGCATCAATAATAAATCAACGGATCACTCGTGTATAACTAGTCAATAGGCTAAATTCCTCTCAACTTTACCCAGGATACTACTTAACCACTCTACACTAGCCAATAATTTCATAAGAATATAAAATTTAGTGACAACTCTAGGCAAGAATCAATAAGCGGAAGCATAAACCACTATGGGAATAAAGATAACTTGATAACAAGTTCAATAATTAAACAACCTCTAGCGAGATCAATCCAAGTGTAGTCCACAAATGCATCAATAATAAATCAACAGATCACTCGTGTATAACTAGTCAATAGGCTAAATTCCTCTCAACTTTATTCTGACATGAAACTATGAATTGAGTGCATTATTGTAGTGCCGCTCTACCCATCCCAGAATGCTTAAGAATCACTGAAAGGGAAAGAAACAACAAGAATGAGATAAAATCTCAGCAAGTAAGTTGCATAACGAGTTAATCAATTGACAAGCAAGCTACAACACAAGTTATAATATTGCATGACCACAACCACATTCCACTATCTCATTCAATAAACCACATGGACTAGCATGAGTCCCGCCTCATAAGAATTCAACCATTGACAAAAGAATGCATGTTCTCCATCCACAATGCTTAATGCAAATGCATGCCATGCTCCCTTGCACTCTTACCCATCAAGGTAAGAGTGTGCATCATCTCTGACAATGTGCGATCTTTGTCAGACGTCTGATCGTGACCATAAGCGGCGACATCCACAATGCAATGTAATGATATGTTATGAGTGATATGATAATCATAAACCACATATGTGACATCTCATAATGGCACCAACAGGATTAACTTGTACAACTACCACATAATCATTATGGAAAAATACACCCATGATCCACATTCGACACATAAAGCAACCATTTCATGACTACACACAAGATATCCAATGTAATTCATTAAATAATAATTACTGTCATCATCTCATATGTAAGTCAACCAACCATGGCATAATACTTCAAAATACGAAACTCATAGGGATTGCAAGTAGTAAGAACAACCGATTAAGCGGTAGTAACATCTTGCTACAATTACTTGCCTTCCACGATGTGACGCGTTAGCCGGCCAAGGCGATACTCCTAAACCTGAGGCTTCACCTCCTAAACAAGTAAAATAATTTCAATAAGGTCATAATATACCCAGCGCTACTAATCGGCATTCTACAATGCTTACTAGGCGACTCAAAACGAGTTTATAAAGCTGAAAGCGAAAAATAACGTTTGCTGCCATAATCTGATTCTGGACAGCAGCACGGTAAAAGACATAACTCATGATCTGAAGTCAAAAGAGGTAAACCCAATTTCTATAGATTCTTAACTGACTAATCTACAATACTCTAGTTGACACGATACTCCAAATCGGCCAAAAATTAGGCTAACCATTGTCTGAACTTTCAGTACAGAAACTGTCTACACAAACGAACAGCAAAACTAAAATGACCATAACTTTTAATTGGTAACCTGAATTGATCGTTCTTTATCAATCTGAAAAGGTTATCGAATTACCTACAATAGCCTAGTTGGGTGAACTTTCAGATTCTACCAAATTCCTTTCAAATTTTAGGAAATAACCAGACAGATTATTCTCGTCAGATTTCTGGCAGCAGATACTAAATCGATCATAACTTTTGACTCAGACCTCGGAATCGAGTGATCTTCGCGGCTACTGAAAGATAACGACATAATCCACATATCTCTAGGAGATGGAAACTTAAAATTCAGCCTCTAAACATACGAAAAATCCCACGCAAGGTTCTGGACAGAATTGCATCTTCTGCAGCCCAACAATTAACCATCAATTCTAATCGGTTTCGCATCTAATAAGGATTAAACAGCGGGGAGGGCATCTCGTTACCCTTGTAGAACCACTAGATTCGCTGAACCAAACCCCACACAACCTCTTCTTCTTCTTCTTCTCCTTCTTCTCCTTCTTCTCCTTCTTTTCTCCTCTCTTTCTTCTTCCTTGCAAGGGCAGCACCTTGGGATAGGGGAGGTGCAGGGGACAGCACCTTGGGAGAGGGAGGTGCAAGGGGAGGAGAGGAGTCGCCAAGAGGAGGAGGAGGGGCGGCCGCAAGAGGAGGAGGAAAAAGGGGAAAAGGAGAGGCGGCTAGGGTTTGGGAGGGTGGCCCTCCCCTTTGGCCGGCCACCACTAGGAGATGGGCCAAGGCCCAGCCCAAAAGGAAGCAAAACAATGAGAAAAGCCCTCTCTAAGCTGGATTTGACGAAACCGAAAATAAAACTTCCCGATTAAATTATTCTCTACCGATTGTTTTTAATTAATCCGATTCTTGACTTCTCACACTTCCGGAGTATTACACAGCGGAAGCAAAATTAAGCGCAAAATCCACCAATGGCCCCATCCACCCGCAGACGATTGCGTGGAGGAAAGAAATAGCTTTACTCGTTAGCGTCACCCTGATCGACGCTAACGGGCACTTCATAAAGGTAACCATCCTCACCTGAAACAATAGGTTATAGCACCTTGAGTACGGAGGGTACTCAGCAAGACTTACACAAACTAATAAAATAAAGTGTGTATTAGAACCTATACAAAGGAGTAGAATTTATACATGCATAAGGTTGCAACAGGAAGGCTTATTGGTTAACTTTTGCGTAAAGCAGTACACCTTAACCTACAATTGCTAAGTTTTGATAAAGCAATTTAATGAAACGAACTGGATTAAAACAGTAAGTAAATGAGAATAAAGGTAAACAATACAATGCATGAATTCCCTCATGTTGAACGTAAATCAAAACCAGATTTTTAAATCAAAACTCTATACAGTGACATCAACTCAAGTCATTGTCCATGACCGTGGACACGGCTATTCGAACAGTTTGATACCCGCAGGTGTACATCTTTACCCACACGACTTAGTCGGCCGTTGCCTTGGATGCCTCCGAATGATGACATACTTCCTTTGGTATGCCGACCGGGAAACTAAGATTTGGCATTTTCAACAAGTTAACACTATTGAGTTGGATACCCATGTGTGAACCGATCTCGCTAAAGAACGATCGATAGCATCCGCTAACCGGGCACACATGTTGCGTCAGAATGCCGACCCAAACATAAAGAAATGCGAATCGGGCTCACTACCCATATTAGATTGCAATCGGCATCTTTAAGGTAATGCGTACATGCGATGGAACACATATACTCCTCACCCTTCTAAGAACATCTGATATCGATATAAAACTCACATGGCATAAAACGCAATCATAAGACCAGAGCATCTATGCCATACAAGATCAATATACATATCCTTACTCTCCTGTTTCCAACTCAATAGCCTTAGCCCTTTACTTAACCAAGCTGCGCCCATACGCTGCGGTGGAAGTGCGTGGGAACTTGAATTGAACAATCGAGTTCAGTCCTTAATTAATCCGCATAAGTCCACCACAATTCTCAATCTCGTGCACGAAGGCACCACCACTAGCTTCCTCTTGTCCAGATCAATTTAGATGTAAAATTCATTTCTGGTATAAGTAAACTGGACAAAGAGTTCAAAATAACAGAAATCATTTTGTGATTCCCATGTTTGACAAGATAATCTTGTCAAACTCTAATACTCTCTAGACTGCATGTCTAAGCCAACTCTGCAGCTAGAGTTTATAGTATACAGTACTACTCTAAGTCTGAGTGTATAGTTAGAATTAAGGTAATCCACAATATTAGGTCATAACTAACTACTACAGATCACAATGGTATTTTCGGAAAAGTAGCATGCAACAGATTATCACACAGATTTGGAAAATCTATTGTATAAAACTTTGGGGATCAATATGGTGCAAAGAGGATGTTTGCCTTGATAATAATATACTACATTGTGCTCAGTTGCTCGAAACAGATTCAAAGACTTCAAGAACCAGATTCTAAAAGAGACAATAAAATTCAATAAATACCAAAATCGACAACAAGTACGTAATGAGAGAAGCATGTATGATCAATATGGAAATGCATGTTTAATAAAGATGCTTAAGTCATACCTACCCTAATAATGATAATAACCCATATTATCATATACAGTCTTTAAATAACAGAGACTAGAGTTTAGATCAAAGTTGCAGTTTTCAGATTTTGAAAAGAACTGAAAACAGGACAGATGAAGTTTTCGGGTTAGTTATGAATAGACTAAGTAAAAGATGTTAAATTGAAACTTAGTCTGATTATTAGAGTAGATGATATTCTAGGCAAACCCTAATCTAACCCTATTCGGCCAGGATACAAAAACTACCAAGATTTCAAAAGTTGTCGGTTAAGCCGACAACAGTTGACAGAGGTGGACCTTCACTACAAATTCGAACAGCTGACAACAAGAATTAAAAGAGTAAGTGATTATGCTACTAGGGTTTGGTTGAGACCTAAATAGGATGATAAGTTGACAGGAGAAACCCTAGAACCTTGAAAATGATATGAAAGACCGAAAAGTTATAAAAATAACTTTTCAATTTAAAGCAAGTTGGAGCTACTGATATTCAAAGGAATGATTCAAGTGAGCTTCTAAGGTCCTTAAGGTGCTCAGGATGACAAAAACTAAGGTTTTAGCTTACCAGGATAAGAAAGACACCAAAGGTTCTGAAAAACCGATGTTGATCAACAGAGAAATAAACTCTGGTTTAACCTACAAATGATGTCAAATCTTTATTACCAGGTGAAACCAGTGTTTAAGGTAGATAAGCAAGTTGGACGAAAATGAAGGGTGAAAAGCTCTAGTGGTCAACAATGGCAGCAGCTCAGAAGCTAGGGTTTATATATAGAGACTGAGCTACAGGGCAAAGGGGAAAGATCTAGAGTTGATGAGGTGTCCACTTAGGCTAAATATCCAAAAATTAGTTGCATGATTCTTGGATAACTCCTCTCCTCTGCTTACGTAAATGGTCGCGCATGCAGGCAAGGAGGAAGAGAGGCAACATCCGACATGTGGGTCCCTTTGTCAGCCACAGTCGCGCGCGCCTCTTAAAAGCTCTAAGAATCGTCGACCGTTAGATTAGAGATGGACGGCTACGATGGAAATAGGCATTAAGGAAAAATAATCGGCACCATTTAATATGGGCGTGCGATCTCAAATGAAGGATAGAGATTAAAAGGGCTCTACGGGATTTCGGGGTTAATATTCAAATAGGGCGTTGGATTGAAATCCAACGATCAATCTCAAAGGGTACACGTCACCTTTAGATGCGACGCGCACCGTCGATTAGATTTCTACGGTCAGGATTGACGCGGGATCCGGATGGTCCGAATGCATACACGATATGGGCCCTACGATTAAAATCCGACGGCCCAAAGAAAAGCAGGCCCTAACAGCACGCGGTAAAAAGGGGTGTCGTAGGATTTGAATCCGACGGTCCAAAAGGAAAGCGCGCTTTAAGTTCAAAATGAAAAGGGCGGCGGTTGGATCGGGGATGGACGGTGGAGATCAAAAGAGGATCCGGAGTCGTCCGAATGCATACACCGTCCTTGATCGTCTGATCTAGATTCAACGGTGGGGATTGTGGCGCATACGTGGACAAACCACGTGACGTCGCAACCACGCCCGTTCGATTGGAGATCAACGGCTCACAGCACGCGAAGAGTTTGGGCTCGCGCCCGAGCGTGACTGAGCCGGACCAAAATGAAATGGTTGGACCCAACCTCATAGGGTTCGAGTCGCTACAGTGCTAGGGTTTGGGTTTGGACCGGATTAGTTGACCAATTCCTATTCCAATATTTAAAAGTTTGACTGGGCTTTAAAAATAGCAAATAAATTTGTAAAATCATGAAATTTTTCCAGGGAGCTACTAGGATGATATATTTCCCAAATAAATTTCAAAAACCACTGTTTTACTTTGTAAAATACATAAATAATTACCTTAGCCCGAATAGGTTTATTTAAAAACAAATATTTTTCTTCAAGGCAAAATAATTTCTAAAAATTCAACAAAATTATTTTTGGCCAAGATAATTAATCTAGGCTTTAATAAAAATATTTCCCAGTCACAATACAAGTATTAGCTTGCATTCCCTTTAAGTTTTTGAAAAGGCTTTGGATGTTTGGCTAGAAAAGGAAGGTTTTCATTTGTAACATACTGCCCAAACTGTAAAAATGAACAGTGATGCTATGAACAACACCTCATTACTGTTCATAAAGCATTTTATTACTCTTCATAAAATTGGGGCTGTTACAGCTCTCCTACCTCTCTTGTTGTACAACTTTACCCACAATTCACGACCTCTCTAGCGGGTCGGGTTCCCGTCGGAATCCTTTGCTCACTTCCAAAGGTGAGCAGTCTAGAGAGCGCGACAAGACCTTTACAAAGCTCTGTCATGACCTGACCTGCCAGCTAAGGTTTCACCGTCCTAAAAAGGAACCTGCCCCCCTCTTGCGCCATACGAATCAGCACGCACCACCACAACAGAAACAGGTCACAACATTGTTGATTATTCAGCCCAGATCACCCCCCATAAATTGATCTTGTGGTTGCACTCAAAGGCCCAGATCAACAGAACACAAAGTTAATTCCTTAATGCTGCTCAGGCAAGACTTCCACAGCCCAAAGTGCAAAGCACCCACTACTCACTCCCTGCCTTCTTGCCCAAGCATAAAACAATTTTGTGATTAACCCTGCCAAAAGACCACCTAGTCTTGGCACAACAAAATTTTAACAAAAGTGGCCTCGTACCACAATCAACACAACTTACGGTATCCCACCATAGTTGCTTAACAGTGGCACCAACCACAGATTCCATAGTTCAATTAGTTAGGATTATTAATGATGAAGCATGATTCACAAGACCCATGATTCTAAAACAAGGCTAATTATAAACCTACGGCCCCATGTTGGCAATTATCAAGCAATACCAACTAAAATACCCAATCTAAGGTGTTCAAGGTGACCATGTCAACATGTCCAGTTCAAACTGCAAGGGAGGCATAATATCAAGCGGGGAAATAGCTACCGCCCAAACATTTCTTATAAAAGTAGCCATGCATGATAAAGTAAAACAAAATATGTTTGAAAAGCTAGGCTTAATATGATCAAGAAATCCGCTACTTGCCTTCATTGAGCAGTGGTGAATTGTCGATTGCAATCGCTGGATCTAAGAACTCCTCCTCAAACTCGGGATCTACACGTTCGTAGAGATCCAAATAAGCAAACCAGCTTTAAGCAAAGAACTTAAAAGACTCAAAAGAACCCAAGTAAAACTTCAACCAAGAACCAAATAAACCGGAAGCACAACACAGCCTCGGAGAGCTCCTGGGAAGGTCTTGAGCATGGAGAAAACCAGGCGAAGAGGTAAGGAAGCTAGAAATGAGCAAAACAGTGACAAAGGAAGGCATGCCGGGCTATTTATAGCCGGAGCTAGCGGAATTAGCACTGAGAGGCCAAAGCAATGTGTCAATGATCGGTGGTAGCTAGGACAAGGTTAGGATAGAGCATGTCCTCAAAAGAATTAAATAAAGTACCTCCGATGTGACTGCATTTAATGTGATGCAACATTCATTAAATGCGCCACAGACTACCGGGGAGGAGGAACTGAGGAAGTGTTTAAGCTGACAGGTGGGGCCAGTCAAAAAGGTACGCAACCAGTCAAAGAGGTGGTCCCCACCGCAAGGGTGGCCTTTTTCAAAAGACCAGAGGTCCTGTCCCGCAAAGGAGGTCCTTGCATAAAGACCTGAGGTCGTGACCCCTAAGGGAGGTCCTGACCACAAGGAGGTCTTGAGGACATAGGGTCCTAAAGACACAACAACGGGGAGGTCCTGTGGACAGGAGGTCCAAAAGACACAACAACGGGGAGGTCCAAAAGACACAACAACAGGGAGGTCCTGTGGACAGGAGGTCCAAAAGACATAACAACGGGGAGGTCTGGACCCTAGGAAGGCTCTAAGGGACGCGAGGGAGGTTCAAATAAGCTAGGGGAGGTCCTAAAGGACACGGGGAGGTCCTAAAGAACACGGGATCGCCTGAATTTGAATTTCAAGGCTCAAGGGCATTTGAAGCACAAACCCGAGCTGATCTAGGACCCAAGAGAGGAGGTCCTAAAGAACAAAGGAGATCTGGGCAAGAGGAGATCCAACACAAGGGCAAACTAAGCCAAGCTTGACCCTACGGAAACAAAGGGGTTTGAAACACAAACCTGAGCAGAGAACCACAAGGTGGTTGTGACCCAAAAGAAAAGAGGTCAAAACCATAAATTCAATCAGGGAGGGAGGTCTAAATCTTAAAGAGATTCAAACCAACAAAGGAAGTCTAGCTTAAAGGAGAGGGAGAGATCCAAGTTCAGAAGAGGTCCAAGGAAATCTAAGGAGGTCCTATGAACACAGAGGAGGTCCAAAGGAGAACAACTAAACCAAAAGGTACACAAAGGGAACAAAGGAAAAGAAATAAAGCCAGAGAGAACCAGAGAACTCCAAAAGGACAAAGAACACAAACCAAAAGGACTTAGTTGAGGTTTTGGTTTAGTCATTTAAAGTCCTTTTAAAATCTCAAGTTAAGCTTTGAATTCTCATCAAAGCCAAATGGTTCCTTTTTAGGTTTTGAAAACAGCAAAAGCTCCAGGACAAACGGGACGTTACATAATATAAGTTAACTTGTCTGTTTTCTCTTAGGCTTGTCTTTTGGTTTTGATTACATCGATGTTGAAAACTGTGCGAGCTAGATACTGATCATGGGACTAGCTCGGTGTGCACAGAGGGTCCCAGGGGGTGTCTGTTACCCGGGGGGCCCTGACACTATAGCACCCGCAGCACACGTTGCTCATCTCGGAGTACTATGATGACCACCGCGCACACCTTATAGCTGATGAGGGTGTGGTGAGATTTATGAATTTTTGACCATGCTATGCATATTTCTCTGTTCGATCGTGCCTTCAACTTTTTGACCATGTCTGTGCATACTTCTATGGCAGGTACTCCAGCCACTTCGCTCTCGGACCCACACTCCTCTAGATTGGGATGAGCAGTATGTGCCATACGTTTGCGATGCTTGTTTCCTTGCCTTGGCGCGGATTGTCACCAATGGGCTACCCCATAGGGACAGTGCTGCACTTATGGCATTGGTGGACCGATGGCGCCCGGAGACCCACACCTTCCACCTCCCGTCAGGCGAGATGACCATCATGCTGCAAGATGTTGCTATGATTCTGGGTCTTCTCATAGACGGGCTTCCCGTGACCTTAGATATCAACAGCGCGGGTTGGCATGACCGGGTTGGCGAGTGGCTAGGTGTGCGACTGAATGACTCGGCTCAGGATGCGAGGGACAATCGACTGTCCACCGTGCTTACGTCGTGACTGTAAATCTTGTGCAAGTCACGTGGCTACCATATACCCACGATGAGGTCCTGGAATTGGAGCTAAGCCCGATGTGTGCACGGGACAATGGTTTGTGGATGACTCTTTCACCACTAATTTACTTCCATGCGGTGAAGTACCACATGCCCCATCAGGTGATGAGGCAGTTTGGCAAGCTTCAAGACTGTCCACCGATGGAGTTCTCAACAGATCTGAACCTTCATGGGTAAGGGTACCTATCGTCGTTCATTTCCACTATGTTGGTTGCGGTTTCAATGTTAACAGTTAGCTTCTTTGTGTGGTAGGATTAACCGAAGGCAGAGGTACCAGCACACCGACTGGGCCCATTATCACCATGCATACGTGTTGGAGTGGGGTGGCCAGTCCAATCGGTCCAGGGACGTACCGCAAATCCATCGGAGACCTTAGTTCATCAGCTACCTCTGGTGGCTCCACGGTGTCACGCGCCTGCAACTTCAACCAGCCATGACCCAGGCAAACAATGGGGAGGGTCACTCATTTGACAAAGATATCGTAGATGAGTACGACGAGTTCACACAGATGGGCACACAGCTAGAGAGGGCCCCTATCAATACCTACTACGTGAGTAAATTTGAGCCCCTACTAATTTCCCATGTCACGGTTGGTGAACTAATTTACATTGTTTATCCGTTCACAGGGAAGGTAGCTGGCACGCATAAGCAACGAGGCTGGTGAGGTTCTCATGATACCGGAGGGAGGGAAGCTACAACCGCACGAGGAACTTCATTGAGGTACCCCACACCTTCATAATGAAACGAAAATTGCATAGGATGCTATAAATGAAAATATAACTAGTGATCATGTGTGTACAGTGTACCTATGGCGTGACAGGACTTAGCACCAGAAGCGGGGACCAAGCATGCAACGCCTTTGGAATTGCCCATGCAATGGCGTGGCCGCACACTTAGGCCATGCTAGTGACCATGGCGGGACAACGTGGTACTATCACGCTAGGATCCATGGCATGACAGGACACAACACCGTGCCGCCACAGCGCCCATGGTGTGACAGGACCCACCCCCAGACAGGACTGAAACACTCCCTCGCCAGCTTTTCAGACTCACAAGACCACACTCTGCCGCTCCAGCTACTCACATGGAAATAACCACACTCTGCTATCAGCTTTTCATATCGACAAGATAACACTCTATCTCATCAGCTTTTCACACCGAAAGTGACCACACTCTGCCGTGCCAACTTTTCAAAAGGACATCACAACACTCTTCCTCGCCATCTTTTCAGACCGAAAAGACAACACACTTGGAGGCAAACTGGTCAAACATAAATGACCACACTGTCCCGCGTAACACTCTGCCACTGCGACACTACCTTTTCAAAATTGAATACACTCCTCCACGCCACCTTTTCACATCGGTTTCCTGTGTGTTCTCCCTCCACCATGAGTATTACACCCTATCCACTTATAAAAAGAGGTGCAAGAGATCTGGGGAGAATGCTACACAACCACACCTAATACTTCACCAAAGCTTGGTTCACACAACTGAGAGGAAGGGGATGTCGACTCGTTGGTGAACTTCTACGCGAGGATGCTGCGGAAGCGCAAGTGGCTTGCCAAGAGGGCTAAACCCTACCTAGGTAATTCTATGAAGGATACGCCGGTACCACCGGAGTTCCTACGCCCGCAATGTGTGTGCGAACTATCAGTTAAGATCATCTAGTCTACACACCCGACGATGGCTGCTTAGGCGTACTACATATGCGGCCACCACCTTGTAAGCGTATCTTGCACACACAAAGATTTTTCACATCTTACGTTCTATTCCACAAATCTCTGACTACCCCTGTGCATAATAGCAGTCGGAGATGCAATGCAACTTCTTCTAATGGATCGACGGACTGGGCATGTACGACAGGGCATTCATCCAGCGGAAGTACAAGTTGAACTATGCGATGCGAGCCGAGACCTTCAAACGCTGGACACCTTACATACCCGACCCAACTAAAAAGGTATCAAACGAGCCCAAGGAAGCAGGGTGGTGGTGGAGGACACCCAAACAGGAAGATGAGTATGACGGGGCCAAGCGCGCGACGGACAAGGGGAAGACTCCTGTATGTGAGACCGTCAGCCGTACTAGCACTCCCCGTCGCCCGGGCGCACTCCGGATTGAAGAGGTAAGTAATGTTCAATATGCATCATAATTATTAATTTTGCCCGACATTGTGTTATCCTAATATCATTCAAGCGTCCAGCCCATCTCACAGGACATGACTGACTTCGAAACTGATCATTGCCGCCGTAGGTAGGGAGGAGACAAGGGGAATGGAGTGATGGGCCGCCAAAACTAATGATCTTTGTTCCAATCGACTATATTTCCATTCCAAAAGGTGCACATGTATCGTATGTGTATTTCGATTTATTTACTCATGTATGATGTTGTTCCTTATGCATGTAACCAAACCCTACGACTATGTAATTTGCAATTGCATTATAAAGTCTATTTCAATTCACAACTACGTTGTAAAGTTGATTTCAAATCTCGTTCTCTTTTTGCATTCAATTCTTGGCGTAGCAAGGTAGACACAACATAAAAATAAAGGTCCAAAAGGCGTGTTCTGGACAAAATAGACACTAAATGGTCTTCGACCCCTAAGTGACGGCGAACACCCCCAATCATTGCAATAGGATGGGATGTGGTTGGCTATTCATCCACCTCTTCATTCAAGCTAGGAACATCGTAGGTTTGAGAAAAGATCCACTGCTTAGGATTGTGCATTCAGTTAGTACCGTTCAATTCTTGCTATCTCAAATCAGGTCTAAAATTATTTGACCAGATGTCCATGCAAAATCAAATGCTAAATACGATGTACATGGGCACATAAAACAGTGAAATTGTGCATGAAAATTTCATCTTTCCACCTAAATGGTCCACGTATCCTTTGCAACTATCGTAAGATTTCTTCATGTGTAAACCCCTTCAAAAAAAGTAGCCACCACTGTCACGCCACGAGCGTTGGCGTGATAAAACAAGCTTGTCACGCTATTCTTCTGGGCATGACAACGTCCACACATGCCCTCCACGCTGGCACGGCGTGCGTACAAGGGCTTACGTGACAGATTTGGCTACGCCGCAGTAGGTGGTGTGACAGAATAGTTTGATCATATCACGAGTCATGATGTGATCAGAAGGTCGGAACTAAAAATAAAATTAGCGAGAGATTATCTTTACCATATTATTAAAAATTAAATAAAAAAAATCTACACGCAAGTCACTCACAGACACAGTCATCGTCCTCTTCCTCGGTCTCCCCGTCCAGTCCACCCCTCTGACAGCTGGGCGCAACCCCGCAAATCAACCATTTTCTTTCCAGTCCCCAACTCCGCAGCTCGCACAGGTCTTCCGCACAGCGGCAGCCTCAAGTCGAGCTCACCGCCCTCCTCGGCATGAGCGGCTTCTTGGTAAGCAATAGATGCTTCACTTCCCAAGCAGCAAGAAACAGTTCTTGTTCTTGGAACCTAAGCTTCGATTTGGTATTTCGGTTTTGGTTGTTGACCTGTTCTTGGTTCTTGTGGCAAATTGCTGCGAATTGCTAGGCTGTGGTGGGCAAGATCGGCACCTTCCTGCTGTGGGTGCTCTTCCTGGTCCTGCAGACGGCCACCAAAGTCGTGGGCAGCCTCCTGACCGGACCAGCCGAGCCCCAGGAAGAGCAACACCAAGAAGCGGCGGCAGCGCAGCGCAGGACGCCGCCGGCTTCACCGCACCGCGGCGGCCCAACGAACCCCTACGAGCCGCCGCCGCAGCTGTGGGACCCACCACCGTCGCCGTTCTCTGCTCCTACGACGGATGAGTACTACTCGTCCTCGAGCTACCGGCGGCGGGCGAGCGTGCCGCCGGCCGAGGATGTAGTGGTGTCCTCGAGCACCTACTCGCGTCCGGCCGTCGCGGCGGCGTCGGTGGCTCAGGCTCATTCTGTGTTAGCGCCTCCGCTGAGAGCAATCGAGACGCGGGCGGCGCCGTCCAGGGCGGCCATTAGGGGTAAGCGGCCGAGACTGGAGAGGAAGTACTCCAAGATTGTGGACCAGTACCGCTCCTTGGATGAGGTATGTATGTTGAACAGTGTTAGGGTAATACGGTTAGCATTCTAAATCCGGGTTCCAAACCATATGATGCATGAGCTAGATGGATAGAAAATTGGTAAGCATCTAGGCCAATTTAGTGCTGTGAAGCTTGCACAGTGTTTGTGATAGAATTGGCGGAAATACCCTGTTCTGACCTGGATGATAACAGTGCTGGGTGTTTCGTTCGGTGGTGAATTGCTGACGTTTGTATTCTGTTTGCTGGTTAACTGATGATAAGGACCCTTTATGATGGACAGAGGTTTTGATTGTGGTACTGACCTGACCTGATAAGGACAATTGGCACAAGCCGCACAACCAACTGATGTATCAGTTCCTTTGAGATTCTTGAATTTCATCAGAAAAGTTGATTCATGTTGAAGTTCAGAAATGTGTGGACAAGAGGCTTACATGAGTAGTACCATCAGGTTATGAAATTGCTATCCGAACAAAGTATTTGTCTGAAGTTTCCAGTGCTGTCTTCTTCTCTCTCTTTTTTTTTTTTGAGAGAGAGGGTGGGGACAATTGGCTAGTGTAGTCATCTTAAGGTTCACAACCCACAGGTCATAGGTTCAAATCCCGGAAATATCAATGGAAAATCCACACAAATAACCCACCCAACCTGTGGTTGATGGGGGTTGAACTCTCAAAACATGCTAAAAATAAGGGAATCGATGACTAAAGCAGCAACAGAAGAATTGGTGGTCCCATATTCTTGAATCCAACTTTAGAAGGGTGTAAGGAATTGTCACCCGGACAACAGAACGAAGTTTCAAACATTGACTCTTGCCCACATGAATTTAAGAGGCTGCGGCCTATACTTACTTGTTCTTCCCATATCCCTAGACTCGAGATTCAAGAAATATCTCAATTTGTAGATGACATTTTACTCATTTTTTGTTAGATTATATTGTTTACATCAAGTTTCTCCACTTGGTGATCCATGTAAAACTGTCAAGAAAAATTCTTGATCCTGTGTTGCTAATGGTCAGCAACTACATCATAAATTAAATACAGTTTTGAACCCGTATGATGCTAGTTCATTGTGCTTGATGTTTGGTTCATTCTGAGCTTGTGCTATCACAAAATTATGATATGATAACAAAAATAACATGTAATTTGTAGTAAAGAACATCAAGAAATATATCCTGTGAATTAATCATAAATTTTAGCATAACATCAAAATAGTACAATAAATTGTTGCTCTTCCAGAACCCTTGCAAATTGCTTGAAATACTGCCCCCTGGTCCCATAAGAGTCTGGCGCTTAACCATAGTATCACCCCCCTTTGTCCTGGACATTCTAACCTCTTTGTATATCTAATTCAGAGCCATTGAATAGGCCAAAAAAAGGCACAATAGTTTACACAGTAGTTGTTGAAATCTGAAACTGACAACCATAGTTTGTATATGCTTTTTTGTGTTTGGTTCTTTTAGAAAACTGACCTAGTCCATGTCCATGTGTTTCTGTTGTGTCAACTACTTACAACAAGTCGTAAGATTGGTGTGCATACAAAATCATCTACCAATTCAAACGGAATACACTGTTTTGCATTTGCACACGCCTATCTTTCCGTGTAGTTGCATTGGCCTCGAGGCATACTAGGGTTTGCTTCAGTACACCTCGTTTAAAAAAGTTTACGAATCTTAAAGCAAAGTAGTTAATATTAGGTGATAGCAAAGTTGTACCGACAAATAAAAAATAAATCAAATTGAAGATTAGATGTAGATATAGACTTGAATATTAGTTAGGGGCAAATGTTTGATTTGATTTATTTTTTAGGTTATGCATATTTGCCCTCACCATTCACTACTTTGCTTTGCAATTCGTAAAAAAATTTAAAAGAGGTGTACCGAAGCATACTCCATACTAATATATTTCTTACATTTTGAAACCTTGCTGAATACTTTACTCTATATGCAGGTTATTGAAGCATTAGCACAAGCTGGCCTTGAGTCTTCCAATTTAATCATTGGAATTGATTTCACAAAGAGTAACGAATGGACAGGTAGTTTAATGTAAACATATATGCAAAGAACAAATGCATTTGTTCTCGTTGCTTGACTATGCCTGCGTGCAGGAAAGAATTCCTTCAATGGTATGGGCTTGCATCATATTGGTGATGCCCCAAATCCTTATGAGCAGGCAATCTCCATCATTGGGCAGACTTTGTCAGCTTTTGACGAGGATAACTTAATTCCTTGCTATGGTTTTGGAGATGGTAACACCTTACTGTTTTTTTTTAGTATATCAATATATCATGAAATTGTAAAAGACTAATAGTTCAGTTCTGTTTTCACTTTTCAATAATGCAGCGACTACACATGACCAAGATGTATTTGCCTTCTATCCAGATGAAAGACCATGCAATGGTTTTCAGGAGGCTCTGGCTCGATATAGAGAGATTGTTCCTCATCTTCGTCTTTCCGGTAGGAAAGTTCATTTTGTTTGTTATTGTTTGGAACATACAAACATGGTCAACATATAAATGAAATTTATATATTTTTCAAGGACCTACATCATTCGCTCCAATAATTGAAATGGTCACAACCATTGTTGAACAAAGTGGTGGCCAATACCATGTTTTAGTAATAATCGCCAATGGACAGGTATGCCCTTATCTATTCCCCTTTGTATTTGTACTTTTAGTTCAAACTAATATTTCGTTGCCTTATTGTGAATGAGAATGAATGATCATTTGGCCTGTTTCTGAAGCTCTCATTTTACAGGTTACACGAAGTGTGGATACTGAATTTGGCCAGTTGAGTACCCAGGAGCAGATGACTGTTGATGCTATTGTACAAGCCAGGTAATGATTTATGTTATTTAGCATGGAATATGTAGAGTGGGCAATTGGTTGCTTCTACAAATAATTCAGTTTTTTAATGGCAAAAAAAAAACTGAATCAAGATGCAATTGTGTTGTATTTTAATGTTTGCAAACTCTTGGAAACTGAAGATGTGGACATATAAGGGACTAAGGGAGTGTTCCATTATTTTCCCTCAATTTTCTAATGTATACCAGATTGCACAGTGCATATATGTACATCAAAAGGTTTTTTTTTCAATCTGTCACTGATACACCTATTGTTTGGATTTCTTGTTCCTGCAAACATCTAACTCCAGCTTGCAACGAACTTTGAATACTTTTGACTAGTGACTACAGAGTAAGATGATAAAAGCTCTTGGTACTGTAGCATTGAGCTTTGAACAACTGTAGTAATTGCTCTCAGGGTGTAATTGGCTTTATACTTGTGTTAGTCCATGTTTTTCAGAGTTGCTAGTAGAGTAATAAAGGTGACAGCCACAAATAATACAAATCATAAATGCATCTCATTAAGATTGAAATAATAGAAACAACTTTTTTTAAAAAAAATTAGTCAAGGGCTCAAGGCAAATTAAGTGCACTTTTAAATATGTGCAAATCTAATGGTGAAAACAGAGGCACCTGTGCTTGTTCATAGCTATGAGGTTATAGTGTTGATTGCAAGTTATATAGAGATGTTGGGAGATTTAGAGAAAGGCTAGTGGTTTGCCGCAAGATTGACTTCTATTGGTGAAATTAGCGAGTTGTTTTTCGTTTCTCCTAATTTTTTGGTTGAGTTCAGAGAGTTGCACACTTATGTTTTTTGATATCTATGAGGAACAAGCTGTTTGTTGCATTATTTATGTGAGTTTTAAGCAAACTGGTGGAATTGATACATGAAGGAAGCCTGCTGAGCTAAAAGCCCACAACTTGCTTTTGCATGATCAGTGCCAAGATAATAACTCTACAATGGTCAATTCATGTATGGAATTATAGGTACGACAGCACTCGTAGAATTACATTGCACCAATAACTCATTGTTAATTTGTTTGTTGCAGTGAATTTCCCTTGTCTATAATTTTGGTCGGAGTCGGAGATGGTCCATGGGATATGATGAAGGAATTTGATGACAACATACCTGCTAGATCTTTTGACAATTTCCAGGTAGGTGACAAAACTATATGAATTACTTTTATTTGCTTACTAACCAAAATAACCTTGGCATTCGTCCTCCTAGTTTGTCAACTTCACTGCAATCATGTCAAAAAAGATCAGTCAAAGCAAGAAGGAGACAGAATTTGCCCTTTCAGCACTCATGGAAATTCCTTTGCAGTACAAGGCAACATTAGAGCTTGGAATTTTAGGGTATGGAGAAGCAAGAGCAAGACCAGTTATACATACATTTTTTATTGATCGATTCTAGTTGACGTGATTATCTCTTTTGTCATTCTTGTTTTTACTAACCAGGCGTCGAGTTGCAAAGTCGCCTGAGCGTGTTCCACTTCCTCCTCCTTTTGCAAGTTATAATACAATCTCAAGAGCAGCACCATCTCAGGCAAATAGCTTCCGAAGTGTGCCTTCTCATCCTAGAAAGGAGGCAACTGTAGATTCAACAATTACAGCATCAGTTACATCCCCACCAGCTGCAGATACTAGAGCATCAGTACCCCAAGTATGACAAATTCCGTCCTGCTATCTTGTAGGATCTTTTTATTTATTTAGATAAGGAAACAAACGGTACTAATCTATCTAGTGAAACACGAGAAAAAAAATGTTTGGGTAAAATATGCAAGTCCTGATTGTTATGAATATTGTGTATGTATTCAAGAGGCTCAATGGGTAATATATATAGAGTATAAAGGGGACACAAGACTAAACCCTAGTACAAAGGAAATACCATAAATACTTTTAACACCCCTTAAATGCAAGACATGAAATAACATTGCATTGGAAAGGGTTGACACTACAATAAGGAAAATCCGAAGTCTGAGTCTCGATAATGTCGTCGTAGCATGCAGCTCTTGGAAAATATGTCGAATATCAAAAGATCTCCCATCTGGGGTCGTGCGATAGCCCATAAAGTACAAAGGTGCATGGGCTGAGAAAGTAGAGGCAAGCGGGAGCAAAGTCGACTGCGACAACACGACGAAGAAGATGATGAAACCGACAGGAATAGAGAGTGGTCAAATCAAGTCAAATAGGAATAGATAGAAGTATGGTGGTGCAGATCGAAGCCTAAGACAGCGGTGGCGTAGTGCACAAGAAGCGCAATGGAGGTGCAGTGCGGAAGAAGCGCGGTGTCCTTAGAAGCTCGGTGCGGTGGCTAAGAGAGAAACGGCGGCATCATAATGACTTCTACGATCTGCAGCGGCTGTTGCTATGCAAAAAGAATTCCTATACTTCTATGACTGACACTAAATTTGTGGACTCGTATGGCTTAGACGAACTCAAAGATAGAGTGGTACATATTTGGATGAACGCAATGGAAGAAACGACACAAAAGAGCAGTAGATACTAGCAACACAATTTTTTTTCTCTCTTTTCTCTGTCTCCACCAACTCCCTTCCTTTGTTTTCTCAATCGACCCGGATCAGGCTCGCATGAGCTCATCCTCTACCTCGTGGAAGTAGCGGGCATACGGGTAGGGACCCAGCGTTGTTGACAAGCACGCCCATGTCGAGGCCCCGGATGGCCTCCTTGAGCACATCCACCCCAGCGACGTGCCCCTCGTCGGCGAAGTCGAGCACGAAGGTGCGGACCTCTGCACGCCGGCGGATCCATAGATCAAGCGATCCAGGGTGCCGCCGCCGAACAAGACCCAATCTCGAGCGGTGGGGCGCGTGGCGAGGTGGTCGATCGCAGTGGAGCCAAAAGAGGATGCTTGGCGGGATGTGGCGCCTGCTGCACCAGCACACACTAAGCGAGCGAGATTGCGGGGCGGCGGCAATTGAGTAGCGGCGTTAGGTTTTTAACCTTTGCTTTGATATCATGTTATGAGATGATGGATCCAGACCTGGATCCATATCCAAATTGAGGTGGCTCGAGCAGGGGGAAGACCCGATCCAACGGGTTCTTCCACATCGCCAGGGTGCCGCCGCCTTCGGGCAAAGACCCAATCTCGGGTGAGGAGAAGCCGGTGGGGAGCGCTTCTGTGTCCGAGAGTGAGTACTTCAGCGTGGCGGAGGGTTCGCTGGAAGAGGGCTTTGCGAGCGCCTGGAGCGACGATGACGTGTTCGACGCCGACGCAAGGAGCGGATGGGAGGATGCTTGGCGCCGGGATGTTGTCGACGCCTAGGATGCTGCTGCTTGCACCGAGAAAACACTACAACTAATGTGGCCGTCCCCGGGAGCGGAGATTGCTCCTCCCGGGGGCAGCAGACAGCGGAAGCAATTGAAGGCTAGGTTAGGCTAGGTTTTTAACCTTTGCTTTGATATCATGTTATGAATATTATGTATGTATTCAAGAGACCTAATAGGCAATATATATATGGTTCAAAAGGGATACAAAACTAAACCCTAGTACAAAGGAAATACCATAAATACCCTTAACACTGATTAGTTTTGTAACACCCAGCCCATCTGGCCCAAGCGCAGTAGTAGCCCCACATTGGAAGCCCGAAGTTAGTAATACTAGCATATAATGCTTTTATTTCCAAATGTAGTAATTCTGGGTTAAACCTTTTGGGTGCTTCGACCAGAGCCCAAGCGAGTTGTTGCGCATCCCTTGGCCTGCCCCACGTGGGGGCTTGGCTTTAAGCGGATTTTTGCCCTGGTGTGTTACAAGTTTTGTGGAAACTAGAATGTTCCTACTGTTTGGATAAACTAGCTTTTGTTTGATTAGTAAAAATATAGGTTAGGCTTGCAGTGCGCCTGCCCAGAGGCAAACTCTGATGTGATTTCCAGAGCAATGACATCTGATGTTTTTTTCGCGATCTACACGTAGGTTACTAGATAAATGTATGTATTTGTCTAGAATACGAGTCAGATAAGTTTTTTATTGTATGTATATAGCTGAACTGATGTTGGGGACTATTCTTGCTTCAGTGATAGACGGTAGTAACAATCAGGGATCAGACTCTGTCGACGAAGTACATAGGTTCTTCCTGATTAAGAACATTATTTTACACCTCTTGCTCGCATGTTCGTGAGAAAATTGTAAAATGTCAAACCACCATTTCCCCTACTACAGCCAAAGTTGATATTGTAATGCGATCTCTTCTTTATAGCACTCATAATATCTTACGAAATTATTCAAATGTGCCTCTACTTTACGCAAGGGATCTCTCTGTGGTTACCCTTTGTTAGAGATATATGTATAATATATTATTTTCCATTGTTATGAGAGGTTATTTGCATATTCATCACATGTACTCTGTGTATATATACTGGTCTATTGGCCTCATATTGAATACAAGCGATATTCACAATATAGTATCAAAGCGTACCTAGGGTTTTCGTTTTTCCCGTCGCTTCGCTTGTCACCCCGCCGCCGCCTCTCGGAACTAACGACGTCGCCTCTTGTCGTCATCTTCGACGATTCTCAATCGGATCCTCGGCTGCCGCGCCGCCTCCAGTCTCCAGACGCAAGCCTCGTCGGGCTGCCCACGCGCCGGCACTCGGGACCACCTGCGTCGCCGACGGATCGGCCATCCGCGCCGTCACATCTGGACCCTTGTCGGGTCGTCCGCACCGCCGTCGCCCGCTCCTGCCGGTCCCAACTCCCTACGCCGCCAACGGATCGGCCGTCCACGCCGCCGTCGCCCGCTCCTGCCAGGCCTGACTCCCTGCGCCGCCGCCGGATCGTCTTGCCGCTCGACACCTCCGTCTCGGACTTGCGCAGCCGGGGTTGCCGCCGCCTCCGCCAATCCGCAACGAACTTCGGCGCGGCGCCACGCGCCGCCGCCACTCGAGCCGTTGCCGCGTGCCGTCGACGCCACGCCGCCGCCGCCGCCGCCCATCGCCGCCACGCGCGCCTGCCGGGAACCCTAGTTCCCCCGTGCGCGTGCGCAAGTGTGTTGTGTGGGTCGCGGCCTGTTAGCCGATTTCTAATCGGCTTGAGAAAAAAAGAAGAAAAAAAAGGCAAAAAAAAAAAACTTTACATCATTCTAACCGCGGCGCCGTCCAGCTCCGCCTGTTAAACTTCGTTTGTCTTGGTCGCCGCGCCGTCCAGCGCCGCCTACCAATGGGCACCGTTTCCCTTCCTCGCTGTTCGGCGATCTTCGATGGTGTTAATTACACCGACTTCGTGTCTCACATGCGCATTCACATGCGTGGTCTTCGTCTTTGGGGCATCCTCTCTGGCGATGTCACCTGCCTGCCTTGCCCTATTCCTCCGACGGAGCCTACGCTTGTTGCGTTGCCCCCGACAGCTGACAAGGCTGCTGTTGAGGACGCTGGCCTTGCTGATGATGAGGCTGCCTCTGCCTACCAGGATGCTCTGTATTCCTACAAGGATCGGTTGACCGCCTACACTCAGTGGTACGATGATGATGCTTAGGCTGCTGCTGTATTCATCGCCAGTATCCAGCCTCAGTTCTCTTCTGATGTTGTGGGACTCCCTTCGGCTTTCCAGATGTGGACTCATCTTCGTCAGTGCTACGAGCCCTCTGGTGATGCTCTGTACCTGTCCGTGGTCCGCCAGGAGCACTCTCTTCAACAGGGTGATGCTACTGTTAACACTTTTTACGCTCAGAGCTCTGCTGTCTAGCGTCACCGACTCTCTCGCTGACCGCTGGCCGTCGCTCTGTCCGTCTTTGCTTGGCATGCACGTCTTGACGACTGGAGTTTCAGCGAGTCTACGAGTTCCTTACTCACCTTCGTCCTGAGTTCGAGCAGCGGCGTGTCTAGCTCCTTGCACGCCACCCTCGTGTCACTCTTCTGGAGGCTCTTACCAAGATACGCGCGGAGGAGACTCGCCTGAGTGGTGCTGGTCTGATACCACTCCCCCCGTGCTCGCCGCTCGCCCACCTGCTACACCGACTGCTCCACGCTTCAGCACAATGCCTCCTCTAGCGGCTACCACAGGTGGTGGTGGCCGCCCTCCATCTGGCGGTGATCGTCCTCACAGCTCCTACTGCAACAACTGCAACAAGGTCGGTCACATTGAGTCCCAGTGCTACAAGAAGCAGCGGCATCTCTCACGCCGTTCTTCTAACGGTTTTAATTTGTTCTTTGTTTTAAGTAGTTAAGAAATCCAGGAAACACCCTTTTGTCATTTGTGAAGTTTCTATGTTCTGATTCTTCTCTGAGAGCTTGAATTTTGTGTTTATTGAAATTCAACCAACATCTAATTAGGCAGTTTTTGTCTATATCTGTAGCTCTGCCCAGTGTGCCTTTCCAAACCCCGGGACATGGCGTTTGGTTGTGGTCATCAGGTGAGATTTTTAAGTCTGCTAGACTGATGTTCCTGATTATCCTGCATTTCTTCCATTATAGTTGAACTAAAATTTTGTTTTTCTTTACGTGCAGACATGTTCTGAATGTGGACCGCAAGTCGCAGATTGCCCTATCTGTCGAAGGCCAATTGATACGAGAGTAAAACTATACTAATTTCCTCTCTTGCCTAACTAGGTTTCATTGAAGTACTGCAAGCTGGAAGTAGAATCCATGGGTAAAGAACTCTATTAGACTTAGTGCTGTAGTGTGTATTTCGTTTGATAAAAGGAACTTAAAAATTAAGGATAAAAGTTGTATTAAAAATTAAGGATAAAAGTTGTATGCTTCTGCTGTATGTACCGTGAGCAATTTGTTCTTATTGTTGCCATGCTGCATCTTATTATGATCTGACCCATAGTGGACGGAGAACTTGTTGAGTTTGAATGTGATACGAATTGTGTTTTCTACTCTAACTCATACTTCTACTGTTATGTGAGACCCCGGTTTATTAAGCTTGTAATACTTAACTTTCCACTGGTTCTAGTATCACAAACAGAATAACCCGTACCTCGATGGACATGTGCTTCTCAGAAATTGCAGCACACATACATCATACAAAAGCATGCATCAATTCCATACAATATAACATAACAAGTCTATCCTAAGATATACATAATATAAGTTATTATAGAATAGCCGACCGGCCAAATGACATAAGTATTAAGAAGTAACAGCGGAAGCAAAAGTTGCCATAAGACGACCGGTTAGCTACATAACACCACAGGGCAACCGACCGGGCCGCCAAGCTAATCGCCCCATACACTGCCACAGCACAACTCACAGAAGTGAGGCCCTTCGGGCTCACCTTCTTCCTCTACACACAATAAGCAATTCAGGTGAGTACAATAATGTACTCGCAAGATTTACGAGTAACAAGCCTATACATAGCTACATTAAAGCTGTATCAAAGGAAGGTTGGTTATATGGTTATTTGGACGCATAAAGCAAGTTTCAATTGCAATAATATAATAGATTGAAAGTAATTTAACAATTCAGTTTTTAAGCATTGAAATAGCAGCGAGTAACAATAATTATCAAGTAACCACCTAGAAGTGACTAACCCAATAGCCACCACATATAGCATGAATTCCTGATTCATACCACCCAAGCGTGTCCATAACCTAGGACGAGGCTATTCGAATAGTTTTAAACCCTGCAGGGGTGTACTAATGTACCCACACTTCAGACCGCCTTTAAGCCACATGATTTAGCATACTTCCAAAGGTATGCTGGCACAGCTAAGTCCTACGAGACATTTTCAATATTGTGAATCAACTACGAGCCGCTCGTATGGATAGAAATCCATACGCTTACATTGTAAAGCCAAAAAGACAACTACCCCTGGGGGTAAAGCTCTTTGGACAACTACAATGCTCCCACACACAACTATCTCATTTTACCACAACGTAACACACACACGCCCTCCTGCGACTGGTAGCCAACACACGCCAAAGTACTAAGTCAAGAGAGGTCTCATTCCCTCTAGTGCGGTTAGCACGCACAAAATGCCTGGATAACAGGTACTCACAAGATGTTCGGTCCTTAATTGACTCGGGTACCATTCCAATCACACCCAAGAAATCACACCATCTTACCATTGTGCCCAAGTCCAAATAGTTTTTATTTTCGGTTTTAGTTTTGCAATTTGAACATAGCACAGAGCTGAAATATAGAGATCATAATAAGTTTGTGTGATCAAGGTTATCGACAAGTCGATAACCGCCCATTTCTACCGATAGCTAAGCATGTCTAAGCAACAAACTCGTAAACTACTAAGTGACAAGGGTCCATCCAACGAACCCAAAATCACAGCAAGATAAACCTAGGCTCAGTAGTAGAGGATAAACATTTGCCTACTGATAATGCATCTACTAGGTGAACTATCGACAATAGTTAAAACAACATAACAATGCATACGTAGAATTTGCAAACAATATATTAGAATTTTAAAATAATAGGAACAACATGATCAAATGATGCTACATCTGCTTGCCTTGCTGGAGTGCAGGATCTGATGGCTGTGGCTCAGATTCAATGTCAATATTTCCTTCGGAACCTAACGCGAAAAGACGATAAAATCAATAAGAACGAAGAACACCAAATAACTCCAACAGCAAAAGACATCCAAATCTAATGAAATTTATACAGCAGCTAGGGGATGATTTTATACAATTTTAGGAACAAGAATCATGCAATTTGGATCTAACATGCAAAAGTTATGGCCAAAATATGCTCTCTCAGCCTATTTATTCAACTAAATTAATTACTGGTACTATTCATGACAAAAATTTCTAGAATGATCTAAGGTCTGAAATTTTTATGACAGGTAGGTTATGACATCATAATGACAGCAAAGTTAAGTTTACTAACTTTAAAGTTATAATGATTTACTTATGATTTTTCTAAGTTGTAAATCTAGCACTAGTTACTTTACAGAAACATAACCATGTTCAAAATCTATTCCATATTAAAGTACACTAACAGAGGAATTTAACAAAATTGATTTTGCACAAATTGGATTTATACAGAAAAAGATATGCATTTTACAAGGTTTAATTCATTTTCTGGAATATTCTAATGGCAGGAATCAAGTCATTTTAGTTACAAGCTTTTTTGATACAGAAATATGCCTAAATGCATTTTTATTTTAATCCATAATGAAATATGAATTTATTACAGTTGGAAACAGCTAAAAAGGATTTAAAACAAGCTAGTTAAAAGTTTCTAAAGTTTTAATACAATTTTCAGTTGATAAGAAAATGCTTCTTGAAATACAACCAATCCTAACAGAAATAAACGATGTGGATGCTCGTGGGCCGTTGATGCAAAATCCAACGAGCCACACGCACGGAGAACAGCGCGCACGCGATTCCCAAAAGAAGCCCACGGTTGGATCAAGATCCAACAGCTCACGAGGAGGAAAACATTCGTACCGAGCGAATGCCTCGACCACCCATAACCGCAGATCTTAAGATGAACGGCTGGGGCGCACCTCCTTCGGGAGTCCGAATGCACTCGCGATCGCAGCCGCAGATCGAGCGATGGACGATCCAAAACGATTAGGAAACCGGACGGTCCGAACGTTTCTCTAGATCTGGGTTGTTGATCACAAGATCGACGACCCACGATCATCAAAACGCTACGCACGCCCCCGAGAGATTAAGTGCGCTGGGGGGTTTAATGAGAGGGCCCACATGTCAGTGAGGCAATGAATCAGACTAAGACACATTAATTGCTAAAACAATGATTAGCAATTAATGACCCCAACACTGCAGTCTAGGCCTACGGGCCCACCTGACAGTGACAAAGCGAACCAGTTTAAGGCATACTAATCATCTCTAATGATTAACAATAATTAGATCATTAATTGTGTCTTAACGATGACGGCACAGAGGGAGTCTCGTCCGGCAAAAACACGAGCGAAAAGAATGGCTCGCCGCCAGCGGCTCCGGCCACGGCGGCGCAACCTTAAGACTAAAATGGATTCGCAATAGGCTTGTGGACCCAAAGTTGGTGACCTCGCCGGCGGCGATGGCCCTAAACGTCGGCGAGCCGGAAAATGAAGATGGGGGCTTACTGCCAAAAGCAAAAATAGCAAAAAGCTCCGCTGCAGTCCAAAGAAGCGAGTGCCACGGCCTTTAGGGACTAATAAGAAGCTACCTTGACCGAGATGAGCTTCAAAGATGGTCGGAGAAGGTCTGACCACGATGGAGCTTGCTGGACCCGAGGAAGAAGATATGAAATTAGAGACCTGAGCCAAAATAAAAACCACTGGTGGTCAAAATAGCTACAAAATAGCCCATATAAGCTTCATGAGCAATTAATTGAGAAAATGAGCACTCACCGGAGCTGAGGAAAAAAAGGGGATGGTTTCGGCCGAATTTGAACAAACCCCAAATTTGTCAAATCCTGGAAGTGAAACCCAAAATTAAGTGAGAGGAAATGATTAGGGTATTAAGGAGTTGAAAAGGGTACAAAAATATTTGAAGAATAACCACTGAGCTTCATGATCCTCAATGGAGCTCCACGGGTCAACAATGGTGATTTGGTGTTTTTGGTGTATTAAGCTCCAAAAATGAAGAAGGAGCTTAGGATGGTGTAAAGGAACACCAGGAAGGAGTTTTGGGACCTTTATAATGTTTGGAAAAACTAGGGTTTGGCAAGAGGAGCCTCTCGAGTGACAATGGCTTAGGGCACAAAAAGGTGGGCCGAAAAGAAGAAGTGATGGGGATGTAAGAGTAGGTTGAGATCGTGGCCGAAAGTGCCCTACAATCCCTAAATGTCGTCTAGGAGTGGCTGTCGGGGGAGCACGAGTTGACAAGGTCATGCCTCTCTCTGTTCACGCACGGCTGGAGGTTGAAGATGACCAGAGAAAAAGCTCGGACGATTTTGAGCCCTTGGATTTTGATCGAGCGGCTGATATCACGCCACGTTTCTGAGGTTTAAACACAACAGGGGAGATTGTGAGCGTTGGATTTTAATCCAACGACTCAGATTGAACGAGACAATTGGAAGTCCGACCGTTTCTGGCTACGCGGATGGTCCGATTTTAATCCAACGACTGGGGTTCGCCCAAAGCTCCGGAGGTTAGAATCAACAAAGAGGATCGCGAACCCTTGGATCAGAAATGAACGGCCACGATGAGAGATTGCATTCGGACGTCCGAATGTTCACGCGAACCTGGGCCGATCGATAAGGATCCAACAACTGAGATTGAAAGCGCACTTTTAAGCCAGACCGGGTGCAGTTAGTTGACTGGACCAAGTCAAGTGGCTTGAGCCCGAGTCTGACTCGAACCCAACGCACAGTGAAAACAAGTTTTGAGTTTTAAATTGAGCTGGGACTTTGGGGATTTATTTGAGATAGCAAAACAACTTCAAAAATTATGAAATTTTTACTAGAGCTTGCTAACTCAGAAATTAACCTTGTGTAAAATTTTCAGAGGTTTTTATGTAGTGCATTATTCTCCAAAAATTATGCAAGGCTCTGGTTTAAGGTTTGACTGAAAGTCAAACAGGTTTGACTGCGCTCTAAAAATATCCAAATGATTTCTAAAAATTGTGAAATTTTTCAGAGAGGTCACATGCCATCCCAGGAACTTAAGAAAAATATTTCCAATGGATAATCACAAGATTTGAGATGAAAGTTTTTGGAAGACAAGGTTTTGGATTAAAAGACTTGTGACTTTGTATTTCCATAATTCTTGTACTGGAATTGTTTAGAACATACAGGAAATACATGATGTAAGAAAAAGTTTTAATTTCTACTCATTTTCTTACATTTGAAACACAAGTCCAAAATTGGGATGTTACAAATCTCCCCCCCTTACAAGAATCTCGTCCCGAGATTCTGTTTACTCGGAGAAGAAAGATGGGTAGTCAGCACGAAGGCGATCTTCCTGCTCCCAAGTTGCTTCATCTTCTGAATGATTTGACCACTGAACCTTAAGGAACTTGATGACACGGTTCCTAGTTCTCCGTTCAGATTCTTCGAGAATACGAACAGGATGCTCATGATAGGTCAAATTCTCCTGCACATCGAGATTTTCCAACGGAGTTTCCTCAATTGGAACACGGAGGCATTTCTTCAAGTGGGACACGTGGAACACATCATGCACCCCCTCAAGTGTAGCGGGCAACTCCAATCTGTATGCAACAGCTCCAATTTTCTCGATGATGCGATAAGGCCCAACATATCGAGGAGCTAACTTGCCCTTAATGCCAAATCGCTGATGGGCCTTCAAATGTGAGACTTTAAGATACACAAAGTCATTGGGCTCAAAGCTTAACTCCCGGCGACGACGATCCGCATAGCTCTTTTGCCTGGACTGGGCCACACGCAAATGCTCGCGAATCAACTGAACCTGGCTTTCGGCCCCATTGATCGAGTCTGGGCCGAAGAACTGTCGCTCCCCAGTTTCTAACCAGTTCAATGGGGTTCTACACCTCCTCCCATACAATGCCTCAAAAGGTGCCATGCCAAGACTGTCCTGAAAACTGTTGTTGTAGGAAAACTCAGCAAGTGGCAGACACTTCTCCCAATTCTTCCCATAGGAAATAACACAAGTACGGAGCATATCTTCCAACACTTGGTTGACTATCTCCGTCTGACCATCAGTTTGAGGATTAAAAGCTGTGCTGAAAGTAAGATGGGTCCCCATAGTCTCTTGCAGACTATGCCAAAAGCGAGAGGTGAAAAGAGAACCACGATCTGACACAATCGTTCGTGGCACACCATGCAAGCACACAATGCAAGATATGTCCACCATATCACGAAGTATCCACCACTTGTCTCAGTCTAAATCCTTTCCCACCCAGTTGGTTTTAGTGCAACACATGCTATCACGAAGTAATAACACATAGCACGCAGTTTTACACAAAGTTCCATAGTCACTTAGTCAAATTTAATATTTACAACTCGAATGAGAGGTGAGATTCGAGCATGGCTAAGCAATCTACTCGTACTAACCAACCCACGTTGGTAATACCATAGCACCAACTAAATATGAACCAATCTAGGGTGACAAAAGATTATGACATACAATAGACAAAGTGGATATAACAAATGGGATTAATAACTAAACCCAAAAGTATTTAAATAATTACTTAAAGTAAATGCAATAATTTGAATCAAAGTAATTTTGAAAACTGGGATTCAATACGATCAAAGGTATAACTTGCCTTGCTATAGCAATGGTGATTTTATGTAATCTTCAATCTTCTACTTGCTTGATCTTCAGCTCCTTCGGACGATTCCAGGACTTCGGCGTCTAACGAGAAAGAAAGCGCAAAACAAACTAAATTCAAAAGGCAAATCAAATAAACTCCAAATTGAAATTGAATGGTATTGGAAGGTAGATATTGAATTTATATGAATTTAGAAACTTGAACGGGTTCAATCGGAATTCGGATGAAGAAGATATGGCTCTCGGAAGATTGGAATTCACATGAAATGATGAAAAAGCTCTACGGAATATTCTTAGAATATTCTATTCCGAAAATATTAGAAGAAGAATGAGTGTATGATAGGTGGGACCGACTGGTATTTATGGATTTGTAGAATTAAAATAATTCCAGAAATAAGGTAGAGAGAGTGACATGTGGGACCAATAAGATAAATGACTTTTCAAGAATTAAATTAATTCTCGAAAATAGAATTAGGGATTGACATGTGGGCCACTGGTCTATGGACCAGGTCCACAGAGATAAGCTAGTCCATGGTGGACCAAGCTCATGAACTAGGATTTGACCAAGGTTGACTGACATACGGGACCCGCATGTAAGAGAGATAGATAATCTAGGGTTTTAATTAGGAGGATGTAAGTGAAAAATATATATTCTCTTGTATGACATATGGGGCCCACTCGTCATAGAGAGAAGGTAAGAATATATGTGGCTTAAATTAATTAGATGGAAAGGAAGGACAGAGAGGAAGCTAAAGCTGCAACCGAAGACACAAGAGCCGCATGCTTGATCGGCCAAATCATGATAGCATGGAGCGGCATCAGCATGGCATTGATTTGATAGTTAAGCAATTAGGACCTGCATGTAGAGAGGTAGTAGGAGAACTAACAAAGCAACAGAGAACTAGTACTCAACAGAAAGCAACAGAACCAACAGGCTTCATGTAGCAAGCACAGAGACCAAAAGCTACAGAGGATGGAGCTTTGGCTGATTGATTTTTGGCGCCAGAGATGGCAAGGCAAAATAATAGAGCATAGAAATCAATTGAGATATGCATGAAAGAGAGAGAGAGCAATTAGCAGTAGAGAATAGAGACAGAAGCAACACACAGAGAAGGAACGCACAGAACAGAGAAGCCGGTTCTTGTGCAAGGTGGTGGCGTCTTGATGCCGTGATGGCAGAGCAAAGATTAGAGCATGAATTAACAGTGAGAAAGAAATCCAAAGGAAGCCATGGAACCCAATACACACGTACTGGACACACATGAACGAAACAACATAGAGATGAACGCAACAGTGCACATGCATGAACAGTGCACACGGGTGCCCGGCGGCGGAGGCGGCGAGCGGCGCGAAGGGCAAAGCGGAAAGGAAGCGGCGAGCCGGATGCGATGACGCGATCGGATTTTGGAAAAACTCACCGAGAAGCGAGCAGCGCGATGAACACGGTTTGGCTTTAATGGCCGCGGTGCTCTGCGATCTTGGCGAAGTGGATGCAACCGTGGCGTAGAGGCCGGCGACGCGAAGCCAACGCCGCATGACGGTTCGCCAGCGGACGTCGGACGAAGCGCGATTCACGGAGAAGAACTTCGGTTGGAGCTCGGTTTACGGAGATTGCGGCGAAAATAGATCGGTTTGGAGAAACCAAATCGGGGATTAGAAGAGGAGATCAAGGCGGACGCGTGGCGCAAGCGATTCGCTTTTATATGCAACACGGAGGAAGATATTGAATTTTAAAGTTTTGATTCGTTACGTATCGTTACGGACTCTGTGTTTGTTCATTTGGAGGTTCACGATGAGCGATTAATCGCGAATCTTGTAGCATGTGGCAGGAGAGAGAAAATGCTGGATTTTCGGAATTAAAATAAAAGGCCAAAAATCAAGGAGGTCAAATAAAAAGCAAACAAATCCGAAAAAATCTCAGAAAATACCCAAACATTCCTTGAAAGACAAGGAAGCCAAATAACACAAATTTTTATTTAATTAATGTTTATATTAGTCAGATTAAATATTCTTAATTTTGAAAATTCCCAATTAAGCTTTATTAATTCAAATAAAATTGGTCAAATTTTCCAGGGACCTAAACTACTCAAAAGATTTTTAAAAACCAAATTTTGGGACGTTACAAAAAGGCATATTGGATTATGTTCACTCTGATTTCTGGGGAGAGTCTCACGTTTCATCCCTTGGAGGTGCTGGCTACATGTTGACCATCATTGATGATTATTCAAGAAGAGTTTTGCCATATTTCGTGAAGCACAAGTCGGATGTATTCAATACATTTAAGGAGTGGAAGATTCTGATTGAAAAGCAAACTAGCAAGTATGCCAAGAAGCTACGTACTAATAATGGCTTCGAGTTCTGTTTTGGACAATTTGAAGCTTTATGCAGATCAGAGGGCATTGTGAGATATTACACTGTCCCAAGTACTACCCAGTAAAATGGTGTGGCCGAACGCATGAGCATAATCATTATGTAGAAGATATGTTGCATGTTATCTAACTCTTGCTTTCTAGGAGTTCTTGGGTTGAAGCCGCGTCCACTGTTTGTTATTTGATCAATTAGTCACCCAACCTGGTAATTGATAAGAAAGACTCTAATTGAGGTATGGTCTGGTTCTCCAACAGATTATTAAAATTTGAGAATATTTGGATGTCCTGCTTATGCTCATGTTAACAATGGTAAATTATAGCCTAGAGACGCTAAGTGTATTTTTCTTGGTTATAAATCTGGTATGAAATGATATAAATTGTGGAATCCTAAAACAAAAAATATGGTTATTAGAAGAAGTGCTACTTTTGATGAATCTACTATGTTGCATGATAAACCATGTATTAATGTTCTCGTTGCGAAGTCGCATAAATCAAGCATGCATGTGGAGCATGTTATTGATTCATGATCTACACCAGAAGTCTAAAAGGAAAACATATAATATGTTCCTATTATATTTCAATCACCACAACATTCCATTGTAGCCAACAGACCCAAAAGGAATATTCAAACTCTTAAGAGATTGATTACACAAGCTGATATTGTTACTTATGCTTTGAATGTGGCAGAAGAAATTGAATGTACTACAAAACCTTACACTTATTTAGGGGTTATCTCTTTTGTTGTTTCAGAGAGATGGATGATCACCATACATGATGAGATGCAATCTCTTGAGAACAATGGCACTTAGGAGCTGGTCAAATTGCCAATTTATAAGAAGGTTATTTGTTGCAAATAGATCTTCCATAAGGAAGGTGTTTCACCAAACAGAGAGGTTAGGTACAACGCCAGGATTGTTGCTAAAGGATACAACCAAATTACAGGTATTGATCTCACAGATATTTTTTCCCAGTTGTGAAGCATAGTTTCAATCTACTTTACTCAACAAAGTGGCTATACATGATTATGAGCTTGAACAATTGGACATGAAAACTGTGTTCTTACATGGCTAATTAGAGCAAGACATTTATATGGAGCAGCCGGAAGGTTTTTTCTTTTCGAGAAAGGAGAATTATGCTTACAAGTTAAAGAAATCTCTTGATGGTCTGAAGCAATCACCTAGACAATGATACAAGATATTTGACTCCTTTATGATCCTTTAGGATTTCAAAAGATCCGATTATAATAGTTGTGTTTATTTGAAAACTATTAATGGCTCAGCTATTTATTTGCTCCTATATGTTGAGTGTTGTTAGTAGATATATGACTAATCCTAGAAAAGAGTATTGGAAAGCAGTTCAACATATTTTCATATACTTGCGGGGCAAATATGACGCTTGTTTACAATTTGGTAAGACTAAATATGGAATCGTTGGTTTTGTGGACTCGGATTTTGCTAGAGATTTGGATAAGAGAAGATCTATTACTGGCTATGTGTTCACTGATGGAGGATGTCCTGTTAGTTAGAAAGCAAGCATGCGAGTTACTTTTTTCTTTGTCTACTATAGAAGCTAAGTATATGGGTATTTCTGAAGCTTACAAATAAGTCGTTTGGCTAATATGTTTGTTTAATAAGCTTTGTTGAAGTACGTTTTGCACTGTAACATTCCACGACAATTAAAGCACTATTTGCCTTAGGAAGGATCAGATGTTTCATGAGAAAACAATGTACATTGACATCAGATATTATTACATTCGATGTGTAATTGCTAAATATGATATTAAAGTCAGCATGATAAGTACACATGATAATCCAGCTGATATAATAACAAAGTCAGTTCCTACCGCTAAGTTTGATCTTTGCACAGACTTAATTGGTATCATTCAGTAGTCCTATAGACATTCGACGCACAAGTTGTTCATGCTAATCTGTTTTGAGGAGATCACGTTTTGTTTTGGCTACACGAGGAATTCGTCTCAAGGTGAAAATTGTTGAGTTTGAGTGTGATACGAATTGAATTTCCTACTTCAACTTATAGTTCTACTCTTACATAGAGTCTTTCATATACTGCTATAAATATATCACTGTAGTTCATAGGAAAGAGTAAGAGTTTCATTGTAAACATCTCCTTATATGGTAATATTGCTTTCGTGCGCTCATAGTTATTGCTTTCGTGCGCTCATGGTTTTTCCCTAAAAGGCTTTTCACAAAAAAAAATCTCACGTTCCTATTTTCCATATGCATTATTTACAACAAACTAATCATTTCCAAAAAGATAAGTTAAGTCCTGGAAAATATGATACACAGTTTTAGGTGTATAAAGTATCACGACCCCCTACTATACTGCGAAACCATCACGACGGAGTTGAAAATCCATAAAACACCATCGCGGGCCCGGAACCGAGGTGGCACCGAGCAACACCAAGGGATGGCACAGGACAGACCCGAGTGGCAGCACGACCACAGGCCAGCTCCCTGCCTTGGTGTGGGATGGTACCATGGGGGAGTGCTGGCCGACAAGGATGAAGCCAAGTCAGATATGGACGGATATTGTTTATTCTGTATTCTAACTCATTTTTCTCTGGATTCGAAGTCAAATACAGGTAGACCTGAGATTAATATAAATTCAGAGTATTCGGGAGATGGAAACAGGGCAGATACATGAAGGATTCGTATCAGGAACAGAAAAAATAGTTGGATAGTAAGTAGTTGCACACACACGGGAAGGAATATACATTGAATCATATCACCGTAGCTTTTCAACCTTTTCAACATGAGTACATATATAAGTTTCACACATTTACATGATCACACATCGACATAATGGCATAGTACGCAACATAGGTTCATACATAAATTTCACACGATCACACCGACGTAAGGTGTAACATCTCAATTTCAAATTTCATCTTAAAATAATTATTTTATCCATTGTTGAATTTTTTAGCCATTTTATGAAATTTCCCAAAAAATTTAAAATATTTTTCCTTAACACTAAAAGCATTCTTACAGAATTAATAAAACTTATCAAAGTCTTGAAATATTTTATTTGGGTTCCGTATATTGTAAAATACCTTTGTGAATTTATTAGTGCCTTTTTCTGTTTTCAAGGCCCAAAACCATTTCTGGATTTTTTTTTTCTTCTTCCCGCCACACGAAAACTATCTGGATTACAATACGGAAAATTATTTGGCATAATATGGGAAAAATCCATATTCGGATTTAACTATATGGTCCCAGATTTGGCCGACCAGATCTGGCTCCGAATCAAGTGGGAATTATCTACCAGAATTTCACCCCTACTAGCTAGCGCCCTCGGGTTAGTGAGGCGCGGTATGATACTGACTCGGTGAGTTCAATGGATAACCCTAATCTTCTCGAATTCAATGAAATTTGTGGGATTTTTCCATGATTTCGGCGTGGGGAATGGGGATTTGTTTTTATATATATAGGGACACGTGTGGGGAAAGTCATGATGAATACTTCCTCCATTCTTTTTACTTGTCTCACTTGTTTTATTGATTCGTATTGTGTATTATGGTACCTTAGTTCGTCGGTTCGCCTCTGTTTCTCCCACTTGTTAGGATCTTGAGGCGTGGTAAAGCTAGTAAACCAAGGTAATCTTTGTCCATCGTATTCTAATTTGTCGGTAATATGTAGTTCATATTATGTAAGGTTCATACAATTTGTTGTATTTCGGATTAGGCAACGGTGGTGGGCAATGCGTTACTGCCGTTTGCGCCGCCTAGTGGCGTTCAGTGCCCATGTGCTCTTGCGGTGATGACGAAGGCCAAACATTATGAAGTTAAAACTATCTATGTTTAAAACTATCTAGATTGATTGGATGAAAATTAAATCATTAGATTTGTTATCAAAAATACTTTTATAATATTATAATTTAATCAGTATATATTAATGTAATGCTATAAAAAGTAACGGTTAAAGTCGCATCTTGGAGACATATTAGTTATAAAAAAAACGTAAGTAAAAAAGAACAGTACGATAGAAAGGGACCACCATGGTCATAGGCCCTAGTCCATTTCTCGGGTTCCCTAAGCAAACCTCTCAACCACTGTCTACCCTCTGTGTTTGTTCCGGTTTGGAGTGTTCGGCTTCTCTTGAACAACGACACCTCAAGGTGGCGTGCAACCTCCTCGAAAGAGGAAAGTTATCCTTTGTACCATCCTTACGGAGTAAATTCTCGACAAGGTGCCGAGTGCACCACCGATGATGGATAGGTGCGTCCCGGAATCTGCTCTGACAACACTAAGTATGCCACGGTGTGCGTCGGATATGACACCAACCTCACTGCCGGGCCAACAACATGTCAGAACAAGCCGCGGGAACCATCCCCAACTATCTTTGTTCTCCTCTCCACCAAAGCAAATGCAAGAGGGACCAATGTGTTATCTGCGTCCAACGAAATGGCTATCAACAATGATTCTGTGGGCAGACATGGGGTTGGGTGTAGGTCGCCAATATGACTCAGTCCTGACTCAAAGTCGGCTTTCAATCTCTGATGTTTCCAATTTGCGTGTCGGCCGTTGGACGGAGCCATGGACCCTGGAGTGGGTTGAAAAGGTCATTTCAGGCTTTGCACACAGGCCATGCAAGCCCAACGGCGCCTGGTGTGGGTTGCTGGGCTTCGTCGCCTTCCAGGATCTGTAACCTTTGCGTCCGACCTTCGGCTTGGGCGTATGATGTATGAACTTCGATCGTCTCGACAGGGCCGACGCCGGCATAATGGTGATCTCCAATATGAGTATTACCAGCATCCTTTCTAAGCACTATGAACTTTTTGCTTCTCCTTGCCAAGAGCTTCATTAAGTTCCCCTGTCATCTCCGCATCATGTGTAGGAGTTAAAGTCTTTTACCTTCTCCTCACACCTTGCCATGAGGGACAACGGTGAAGTGGGATGAGGTGGTGTAGACTCCACAAGCACAAACCCGGCAAGACCATGTGGAGGAGTGGGACCACCATCTTCATCATCGGAGTTGGGGTTGGAGCTCCTCATCGGTGATCCATTCACCAATGTGTGTTCCTATTTTTGTGACCGTGGGCACATTAGCAAGCGCAAAGTCCTGCCTGGTTGGTAAACAAGCATGGACATCGTCCAGTATCACCTGTGCCTCTGTTTACCCGCGAAACCACCTAACATGGGCCCAACTAAAAACATCTATTAAACCCACTCCCTAACTGGCATGTTGTAAAGCCCAAAAGTAATTAGAAAATGAGCTGCTTTGGCTGGCCCAACAAGCACAACCTCCCCCCGTCCCACCCAAAGACACACACATGGAGATAGGTATGGCTAACATGCATTAACGGTCGTTGCCGCCACACGGCCCACACACGCAAGTCGGCAAGAAAATGGAAAGATGCAGGGCGAGCAGCTGCCTATTGCTGCCGCCAGAGCCACCGTGGACAGAGAAGCCGCCCGCCATCCTCTCCAGTCCACGCTGTTAAGTAACCCTTAATGAAAAGGATTGATGAACATAATACCGAAAATACCTCTAGTGAATTTAGTCTATAAATAGGACCTTTCTGTTACACCTTTCTGTTACACGGAAGGATTTCATAGCAATGAATAAAGAGGTTTCTCGATACTGTGTCTCCATCTATTGTCTCTCTTATGGGTGATTGGCTTGATTTGCCTGCGACGACTACGTTATTTAACATGTTATCAACACAAATCGCTCTACACGGCCGAATAGATATGTCATCAGCATTCCCTCCTTTCCTATCTCTAATCTCGCTATTAGATTAATTTGGTCGATTAAATTACTTGAACCCGATTAGATCTGTTAATTGCTAATTAGGGTTCTAGATCTATTCATATGGATTACATCTGTTCGTTGCACACGCACGACCCTAAATCGAGCATTGTGCCACGGCAAGCGCCGACGCCGTACGAACGGCACTGCGTCTTGTGCTGCGCGGTCGCGCGCGCACAGACCGACCGAGGCGGCCACCATGCACGTGTTTGCGCGCCGCGCTCGCCGACATTGTCGAACCGTCTCTCGTGCTCCCACCGAACATCGCTCGCGCTTCTCCAGGCCACGGCGAGTGCCTTGCGCCGCCGAGTGCACCAAAGCGGAGTGAGTGCTAGGGTTAGCCCCCCCCCCTGCGCGACCTATGCCCAATAGAGTGGGCGGCATCGTGGGTCAGCCCGACCCACGATCTATTTTCGGGAAATAAAATTTAAATCATGAAAAATTATAAAAGGGCCCTTGGTAATTCTGAAATTTACAAAGGAAGTTTGTGGATAAGAAAATTTGGCAGAAAACCACCTGGAGTTTTTGGAAATTATGTTGAATTTTGGGTTTTCATATATTCTTATAGAATAACCCTTCGGGAACCCGATTTTTGCGACGGATCAATATGATCTATGGTTATTTTCTAATCTAGACCCTTGTCTTATGTTTATTTGCTTTAACATTATTTATTTTTATGTAATAACCTTAAATAATCCTAGAAACACGATTTTTAGGCATATGAGCTTCCATAAAATTGTGAATCTTTCATATTAGCACACCTACCCTGAAAGCTTCATATCAATGGGTTTTATTATCGTTTTAGCTTCATTTGCTTAAATTGACTTTCTGTCATATTGGTAATTCTAAAAATTACCCATAGATCTAAATAATTAGCAGAAAATCATGATAATTGCTAGGAAAATTCTGAAAAAAAAATCATAAAAATATCTGTTGAATATACTAACCAATCTTTACTGATTTTGCAATAATCATGCTTTAGATTCAATTTTAACTGTAGTAATACTGAACATTGTATGAACCTAATCTAGGAGATCTTAGACATCACCAAGAAAGAATTCGCTGACCTTGTACTGAATGGCAATAATTACCTCACATGGTCGATAAATGCTAATATTAGCCTGAAGTCTCGATCTCTTGGAGCCACCATCACCGAGCTAGAAGCTAACACCCCTATCATTCCTATGGTCGCTAAAACTTTGTTTGGATAATGCAACTAACTCCCTGGATAACGAAGACGTGTTTCCTGTAAAACCATAATTCCGAGTTTTACCAAAAACCAGTGAACATCGTTTTTCTCAAAACGAATTTTTGCTATCCTCATTCTCAACAGCTTCCTAGCCACTATTCCTCTTTTGCCGTAATAACTCCATCCACGGCCAGCACCGTTGGCACCGCCGTCACCTTTGCTGGCGCCCTCCTCCTCATCCTCCTGCTTGGGAGGTTCCGAGCCGATGGCGCTCAAGAAGACGAACTTCTCCTTGCCATCGCTGTGGCTCTGCCCGACGAGGCGCTCGATGCGGCGCCATCGAGGACCGACCGTGGATCGCTCTTCGGCACCACCGTAGGACGCCAACGCCGACGCCCGGTGCCCAAAGCGTGCTCTCGGCAGCACCCCTCCGGCTCGCCGTCCCCTCCGCCTTCTTCATCCGGTTGCTGCGATGCGCTCTTGAGCCGCCCGCCGCCGCGCTGGAAGTCCCGCTCCTCGGAAGAGCCTCTCCCGGCACCGCACGGCGGTGGCCGTCTCGGCTCCTCAATGGCGCCGAGGCGGCGATGATGCGCGCGCTCGCCGCGCGGCGCGCGGACGGGAAGGTGAAGCGCCGCCTTCATCACTTTCCTCGTCGCCAATGTGCTTGCGCTCAACGGGAGCACATCGACATCGGTGTCGGCGGTGGGCGCTGTGAAGGAAGCAAATGTGTGGTTGTGGTGGATGCGAGGTGGAGTCATGGTGGGATGGGGAAAGTAAGAAAGAGAGGATGGGGAGGGTGTGTCAGGATGATGAGCGGTAGAAAATGGTGACCAAACACTGTATAGGTGAAAGCTTGTTTTAGTTTTGCTGATCCAAACAAAGTAATCTATAAACTCATTGTAACAGAACAACAACTTAAAAACATGTTTTCATAAAAATCCTACTAAAACCTGTTTTCTGAAAACTAATTTGTAATCTAGGTGATCCAAACAACCACTAAGTATGCGGCCTTGCACTTCCTGAGGCACAATCTCCATGTAAACCTGAAGTCTGAATACATGATGGAGGAGGATCCAATGGCAATGTGGAATTCCCTAAAGGAACGCTACAACCAGAAAAGAACTGCCCTACTCCCAGAAGCATAATGAGAATAGACCTACCTACACTTTTAGGATTATAAGACCGTGGGAGCATATAACTCTGCTATACACAAACATATCTCTAAGTTGAGGTTCTGTCACTAGACCGTTACAGAAGCTGATATGATATACAAGACTTTGTGCACTTTTCAACCCAACATAAGGGTACTACAGCAACAATACCGCAATGTGAAGTACCTGAAGTACTATGAGATTATGTACAATCTGCTAGAAAGAGAAAACATGAATAATGAAGGGATACAAGTAGGCTACACTAGCTGGTAATTTAAAAATTCTACCATGTAAACTAGAAAGTCATGCAAGCAAGAGATCATAAATCATTACCACTAGATGCGCAGTGTAGTGGAAGAAGAGTTGGAGAAGCCTGATCCAATGTCGAGCGTGTCGATTAGTGGTCGTAGTCGATCGTTCAGCTTCCTCGGTATCGATCCTCTCTTCTAGCAACCTATCGCGCTCCTTGTGAAGGTCGTGGATCGCCCTCGCTTCAGCACAGCAGCAATCGCAGCAGTGCCTCTACGGTACCCACATGTCTAGGGATGGAACACCGTATGTCAGTGTATTAGCACCGGTGTGCACAGCAAGGTCTTCAAGAAGATGGCGGCTAGGGTTTCGGTGGAGCAATTCACATCGTCTATCCCAACAGCCTCATGCATCCCCTTATAAAGAGCCCATGACGTGTAACATCCCAATTTTGGACTTGTGTTTCAAATGTAAGAAAATGAGTAGAAATTAAAACTTTTTCTTACATCACGTATTTTCTGTATGTTTTAAACAATTCTTGTACAAGAATTATGGAAATACAAAGTCACAAGTCTTTTGATCCAAAACCTTGTCTTCCAAAAGCAATCTTGTCAAATCTTTTGATCATATCCTGGGAATATTTTTCCTAAGTTCTAGGGACGGTATGTGACCCCTCTGAAAAATTTCACAATTTTTAGAAATTGTTTGAATATTTTTAGAGGGCAGTCAAACCCTAAACCAAAACCTTGCATAATTTTTGGAGAAAAATTCACTACACAAAAACTTCTAAAAATTTTACACAAGGTTAATATCTAGGTGCAAGCTCCTGTAAAAATTTTAGAATTTTTGGAGTTGTTTTGCTACCTCAAATAAATCCCCAAAGTCCAGCTCAGTTTTAAAACCCTAACTCAAAGGGTGTTGGGCTCAAGTCAGACCTGAGCCCGACCTAATTGACTGGGTTGAACCCAACCGCCTAATTGCACCAGCGGGCTAGCCAAAGGGCGCGTGGAACTTCCGTCGTTGGATTGCTATCGAACAGCCCGCGTTGATTGGGCCGTTCGGACCTCACGGTAGCGCCAACTCATTTAGACCGTTGGATCAAGATCTAGCCGTCCTGATTCGTTGGGCCGTTTGGGTTGCCCGAATGGCTCAATCAATCTCAGCCGTTCATTCTTGATCGGGGCGTCCACGTTCGTCGGAGACGTTCGGACCTCCCGATTGCACTCCTCGCTTTGAGCCGTTGGATTAAAATCCAACGCTCACGATCTCCTCTGTTGGTTTAAACCTCAGGAGCTTGGAGCAATCACAGCCGACCATTTTAAATCGGACCGCCCCCAACAACCCCATCCTTTTCTGGTCATCTTCTTCCTCGCGCCGTGCGCAAACAGGGAGAGGCATGGCCTTGTCCTTTCGTGCTCCCTCGTCAACGCCTACTTGTCGGGGCATTTAGTGCGTGCAGTTGCTTTCGGCCACGATCATGCCCTACCCTACACTCCATCATTTCTCTTTTTCGGTCCATGGTTGTGCCGTGAGCCAAGTTCACCCGTGGAGCTCGTTCTTGCCCAAACCCTAATTTTCCTAGCTATAAAAGGTCCCCAAAACCCTTCTTGGTATTCCTTTACACCACCCTTAGCTCCTCTTTGCTTATGGAGCTCAAAACAACGAAAATACCAAAACCGCCATTAATGGTCGTGGAGCTCTGTTGATGGTCTTGGTGCTCCAGTGGTTCATCTTCAATTATCCTTGTACCCTTTTGAGCCCTTTAGCTCCATATTCATTTCCCCTAACTCAATTTTGGACATCATTCACAGGAATTGTCAAATTTGGGTTTTGTTCAAATTCGGCCGAAATCACCCCTTTTCTTCCTCAGCTCCGATGAGTGCTTGATTTCTCAATTATTTGCTCATGAAGCTTCTATGAGCTATAATGAAGCTATTTTGACCACCAGTGGTGTTCATTTTGGCTCAGGTCTCTTTTCCTACTTCGTCTTCTTCAACTCCGGTGGACCTCTACGCTGTCAAAGCTGCTCCGGCCAACTTTGAAGCTCTCCTTGGCTAAGGTAGCTTCTTTGGACTGCAGCGGAGCTTTTTGCTATTTTCGTTTTTGGCAGAACTTGTCCCCACCGTTCTTTTTCCGCTCGCCGGCGTTCTAGGCCGCCGCCGCCGTCGAGGTCATCACCATCGGGTCCACAAGGTTATTGCGAACCCATTTTAGCCTTTAGGTCGCGGCTCCGGCCGGCGACGAGCCCATCCTTGCCGTCGGGTTTTGCTGGATGAAATCGTCACTCGGAGTTGTCGTTAAGACATCATTAATTGCTAATCATTGCTTAATCATGGTTAATCATTGGAGATTATCATTAATCCCTGCCTTAACCATAATTGCCTGTCGGAAATGACTCTTTGAGTCGCTGACGTGTGGGCCCGTAGGCCTTAAACCGCAGTCCCGGGTTCTTTAAGACAAAACTTGAGTTCATTAAAAGCTAGTCATTGTTAGCAATTAATGATGTCCGAATTGAGCTGTTATGTCACTGCCATGTGGGCCCCCAACCACTTAAAACCCTCTCTGGCGAAAACATTAGGACACAATTATTGCTAATCATCACAAATCATTGGATTTGTAATTAATCACTATCCTAATTGGTCCCTTGTGTCACTTACATGTGGGCCCTGTAGGATCAAGGATAACCGACTAGAGAGGGGTGAATAGGAGGTTTTAAAGTTTTTAACAAATTAACAAGATAAGCCAATTAACAACTTAGTCTAAACAAGTTATACTTCTAGCTAAGCAATACAAACACAATGAACAAGCTAGAAATATAAATGTGGAAGGGTAAAGACTAGAAATAACCACAATGAGACAACGATGTTTTCCCGTGGTATCGAAGACTTGCCGGTCTTCACTAGTCCACGTTGAGGGAGCTTGAACAAATCAAGCCGGCTCCACTAATTAAGCCTTTCTCGATCACTATTGGTTGTTCTTTCTCCGCTCCGGAGATAGTGAACACCAAACCACTCACAACCTTGGCACCGGGCCTCTTCACAATCTTCTTGAAGAGATCACCGTGCACTCACCACCAAGCCGTCTAGGAGTTCGGCAAAACTCCAAGAGTAACAAATCAATGACCTTCGCTTGACAACACTCAAGTGCAAGAGGATCAACTAGAATGATAAATGCACTTGAATGAGCTCAACAACCTCTTAAGAAGTGCACAAGTGTATTTGAGTAGTTGAATGAATGCTCAAGGCTCTAGGGATGTTAAATATGGTCTAGCACCCAGCCCTTGAGAAGTTGGGGGGTATTTATACCACCCACCAACAAAAACTACCGTTGGAGAGTTATACCCAGAAAATCAGCGAAATGCGGTATGACCGCCAACTAAGGTGCGGTACGACCGCACCTAATACTGAGCACTATAACGGTTAGAACAATGGCATTAAATGACCCTGACATAGCCGTTGAACAACATGTGCGGTACGACCGCCAACTAACATGCGGTATGACCGCAACTTCCGGTCATACCGTACGAAGGAGCGGTACGACCGATCGAAGGGTTTCCAGAAATGTCGAGATGACATGCTCTCTGTAAAAAACGCACCGCCATATAAAAATCGGTATAACCGCAGATCGGTACGCCCGTTTTTCAATTGCGGTACGATCGATTATCTCGGAGAGGTCTGAGTAGAAAATGCATCGGTTCTGGTATTACTCAGCCGCCAACAAAATATCGGAACGACCGCAATGCGGTAGTACCGCGCAAAGAGCTGGTCGTACCGCATTAACGCTTGGTTGGCTGAGAAGTTCAAAAGCCGGTAGTACCGCCAAGAATCATGCGGTCATACCGCACCAAGCGGTACAACCGCTAGAAGGACGTCGGTTCAACGATTTTTGACACCCACACTGAAACCTTTTGAGAAAAGTAAATCGAATGCATGCATGATCCTAAATTGATCCATATTGCACAAGACCATATTATCAAGTTACTAGTCACGATCTCTCTTAATAGTACGACGTTTAATCTAAAATCCGGTCTTCCAAACAATTCTCCTAAGACCGGCAAAATATAAATGATCATAGTCTACTTATACCTATTTTGAGCCAAGTACGTGCATCTTTTGCGTCATCAATAACCACCAAAGGATCTTCACCTTGTAGATACTCAATAAACATGTTAATCCAACATTCACATATAGTCATTAATTACCAAAACAATTTTAGGGGCCTAGATGCTTTCAATCTCCCCCTTTTTGGTAATTGATGACAACACAACTTATTATGTGAAAAAGATTGATTTGAATATACTAAGAGTGTATATTCTTTTGATGACTTAACAACAAGAAATGGATGCAATGAGCTTGAACAGGTTATGAGAATTTTCTTTTTGATAAAGCCAAGATGGAAAAACTCCCCCTAAACATGTGCATAAGAAAAAAAATGCAAGCACATGAAGATATTGAACTTAAGAGAAATATACTAACATATACATGAGTTCAACAAGTTCAACTAGATAAAGCAATAAAAACATTAGAGATTAATAGATGCACAAAACATAACCCATAAAGAATTTCACTATCCCTTCTAGTCCCCTCATACTAACACTTAACACTCACTGCTCCCATCAACACTTCTTCCTCTTTGGCATCAAAATACCAAAAAGCCTAAAATCAGATGGCTTGGTCCTGAGAGGAAGGAGCAAGGTCCTCAGGAGTTGCGGTCTGATCTGGAGGAGGAACTGATGCAGGGACAAAAGGTTGAGCAGGCACTGGAGGAGCTGGAGCAGGATCCAGAGGAACTGGAGGTATTGAAGAGGTAGGAGAGGCTCCTGAGGGAGGAATAGCATGAGATGGAGGTGGACGACGAGAGAATCGCTGAGGAGTCCTCAAAATCTCTTCTAAATCATTGAAGCTATCCATCACGACTGCTATCCTATTGTGAGTCTCATCAAAGAAATCATTCTGAGGTGCCTCCAAGTGAGCTAACTTTGCACGGGTCTCAGTTTGGAATTCCAACTGAACTGCCTTCATTGCTTCTAAATTGCTGAGAATCAACTGCTGATTTTGAAGAATCTGATTAAGTGTGCCTTGAGCATGAGCAGCAGCCACAGCAGGTGCCTCATCAGCATCAACCTCTACATCAACATGGCGAGGAGGAAGTCCATCTCGAGGCCGATAAGACTTGTGGGCTGATCCCAAACCACCATGATATTCAATTTTCTTCATGATTAATGCCATGATATAAGGAGCATAGTATATCCTCTTAATCCTGTCATTCTTGGAAGAGACTATGCCCTGAAGAATCACATCTACAACATCAAACCTTATCCCCTTCATAATATGATCAATAATGTTCCAAGCATGTCCTCTGACTGCATCAAAGTTTCCACTCTTGGGGTAAAAGGTATGATTAATGATCCTGTTGACCATACTTGGTATAGGCTTAAGTCCAGTAATAGTACCAAGCTTACATCTGACAGAGGAGTCATAGTAATCAGCCCAAGCTGGAGTAAGCAGAGCAGGACTGTCAAAGATCTTCTCCCAAGAGTTGGACTGAATCTTCAAAATTCTCTCAAACTCCTCTTTAGTGCTCTCCACATACCTGGTAACAGATATCCATCTTATGGAGGGCAAGTCTGCAGAGACATGCACTGTGGCATAAAATTGTCTGATCAACTCATCATCATAATTCTGCTTAAGTGCAACAATATCATGGAGACCCACTCGATGAAAAAGCTGATAAACACCACTGTATCTATCCAAGGTGTTTATGTGTGCCCACTTGATCCACTTATGATCTGCGAATTTTCTGTGGTGTCCATATAGCTGCTCATAGACTTGTTCTTTAAAAGCAGTGTGAAATCTTGGATTAATTGAGTCTGATCTTGAAAGATATTGTGGAGACCCCGGAATATTGGAAATGTGATTAATTAAAATTATACTGTAGCACAATTCTTAATTAAGGAACAGTGCTGCTCCTTTATTAAAGATCATGCTAGAAGCATAAATTTAATAAGTAACAAATCCAATATTCAGGCTTCCCGGATATACGTCTTACAATGGTTCCCAGGATCAGTGACCATTGCACATATATCCTTAAACAACATTGCACCATACACATACAAGTCATACATTTACATAATTAAACATAAGTTTACAATTCTGTTTAGGACTACAATATAAGTGACTTGGTCACTACAAAATTTGGCAGCGGAAACAAAAGATTAAACGACAAAACCACTAATGGCCCCAACACCCGCAGGCTATTGCGTGGAGGAAAAAAATAGCTTCACTCGTCAGCGTCACCCTGATCGACGCTAACGGGTACCTCATACAAGTAACCATCTTCACCTGCAACAATAGGTTATAGAACCTTGAGTACGGAAGGTACTCAGCAAGACTTACACAAACTAATAAAAGAAAGTGTTTGTTAGAACCTATACAAAGGATTTATATTTGTACATGCATAAGGTTACAACAGGAAGGCATAATGGTTAAATTTTGCATAAAGCAATACATCTTAACCTACAATTGCTAGGTTTTGATAAATCAATTTAATAAATCAAAATTTGAGTAAAACAGTAAGTAAAGGAAATGTAAAAGTAAACAGTACATTGCATGAATTCCCTCATGCTGAATCAAAACCCAAACAGTAGTTGAAAACAAGATTTTATACAGGTGACATCAACTCAAGTTATCGTCCATGATCGTGGACACGGCTATTCGAATAGTTTAATACCCTGCAGGGGTGTACAACTTTACCCACACGGCTTAGTTAGCCCGTAAGCCTCCGGAATAATAGCACACAACCTTTGGTATGTCGGCCGGGGAAACTAAGATTTGGTATTTTTCAACAAGCTGACACTATTGAGTTGGATACCCATGTGTGAACTGATCTCGCTTAAACAACGACGGATAGCATCTGCTTAACCGGGGCACACATGTTGCGTCAGGAATGCCGACCCAAACAAAAGAAATACAGGTTGTGTTCGCTACACATACTAGATTGCAATCGGCATCTTTAATGTACGTACATGCGATGGAACACAAATACGCCCTCACCCTTCTAAGAACATCTTATATTGATATAAAACTCACATGGCATAAGACGCAGCCCGAAGACCTAAGCATATATGCCATACAAGATCAATACACATATCCTTACTCCCCTGTATCCAACTCAATAGCATTAACCCTTTACTTAACCAAACAGCGCCCATACACTGCGTGTGGAAGCATGTTGGGACTTGAATTGAATAGTCAGAGTTCAGTCCTTATTCGGTCCAGACAAGTCTACCACATTTCCCAATCTCGTGCACGAAGGCACCACCACTAGCTTCCTCTTGTCCAGATCAATTGAAACTTAAAAGTCAAATCTGATTTAAAGAAACTGGACAAAGAGTTAAAATGACTGAAATTTATTTGTTGTTCCCAGGTTTGGCAAGAGAATCTTGCCAAACTCTAACGTTCTATGGACTGCATGGCTAAGCAAAATTCTGAAATTAAATATCGCAGTGTACAACCCTACTCTAAGTTTTGAGTGTATCTTCAGATTTAAGGTAAGCCAAAATGTTAGGCCATAACTACCTACTAACAGATCACAATTGTATTTTCAGAAAATTAGCATGCAACAGGTGTCACTGTATTTGGAAAATCTATTGTATAAAATTTTGGGATCAACATGGTGCAAAGAGGATGCTTGCCTTGATAATAATATACTTCTTGTGCAGGCTCGGGTTGTTCAGAAATAGAATCAAACACCTCAGAAGAACCAAATTCTAAAAAGAGATAATAAAATCCAATGAATATGAAAACTGACAGCAAGTAAAAATGAACAAAATATGTATGATCAAGAAAGTAATGCATAATTAACAATATGCTTAAGTCATATTTACCCTAATAAAGATAATAACCCATTTTATCATCTACTGCCTTTAAATGACAGAAACTAGAGTTTCGGTCAAAGTTCTGATTTCGAGTTTTGAAAGAATGGAAAACAGGGCAAACTGCAGATTTCGAGTTGATTGAAAATAGACTAAGTAAAAGATCCTAAATTGAAGCTTAGTCTGATCTTCAGAGTAAATAATACCCCAGGCTAACCCTAATCTAACCCTAATCGGTCAAGTTATAGAAACTAACAAAATACAGAAGTTGTCGGTTGGGCCGACAACAGATGACAGAGGTAGACCTTTGCTACAAAGTTAAATAGATGACAACAAGAATCAAAAGAACAAGTGATTATGCTACTAGGGTTCAACTAAGAGCTAACTAGGCAAAAAGGATAGTAAGGGAAACCCTAGAACTGGAAAACGATATGAAAGACCGAAAAATTATGAAAACAACTTTTCAGTTTAAAGAAGGTTGGAGCTACTTATGTACAAGTAAATGATTCATGTGAGCTACGGAGGTCCTTAGTGTACTTGAGATGACAAGAATATGAGAAACACTGAAGGTTCCTAAAACCGGCTTTGATCAACAGAGAAATAGACTCTGGTTTAACCTACAAAAGATGCTAAATCCTTATTACAAGGTGAAACCAGCGTTTAGGATGGACAAGCAAAAGGTAGGAGCAAGAAACTCCACTGGAACGGCAATGGAACATGAAGAGCTCCTTGGGTCAACAATGGTAGTAGCAAAAAGCTAGGGTATATATATAGTGTAACACCCCGGCCCGACATGAGCCTGGAATGCTATTAAACAAACTTTAATAATTCTAAACTAGACAATCTTAATAAATTTCGGCAGAACCTCCCTTGTAAAGTTAATTACACGAAGGTTCCAACACACAGATTATTCAAATATTACTTAAAACTTTCATCCAAAGACACCAAAAGATAATTCAAAGACATGCTAAGTATCTAACATAACTAGAGAGATATGAAGATCCACTACTCATCATTATTACATTTAATCCATTGCATGAGACAAAACATAATAATCTTTGCATTTACTAAACTCAATCACGTTCTGAAGATCATTCATCTTTATTTAGTTCATGTGGCATGTGTGTGACTAGCAGTCTACTTCCCCCAATGCATGTCGTTCTTGGCTCGGATACCTAAAACAACAATAAAAGCAAGAGTGAGTCCATAGACTCAGCAAGTACATAAAGAAACTATAACATCAACATCCATGTAAAGGAGATCAACAATAGAACATCTCATATGCAAATGCAATGCTCAAGGATCCTTTATCTTTAACTTTCTGTGTGCATTACACCGGTAATGCAGAGTAAGCAACCGTCGCCGCATACCCATGCACGTGCGGCGCACGCACGAGGACCAATTGCCGTTACTCCATGAAGTAACGGGACCTCAAGCCCACACTCCACGAGTGAGGATCTCGGGCCCGTCACATTCATGACGGGGATCTCAAAGGGAAACATGCTTGGTCACCGCGTGACCAAGCCTCAACATGTTCTCAATATGCATATGCTCATCTCTTATTCATCATCAATCTTACCAAAAGATAACAACATTGTACCACAGTAAATCATAAGCATAATTTGAGCAATCACCATACTTAAACAATCATCAAGTAAGCCATCTTGCTATGCAACTATATATCAAAAAGCACACAAACATAGCCAATCATTCACACCCATTTAACAAACTATGCACTTGCCTTAACCGTGTGAGACTGGAGGACGTGAAGACGGTGCTGCCCCCGGTACCAAACCCCCACCTAAACATTAAGAATATAACTAAGACCACAGTAACGAAAAACATGAATTGAATACACTAGCACAATAAGTAGCAGATTACAACGCAATCTCGACCCCAAATTCTTAAGTGCTGCACTGCCCTCTGAACACAGTCAAGTTCTAAAATTCATAACTTTCTGTACAATGGTCCAAATTAGGTGTTCTTAGACTTCATTGAAAGGTTATCAAATTTCCCAACTAAACCTAGTTGGTGAGCTCCCCTGATTCGGTCATCTAAATTCACTTTTAAGCCGATTAACAAGACATCGATTTCACATCAGACTTTCTGGACAGAGCACTAAAATTATCATAACTTTTGTTACGAAAGTCCGAATCTTGTGTTCTTTATCTCTATGAAAAGGTACAGAAATTACCCACATTTTTCGTTATACTGAGATCCCCTGATTCTCCTTTTAAATAGCAGATTTGATCAAATTACCACAGACTGCCAGAAACTGACAGAACTACCAGGCAGCGATACTAAAAAATTCATAACTTCCTAACCGTTCATCGGATTTGGGTGATCTTGGTGGCCACTGAAAGCTAAGAACATAATATACGTTTCTCTAGGAGACCACAACTCCTAATTTGCCCTCTAAATAAAAGAAACTGGCCACGCAACATTCTGGATAGAATTTGAACAGAGAACAGAATTTAGCCGATCCAATCAATCTAATAGTAATCGCCTCTAATGACCATCACTCCACACAAGAAACCCATCGTTACCCTTGACGACGTGCTGGACAACGACGATCAGGCCCCGAAGACGATCCTCCTCCTCCTCTCTTCCTTCTCTTCTCCCTCTTCTTCTCCCTTCTCTTCTTTTCCCCTTCTTCTTCCTCCTTGGCCGGCTGCAATGGAGCTTCTTCTTCTCTTTGGCCAGCAGCAATGGAGGTGGTGGGGAGGTGGAGAGTGCGCAAGGGAGGGTGGAGGGGAGGTAGGGAGGTGGTGGGGATGTGGCGGCCGGTTGGGGGAGTGGGGGAGGAAAGGGGGGAAGGGGAGAGGGGTCGGCTAGGGTTTGGGGGGAAGAAAAGGGGTGCCTCCCCCCCTTGGCCGGCCACCAAAGGCTCTCATGGGCCAAGGCCCAGGCCCAGGTTGCTGAGAAACAACGAAAAACCCCCTCCTTTTCCTTGTTTTGATGCTTTGCTGAAAGAAACTTTCTCCCGATTTAACTATTCCTTCCCGATTAATTAATCTTTCCCGACTAATTCCTTTCGAATACTTTTAGGGCATTACATATATAGGTTGAGCTACAGGGCAAAGGGGAAGTGTCTAGAGCTAATGAGGTGTCCAATTAGTGCTAAATATCCGGACAATAGTTGCACGATCCTTGGATAACGCCTCTACTCCGGTCACAAAGCCGGCGACGGCGCACGGAGGCAAGGAGGAAGAGAGACGACTCCCTGACGTGCGGACCCCGCTGGCAGCCGCAGTCGCGCGCGCCTCCTAAAACTCAAAAGAACATCGACCGTCCGATTAGAGATGGGCGGCTGCGATGAAATTAGGTGTTAAAAGAATTTAATCGAGATCGTTTAATATGGGTCGTGCGATCTCATATGGACGATTGAGATTTAATGGAGCCCTACGGAAGTCCGGAGGTTATATTCAAAGAGGGGCGTTGGATTAGAATCCAACGATCGATCTAAAAAGGATACACGTCACTTTAAATGAGATGACGTGGCACCGTTAGATTGGTTTTCTACGGTCAAGATTGAGGGAAGATCCGGAGGTCCGAATGTCATCTCATTACGGACCCTACGATTAAAATCCAACGGTCCAATAAAATTGGGCCCTAAATGCACACGGTCAAAAAGGGGCTCCGTAGGATTTGAATCCGACGGCCAAAGATGACTGCGCGCCTTTAAGTTCAAAACAAAAAGGGCGGCGCGGTTGGATCTAAGATCAACGGTGGAGATCAAGAGGGGATCCGGAGGTCCGAATGTTATCGCCCCTCTCGATCGCCCGATCTAGATCCAAGGGCTCCGATTCACTTTGGCATTCTGCGATCCAAACGACCCAATGAATCTGATCCGTTTAATTGGACATCAACGGTTACGAGATTGAGGTGCACTAAGATTTCGAACCTAAGCTGGATGCGGTGGGATGGAGATCCAATGGTGGAGATTGCTTCGCATACGTGGATAGCCCACGCGGCGTCGTCAATCCCGTCCGTTCGATAGGAGATCAACGGCTCGCGGCACGTGAAGGGTTAGGCTCGCGCCCGAGCGTGACTGAGCTGGACCAAATGCACCGGTTGGACCCAACCTCATTGGGTTCGAGTCACTACAATGCTAAGGTTTGGGTTTAGACCAGAAGATTTGACCAGCCCTAAATTCAATGTTTAAAAGTTTGACCGGGCTTTAAAATTAATAAATAAATTTGTAAATTCATGAAATTTTGCAAGAAGGCTACTGGGATGATATATTTCCCAAATAAATTTCGAAAACCACGGTTTCACTTTTAAAATTCATAAAGAGTTACCTTAACCCGATTAGGTTTATTTAAAGACAAATATTTTTCCCAAAGGCAAAATAATTCCTAAAAATTCAACAAAATTTAATTTTGGGCAAAATAAATTATCTAAGCTTTGATAAAAATACCTTCCAGTCATAATACAAGCATTGGCTTGTATTCCCTTTGAAACTTCAAATGGGTTTTGGATTTTAGCTAGAAGAGGAAAGTTTTCATTTGCAACATAATGCCCAATCTGTAAAAATGAACAGTGATGCTATGAACAGCACCTCATTACTGTTATGGACAGTACATCATTACTGTTCATAAAATATTTTATTACTGTTCATAAAATTGGGGCTGTTACAAACCTACCCCCCTTAAGAAAATCTCGTCCCCGAGATTTCAGAAAAGATAGAAGTTGGGAAAAAGTGAAATTGAAATGATTTTTATAGAAATTCAACATCTGTTGTCTTTATTTCCTTCAAAGAAAGATTTTACATAATATCATAGGGTTATTATTACATCTTCTTTTACATTGCTTTGTTTAACCTTGCCTTTCTTGATTCAAAAGCAAGTTCTAAACAACAAAGAGATGGGGGTGCTCAATCTGCATCAGATCTTCGCGCTCCCAAGTGGCTTCATCCTCAGAATAATTAGCCCACTGAATTTTCAAGAACTTGACATTGCGATTTCTTGTCCTGCGTTCCATCTCGTCGAGGATACGCACTGGTTGCTCTTGATAGGAAAGGTTGGGTTGAAGATTAAGATCCTCATAAGCAGTTGCCTCAGTAGGAACACGAAGGCATTTCTTCAACTGAGAAACATGAAAAGTATCATGCACTGCTGAGAGAGATTCAGGTAGTTCCAATTGATAAGCCACGGCTCCTCGTTTTGCAATGATTCGGAAGGGTCCGATATAACGAGGTGCTAGCTTTCCTTTCACCTGAAAACGATAAGTGCCCTTCATCGGTGACACTTTAAGATAAATATGGTCATCCACCTCAAAGCTTAACTCACGACGATGATGGTCGGCATAGCTCTTTTGACGTGATTGTGCAGTTTTCAAATGGTTTCGAATCAGGCGAATTTGCTCTTCTGCTTCTATCACCACGTCCGGACCATAGAATGGTCTTTCACCCGATTCTGACCAATTTAATAGAGTCCTACAAGCTCTCCCATACAAAGCTTCAAAAGGTGACATTTGAATACTTGTTTGGTAGCTATTATTGTAGGAAAACTCCACATATGGCAAAGATTTCTCCCAGTCTTTGCCATAGGATAGCACATAAGCTCGAAGGAGATCCTCCATTACTTGATTTACCCTCTCGGTTTGACCACTAGTTTGAGGATGATACGTAGTGCTGAAAGAGAGTTCAGTCCCCATAGCTTGATGAAGATAATTCCAAAAATGGGAAGTGAACTGAGGCCCTCGGTCAGAAACAATGATCTTCGGAACACCGTGAAGACAAACAATCTTAGCAATATAAAGCTCTGCTAATTGTTTGCCGGAGAAGATGATTTTGATAGGAATAAAATGAGCCACCTTCGTTAGACGGTCAATAATTACCCAAATGGCATCGGATCCATTCGGAGTTTTTGAAAGACTGGTAACAAAATCCATGCCGATCTCTTCCCATTTCCACTGTGGGATAGGCAAAGGTTGAAGGGTACCGGCTGGCTTCAGGTGCTCGGTTTTAACCCTTTGGCAAATATCACATTCAGCAATATACTGAACAATCTGCCTTTTCATTTGGCTCCACCAGAATGTCTTTTTCAAATCCTGGTACATCTTGCTACTCCCAGGATGTAAAGAAAACTTAGAATTATGAGCCTCTTTAAGAATTAGACCCCTCAGTTGAGGATCTGCAGGTACCACCAAACGATTGCGATATCGAAGGACACCGCGATCATCTTCAGAAAATTCGTTGGCTTTACCTGCCTTCAAATTTTCCTTGATCTCAGCTACCTCAGCATCAGTTTTCTGAGCCTTCAGAATCTGAGTTTCTAACGTGGGCTCCACTTCTAATACAGCGAGAAAACCTCCTCCCACCATTTCGAGACTGAGGCGCTGAAAATCAGCACACAAGCTCTTAGTCATAGGCACAGATGATATGTAGTTGCACTGTGACTTTCTGCTTAAAGTATCAGCCACAACATTGGCTTTGCCTTGATGATAATGAACACACATATCATAGTCCTTAATCAATTCAAGCCATCTTCTCTGCCTCATATTCAAATCAGCTTGAGTGAATATGTACTTGACTTTATGATCGTATAGATCTATAGCGACACGAGAAGATAATGTCGTCAAATCTTCAATGCATGAACTACGGCAGCCAATTCCAAATCATGAGTAGGATAATTAACTTCATGAGGTCGTAACTGCCTGGATGCATATGCCACAACTCGGCCTTCTTGCATAAGCACACAACCAAGTCCATGGCGAGATGCATCGCAATAAATATCGAAGCTTTCATGAATATCCGGAAGGGTGAGAACTGGGGCTTCAGTCAGGAGAGTCCTCAAAAGCCGAAAACTCTCCTCACACTTAGCTGACCATTCGAATTTCTTCTCCTTCTTCAAAAGATGAGTCAGAGGTCTTGCAATTTTGGAGAAATTTTCAATGAACCTACGGTAATAACCCGCAAGTCCCAGAAAACTTCGGATCTCAGGAACACTCTTGGGCTATTTCCAATTTAGTACGTCTTGTACCTTGCTTGGATCAACAGCGATACCTCCTTCAGATAACACATATCCCAAAAATGCAACCTGCTTGGGAAAGCACACTTGCTAAACTTAGCATACAGTCGATGCTTGCGAAGTGTTTCCAGCACAAGTCTCAAATGTTGTTCATGGTCCTTATTAGACTTAGAATAGATAAGAATGTTATCAATGAAAACGACAACAAACTTATCCAAGAAATCCATGAACACCGAATTCATAAGGTTCATGAAATAAGTTGGAGCATTGGTTAGACCAAAGGACATGACAGTATACTCGTACAACCCGTAACGAGTAGAGAAAGCTGTTTTAGGGATATCCTCAGCTCTAACCTTGATTTGATGATAGCCCGATCGCAAATCAATTTTTGAAAAGACTCAGGCTCCAACTAACTGATCAAAAAGATCATCAATTCGAGGCAAAGGATACTTGTTTTTGATGGTGACCTCATTTAATGGATGGTAGTCCACACACATCCGCAAGGTATTGTCTTTCTTTTGACAAATATTGCCGGGCATCCGCAAGGTGAGGAACTCGGTCGAATAAATCCTTTGTCAAGCAATTCTCCAAGCTGTTTCTTTAATTCAACCAACTCATTGAGAGGCATTCGATAAGGGCTTCTAGATATGGGAGCAGTTACAGGAACTAGGTTAATTACGAACTCCACTTCCCGATCTGGTGGTACATCGGGAAGGTCTTCAGGAAAGACATCAACATACTCACAAACAATTGGTACTGACTCCAAGGAAGGAGTGGCATCAACTTGGTGAGCACAAAGATGAGAACCCACGATCCTGGGTTGAAAAACGACTGAGGTGTCGCTTTCATTAGTTAAAGAAATGGATCGCTGGGCACAATTAATTTGCCCAAGGTTCTTGGACAACCAATCCATTCCTAGAATAACATCCAACCCTTTAGAATCTATCACAATCAAGTCTGCCCAAAAGTCTAACCCTTCAATATTATATTGACATTACGGCAGACTTGATCAGTCAGAAAGACTGATCCAGGTGAGTGGATGCTATGGGGTGGATGAAGATGATGCACAACTAACTGATGTTAAGCAACAAACTGCCTACTAACAAAAGAATGTGATGCTCCAGAATCAAATAAAACGGCAGCAGTGCTAAAATTAACTAGGAGCATACCAAGGACAACTTCAGGAGTATCAGCTGCTTCCTCAGCGGTAATCTGATTCACATGGCCTCGGACTGGAACAGGGTTAGGCTTGACAATGGTCTGGGAAGATGGTGCAGGACGCACGACCGTGGGAAGGTTGAATAGGTGGTATCCCACGTGCCTTGGTATAACATTGGTTGGCAAAATGTCCTGGGCGTCCACAGTGATAGCAAATCACAACCGACCTGACATTGATAACCGCAGGTGGCCGATTTCCACTAGGCCTAGGCTGAGTAGTGGAAGGAGATGGACGAGGTGCAAACACCGCTGGCCTCGGTGAAAAAGGAGCTGGTGCTCGCGGAGGTCTAGGCAACCACATACGAGGCCTTGGCGAACTGCCACTAGGAACAAACTGAGAAGTCCTCTGTCGCTTGCGTGACTCCTCCAAAGCCTTGCTCTTTCTTTCAGCAACAATGGCTTTGTTGATAAGATGGGAGAAATTTCTGAAGTCATGCAAAGCTACAGCCATCTGCAATTCTTCAGACAGCCCATTCAGGAATCGGTTCCGACGACGAAGGTCAGTCGAAATATCATCAGGTCGAGATGCGGTAAGATAGAGCAAACTACCAATCATAGACGTATAAAGCTTTAAATCTACTAATTTACCTCCCTCATTTAGGTCGAGATGACCGTTGATTGCCATGGGAGTCTTGATAGGTTTTGCATCCTCCATGCCAAATCTCTTTATCAAGTCCTTTGCAAACTTCGTTTGACTAACGAAAGTTCCATCTTTGAGTTGCTTGATTTGAAGTTCAAGAAAATAGCTAAGTTCTCCGATCATAGACATTTCAAATTCCCTAGACCTCATATCACCAAATTCTTTGCAAAAATCTTGATTAGTAGAACCAAATATGATATCATCAACATAAATTTGACACACAAAGAAATCATTATCTAAAACTTTAGTGAATAAGGTTGAGTCAATTTTCCCGATTTTGAATCCTTTTGAAACTAGAAAATCTCTAAAGCGTTCATACCATGCTCTAGAAGCTTGTTTAAGGCCAAAGAGCTCCTTGGAGAGTTTATAGACATGATTTGGATTCTTAGGATCTTCAAAACCGGGAGGTTGTTCAACAAAGACAAGTTCGGATATTTCTCCATTTAGGAAAGCACTTTTAACATCCATTTGAAATAATTTAATATCAAAGCATGATGCAAAAGCAAGTAATATCCTAATAGACTCAAGTCTAGCTACGGGAGCAAAAGTTTCACAAAAATCCAAACCTTCGACTTGTGAAAAATCTTGTGCGACCAATCTTGCTTTATTTCTTACAACCATACAATTTTCGTTTTGCTTATTTCTAAACACCCATTTTGTACCAATGACGTTGTGTTCCTTGGGTCGATCCACTAGTGTCCAAACTTCATTCCGGGTGAAGTTATTGACTTCTTCATGCATGGCGTTCACCCAATCGGGATCATCAAGTGCTTCATCTATATGTTTTGGCTCAAGAGACGAGACAAAAGAGTAATGTTCACAAAATGAAGCGACACGAGATCGAGTTTGAACACCCTTACTTACATCACCTAATATTTGATCTATTGGATGATCTTTTGCAATTGCATTGTGAATTCTTGGTGGTAGGTTGGATGGTTGATTATCTTCATTATTATTTTCTTCCACTTTAATTTGGCTTGTTGTGGAAGAAGTAGGAGGTTCAACTTGAGTAGAAGATGATGGTTCATCTTTAGGTTTGATGTCGCTAATTTGCATATTTTCCATAGCCTTTCTTAACATTTCATCACCTACATCATCCAAATTCACATGCTCTTCTTGAGAGCCGTTAGTTTCATCAAATTGAACATCGTGTCTTTCTTCAACTAAACCGGAGTTTTGATTGAAGACACGATATATTTTACTATTTGAACAGTAACCAAGCAAGAAACCAACATCACATCGACTTGCAAATTTTGAAAGACGAACACCCTTTTTCAAAATATAACACTTGCAACCAAAGACACGAAAATAAGAGATGTTCGGTTTTCTTCCAACAAGAAGTTCATAGGAAGTCTTTTTAAAAAGGCGATGCAAATAAAGACGATTTATGGCATGACAAGCGGTGTTAATTACTTCCGCCCAAAAGCTATCGGAAGTATTATCAGGCATTGTCCTAGCCATTTCAATTAATGTACGATTTTTCCTTTCTACAACTCCATTTTGCTCCGGAGTGTAGGTTGTGGAAAGTTCGTGCTTTATTCCAAGTTCATCACAAAAGTCTTCAAGTTTAGTATTCTTGAACTCGGAACCATTATCACTACGGATTTTCTTTATTTTGAAATCAAATTCATTTTGAGCCCTTTTTGCAAAACTTTTGAAAATTCCGAAGGTTTCGCTCTTGTCATCTAGAAAGAACACCCATGTATATCTAGAGTGATCATCCACGATAACTAAACAATAACTATTTCCCCCGATACTCTTATAGGTTGTTGGCCCAAACAAATCCATATGTAAGAGTTACAATGGTTTAGAAGTTGACATGATACTCTTGGAAGGGTGGGAGCTTGCGACTTGTTTACCGGCTTGACAAGCACTACAAAGTCGATTTTTCTCAAACCTCACATCTTTCATGCCAACAACTAAATCATATTTGAAAAGCTTTTTAAGTTGAATCATGCCAACATGAGCTAGCCTTCTATGCCAAAGCCAACCCAATGAAGTTTTTGCAATTAAACAAGTTTGTAAGCATGATGCATTTGAGGATAAATCTACCAAGTAAAGATTTCCAAATCTAAAACCTTTGAAAACCAAAGCATTATCCTTTTCATTTGAAATTGAAACACTTTCATTTGAGAAAGAGCAAATTAAGCCAAGACCAAACAAGAGATGTCTTTAATACCAAAACACATTCATCACTTCGGAACCAAACGGAATCTTTCCATATGTCACATTGCTCAACTAATTTTATCTACTGCAAAAATCATGAGTCCCCAAAAGATCACGAATACAAAACTCCAAATATTTCATTTAACCGTTATTAAAACAATCAACTTACTTTCTCTCTAGAAGAATCATCACCACTCCAACACGTCACAATCTCTTGTAGACCTTATTACTAACATCAAGAATATTTCACTCTTAGCAAGGTTCGTTATCATCAACTCTTCCTTTATAAAGTCCCCAAAAACTGACCAAACTGTTACATTTCACTTTATCCTCTCATCCTCAAATGAGGGTACACCAAATTCTTACACCCTCACTATAACAACCACCATATTTTTCAAGGAACCTACTACACAATTTACAAGGTTACACCAAAACCCTTTGATCAAAGACATACTATTATCTGACAATCTCACCATCAAGCAAACCCATGTCACCTATTAAATCCCATCATAAACCTTTCCAACAGAAACACAGCATATTCGAAATGCTCATACTTATTTAGTACACACTAACTCCAATCTAGAGGTTATCATAAACTTTTGATGATTATTCAATCATGGACGAATTGATGGTCTGTATCTATTTGTACTCCCACGAGCATAAATAAGATCATCAAATAGCCAATTAAAGAAGATTTCTATATTAATATCTACCAAGACGCAGTTGAACACATCTTATATTTCTCTTTCGCACGATTAGATTAATCCATTAAGATCAAATAATCTAACTAGTGTAGCAAACTAAACAACTCGAGGGATCAACCACTCCGTTAATGTTCCACAGTGGTTAATAACTCTATTGATTCCAATTAGGTATAGCCGTACACCTAATCACAGTTCAACAAGAACTACTACATGACACCATCAAATTAATCAACTTTCCTTCTAGGGATCTTACTTAGGATCGATTATACAACACACTACAGACCCAACTTGATAACTCATATCATATTCACTAATTTCTCCGATTATAACCTCCCACTTAACCACGAGATGACATCGCTAAAGGGTTTAGCATTTTCTTTTATAAAAGAACTTTTCAACTTCAACACTCAAGATACCCAAAAGAAATATATTGAATCAAAACTTCCACGTACTACAGGACTTGCAAAAGGAAACTTTCATTATCCAAGAACATCAACCGGATAAATGGGTCATGCTTTCCAATGAGAAGGACAAAACTCCAAAATAAAGGTCAAACTTGACAATCAACTCGGTTCACCAGCCGCAAGAATAACTCATCAGTTGGGAAAATAATGATTGCTTTACAGGACAAATTAAGCCAAAGAAAACACACCAATATTTTTTTCTCGAAGCAACCCATCAACCACAAGAATAAATAACCCAAGAGAAACTCATCAATCTCAACTGGATAAGAGTTGACCAAATTCAAATTCAGGGAAGAGAACAACTCTTTTAAGTATACTCGCTACCAACGCCTGTACTACGATCTCTCATGTGGATACTTCGCTATTCCTATACCACGAACGGTGGTGTAACCTGGTATAGCCCAGGACCACAACCACTACCTCCACCTCTCAACATGGGTTACCCCCACACATAATAACCATAGTATTATACTATAGATATAACAGATCATCTCAAAACAGGAATCATTAATACAACTCAACAGATGCGTAAATGCAATGCTTGACCCATCCCATCCTACTATGCACCAGTGTGTCAGGTTTATAAGTTCATTAACCATTACAAAATTTTAGCAATTTAAGTTGCCTAGGTTGTAAATCCAATCACCACGGACCTACCGCCCGCTCTGATACCAACTATAACACCCCAGCCCGACATGAGCCTGGAATGTGCTACTAAACAAACTCTAATAGTTCTAAACTAGACAATCTTAATAAATTTCAGCATAACCTCCCTTGTAAAGTTACTTACACGAAGGTTCCAACACACAGATTAACCAAATATTAACTAAAACTTTCATCCAAAGACATCAAAGGATAATCGAAGACATGCTAAGTATTTAACATAACTAGAGAGATATGAAGTTCCACTACACATCATTATTACATTTAATCCATTGCATGAGACAAAACATAATAATCTTTGCATTTATTAAAATCAATCACGTTCTGAAGATCATTCCTCTTTATTTACTTCAGGTGGCATGTGTGTGACTAGCATTCTACTTCCCCCCATGCATGACGTTCTTGGCTCGGGTACCTAAAACAACAATAAAAGCAAGGGTGAGTTCATAGACTCAGCAAGTACATAAAGAAACCATAACATCAAGCAACCATGTAAAGGAGATCAAGAATAGAACATCTCATATGCAAATACAATGCTCAGGATCCTTTAACTTTAACTACTGTGTGCATTACACCGTAATGCTGAGTAAGCAACCGTCACCGATACCCATGCACATGCGCGCACGCAGGGACCAATTGCCCATTACTCCGCAAGTAACGGGACCTCAAGCCCACACTCCACGAGTGAGGATCTCGGCCCGTCACATTCATGACGGAATCTCAAAGGAAACATGCTTGGTCACCACGTGACCAAGCCAACATGTTCTCAATATGCATATGCTCATCTCTTATTCATCAGCAATCTTACCAAAAGACAACAACATTGTACCACATAAAGCATAAGCATAATTTGAGCAATCACCATACTTAAACAATCATCAAGTAAGCCATCTTGCTATGCAACCATATATCAAAAAGCACACAAACATAGCCAATCAATCACACCCATTTAACAAACAATGCACTTGCCTTAACGCGTCACGAATGGAGGGCGTGAAGGCGGTCTTGCCTCGGTACCAATCCCCACCTAATACATTAAGAATATAAGCTAAGACTATAGTAACGAAAAACATGAATTAAATAAGCGAACTCATCAAGTAGCGATTGCAACGCGATCCCAACCCCACAATCCTAAGCTACCGAATTGCCCTCTGTGAGCAGTCAAATTCTAAAATTCATATCTTTTTCATGCGAGAGGTCCAAATTACGTGTTCTTGGACTTCATTGAAAGGTTATCAAATTTCGAAACGTCGAGATGACATGCTCTTCGAAAAACGCACCGCCATATAAAAATCGGTATAACCGCAGATCGGTCGACCGCTTTTTCAATTGCGATACGATCGATTATCTCGAAGAGTGCGAGTAGAAAATGCATCGGTTCGGTATTACTCACCGCCAACAAAATATCGAACGACCGCAATGCGTAGTACCGCGCAAAGAGCTGGTCGCATGCCGCATTAACGCTTGGTTGGTCGAGAAGTTCAAAGCCGTAGTACCGCCAAGAATCATGCGGTCATACCGCACTGCCGCATAACCGCCGGGACGTCGGTTCAACCGATTTTTGACACCTACACTGAAACCTTTTGAGGAAAGGAAATCGAATGCATGCATGATCCTAAATTGATCCATATTGCACAAGACCATATTATCAAGTTACTAGTCACGATCCCTCTTAATAGTATGGCGTTTAATCTAAAATCCGGTCTGCCAAACAATTCTCCTAAGACCGGCAAAATATAAAGGATCCTAGTCTACTTATACCTATTTTGAGCCAAGTATGTGCATCTTTTGCATCATCAATAACCACCAAAGGATCTTCACCTTGTAGATACTCAATAACCATGTTAATCCAACATTCACATATAGTCATTAATTACCAAAACAATTTTAGGGGCCTAGATGCTTTCAGGCCCGCACCATTAAAACCCTCTCGGTGCACTTAAACCTCACGTGCGTGAGAGCATAGCACTGTGTAGATCGTGGACCGTCGATCTCGCGATCAACAGCCGAGATCAATGTGCCGTTCGGGTCACCCAGACCGCACATGGATCTAGGCCACCCATCTTTAGATCTGCGGCTCAGATCGCGGGGCCGTTTGGACCGCTAGGCTCCCGAATCGCGCGAGCCGTCCCCTTCGCGATGAACGGCTGAGATGCGTGTGCCGTTCGGGTCACCCGAAGTGCGCCGTGACCTGAGCCCTCCATCTCAAGATCTACGGTTGTGGTTGATCGTGGCGTTCGCGTCGCCCGAACGGCCCAATCCACATGGACCGTTGGATCTAGATCCAACGGTGAGTCTCTTTAGGATTGCGCGTGTGCGCTATTTTCTGTGTGCGTGAGCCGTTAGATTCCGAATCGAAGGCCCATGTTCGTTCACGTCGATTTATTTCTGATAAGTTTGATTATATTTCGGTAAGCCTTTATTTATCAACTAAAAATTATATTAAACTTTGAAAACTCACAACTAATTCATTTTAAATCCTTTTAGATGATTCCAGTGGGGTTAAATTCATGTTTAACTAAAATTTAATATAAAAATGCATTTAGACTTTGTTCTATAGCAGAAAATTTTGTAAATAATATTATCTTGTTTTCAGCCATTTTAGAATATTCCAGAAATCGAATTGAACCTTGTAAAATGCATATCTTTTTATGTATAACTCCAAAATGTGCAAACTCAGTCTTGTTAAATTCATCTGTTAGCATACTTTAATATGAAATAGGTTTTGATCATGATTCCATTTCTGAAAAAATAACATGTGCTAGTTTTACAACTTAGAAAAATCATAAGTAAATCATTTTAACTCCAAATTGAGTAAACCCAACTTTGCTGACCTTAGGATGCTATTATCTACCAAGCATAAAAATTTCAGACTTTAGATCATACCAGAAATTTATGTCATGAACAGTACCAGTAATGAATTTTATTAGAATTAACAGGCTAAGGGAAATTGTTTTAGTTATAACTTCTTCATACTTAATCCAAATGACTTGATTCTTGTTTCTAAATTCATTTAAAATCATAACCTTGTTGTTGTGTGAATTTTGAGTTTTGCTGTTGAATTTTGTTTGGTGTTCTTCGTTCTTATTGGTTTTATCACCTTTTCGCGTTAGGTTCCGAAGATAATATTGATCTTGAATCTGATCCACAGCAGCCAGACCCTGCCTTCCAGCAAGGCAAGCAGATGTAGCATTCATTTGATCATGTTGCTTCTACTATTTTAAAATTCTAATATGCTGTTTGTAAATTCTACATATGCATTGCTATCTTGTTTTAAACTATTATCGATTAAGTTGACCTATTAGATGCATAATCTGTAAGTAAATGTTTATCCTCTACTACTGAGCCTAGGAATACTTGCTGTGATTTTGGGTTCGTTGGATGAACCCTTGTCACTTAGTAGAACGAGTTAAAATGCTTAGTCATGCTTAGCTATCGGTAGAAATAGGCGGTTATCGACTTGTCGATAACCTTGATCACGCAAAACTTACTATGATCTTTATGTTGCAGCCTTTGTGTTGTGTTTACTTGTGAAAACTAAAAACTAAAAACAAATGATTTGGACTTGGGCACAACGGTATGTTGGTGTGCTTTTGGGTGTGACTGGAATGGTGCCCGAGTCAACAAGGACCGAATACTTGCGCCATTGATCCAAGCAATATTGTGCTAACCACGATGAGGGCATATGGAACCCTCTTGGCTAAGTACTTTGGGATATGTTAGTTAGGAGTCATTTGGTGGGTAAAACTGTTTTTATAGAGGAAGAGCTCCATGATTGCTTGGCCGGGCAGTGTCTCCTACTCTCCGGGTTGTGCGGCTCTTAACTAGCATCATTCATTGGAAATGTCTCATAGGACTGAGCCGTGCCGGCATACCAAAGGAAGTGTGCTAAATAGCTTGGTGAAAAGGCGGTCTGAAGTGTGGGTACATTGGTACACCCCTGCAGGGTTAAAACTATTCGAATAGCCTCGTCCTAGGTTATGGACACGCTTGGTTATTTCCCGCAAGCATTAGACTACAATATTTTAGTTAAAACTTGATGGGTGGTATGAATCAGGGAGTCATGCTATGTTGCGGTGGCTATTAGGTTGGTCACCTCTAGGTGGTTACTTGCTATTTATTGTTACTCACTGTTATGTCAATGCTTAAAACAGATTTTACCAATTGCCTTCAATCTACTACATTATTGCAAAATGAAACTTGCTTTATGCGTCCAAATAACCATATAACCATTTCCTTTGAATTCAGCTCACATGTAGTTATGTATAGACTTGTTACTCGTAAGTCTTGCGAGTACATTATTGTACTCATCTGCATTGCTTGTTGTGTGCAGAGGAAGAGGGTGAGCCCCAAGGGCATCACTTTTGTGAAATGTGCGGCTTTTGGGACGACTAGCTTGGCAGCCCGGTCGGTTGCCCTGTGGTTATGTGGCTAACCGGTCGTCTTTTGGTTAAAGCCATCTTATGGCACCTTTTGTTTCCGCTAATATTTAATACCTGTTGTCATTTGGCCGGTCGGCACCTTTTGTAATAACTTTATATTATGTATGTCTTTTGGTAGACTTGGTATTATATGATGTGTGGAATTGATGCATGATTTTGTAAAGATGTGTATGTGCTGCAATTCTGGGAAGCACATGTCCATCGAGACTCGGTGTATTTTGTTTATGATACTAGAGCCAATGGAAGGCTAAGTATTACAAGCTAAATAAACCGGGCCTCACATGACGGATCCTATCCGAACTCGTTTGTTTCAACCCATTAAGTGTGTGACGTTGTAGGTTCATGCATAATCGGTCGCGACTCGGAAACTCTTTTCCGACCATGAGTCGTTAGCTGTTCCTAGCAAAACATAACGATTCCTGAATACACATAAAATATATCGAATGAATCTTAATGCAATATAATCTATGACTAGGTCCTTATCACTTATGACCAGCTCGTATCTCTATACGACCAGTTCATATTTATTTACAACCAGTTCGTAACTCCTTACGACCAGTTAGTGATTATGTTTGACCAGTCTACGACCAGCTCGTATCTCCATACGACCAGTCCGTATCTGGTCGAACTGAACGACCTACTTGTGTATTCTCCCTTTGCCTCACGATATCTGGTTGAACTCTAGGTGAGATAATTTATTATCCATGGACTGCTCAATACTTTCTCGATCAAGTGACGGATAACTTCATGTTGTCGACTCTTTGACCACTAGTGACATGGCCATGCACTTTCTTTATCCGACCACATCAAGGGCCCAGAGATATCTCTTCTATTATGTTATGAGTGGTAAATCCCATATCCTGCCAGTCACATCCAAGGATCGAAATCCTGGTACCGGCATAAATCCCAGTTGGCTGAAATAACATATGAAGTTCACGAACCAAATTTTGAATTTTGAATTTTGAAAACCGGCAACCAGTCTGGTAACCAGAAAAACCGGTCAAAAAACCAGATATCAATAGCCTATTCCTAATATCAAACTCCATTTAGTACGCCCTCATATCAGCATTGGTACATGATTTTTTTTTTTTGTTGAACCAACAAACCCTTGATCAAACAATCATTAAAATGAATCCTGCCAAGTTCTAATTGCTTATACATCAACAATTGACACAATAGATATCCTTCACGTGATAATACTATAATTCAACATGCTTTCTAAGTCCGAAAAACCGCCCGGGACTTGCTAATACAATAATTCAAGCATATTTAGCTCATACAATACATAATCTAGTATAAAAAAAGACCTAAACTAACCTAGGAAGGGCATTATGCAGTCAAAAAATTAAATTTAAAATTAAAATTTTTGGTGATTCTGATTCACTGGTCCCCACCGATAAAACAGTTCATGGTGGTTATCGCGTGAATCGGCGGGATTTTGATCCTTGGTCACATCTCTCAGCATGTTTCATAGCATACCCGAAAGCTACCTTTATAACTACCCAGTTATGGAGTAGCGTTTGGTAACCCTCTAAGTATACTATTACACATGTAGGAAACCATGCTGATCTCAGGTCTAAGGTTTATACATCATCATTACTTGAGATCGACTGATGGCACATAAAATCATAATAATCTCAATAGTGTCTCAAGGGATCAATCCAATACCATGTTCTCTAACATGTGTCCACATTATAGATTCGATATCCCTATATCTATAACCAGTGAAACATAGTCATCAATCAATACATGTACTGGTCGATAAGTCACTAGTGTTCTGACCAGTGACATCCGACTAGGGATACATTTAGAATAACATCATATAATTTAAAAAGCTTCACCAATAAGTCGCATACTTGTTAATCTTTATAACTAATAATTTATTTAAGGAACATAATAACATTTATTCTATAACTCATAAACATAAACGTAATACAATCATCTCTATGATTACCTCTAGGGCATATCACCAACAAATAACTCCTGATAGAAAACCATCAGATACTACCCCCTGGGACAATGGCTGTGCCTAAAGCACACTGAAGGCTAATGGGTAGGCTAAACTAGCGCAAATTAAAAAAAATTCTACCCGTAAACCAAGATCACTGCAGTTATAGATCACGGTCTTACCACTAGACGCGCAGGTGCGGAAGTTGATGCAGCACGTCGGTGCAGAGTAGTCATACTAAGTTGATGCAGCACGTCGGGGCAGAGTAGTCGTACTACTTCCTCGTCCTCGTCGTGGTGTCCCACGTACAGCTCCTCTCTTGCGGTTCGTCCCAACACTACAAATGCAACGCCTTCAAAGGTATCCACACGTACGGGAGGAAGCGACGCACGCCGAACTACTAGATCCGCGCGAGCGACTAGGGCGTGGGAGGGGTGGCGGCTAGGGTTTGAGGATGTCACGAAAAACTCATCCCCAATCCTGTGCGCCCCTGCCCTCCTTTTATAGACGTCCTTACAATGGGCTTCTACGAATAGAGGCCCATTAGGACTCAATGCCCAGTCTAATTCGGATCCAATCCGAATTAGGCTTCAGCCCCTTAAGTGTGTGACCCTATAGGTTCACGTATGTTTAGACATGACGCGAGTACACATACTTGGTCAATAGTTGGTAGCGGCCTCTAGCAAGACGTGCCAACTCCTAAACGTACACAAAGATCATATCGGACGAACCATCACAACGTTATGTACATGCCAATCCCTTTGCCTCACGATATTCGGTCGAGCTCCAAGTCGACTACTCTTTCTCGATCCGTGATCCGAATCCCTTACTAGGTTAATTCTTAACCTTAAGTAGCATGGCCATGCATTCTCGGATCCGATCACTCGAGGGCGAGAGATATCTCTCGGTAGAGAGGGCAAATCCCATCTCGACCGACTATGCCTCGCAAACATGCTTCATGACAAACCCAAGCTATCTTTATAACTACCCGATTCTGAGTAGCATTTGATAGCCCCTAAGTAGGTCGATTCACATCTCAAGTACATGCGACAATCTTAGGTCTAAGGACAAGGCGTACACATTGTGTAGAGAAAACCATAAGTATAATTGCTATGTCTCATGTTGGGTCGGTCCAACCCCATGTTCTAAACATGTGTCCACATTATTGGTTTGACATCTCCATGTCTATGACATGTGAAACATGGTCATCAACCGATACATGTGCTAATCCATCATTCACGTGTGTCCTCACATGAACTCCGACTAGGGACAACTTTAGAATAACCATACAAGTAAAGAGTTTCACAAACAAGTCACATACTTGTTAATCAACACAAAGGCAATATTCAAGGAACATTTATTAAATCATGGATACAACGAAATATCATCATCTCTATGATTGTCTCTAGGGCATATCTCCAACACACACACCTATGCTCTAGAGGCTAGCAAGAGCCAGGATTGCGAAAAGGTCCAAAAACCAAATGGGGGTAAATGGAAGATGGTCGAAATGTAGAGAGGCAAAGGTAAGCCCCATGGTAGAGGTAAAGGGAAAGGGAAGTCCTAGAAGCAAGCCTCAGGCAGCAAGACTGCTCATCCTCCATAGCCTTGTTTCAAGTGTGGTTGCATCGGCCATTGGTCGTGCACTTGCTGCACCCCGCAACACTTGGTGGATCTTTACATGCAATCCACTGGTAGAATCAAGAAGACTCAGGGGAACAAAGCCAAGGCACACTTCGTAACTCAGTCTGTTATGACTGGACCCTCTGCCAGCCAGGAAGTCAAGAAGAATGATTACATGATTATTGACGACGTGGCCCATGGAGAGGACACCTCCATTGATCATGAAAGTTTTCTTAGGATGGAGCTCACCTCCATAAGGACAGCCAGGACCTATATGAAGACCTAATGTAGTCTCCTAGCTACACTTTCAGCAACTCGCCGATGTCGCATTTTCTTAATAAATTTGCTCACTAGTTTAGTTTTTAGTTCTCAATAAACATTGGTTTATTCATGCTCATGTTAAGCATTTATCTTTCATTATTTGCTTAGGTTGAACTCTTGGTATTGTTATTTTTTTAGATTATTTAATTCATTCTTTTTATTGCTCTATGCTTGTTCTATATTTCGAACTATGTTTTCTGATGAATAATTGTTTCATAATAAATCATGTCTTAAATATAGAACAACTTGGTATGATCCAATGGCGGAAGAGGAAATCTATCTTGTAGACAGTTGCACCACTAATTCAATTTTTAGGGAAACTAAATATTTTCAGACCTTAACTAAGAAAACTGGGCATATCATGACCATTGCGAGAAGCGATACTCTCATAGTCGGCACTGGAAGGGCCGTCATAGTTCTCCCTACGGGTACTCGTATAACAGTAGAGGATACTCTTCTCTATCCCGAATCTAAACATACCCTCCTAAGTTTTAAAGACATTCGTCTGAATGGATTTCTTGTGGAAACCAATAATGAGAATGGTACATAATACCTACTCATAACTAAGTCTAACGGATGCCAAAAGCAAGTGGTCGAGAAACTTCCTTCTTTCTCATCAGGATTGTACTACACATATATAAAACCTGAAGTTTATATTGCAGTGAAAATAATTTTTAAACACTGGTTTGGATATGATGCAAAAAGTCATTAAAAATTCTATTGGCCATAACATAAAAACTACAGACTTTCCTAGACCTCAAGACTTCATGTGCCCTGCTTATGCCAAAGGTGATGAGGACATCCCTAACTTGGGTACAACTGCGCCTACACACACAACTCATCCACAACCGGTGTTACAAGGACCACTTACTCGAGCTCGTGCTCGCCAGCTTAATTACCAGGTGAATTCGTTCATAGGTTTATATATTATTGAGAATAGATCGCTACCTAATGCAAGTGATTTAATTGTGCTTAGAAACATAGGAAAGGACCAATGAGAGGCAAGTGGAGTCATGGATATGCATGGAAGGCATAATGGAGGTCACCACATTACTTTGGGTCCGAGCCAAGCTACGGTTCGAGTTGGACCCGTTTTGGATTCGAATTCAGACTACTGCGATAGTACTTAGTTCAAACGGTCGTAACTTCTTCATACGGACTTTGTTTGGGACGTTCTTGGACTTCATTGAAAGATTATCAAGTCTAGTTTCCAACGGATCCAACCTCATCTTCAAATTCCATCCGAGCCGGTCACAATCAATAAAACAATCTATGTCTATTTTTGAGCCCGAGTCAAAAGGGTGTTGCGCCACCTCCTCTTGGGCCCATGGGCCTTATAACCTTAGGGGCATGCGTCCACTTCCCTGGCCGCCACCCCTGGTTGTATCCCCATATAGGAGCCACCACCTCCCTTTGCTAGAATGGGGATTTCGTCGAGTTTAGGTGTAGACATTGTGCAGACTTTTGTTTTTCAATTATGTCGAACGACCACCTGTCAAGACAGCCTTTGGGATCCCACCTTTGTTTTCCAATACAATCAATACTACAATCTTATTCACAATATCAGATTGCCTACATCTTATTCTTGCTAGTTCTTCGATTGTTCACAGGAATTGAACCTCGTGTTCAGGTTGATCGCGCTTCCAGCACGGTCAATAACGTCTCGGAGTTGGTTCAACGATTGCTAAGGCGCAAGCGTCGTCGTACGGTTGTAGTCGGATCGCGAGAGTCACCTCCACCAAAAATTGATATTTATCAATCTCATCGAAAGATCGGGCACCCCGCCTACATCAAAAGGAAAGTTGATTACTAGATCATCTTATCTAAAACTAAGAGATGAATAACTTAGCTTCCTATAGAGAATTCAAGGTGATATTTGTAGACCTGTCCAACCCCTGTCGGCCCCTTTAGATATTTTATGGTGCTATTAGATGCCACTACTAAATGGTCCCATACTTGCCTGTTGTCTACAAGGAACCCTGCTTTTGCAAAGTTAATTGCCCAAATAATAAGATTAAGAACCAATTTTTTGGATGAACAGATTAAGTCTATCCGAATGGTCAATGCTGACGAGTTTACCTCAAAGGCATTCAATGATTATTGTATGGCTTTGGCATTAAAGTAGAGCACTCAGTACCATATGTCCACACCCAAAATGGCCTCGTAGAGTCATTAATTAAAAGAATAAAACTTATTGCTAGGCCACTCTTACCGAATTCTAGGCCACCCATCAGTTGTTGGGCCACAGTGATGCATGCTGTTGCATTAATCCAACTCAGACCAACTGCATATCACCCAATTCCCCCCTTACAATTAGTGTGTGGAAAAGAACTAAGTATTTTTCATTTGCGAAAATTCGGTTGTGTTGTATACGTGCCAATTTCACCACCACAATGTACAACCATGGGCCCTCACCGGAAGTTGGAATCCTATGTAGGTTTTGAATCTCCGTCAATTATTAAATACCTAGAGCCTATGACAGGGGATCTGCATACGGTTCGGTACGCTGATTGTATTTTTTATGAAGACAATTTTCCAGCATTAGGGGGAGGAAGGTACCACTCTAAAGAATGCCGAGAAATAGATTTGAATGTCACTAGCATTCAGTCCTTATACCAACGCGCTAAAGAACATAACTTGAAGTTCAAAGAATAATAGATTTGCAACAAATAGCTGATAATCTGCCAAATGCCTTCACTAATCTTAAATGAGTGACAAAATCACAAATACCTATAGTAAACACGTTGGAGAGGGTGGAAGTACCCCAGATGGATACTGAATCCACTCATACCCCTCATGCAAAGAAGAGGGGGGACCTTTGGTTGCACGGGACTTAATTTCGCGGAGACTTTCGCAGAAACAAAGAATCGAATAAGATAAATCACTCCATAAGACAGTTGAAGGAACTCAACTTGATGTTGAGAAAATCTCTGAAGTGGTCCATCCTAAGGATGAGAGCCCCAGCGAAACTTTGCATGCACAATCTAATGTTGGAAAATCGGAACACCCAGACTCCATCGTTGTGACAAATCACGAGGAGCTGGAAGAAATAAATGAAGAAATTTCCAAAAAATTATGTGGACTTAGGAGAGTCGTATAAAAGAAATACTAGAGTTGTCAAAAATATTTTGCCTATAAAATTGCTAAAACTCTTGAACTAGATCCAGAACCTAAGTCCATAGCAGAGTGCTAGAAGCGCACAGATTGGGTCAAATAAAAAGAAGCAATTGAGACAGAATTGCACACACTTAATAAAAGGAAAGTATTATGTCCTATTGCTTGAACACCTCTTAAAGTAATCCCTGTAAGATCCAAATGGGATTTCATCCGGAAGGGAAATGAGAACAACCAGGTGGTAAGATACAAAGCGAGACTTTTAGCACAAAGGTTCACGTAGAGACCCGGTATCAATTACGATAAAACCTGCTCTCGTGTGATGAGTGGAACCACATTTCGTTGCTTAGTATCAATGGCAACTTGCATGAATTTAACAATGCAGTTGATGGATGTAGTGACTGCATATTTATATAGGTCATTGGATACGGATATCTATATGAGAGTCCCTGAAGGAGTCAAAATGTTGGATCCTAATGAAACTAATCGCAACATGTATAACGTCAAACAGCAGAGGTCACTCTATGGATTAAAACAGTAGGGACGAATGTGGTACAACCGACTAAGTGACTTTTTCCTAAAGAAAGGTTACTCAAATAATGATGATTGTCTCTGTGTGTTTATAAAGAAGGTCCAGAATGGATTTTTGTATCATCTTAGTTTATATCGAAGATCTGATAATGAGGCCCTAGGTGCATCTAGTATAAAAGTGAGTGATGTTAAATCGCAACGTAATGTAGTTGATGCATGTTTAGATGATATGGATCAACGTACCGGGAGATGGCTTGGAGCGAAATCATCTCGGTCGAGGATGCTGGAGGAGACGATCGAGCTCGAGTTGGGGAGCATGGTGATCAAAGATGGATGATGCGTGTTGGAGCTACGGAGGTGCGGTTCGGAGGCTATGACACATGACAATTTTGGGGTGTCCAAAATTGAAAAGCTGAGAGAACTTGAAAACCAGAATTTTGAGGCGTCCAAAATTGAAAAGCTAAGAGAAATTGGGAATCCTTTGTTTGTTGGGATTGGATTGAAATTCGTGGCCGGGTGTTAAGGTTAGGTACGGGATCCATGGACTATTGACGCTGTAGGGGATGAGGTGTCGGCGGCTGTAGGTGATTAGGTGTCGGCGGCTATATGGGATTAGGTGTCGGCGGCTACACATATGCTGGTTAGGGTTTTGGTGTCCTATTACGTGAGAATTTGGGGCTTGACGTGATGTACTTGTGGCGGCTGCATGTGTGCTAGCAACTGGACAGAATTGCTGGATAGGTGAGGTGCTAGAGGTGGCTACACAACTGGAGGACGAGACGAGGCACTTGGCCGTGGAGTTTGTTATTACTCTTGCTGAGGTGAGGGGGCGGGCGCCAGGTATGATGCTGCAGATGGATAGAGGCTGTAGGGGGATTAGGTGCTGGCGGTTGTAGAAAAAGGCTAGGTTTTGGGGCTCTTACCAGTACATAATTTGGGGGTGACGTGAGGTGCAAGCGGCGGCAGCACAGATACTGATTTTCAGCAGTTGGTGATCTCGGCAGGAGGTCATGTGCTAGCGGAAACTGAACATATGTAGTGAGTCATTACGGGAGGTGAGTTGCTTGTGGCAGCTATACACATGCTATTTTTTCCTAGGGTTTGAGGGGTGCCGTGAGTACACTTTGTAGCCAAAAACATGAATTTCTAGTGATTGTCTTCCTGCTCTCGTGGATGCTCTCTCTCCCATGTGCTGTCTACTGCTCTGGTTGGTGTGCTGAAGAAATAGTATTGCTTTGATTTTCTTCTACTCGTGAGAGGGAGAAGCTCTAGATACCGTGCGCCAGTACAAGGATTGCTTCGTCGATTTGTGAGGCGTGATTTAAAAAGAAATAGCACTGGTGCTTGGCAAGAAGTTTTTTTAAAAAAGAGAGAGTTAGGGTGTAAAAAATCTTCTACAATCATTCATCCCCACCCCCCTAATTGCCACCAACGATCCTACAGGTAGTATTAGAGCGAAGTTGCAATGGCATCAGACCGAGATCGTTTTTCATGTAAGCCACCGTTTTTCGATGGGTCGGATTATACATATTAGAAAACGCGCATGGAGGTTTTTTCTACAAGCACAAGGTAATGCTATTTGGCAAAAAGTTGAAAGTCCATAGAAGTGTCTCCTGTTGTTATTGCTAATAATACTACTAATGTTGAAACTAATGCTAAGGCTAGAAATATTTTGTTGCAAGGTCTAGGTACAAACTGAGTTTGTTAGAATTACTAATATTAAATCTGCTAATAAAATTTAGACTACTCTAGCTGATTATCATGAAGGTTCTAAGTCTGTTAAAGATGTTCGTCAGAACCAATTCAAAAAGAACTATTCCAAATTTGAGATGAAACCAGGAGAATCAGTAGATGCACTTTTTGATCGCTTCAATAAAATTGTTAGTGATTTGCAATCGTTGATGTCACATACTCTGATTCTGACAATGCTCATCAAATTTTAATGCTTTAGATATATATGTTTGTCTAAAATTTGTTAGTCACTACTATTAATCATTATGTTAACATGGAAACACTTACTTGGAATGATATTTATTCCAAGATGAAAATACATAAGATATATTGATGTTCTGGCCAGGGTAAATAAGTCTAATTATGTGGGTTTAGTGACTAACCAAGTTGACAGTTCTTCTAGTTCTACTATTGTTCCTTTGTCTGCATTGTGTTCTATTTCAGATAAACAGTTACAGGGGATTCTGGAAGAGTAGCTTGTAATCATCTCCAACATAGTGACCAAGGCAATTATTTTTAGAGTGCTGAGATTTCTTCTTAAACTTGAAAAAATAGTAAGATAGCTCTAAAAATTCCATAATTTTCAGAGTAGTTAAATAGGGTATTTGGAGCTTAAATTAAAATATTTTCAACACAAAATTAGTTCTCATTTGCAAACATAAATTCGTTTTTTGGTAGAAATTATAAGAAATCAAAAGGTCTTTTAGAAAATAGCAAATTGAGTTAAAAAAATTATGGAAAAATGCATGGAAATTCCCTGAATTATTTTGCACTTAAATAAATTATTCCAACTTAAACTTTACTTTTATGTTTGCACATAAATTATTTTTAATTTCTCAAAAATAGGAAAAAACCTTTTAAAATTCTAAAAAATTTAATAAATTAATAAATTTTATTATTTTTAACTTTAAATCCAAGAAAATTCTAGAAAAACTAAGAAAACTCTTTTAAATCTCAAAAAATTCAATAAATATTATTTTTATTCATTTTATTTTGGTAATAGAACTTTGGGATGTTACAGAAAGGTGTCGGCCAGAGAGGGGAGAGAAGGAAGAGATCTCGGGCTACGGTGGTCCAAACTCAAAGTCGAGAGATGGGATCGATAGATTGGAATATGGAACACATGGTGATGCGGGTAGGGATATGAGAAACTCACTGTAGCAGTGAGGAATGCAATAAAGGCATTTCGGGGAGGCGAGACGCTGCTGGAGTCGAGCAAGAGGAAGAAGGCGCAGGCAATCCAAAGCTCGGGAGCTTTAATGGTTGGCGGCACACGGAGGTGGACGTCGAGGCGGAGTCGGTGACGTAGTCGCTACGACTTGAGGGACGGCGACAGAGGAGAACGGCCGAGGACAGGGCAGCGTCGGTGCATCGAGAAGATGACCGGGGCGGTAGTGGTTGGCAGCGTTTCGGGCGGAGAGGATTATGGCATTGAGGCAGTGGAAGGAGACAAGGCTAGGGCGCACGGGGGTGTATTTACCTCAGGAGGTGGGCTTCACAAAGACTCTAGGGCGGCGGCGCTGCAGAGTCCCGGACGGACACGCACAGCGGCTAGCAGGTGGCCCGGGGAGCGAAGGCGACTCACAGCGGTCTTGGGCTGAGGCAGGGAGAGCGAGGAAGGAGGCGGGGCTCACAGGGTCGGGCCAGGGAGTAGAGATAAGCTAGTGGCTCAAGAAGAGAGAGAGGGAGATAGGATGGAGTGGGCCAAGCAGTTTCAGCCCATGAAGGAGAATTGTTTTGGAATTTATAAAAAAAAAATGAAATTCTAATGAGCTCAAATAAATAGCAAACGAACTCTAAAAAATCCAAGAAAATTCCGTGGAACACAAGGAACCCAAATAACATTGTTTTTTATTTAATTGATGTTTACATTAGTCAAATTAAATAGTTTAATTTTAGAAATTCCTAATTAAGCTTTATTAACTCAAGGAAAATTGGTGATATTTTTGAGGAACCAAAACAACACAAAAGATTTTTGAAAACCCAAATTTTTTAGGCGTTACACAGCCAATCTTCCTTATAGTATTTGTGGAAATATTTTGTGACAATGCCGAACATTAATTAATATTTTATATTCCTTAAATTTGTTAAGGTGAATATGACATGTAAATGAACAAGTGGGCGTGTGTCTGGGAGGTAGGAACTAACTATTCATCATGGCATTCTAATTTATTATTTAAATAAAGAAATAATTGGCATAAATACAATAATAAAAGTAATAATTGAAATGCGGGCTCAATATGATTAAAGAATACAACTGGCCTCCTTGTTCAAAGTCTTCAGTGATTTCTGCTTCTCCTGCGTCTTGATTGGCGTCTTCTGGAGCATGTTATTTGAAATCAAAGCCTAACGCAAAAGAAACAATAAATAAATAAGTCCGAACTCAACAAGGAGCGAGCTGAGAACAAAATAAAATAAATAAATTTGGAAAGAATTGAAAAGAAAGGTGGTGTGGGTAGTTGGGATTTATTGGGTGTCTGGTTAGGTCAAACGGACTCAAAAATGGGTTTCACGGCTCGAAGCGATCGAAATGGGTTTATATGTCTAAACGGGTCTGGATGAATAGTATCATGTTTGGGTGCACAATAACAGGTTTGGTACTATTCGCTAATGGTTCGTGTTGAATAGTATCAAATTGATACTGTTCCTATCCGGTCGGGTTGTATGAATAGTAGTGGGTTTGGGCCATGGGTTATTAGGTTGCACAGTGTTGGGCTTCCTCGAGTTGGGCCATGAACAGCACTAGGCCGCACAGTGCTCAACAGTACTGGGCTCAGCCTAAGTGGCTTGTTGGATTGGGGAGGCAACTAGGCCAAGCCTCTGGCCCAATTGGAATGGCTCGTAGCTGCGTTGTGAGGATCCCGGAATATTGGAAATGTGTTTAATTAAAATTATACTGTAGCACAATTCTTAATTAAGGAACAGTACTGCCCCTTTATTAAAGATCATACTAGAAGTATAAATTTAACAAGTAACAAATCCAATATTCAGGATTCCCGGATATATGTCTTACAATGGTTCCCAGGATCAGTGACCATTGCACATATATCCTTAAACAACATTGCATCATACACATACAAGTCATACATTTACAAAATTAAACATAAGCTTACAATTTTTGGTTTAGTACTACAATATCAAGTGACTCCGGGTCACTGACAAAATATGACCGCGGAAGCAAAAGAGTAAACGACCAAAACCACCAATGGCCCCATCACCCGCAGGCTATTGCGTGGAGGAAAGAAATAGCTTCACTCGTTAGCGTCACCCTGATTGGCGCTAACGGGCATCTCAAATCAATAACCAACTTCCCCTGCAACAAGATGTTATAGCACCTTGAGTACAGAAGGTACTCAGCAAGACTTACACAAACTAATAAAAGAAAGTGTATGAAAGAACCTATACAATGGAATAGAATTTGTACATGCATAAAGTTAACAACAGGTAGGCATAAAGGTTCAATTTTGCATAAAGCAATACATCTTAACCTACAATTACTAAGTTTTGATAAAGCAATTTAATAAATCAAATTGTACTAAAACAATAAGTAAATGAAATGTAAATATAAACAGTACACCGCATGAATTCCCTCATGCTGAACCAGAACCCAAACAGTAGTTGAAAACAAAATTCTATACAGGTGATATCAACTCAAGTTATCGTCCATGAACGTGGACACGGCTATTCGAATAGTTTAATACCCTGCAGGGGTGTACATCTTTACCCACACGACTTAGTTAGCCCCTTGCCTTCGGATGCCTCCGAATGATGACACACTTCCTTTGGTATGCCGACCGGGGAAACTAAGATTTGGTATTTTTCGACAAGTTGACACTATTGAGTTGGATAACCCATGTGTGAACTAATCCCACTTAAACAACGACTGATAGCATCTGCTTAACCGGGACACACATGTTGCGCCGGGAACGCCGACCCAATCAAAAGAAATGCAGGTTGGGTTCGCTACACATACTAGATCGCAATCGGGACCTTTAAGGTACGTACATGTGATAGAACGCATATCGCCCTCAACCTCCTAAGAACATCGATCATCGATAAAAACTCACATGGCATAAGACACAGCCCGAAGACCTAAGCATCTATGCCATACAAGATCAATACACATGTCCTTACTCCCCTGTTTCTAACTCAATAGCATTAACCCTTTACTTAACCAAACAGCGCCCATACACCGCGTGTGGAAGCACGTTGGGACTTGAATTGAATAGTCAGAGTTCAGTCCTTATTCGGTCCAGACAAGTCCACCACATTTCCCAATCTCGTGCACGAAGGCACCACCACTAGCATCCTCTTGTCCAGACCAATTGAAATTTAAAATTCAGTTCTGATTTAAAGAAACTGAACAAAGAGTTAAAATAACTGAAATTTATTTGTTGCTCCCATGTTTGACAAGATAGTCTTGCCAAACTCTAACGTTCTATAGACTGCATGGCTAAGCGAAATTCTGAAATTAAATGTCGTAGTATACAACCCTACTCTAAGTTTTGAGTGTATGATCAGATTTAAGGTAAGCCACAATGTTAGGTCATAACTACCTACTAACAGATCACAATTATATTTTCAGAAAATTTTCATGCAACAGTTATCACTGTATTTTAAAAATCTATTGTATACAACTTTGGGATCAACATGATGCAGAGAGGATGCTTGCCTTGGTAGTAATACACCTCTTGTTGGAGTTCTTGTTGCTCAATCACGATTCAATCACTTGGAGAACCAGAATCTAAAGGAAGCAAAAAAATCCAATAAACAACAAGAAGATGACAGAGAGCAAAATATAGAAAAAGAATGCATGATCAATATCTTAATGCATACTTACAACATGCTTAAGCTACACCTGATTTATATAGGGACACTAACCCATATTTAACATCTACTGACATTAATTGTCAAGATTAGAGTTTAATTTTAGGTTACAGTTTTTGGTTTTGGAAAGACTGAAAGTAAGATAGTTTGCAAAAGAAGGATTTATTGATGCACTATATTATGATCAAAATAATATTTTTTTGTATAAGTCTTAGCTAAATAAGTAAAACTAGAAATCTAACTTATCATTTAATCATTAAATGGATAGGAATTAAGGAATGAGAGTTGTCTTTGTGCATTGTGTCGGTTTGATGAAATGACAAACAATAAAAGCGAAACTAAAACTTTGGTTGTTTTGAAAATACACTAAGTGAAATGTTCCTATTGGAGCTAAGGTGATATCAGAAAGGATAGAACTCTAAATTAACCCTGTTAGCATTAACCAACAGAGATTAATAAAAGGATGAGATCTGACTCTCGTCGGTTTTGCTGACAACAAGCCTGAAAAGGAATTAAGAGCTGGAATCGATTTAGAGGCAAATTAAGCAAAAGCTACCTTTGCTTATACTAGAGACCACTCCTTAGCAGAGATAACAATCTAAATCAGTCCTTCTTAACACTAATCAATAAAGAGTGCAGCTAGGTCTGCATTTGTCGGTCGCCAGACTAAATCAATGAGAAAAGGATTTTGACCAAAAGGTGATTTGGAAGCATCACAAGGAAAAAGTATTACTGCTTATGCTACTAGGTTTAGCTGAGACCTAAATAGGATGATAAGTTAACAGGATAAACCCTAAAACTTGAAAACGATATGAAAGACCGAAAAGTTATAAAAATGAACTTTTCAGTCAATACAAGATTTGAACCTCAAGTGCACAAGTGAGTGATTCCAGTGGGTTAAGTAAGTCCTTAAGATGCTTGGAACAGAAAAGAGAAGGATCAAGACTCACTCACCGGAGCCGGAGAAGAAAGGTTTGAGTTTCGGTCGAAATAGAAAAGATACAACATCAACTTCACCTGCTTGACCAAGAATGGAATTAATGGAGAGCTTATGCCCTACTTAAGCATAAGACATGAGATGACATGGATGAAATCCGGAAGAACTCACCAGAGCAAGAACACCTCCACGGCGGTGCTCCGACAAACTCGAGCCAGAGAGTAACTTATGAACAAGGAGTGCAAGCAAGAAAGCTTCACTGAGAATAACGAAAGAATATGAGGAGAGCTTTCGGTCAACAATGGCAGATAAGCTCAAACTAGGGTTTATATAGTGTTTGAATCACTGGAGCAAGTGAGAAGTGTCTAGAATTGATGCGGTGGCAACAGGTGCAGTGTCAAGGAAAGAGTGGCCAAAATCGGCGGAACACGCCTCTCCGCAATGAAGTTGGCGCGATGCCTGCTGCGAGGAAGAAGATAAGCACCTCATCGGCGCGCGGCCTCATCGCCACCGCAGCAAGCACGCGCGTGAAAGCTCAAAAGAACGTCGACCGTCCGATTAGAAATGGCGGTTGCGATGGAGATAGGCGTTAAGAGAAGATAATCGATATTGTTTAATATGGACGTGCGATCTCAAGCGAGCGGTTGAGATTTAATGGAGCCTTAGAAACCAGAAGGTTACATTCAAAGAGGAGCGTTGGATTTGAATCCAACGGTCGATCTCAAAAGATACACATCACTTTAAATGGAATGACATAGCACCGTTAGATTTGTTTTCAACGGTCGAGATGGATGGGGGTTAGGCGGCCCGAAGGCCTCATCTTTAGAGACCCTACGATCAAAATCAAACGGTCCTATGAAGATTGGACCCTAAACACACGCGGTCAAAAGGGTACCGTAGGATGGACATCCAACGGCCAGGAATAAATGCGCGCCCTTGAGTTCAAAAACGAAAAGAGTGGCGCGGTTGGATTTAAAATCGACGGTGGAGATTGGGTTGAGGTTGGGTGGCCCGAACGGCACAATCACTCTCGATCGCCCAATTTAGATCGAAGGGCTCAGATCCAATGTGATGTTCGGGTGACCCGAACGGCACAATGAATCTGGCACGCTCATTAAGATCTAACGGCGGAGGATTGGAGGCGCGTTAGAGTTTTGAATTAAGATGGGAGGGCTGTTGGATAAAGATCCAACGGTGGAAAGTGCTTCGCGCACGTGGAGAGTCCATGCGGCTTAGCGAATCTCGGCCGTCCATCAAGAAATCGACGGCTCACGTTCGCTGGAGGTTTGGGCGCGTGCCCGAACGTGTTGGGTGCGGCCCGGTTGCACAGTTTAGACCCAAAGCACTTAGACTCGGTCGCTCATGATTGCAAATGGTGGGTTAGACCTAAGAGTTGACTAACTCATTTTAAAGTTCCCAAAAGTTTGATAGGGTTTAAAAATAGTAGATAAATTTGTAAAATCATGAAATTTTACAAGGATGCTCTTGAGGATGATATATTCCCCAAATAAATTTTGAAAACTACTGTTTCACTTTTTAAAATACATAAATAATTTAATTATCCCGAATAGGTTTATTTAAAGTCAAATATTTTTCTCCAAGTCAAAATAATTTCTAAGAATTCAACAAAAAAATATTTTTGGCCAAGATAATTGATCTAGGCTTTAATAAAAATACTTCTCAGTCATAATACAAGCACTGACTTGTATTTCCTTTGAAACTTCAAATAGGTTTTGGATTTTGACTAGAAAAGAAAGGTTTTAATTTGTAACAACAAATCCAAATTTCAATTATGAACAGTAATGTTATGAACAGTATTCTATTACTGTTCATAAAGCAGATTATTACTGTTTCTTAAATCTGGGGCTGTTACAAACCTACCCCCCTTAAGAAAATATCGTCCCCGAGATTTCGGAGAAGTTAGAGGTTGGGAAAAAGTGAAGCTGAAATGATTTTTATGGAAATCCGACATCTGTTGTCTTTATTTCCTTCAAAGATAGCAAAGAAAGATTTTACATAATAACATGGTGTTATTATTGCATCTTCTTTTACAATACTCTGTTTGATTTTGCCTTCCTTGATTCAAAGGTAATCTCTAAACAGCAAAAAGGTGGGGGTGCTCAATTTGCATCAGATCTTCGCGCTCCCAAGTGGCTTCATCCTCAAAATGATTAGCCCACTGAATTTTTAAGAACTTGACGGTGCGATTTCTGGTCCTCCGTTCCATTTCGTCAAGGATACGCTCCGGTTGCTCTTGATAGGAAAGGTCGGGTTGAAGATCAAGATCCTCATAAGCAGTAGCCTCGGTAGAATCACGATGGCAGTTCTTTAATCGAGAAACATGAAAAATATCATGTTCCGCTGAGAGAGAGTCAGGGTCTGGAGATGTTGGAAAAGTTTTCAATGAACCTACGGTAATAACCTGCAAGCCCAAGAAAATTTCGGATGTCGGGAACATTTTGGGGCTGATCCCCGTCTAGTACATTTTGTACCTTGTTTGGAGCAACAGTGATACCCTATTCAGATAACACATGTCTCAAGAATGCGACTTGCTTGAGCCAGAAGGCACATTTGCTAAACTTCGTAGACAGCGGATGTTTGCGAAGTGTTCCCAACACACGTCTTAAATGTTGTTCATGTTTTTCAACAGACTTTGGAATAGATAAGAATGTCGTCAATGAACGCGACAACAAACTTATCCAAGAAATCTATGAATACCGAATTCATAAGATTCACAGAATAAGCTGGAGCATTGGTTGGAACAAAAGACATAACAAGATACTCATTATAACCCGTAACAGTAGAAAAGGCTGTTTTGGGATGTCCTCACTCTAACCTTGATTTGATAATAGCCCGACCGCAAATCAATTTTTAGAAAAGACTTGGGCCTCAGTCAATTGGTCAACAAATAGGTGAGTGACAGGGCAAGTGTCACCACCAATTTGGTTAGGGGCAAAAGAGTAGGACAACGAGTGTTGTTAAGAGAGGGGACAAGGAAAGATAACAATGGTGCCACTAAGTGACCACATTCAGTGTGAAAGCCACGTACATGGGCGCACTTAATGCAATATGACTTATATTAAATGCACCAAGCACTTAGGTGGCAGGGAAAAATGAGGACGACCAAGTCTAGCAAGTAGGACCAGTCAAATTTGGAAATAGATTGATCAAGGAGGGAGGTCCTGGTCCAAAGGGGAAAAAATTCTTAGCTTAGGTGGAACCAAATGAAATCTTAATGGCCTAGACCTGCCCAAAGGAGGTCTAGACAGTTAAGATGAGATCGAAGGACAAGGAGGCCCAATAGGTAAAGAGATCCAAGAACACAGAGATTTAAGGAATAGAGAGGAATGCGGTAGTACCGACGGCAAGAAGTGGTATTACCGGAGGAGATCCAAAGAGCAGAGGTCAAATAGATGTAACAATGAGGAGGTCCTATGGACAAGAGGTCCAAAGACCTACTCACGAAATCCGAAGGTCAAAATCATGTGAAAAGAGAAGGTCCTGACTGTTAGATCTCTGAAAGGGAGGTCCAATAGTCAAGACTAATTAAAAAGGTAGAGATTTGATGGCTAGGACCTCACAAGGAAGATCCTAATGGTTACGATCAACAAAGAGAGGAAGTCCGCGGAGGCAAGAATACGTGCAAAGAATTGGAACCAACCAATCTTGATCAAACAGAGGGAGATGACTGGGATATTTGGATCAGTGGAATGTACCAATGGATGAAGCCATTCGATATGGATCGAATGGACAGCCAATACACTCCCAAAATGACACCCAACCCTCTAGAGTCTATCACAACTAAATCTGCCCAAAAATCTACCCCTTGGATGTTTATGATGATGCTACGGCAGATTCGATCAGCCTGGAAGACTGACCCAGGTGAGTAAATAACAGGTGGTGGATGAAAATGATGCATGCTCAACTGGTGTTGAACAGCAAATTGACTACTAACAAAAGAATGGAATGTTCCAGAATCAAATAGAACAGTAGCCGAACTAAAATTAATTAGGAGCATACCACGAACAACTTCAAGTGCTTCAGCCGCTTCCTCAGCCGTGATCTGGTTCACCCGATCTCGGATTGGAACTAGATCAGGCTTGACAGATGTCTTTGAAGATAGTGTTGGACGAACAACAGCTGGGAAAGGTTGAACAGGAGGCAACCCACGTTTCTTAGCAAAGAACTGGTTTGTGAAATGTCCAGGACGTCCACAGTGATAACAGATCACACCAGGCCTGACCTTGCTGACAATGGGTGGCTGATTTCCACTAATTCTTGACTGCACAAAAGAATTAGGAAGTCTAGGTACAAAGGTGATTGGTCGTGGTGGAGCTGGTGGTGGTGTAGGAGCTTGATAAGTCTGGGCATCCCCGATGTCTTCATGGCATCGATTAGCATAATGGCCAAGGCGGCCACAATGAAAGCAAGTAACTTTCTTGTTTCGTTGACGGTGGCTTATTGGCTTCTCTCCGGGCTGTCCTTGTGTACCTCTTTGTCCAGTGGTTGTCTTGAGGATGACGGCATGGAGAATCCGTTGTTGTAGTCCAACTGACTCAGTGATTATCTGGTGTAGACTACACTCCTTGGGACAGTGATCGTGCCCTTCGCAGAGAAAACAAGTGACTTTATTAGTTGGATAGCTCTCTGGTGGATGGTCTCCGTCACAGTTGGGACAATTTGTAGTGCACTGATTGATGTAGTGTCCTTCTTCACCACAGCGTCGACAGACCTTAACCTCAACGATTGCCTTACTTGACTCCCCGGGTTGAGTGCTCAAAGGAGTACTAGGTTCTGCCATCCTATTGTCACACGGATGGTTAGAGGACAAACTAAGGATACACTCAATTGAGCGCGAAAGATGTTTCTGGCAGAAGAAGAGGAGTACTAAACTTAGTATGCATAAATGATATGAATGCACCAAAATTAATACCAAAAGAAGACGCAAAGACGCAAAGGTCAGCATAAGATCCAATAAAACAAATAATAGTTTTCCAGCATAATTGCTATACATACTACCCGTAGGTGATGCGCAATTACTTTGGAACCAAAAGAGAGCGAACGGTCAAACAACAAAATATAACTTCTACAAGATAGGAAAAATAAATATGGTGGATATTATCTATTCATAGTCCCTAATGTAATCCTAATATCGTAGTACGACAACGTCTTCTCGTCTTTTCGCCATTGCTCTTCTGGGTGAATACTAACATATCTCTCTTTTTGAAAATGAGATAAAAGCAATGAAAAATATTTTGCACAAGTCCAATAAATAGTAAGGGAAGAATTAGAAGCTAAGATGGGTAAGGAATAAAAGATTCTCATAACTTAAAGTCTTCTGAAATTATTTTGATAAGTTAAAAATAATTTCACAGAAAAATCTAATGCTAACGACCATGTTATTTCTAACCTACAGGCAACATATGCTCTGATACCAACGCTGTGAGGACCCCGGAATATTGGAAATGTGCTTAATTAAAATTATACTGTAGCATAATTCTTAATTAAGGAACAGTACTGCCCCTTTATTAAAGATCATACTAGAAGTATAAATTTAACAAGTAACAAATCCAATATTCAGGATTCCCGGATATATGTCTTACAATGGTTCCCAGGATCAGTGATCATTGCACATATATCCTTAAACAACATTGCATCATACACATACAAGTCATACATTTACATAATTAAACATAAGCTTACAATTTTTGGTTTAGTACTACAATATCAAGTGACTCCGGGTCACTAACAAAATATGACAGTGGAAGCAAAAGAGTAAACCACCAAAACCACCAATGGCACCATCACCCGCAGGCTATTGCGTGGAGGAAAGAAATAGCTTCACTCGTTAGCGTCACCCTGATTGGCGCTAACGGGCATCTCAAATCAATAACTATCTTCCCCTGCAACAAGAGGTTATAGCACCTTGAGTACGGAAGGTACTCAGCAAGACTTACACAAACTAATAAAAGAAAGTGTATGAAAGAACCTATACAATGGAATAGAATTTGCACATGCATAAAGTTAACAACAGGTAGGTATAAAGGTTCAATTTTGCATAAAGCAATACATCTTAACCTACAATTACTAAGTTTTGATAAAGTAATTTAATAAATCAAATTGTACTAAAACAATAAGTAAATGAAATGTAAATATAAATAATTATCGCATGAATTCCTCATGCTGAACGAACCCAAACAAGAGTTGAAAACAAAATTCTATATAGGTGACATCAACTCAAGTTATCGTCCATGACCGTGGACACGGCTATTCGAATAGTTTAATACCCTGCAGGGGTGTACATCTTTACCCACACGACTTAGTTAGCCCATTGCCTTCGGATGCCTCCGAATGATGACACACTTCCTTTGGTATGCCGACCGGGGAAACTAAGATTTGTTATTTTTCAACAAGTTGACACTATTGAGTTGCATAACCCATGTGTGAACTAATCCCGCTTAAACAACGACTGATAGCATCTGCTTAACCGGGGCACACATGTTGCGCCGGGAACGCCGACCTAATCAAAAGAAATGCAGGTTGTGTTCGCTACACATACTAGATCGCAATCGGGACTCTTAAGGTGCGTACATGTGATAGAACGCATATACGCCTCACCTCCTAAGAACATCCGATCATCGATATAAAACTCACATAGCATAAGACACAGCCCGAAGACCTAAGCATCTATGCCATACAAGATCAATACACATGTCCTTACTCCCCTGTTTCCAACTCAATAGCATTAACCCTTTACTTAACCAAACAGCGCCCATACACCTCGTGTGGAAGCACGTGGGACTTGAATTGAATAGTCAGAGTTCAGTCCTTATTCGGTCCAGACAAGTCCACCACATTTCCCAATCTCGTGCACGAAGGCACCACCACTAGCATCCTCTTGTCCAGACCAATTGAAATTTAAAATTCAGTTCTGATTTAAATAAACTGAACAAAGAGTTAAAATAACTGAAATTTATTTGTTGCTCCCATGTTTGACAAGATAGTCTTGCCAAACTCTAACGTTCTATAGACTGCATGGCTAAGCGAAATTCTGAAATTAAATGTCGTAGTATACAACCCTACTCTAAGTTTTGAGTGTATGATCAGATTTAAGGTAAGCCACAATGTTAGGTCATAACTACCTACTAACAGATCACAATTATATTTTCAAAAAATTTGCATGCAACAGTTATCACTGTATTTTAAAAATCTATTGTATACAACTTTGGGATCAACATGGTGCAGAGAGGATGCTTGCCTTGATAGTAATACACCTCTTGTTCAGGTTCTTGTTGCTCAATCACAGATTCAATCACTTCAGGAGAACCAGAATCTAAAGGAAGCAAATAAAAATCCAATAAACAACAAGAAGATGGCAGAGAGCAAAATATAGAAAAAGAATGCATGATCAATGTCTTAATGCATACTTACAACATGCTTAAGCTACACTCGATTTATATAGGACACTAACCCATATTTAACATCTACCGACATTAATTGTCAAGATTAGAGTTTAATTTTAGGTTACAGTTTTTGGTTTTGGAAAGACTGAAAGTAAGATAGTTTGCAAAAGAAGGATTTATTGATGCACTATATTATGATCAAAATAATATTTTTTGTATAAGTCTTAGCTAAATAAGTAAAACTAGAAATCTAACTTATCATTTAATCATTAAATGGATAGGAATTAAGGAATGAGAGTTGTGCTGTGCATTGTGTCGGTTTGACCGACAGCAAACAATAAAGGCAGAAACTAAAACTTTCTACTGTTTGAAAATACATTAAGTGAAATGTTCCTATTGGAGCTAAGGCTGATATGCGAAAGGATAGAACTCTAAATTAACCCTGCTAGCATTAACCAACAGAGATTAATAAAAGGATGAGTTCTGACTCTTGTCGGTTTTGCCCGACAACAAGCCTGAAAAAGGAATTAAGAGTGGAATCGATTTAGAGGCAAATTAAGCAAAAGCTACCTTTGCTTATACTATGCACCACTCCTTAGCAGAGATAACAATCTAATCAGTCCTTCTTAACACTAATCAATAAAGAGTGCAGCTAGGGTCTGTTTGTCGGTCTGACCGACTAAATCAGCGAAAAAGGATTTTGACCAAAAGGCTGATTTGGAAGCATCACAAGGAAAAGTATTATCGCTTATGCTACTAGGGTTTAGTGAGACCTAAATAGGATGATAAGTTAACGGATAAACCCTAAAACTTGAAAACGATATGAAAGACCGAAAGTTATAAAATGAACTTTTCGGTCAATACAAGATTTGAACCTCAAGTGCACAAGTGAGTGATTCAGTGGGTTAAGTAAGTTCTTAAGATGCTTGGAACAGAAAAGAGAAGGATCAAGACTCACTCACTGGAGCCAGAGAAGAAAGGTTTGAGTTTAGCGAAATAGAAAAGATACAACATCAACTTCACCGCTTGACCAAGAATGGAATTAATGGAGAGCTTATGCTCTACTTAAGCATAAGACATGAGATGACATGGATGAAATCCGAGAAGAACTCATGAGCAAGAACACCTCCACGGCGGTGCTCCGACAAACTCGAGCCAGAGAGTAACTTACATGTTAATCCTACAAAAAGATGCCCAAATTCACATTACAAGATGAATTAAGCAGGACTATAGATGAACAAGGAGTGCAAGCAAGAAAGCTTCACTGAGAATAAAGAAAGAATATGAGGAGAGCTTTCGGTCAACAATGGCAGATAAGCTCAAACTAGGGTTTATATAGTGTTTGAATCACTAGAGCAAGTGAGAAGTGTCTAGAATTGATGCGGTGGCAACAGGTACAGTGTCAAGGAAAGAGTGGCCAAAATCGTGGCGAACACCGCCTCTCCGACAATGAAGTGGCGGCGATGCACAGATTGCGAGGAAGAAGATAAGCACCTCAACGAGCCTGGGCTGCTCGCGCCATCGCATGGCAAGCACGCGCGCGTGAAAGCTCAAAGAACGTCGACCGTCCGATTAGAAATGGGCGGTTGCGATGGAGATATGCGTTAAGAAGATAATCGATATTGTTTAATATGGGTGCATGCGATCTCAAACGAACGGTTGAGATTTAATGGAGCCTTAGGAAACCCAAGGTTACATTCAAAGAAGAGCGTTAGATTTGAATCAGCGGTCGATCTCAAAAGATACACGTCACTTTAAATGGAATGACATGGTACCGTTAGATTTGTTTTCAACGGTCGAGATGGATGGGGGTTAGGCGGCCCAAAGGTCTCATCTTTAGAGACCCTACGATCAAAATCCAACGGTCCTATGAAGATTGGACCCTAAACACACGCGGTCAAAAGGGTACCGTAGGATGGAGATCCAACGACCTGGAATAAATACGCGCCCTTGAGTTCAAAAACGAAAAGAGTGGCGCGGTTGAATTTAAGATCGACGGTGGAGATTGAGTTGAGGTTGGGTGGCCCGAACGGCACAATCACTCTCGATCGCCCAATTTAGATCCAAGGGCTCAGATCCAATGTGATGTTCGGGTGACCCGAACGGCACAATGAATCTGGCACGCTCATTAAGATCTAACGGCAGAGGATTGGAGGCGCGTTAGAGTTTTGAATTAAGATGGGAGGGCTGTTGGATAAAGATCCAACGGTGGAAAGTGCTTCGCGCACGTGGAGAGTCCATGCGGCTTAGCGAATCTCGGCCGTCCATCAAGAAATCGACGGCTCACGTTCGCTGGAGGTTTGGGCGCGTGCCCGAACGTGTTGGGTGCGGCCCGGTTGCACAGTTTAGACCCAAAGCACTTAGACTCGGTCGCTACAGTGCAAATGGCTGGGTTAGACCGGAAGAGTTGACTAACTCATTTTAAAGTTCCCAAAAGTTTGACTGGGGTTTAAAAATAGTAGATAAATTTGTAAAATCATGAAATTTTACAAGGATGCTACTGGGATGATATATTCCCCAAATAAATTTTGAAAACCACTGTTTCACTTTTTAAAATACATAAATAATTTAATTATCCCGAATAGGTTTATTTAAAGTCAAATATTTTTCTCCAAGTCAAAATAATTTCTAAGAATTCAACAAAAAAATATTTTTGGCCAAGATAATTGATCTAGGCTTTAATAAAAATACTTCCCAGTCATAATACAAGCACTGACTTGTATTTCCTTTGAAACTTCAAATAGGTTTTGGATTTTGACTAGAAAAGAAAGGTTTTAATTTGTAACAACAAATCCAAATTTCAATTATGAACAGTAATGTTATGAACAGTATTCTATTACTGTTCATAAAGTAGATTATTACTGTTTCTTAAATCTGGGGCTGTTACAGCTGCGTGACCCAAGAACCAGGAGTGAGCTCCCACAGACCTGAACAAAAGGCGTTGATGATCATGGCGGCTTCGGCAGCGGGAAGCAGCGTCAGGTGGTGTGGCAAGCACCTTCGTGGCTCGCGCAACCTATTTTTGGGCTTTGCATGGGCTGAGATGTCCTGGAGAAGGGTCAGCGATGGAGGTTGTGCAAGACCGAAGCAGGAGACTGAGGCGACGGCGGTGCTATAGGCGTGCTTCGGCCAAATTGACCGGGGCTTGAGCTTCAGGGTGTGGAGGGGGACTCGAGGGTGGTGTCAGTGAGGCTATGGCGGCTCTGTGGAGGCTTGGTGATGGTGATCGTGGGTGGCGTGGTGGTGTGGCATGGTGACGTCTAACTGGCAGCACGGAGGGGGAGCTTGATGGTGGGGGTTGGCTTCGGGACATTGAGGCGGTGCCCGTGACGGGTTTGAGGGCGTGAGGGTGGTGGCACATCGGGATGGGCTCACCGGAGCGATTTCAGGCAATACAACGATTGGAGGTGGCTACCAGGGTTGGGGACGAAGAGGAATGTTGGTGGGGTTGTGTTGCAGCTATGGATGAAGACGGTGCCGCGGGGTGGCTTTTATAGCTAGTGGAAGGCGATGGCGCTAGTGGCTGAGACGGGGCGAGCATGGTGCGTGGCGGCGGCATGTTCGACATTGCGCGAGGGCAAGCTGGTAGTGGGGTGGCGTCATGGGAGCGAGCATGTCTCACTGGCACAAGCGTGCGTTGGCGTGGGCGGCAACAGCGATCGCGGGGCGTTGTGCACCTGGCGACGATGGTGCGGGGCGTGGCGCGGGCAAGTAGCCGAGGCTAAGTGGCGCCAGCGCGGCGGCGTAAATGCGTGGGCGAGTTGGCTGGCGAGGGAGGTGGTGGGTTACTGGCAGTGGTTGGTGCAAGCAAATGCAACGCGGGGCGAGGCGGTACGAGGGCAGACGAACAGCGACGGCGACGTGACTTGGCCGGGAACATAGGAGAACACGGGGTGCCGAAGGAAAGCGGAAAGATAAGAAACTTGCCGAATTTGGCAAAAACTCAAATTCAAATCAAACTCCATTTTTTTTTCATATTTTGGGTTATTTCAGGTATCTTTTAAGTTTTAATAGCCGATTTTGGGCGTATAAATTTCGGGATGATAAGAAAACAATCTAAGTACAATCAATACCCTATAGATCTGTACATTACGTGCACACGGACATACCTATAACACCCAAGAAGTGCCTGCTAATACTTGCGCACGGGGGGCGAGCATAAATGAACAAGAGTAGTACTAGATTGCAGCCAAATGAAGCCATCAGCCTTAAAAATGGCAACAAAAAATAACTAGAGAAAGGAGCAAAGCGCCGGGTGCTGGTGCTACCCATGCCACGAGAACAATAGAAAGAAAGCCAAGGGACACGCGCGCACGTGGATCCGTCGGATGGAAGCCAGCAGCCCAGCAGCGGGCGGCCGTCCCGCGGCGCGGGCCCCAGCCCCACCCCTGCCCCACCGGGCGCGGATCCCCAAACGGCGCGCCCTGCCCTGCCCTGCTCGCTTTCTTTCCTTTCCGGCGATTGGACGCGCAAAAAGTCGATCGATCGCAGCCGGCCTCTGCTCTGTCGAGTGTCGACCCAAGCCTCGCTCCGCGGCGACAGCTCCAGCCTGCGCTGCCGCCGTTGCCGAGCGATGTTGCTGTTAATCAGGCGCCCATCATTGCTGGAACGTGACGGCTCGCCCCCCTCCCTTCCGCGTCACGCCTCCCCGGTGTAAAGGGCGATAAAGTGTCTCGCTTTGGCCTGGGTTAGGCTGCCGTCTACCCGCGCTGCCTGCCCCGTTTGCACACTACACACGCCCTTCAATTCCTCCTTCGTTTTCCCCCTCTCTTGAGAGCATCAGCTCACTACAAAGGCTGGTACGCTTTTGTGGCTTGTGAGCACGAGCATGCATGGTTCTATCACTATGACGGCTAAAGGTGTGTTTACTCGCATGCTTACAGCCTTCTTGGCTGGTAAAGGCAACTAGGTTGGGCTAAGCCAGATTTGAGATAATAGAATGGCTAGGGAGGTGCGTTCCATTCCTCATGTGAGATGGAAAGGATATTATTAGCAACGTTCGTATAGGTGTAACAGCCCCACTTTTATCAACGATAACGATCGATATTATGAGCGATAATGGGCTCTTGTTCATATCATTCTTATTCTTAATCTCGATTGGGAGTTCTTTGTTACCAAATAAAACCTTCCTTTTTGCCAAAGTCCAAAAACCTACTTAGAATATTTAAAGGAATACAAGGTAACACTTGTATTATGACTGGGAAGTATTTTTATTAAAGTCTAGATAAATTATCTTGGCTAAAAATATTTTTGTTGCATTTCTAGAAATTATTTGGGTTTAAAGAAAATTTATTGTCTTTAAATAAATATTTTTAACTGAAATAAATATTTATGTATTTTATAAAGTGAAAATGTGGTTTATGAAATTTATCAGGAAATATATTATCGATGAATTCTGATAAAAATTTCATGATTTTATAAATTTATTTGCTATTTTAAAGTCGATCAAAACTTTTAAATATATGAATAAGGTTTGGTCAACCAAACCGGTCCAAACCCGACCCTTACCTTTGTAGCGACCCGACCTCATGTGTCTCGGTCCAACCCAATCGTCTCGATGCAGCTCGGTCACGTTCGGCGCGAGCGAACTCCACGGCCGACATGAGCCGTCGATCTTCCATCGAGCAGGCGAAGCAATAACGCCCGCGAGCTGTCCACGTGTCCACTTAGATCTCTGCGTTGGATCTTAATCCAGCGGCGTGATCGTTGCGTGCGTCGGACAACTCGGATCCATGTTTGATCTCCACCGTTCGTTCTTGATCCAACAGCGCACTCCTTTCGTTTTAAACCTAAAGCGCGCTTTTATCTCGGCCGTTAGATTCAAATCCTCGGCTTTTCCCTTTCCTCGTGTTATAAAGCTCGCACTCCTCTGGACCATTGGATCTTCATCGTGTGGCCCGGATTTGTGTATGCATTCGGACGACTCGGATCCCGCTGTCGTGGCCGTCCATTCTTGATCGGCGGTATCGCTTATTTCAATTTGAAATCGAGCGCGGCGTTATTGTGGGCCTTTGGATTTCAATCCTCGGCACTCCATTTAGGCCGTGGGCCTTTAAAGCCCAAAATCGATGGATCGTTGGATTTTAATCGTGCGGACCACATAGGTGTATGCAATCGGACCATCGGTTGACTTTACATCGGCCGTAGAAATTAAATCCATCGGTGTTAAACCATCGCATCTAAAAGGGTGGCGTGTATATCTTTTAATTGATCGTTGGATTTCAATCCAGCGTCTCTGTTGAAAGCGGAACCGCGGCACCATCGGGATTTCGTTTTAATCCCGTTCGATCGATCTTGATCGTGCGGTCCATATTAAATGATCCGATTCAAATCATTTAATCTCTCTATTTATCGTAGCGCTTATTTCCAATCGGACGGTGACATTTGTTCGAGCCTTTCTAAGGTGCGCGTGGCTGAGGATGACAATGGGGCCCACTTGTCAGTTGGCTCTTATCTCCTTCCCTCTCTCTCAGCGCGGAGATTTCTCTGGAAATCAAGGAGAGGATTATCCCAAAGTTTTGCAACTAATTTTGGGATAATTAGCTCTAAATGGACACCTCATCAACTCTAGATCTTTCCTTCTTGCCTGTAGCTAAACTCCCACATATATAAACCTAGCTTTTGTGAGTCTGACCATTGTTGACCATGAAGCTCATCCTTTTCTTGTTAACCAGTGGAGTTTCTTGCTTCTTGCTCATCGCTTATCTATCTTAAACTCTGGTTACACTTACAATCAAGATTGGTTATCTTTTGTAGGTTAAATCAGAGTTTAACTCTCTGTTGTTCAACATCGGGTTGTCAGAACCCTTAGCATATTTCTTCTTCTGGTAAGTTAAACCCTAGCTGTTAACATCTTGAGCATCTTAAGGACTTGAGAAACTCCTGTGAATCATTCTTTTAAGCATTAGTAGCTTCAACTGACTTTAAACTGAAAAGTTGATATTGCACCTTTTCGGTTTTCATGTCATTTTCAAGACCTAGGTATCTTCCTGTTAACTTACCATCTTATTTAGGTTTTGACTAAACCTAGCGACATGACAAGTTAATCTTTCCATTCTTGTCATCATCTATTTTGACTCTTAGCTGAAATCTGTCTCTGTTTTCTTGTCGGCTCAACCGACAAAATAGGTTTTTGCTTTAGCTTTTGTAATCTAACTAGTTAGGGTTAGACTAAGGTTGGTTTGGGATATTAATTACCTAAAAGATCATGCTAAGATTCATTTATGAACTTTTGCATGATCTATACTCCTTTTCGAAACTTTGCAATCATCTGTTTTGACTCTTTTCAAATCTGAAAACTGGAACTTTGCAATAAACTCTAATTTCTGTCTTTTGAAAACAGTGAGCTAGATAAGGGGTTATTATCATTATTATGGGTAGTTATGGCTTGAGCATACTGTAATCATGCATTTCTAAATTGATCATGCATATTTCTTCCATGTTGGACTTATTATCGATTTTGGTATTTATTGGATCTTATTGTTTCTTTTAGAATCAGTTACTGTTGAAGCCATTGAATCTTTATACGAGCAATCCGAGCACTGCAATGAAGTTTACTATTACCAAGGCAAGCATCCTCTTTGCACCATATTGAACCCGATTTTGGTACAATAGTCTTTACAAATCCGATGATAAGCTGTGCATGCAATTTTACGAAAATACAAAATCGACTTGTAATAGTTAGCTATGACTGACATGATGGATTACCTTGATTATGACCATACACTCAACTCTAGTGTAATCTTGTATAATATATGGTCTATTTTGATTTGGCTTAGATATGCGATCTAGAGATTTTAGAGTTTGACAAGCATATCTTGTCAAACATGGGAATTACAAGCTGAACTATTGTCATTTTCAAACTCTTTGTCAGTTTACGTAAATCAGTTTTGTATTTGAAATTCAAATTAATCGGACAAGAGGAAGCTAGTGGTGGTGCTTTAGTGCACGAGATTGGGTTTTGTGGTGGACTTGTCAGGGTTAATTAAGGACCGAACTCGATTATTCAATTCAAGTCCCCACGTACTTCCACATGCGGTGTATGGTATTTGTTTGGTTAAGTAAAGGTTGAGACTATTGAGTTGGAAGCAGGAGAGTAAGGATATGTGTATTGGCCTTGCATGGCATAGATGCTTAGGTGCGAGGGCGTGTCTTATGCCATGTGAGCTTTGTATGTCGATATCGGATGTTCTTAGGAGGGTGAGGCGTATATGTGTCTCGTCTCATATCGATACCTTAATGGTGCCGATAGCATTCTATTATGGGTGGTGAGCCCAATTTGTTTTTAAATTGTTTGGATCGGCATTCTTGACACAACATGTGTGCCCTGTGGTTAGTAGGTGGTGTAGCCTACACTATGGGATTAGTTCACACATGGGGTCCAACTCAATAGTGTTAACTTGTTGAAAAATACCAAATCTTAGTTTCCCGGTCGGCATACCAAAGGAAGTGTGTCATCATTTGGAGGCATCCAGAAGGCAACGAGCTAACTAAGTCATGTGGGTAAGATGTACACCTGCGGGGTATAAAGCTATTCGAATAGCGTGTCCACGGTCATGGGCGATAACTTGAATTGATGTCATCTGTATAGAAGTTTTGATATTCCCAAAATCTGCTTTTGGTTTATTTTTATTTGGCATGAGGAATCATGCATTTGTCTTGTTTACTTTTAAGTCATTTACTTACTGTTTTAAGCAAACATTGATTTATTAAATCGCTTTATCAAAATTTAGCCTTTGTAGGTTAAGATGTATCGCTTTATGCAAATTTGAACCTTTATACCTTCCTGTTGTAACCTTATGCATGTAAAAACTCTGCTCCTTTGATTAGGCTCTAATCACCACTTTATTTTATTAGTTTGAGTAAGACTTGTTGAGTACCTTCCGTACTCAAGGTGCTACCACCTATTGTTGCGGTGAGACGGTTTACGTATGAAGTACCGTTAGCGCCGATCGGGGTGGCGCTAACGCGTGCGCTACTTCTTTCCTCCACGCAATTGCTGCGGGTGGATGGGGCCATTGGTGGACATTTTCCGTTTATTTTGCTTCCGCTGTATACTGTTAAAGTGACCAAGTCACTTAATATTGTAGTATTAACAGAATGATGTAACCTTATGTTTAATTATAACCATGTACGACTTGTATGTGTTTGATGCAATGTTGATAAAGGATATATATGCAATGGTCATTGATCCTGGGAACCATTGGGAATCATATATATCCGGGAATCCTGTTTACTGGATCTGTCACTTGTTAAATTTATATCTTTAGCATGGTTTTTAATAAAGGGGCAGTACTGTTCCTTCATTAACAATTGTGCTACAGTATAAATTTAATTAGTAACATTTCCAATAACCGGGAGTCACCACAGCGTTGGTATCAGAGCATACATTGCCTGTAGGTTAAGTAGCATGGCGAAGTTATTAGAGGATCCTCTGCTAAAATTATTTTCAAACGACAATTTATTTTGAAAGCTTAAGCATGACATCTTTTATTCCTTATCTTTCTTAATGTCACTTCTTGCCCAAACTTACATTGGTTCATTTAAAAGTGAATTGTTCCTTATCTTGTCTTTTTGTCTATAGATGAATGGTTGGTATTTGGTCAAGGAGACTCGAGCGAGGATGTTGATGGGTTCCAGCATTACTTGGGACATGATGTGGCGTTCAATTTCACCTACCGGCCGAGTCGCCATTTATCGGCGAGATCGAGGACCGGGCATGGAGGAGTATCGTGCCTTCATCAACGTTATCGCTAGGCATGTAGTGGCGGTATTCCCCTCGTGTCCAGCACTTGCCACCTGCGAGGCTATGGCGGTTCGAGGCGGCAAGTAGGATGATGAGTCTTCTTCGTCATGATTTGTGGAATTGTCTCAACCACCTATGACCACTTCCGAATCGAGGCCCTACCTCGAAGTGAGCATGTTGTTGAGATCTGATTTGGCGAAGACCAGTGCGGCGGTTGGCAAGGATGGTCCGTATCATGGACCAAGTCCATCGTTGTCTTGTGAGGAGTTATGGGAAACTTCGGCATCGCCTTAATGAGGCCAGGAGTACCTACTTCTTGGAGTCAACATGAACCGCGTTCCTATAGCGTGCTTTATGGTGACAACGAGATCTCCCCTCTTCTTTGCACCACCTCTTTACCGACTTCCGAGTGGCGGGTGCGTGCACTGTTTATGGACAAGCGCCAAGCCGGATGCTGCGAGGTTTCCTCGCACTCTGCGGATTGCACCTCACGGAGGTTATCGACCATTGTTGGGTTCTCAGGCGTCTCATTAGTCCCTTGGATCCGGTTGACACGGGTTCCCCGGAGCTCATCTTCTAAATGAGTTTCGGTGAACTTTGTCGAGATCTTTATGCTAGTATCTCGACAATGAACCTCGTGGTTGAGTGTCTTTTAGTCTAGTAGTTGTCCTTAAATAAATTGTATGTAATAGGGCGCGATATTTTGTACAAAGTATGTAAGCTTAAATTTCGGTTTGTAGTGACATAATGGTCGATTGTAATGTAAGACTAGGAAAGAAATTTTGTTGTGTATATATGAAGTTTACGGTTTGGTGTTAACTTGAATGCATAACATAACATGATGCATTATATATCTGATATTTGCTTCCTTTCTAATTGTAAACTTGTTTGTGTTTGCAGAGTATGTCCTTGTTGTGTTGTTAACCATGTTGTGGTGCAGGATGGCAGGACCTACTACTCGTCTTGCAAGCGCAACAAGGGAGGGCATGTCGACTCCGTGCCTCATTCTCGGGAGGACCAACCGAACCATCTAGTTCTCGTGGTCCGCAAGGTGGTTCCCGGGAAGAGGAGCTTCCTCCACCACCTTCGATGGCGATGTGCTCATGCAAATTGGCGCAATCGGATGGACGACAGCGCATCTTGGAGCAGTTGCGCGCAATACTTCTACTCTGTTGCGTCGGTTTGTCGAGCGAGAGGCCACCATGTGCGAGGCGATCTTGCGACTTTCGGCGGACTAATCCGCGGTGTTCTCGATTCTCGAGATCCCATGGAAGGCGAGGATTGGCGGACCATTGAGAAGAAGCTTACGATTGCTCAATGCTCGAAAGGAAAAGGTTCTCTTTGCGATTATCACTCGATGGGCGACCAACATATGGTGGGATAATCTTCTTGCCATTCAACTGCTGGACATGTCCCTACTTGGGGTGAGTTCGTGGAAGCCTTTGCGAAGCTCACATTCTGAAGGGGTCATGATGATCAAACAACAAGAGTTTCGCTCTCAAGCAAGGCGAAAATGCAGTAACGAATATCTGCATGAGTTCAACTTCGGCGGATATGCCCACGATGGCGTTCGATTGACCTTCGTCGTCGGCCGGTTCTTGAATGGGCTATCGAAGAAGCTGCGGATGGTGTAGCTTTGCATGACTTAGGAACTTCGCATCGGTCAACAAAGCTATTGTGGCGAAAGCAAAGTAAGGCATTGGATGAGTCGCATGGCGGCGGCGGACTTCTCGATTTATTCTGGTGGCGGCTCACCAAGGCCTCGTATGTGGTTGTCTAGGCCACCCGAGCACCAGCTCCATTTTCACCAAGGCGGCGGTGTTTGCTCCTCGTCCATCTCCTCCCACGATCGATCGGGATCAAGTGGGAATCAGCCCCGTCCTGTCAACAATGTTAACCCAGGGGTTATTTGTTATCATTGTGGTCGTCCGGGGCATTATGCCAACAAGTGTGTGGCAAAGCAGCAAGGATTGCCTCCTGTTCGACCATATCCGATGTATCATGCGGCCAGCCCTTCGCAGAGGCCCCTATTAAAGCGATCCGCTCGGTTCAGGCATGTGAACCAGATCACTGCTGAAGAGGCGGCTGATACACCTGAAGTTGTTATGGGTATGCTCCTAGTTAATTTCAATCCAGCTACTGTTTTATTTGACTCTGGAGCATCTCATTCTTTTATTAGCAATCATTTTGCTGTTCAACACCAATTAGACATGCGTACCCTCCAACCACCGTTTATTATTCAATCACCTGGGTCGATCTTTAAGACCGATCAGATTTGTTGTGAGGTCAACATAACAATCCTTGGGGTGAAGTTTTTAGCAAATCTAATTGTGATTGACTCTAAAGGGTTGGACGTCATTTTGGGTATGGATTGGCTGTCCAAAAACCAGGGTCAAATCAATTGTTTCCAACGGTCTATTTCTATGACCAATGCCGACGGCATTCAAGTTGTTTATCATTCTAAAGCAGTTGGCTCTCATCTTTGTGCTCACCGAGTTGATACTGCTCCTTCTTTGGAGTCAGTGCCAATTGTTTGTGAGTATGTTGATGTCTTTCCTGAAGACCTTCCCGGATTACCTCCAGATCGGGAAGTGGAGTTTGTTATTGAACTCGTTCTGGGCGCTCCGATATCCGAGTCCTTATCGAATGCTGTCAGCGAGTTGGTTGAATTGAAGAAGCAACTCGGAGAATTGCTTGACAAGGGTTTCATTCGACCGAGTTCCTCACCTTGGGGATGCCGGCCATCTTTGTCAAGAAGAAAGACAACACTTTACGGATGTGTGTGGATTACCGTCAGTTAAATGAGGTCACTATCAAGAATAAATATCCTCTCGCCTCGAATTGATGATCTTTTGATCGATTAGTTGGTGCCGTGTCTTTTCAAAGATTGATTTGCGATCGGGCTATCATCGGATCAAGGTTAGAAGCGAGGACATTCCTAAGACAGCTTTCTCTACTCGTTATGGTTTATACGAGTATCTTGTTATGTCCTTGATCGACCAATGCTCCGGCTTATTTCATGAACCTTATGAATTCGGTGTTCATGGAATTCTTGGATAAGTTTGTTGTCGTGTTTATTGGCGACATCCTTATTTATTCAAGTCGATAAGGATCATGAACAACATTTGCGACTTGTCTTTGAAACACTTCGTCGGCATCATTGTATGCTAAGTTCAAACAAATGTGCTTTACGCTCGAGAGAAGTTGCCTTTACGGGGCATGTGTTATCTGAAGGAGGTATCATTTGTCGATCCAAGCAAGGTACAAGATGTGCTAAATTGGAAGCCTCCCAAGAGTGTCCCGCAGATTGAAGTTTTCTTGGACTTGCGGGTTATTACCAGTAGGTTCATTGAAAATTTCTCCAAGATTGCTAGACCTTTGACCCAGCTCTTGCGAAAGGGAAGAAATTTGAATGGTCACTAAATGTGAAGAGAGTTTTGGCTTTTGAGAACCCTCTTGACTAGAGCTCGATTCTTACTCTCCCGGACGTTCTTAAGAGCTTCGATATTTATTGCGATGCATCTCGCCATGGACTTGGTTGTGTGCTTATGCAAGAAGGCCAAGTTGTGGCATATGCATCCCGGCAGTTGCGCCCTCATGAAGTTAATTATCCTACTCATGATTTGGAATTGGCTGCCGTGGTCCATGCATTAAAGATTTGGCGACATTACCTTCTAGGTAATCGTTGTGAGATCTACACTGATCATAAAAGCCTGAAGTACATATTCACTCAATCTGATTTGAATATGAGACAAAGAAGATGGCTTGAATTGATCAAGGACTACGACATGGGTATTCATTATCATCCTGGTAAAGCCAATGTTGTGGCAGACGCTTTAAGCAGAAAGTCACAATGCAACTACATATCCTCTTTACCTGCCGAAAGAGACTTGTGTGCTGATTTTCGGCGCCTAAGTCTTGAATTTGTGGAAAAAGGATTCCTCGCTGCATTACATGTGGAGCCGACATTAGAATCTCAGATTCTGAAAGCCCAGAAAACTGACGCCGAGGTAGCCGAAATCAGGGAAAACATGCAATCAGGTAAAGCCAACGAATTTTCTGAAGATGATCGCGGTATGATTCGATATCGCAATCGTTTGGTAGTACCTGCTGATTCTGAATTGAAGAGTCTAATTCTTAGAGAAGCTCATAATTCCAAGTTTTCTTTGCATCCTGGGAGTACCAAAATGTACCAGGATTTGAAGAAAATATTTTGGTGGAGCCAAATGAAGAGGCAAATTGCTCGATATGTTCTTTGAATGTGATATTTGCCAAAGGGTTAAAGCTGAACATCTAAAGCCAGCTGGTACCCTTCAGCCTTTGCCTATTCCCCAATGGAAGTGGGAAGAGATCGGTATGGATTTTGTCACTGGTCTTCCCAAGACTTCCAAGGGATCTGATGCCATTTGGGTCATCATCGATCGTTTGACTAAAGTGGCTCATTTTATTCGGTCGGGATGATTTCAATGGCAAGCAATTAGCAGAGCTTTATATTGCTAGAATTGTTTGTCTTCATGGTGTTCCTAAAGTCATTGTTTCTGACCGTGGTCCTCAGTTTACTTCCCATTTTTGGAATAGCCTTCATCAGGCTATGGGGACTGAACTCTCTTTCAGTACTGCTTACCATCCTCAAACTAGTGGTCAGACTGAAAGGGTGAATCAAGTAATGGAAGATCTTCTTCGAGCCTATGTGCTATCTTATAGCAAAGACTGGGAGAGATCTTTACCATATGTGGAATTTTCCTACAATAATAGCTACCAAGCAAGTATTCAAATGTCACCTTTTGAAGCCTTGTATGGGAGGGCTTGTAGGACTCCATTGAATTGGTGCAGTCGGTGAAAGACCATTCTTTGGTCGAACTTGGTAAAGGAAGCGGAAGAGCAAGTTAAATCGATTCGAGATTGTTTGAAAACTGCACAGTCTCGTCAGAAGAGCTATGCTGATCATCGCCGTCGGGAGTTGAGCTTTGAGGTGGATGACCATGTCTATCTTAAAGTGTCACCCATGAAGGGTACTCATCGTTTTCAGGTAAAAGGAAAGCTCGCACCTCGTTATATCGGACCCTTAGAATCATTGCAAGCGAGGTGTCAGAGCTTACCAATTGGAATTACAGAATCACTCTCGATAGTACATGATACTTTTCATGTGTCTCAATTAAAGAAATGCCTTCGTGTTCCTATTGAGGCAAGCGCTATGAGCATCTTGATCTCAACACGATCTTTCATATCAAGAGCAACGATGCGTATCCTCGACACAATGGAGCGCAGGACAAGAAATCGTCTTGTCAAGTTCTTGAAAATTCAATGGGCTAATCATTCGAGGATGAAGCCACTTGGGAGTGAAGATCGATGCATTGAGCACCCCATCTTTTGTTGTTTAGAACTTTTCTTTGAATCAAGAAAGGAAAGTTTAAACAAAGCTATGTAAACAAAGATGTAATAATAACACTATGTTGTTATGTAAGAATCTTCTTTGTTATCTTGGAAGGAAATCAAAACAACGGATGTTGAGTTTCCTCATAATTCATTTCCATTTCACTTCTTCTTGATCTCTAACTTGTTCCAAATCTAGGGACGAGATTTTCCTTAAGGGTAGGTTTGTATGACCCCACTTTTATCAACGATAACGATCGAGTATTATGAGCGATAATGGGCTCTTTGTTCATATCATTCTTATTCTTAATCTCGATTGGGAGTTCTTTGTTACCAAATAAAACCTTCCTTTTTGCCAAAGTCCAAAAACCTACTTAGAATATTTAAAGGAATACAAGGTAACACTTGTATTATGACTGGGAAGTATTTTTATTAAAGTCTAGATAAATTATCTTGGCTAAAAATATTTTTGTTGCATTTCTAGAAATTATTTGGGTTTAAAGAAAATTTATTGTCTTTAAATAAATATTTTTGGCCTGAAATAAATATTTATGTATTTTATAAAGTGAAAATGTGGTTTATGAAATTTATCTGGGAAATATATTATCGATGAATTCTGATAAAAATTTCATGATTTTATAAATTTATTTGCTATTTTTAAAGTCCCAGTCAAAACTTTTAAATATATGAATAAGGTTTGGTCAACCAAACCGGTCCAAACCCGACCCTTGCACTGTAGCGACCCAGCCTCATGTGTCTCGGTCCAACCCAATCGTCTCGGTCTGGCTCGGTCACGTTCGAGCGCGAGCCCGAACTCCACGGATCGACATGAGCCGTCGATCTTCCATCGAGCAGGCGGCAATAACGCCGCGAGTGTCCACGTGTCCACTTAGATCTCTGCCGTTGGATCTTAATCCAACGAGCGTGATCGTTGCGTGCATTCGGACAACTCCGGATCCATGTTTGATCTCCACCGTTCGTTCTTGATCCAACAGCGCACTCCTTTTCGTTTTAAACCTAAAGGCGCGCTTTTATCTCAGCCGTTAGATTCAAATCCTACGGCTTTTCCCTTTTTCCTCGTGTTATAAAGCTCGCACTCCTCTGGACCATTGGATCTTCATCGTGTGGCCCAGATTTGTGTATGCATTCGGACGACTCCGGATCCCCGCACAATCGTGGCCGTCCATTCTTGATCCAGCGGTATCGCTTATTTCAATTTGAAATCAGAGGCGCGCGTTATTGTGGGCCTTTGGATTTCAATCCTACGGCACTCCATTTAGACCGTGGGCCTTTAAAGCCCAAAATCGATGGATCGTTGGATTTTAATCGTGCGGACCACATAGGTGTATGCAATCGGACCATCCGGTTCAGCTTTACATCCTGACCGTAGAAATTAAATCCATCGGTGTTAAACCATCGCATCTAAAAGGGTGACGTGTATATCTTTTAATTGATCGTTGGATTTCAATCCAACGTCTCTGTTTGAAAGCGGAACCCGCAGCACCATCGGGATTTCGTTTTAATCCCGTTCGATCGATCTTGATCGTGCGGTCCATATTAAATGATACCGATTCAAATCATTTAATCTCTCTATTTATCGTAGCCGCTTATTTCCAATCGGACGGCTGACATTTGTTCGAGCCTTTCTAAGGTGCGCGTGGCTGAGGATGACAATGGGGCCCACTTGTCAGTTGGCTCTTATCTCCTTCCCTCTCTCTCAGCGCGCAGATTTCTCTGGAAATCAAGGAGAGGATTATCCCAAAGTTTTTGCAACTAATTTTTGGGATAATTAGCTCTAAATGGACACCTCATCAACTCTAGATCTTTCCTTCTTGCCCTGTAGCTAAACTCCCACATATATAAACCCTAGCTTTTGTGAGCTGCAGCCATTGTTGACCACTGAAGCTCATCCTTTTCTTGTTAACCAGTGGAGTTTCTTGCTTCTTGCTCATCGCTTATCTATCTTAAACTCTGGTTACACTTACAATCAAGATTGGTTATCTTTTGTAGGTTAAATCAGAGTTTAACTCTCTGTTGTTCAACATCGGGTTGTCAGAACCCTTAGCATATTTCTTCTTCTGGTAAGTTAAACCCTAGCTGTTAACATCTTGAGCATCTTAAGGACTTGAGAAACTCCTGTGAATCATTCTTTTAAGCATTAGTAGCTTCAATCGACTTTAAAGCGAAAAGTTGATATTGCACCTTTCGGTTTTCATGTCATTTTCAAGACCTAGGTATCTTCTGTTAACTTACCATCTTATTTAGGTTTTGACTAAACCTAGCGACATGACAAGTTAATCTTTCCATTCTTGTCATCATCTATTTTGACTCTTAGCTGAAATCTGTCTCTGTTTTCTTGTCGGCTCAACCGACAAAATAGGTTTTTGCTTTAGCTTTTGTAATCTAACTAGTTAGGGTTAGACTAAGGTTGGTTTGGGATATTAATTACCCTAAAAGATCATGCTAAGATTCATTTATGAACTTTTGCATGATCTATACTCCTTTTTCCGAAACTTTGCAATCTGTCCTGTTTTCAGCTCTTTTCAAATCTGAAAACTGGAACTTTGCAATAAACTCTAATTTCTGTCTTTTGAAAACAGTGAGCTAGATAAGGGGTTATTATCATTATTATGGGTAGTTATGGCTTGAGCATACTGTAATCATGCATTTCTAAATTGATCATGCATATTTCTTCCATGTTGGACTTATTGTCAGTTTTGGTATTTATTGGATCTTATTGTTTCTTTTAGAATCTGGTTCTGTTGAAGCCATTGAATCTTTGTCTGAGCAATCCGAGCCTGCAACAGAAGTTTACTATTACCAAGGCAAGCATCCTCTTTGCACCATATTGAACCCAGATTTTGGTACAATAGTCTTTACAAATCCAGTGATAACTGTGCATGCAATTTTTCTGAAAATACAAAATGCGACTTGTAATAGTTAGCTATGACCTGACATGATGGATTACCTTGATTATGACCATACACTCAACTCTAGTGTAGTACTGTATAATATATGGTCTATTTTCAGATTTGGCTTAGATATGCAGTCTAGAGATTTTAGAGTTTGACAAGCATATCTTGTCAAACATGGGAATTACAACTGAACTATTGTCATTTTCAAACTCTTTGTCCAGTTTCTGTAAATCAGTTTTGTATTTGAAATTCAAATTAATCTGGACAAGAGGAAGCTAGTGGTGGTGCTTTCGTGCACGAGATTGGGTTTTGTGGTGGACTTGTCCGGGTTAATTAAGGACCGAACTCTGATTATTCAATTCAAGTCCCCCACGTACTTCCACATGCAGTGTATGGTATTTGTTTGGTTAAGTAAAGGTTGAGACTATTGAGTTGGAAAGCAGAGAGTAAGGATATGTGTATTGGCCTTGCATGGCATAGATGCTTAGGTGCGAGGGTGTGTCTTATGCCATGTGAGCTTTGTATGTCGATGTCGGATGTTCTTAGGAGGGTGAGGCGTATATGTGTCTCGTCTCATATACGATACCTTAATGGTGCCGATAGCATTCTATTATGGGTGGTGAGCCCAATTTGTTTTTAAATTGTTTGGATCGGCATTACTGACACAACATGTGTGCCCTGTGGTTAGTAGGTGGTGTAGCCTACACTATGGGATTAGTTCACACATGGGGGTCCAACTCAATAGTGTTAACTTGTTGAAAAATACCAAATCTTAGTTTCCCCGGTCGGCATACCAAAGGAAGTGTGTCATCATTTCGGAGGCATCCGAAGGCAACGGGCTAACTAAGTCATGTGGGTAAAGATGTACACCCCTGCAGGGTATAAACTGTTCGAATAGCCGTGTCCACGGTCATGGACGATAACTTGAATTGATGTCATCTGTATAGAAGTTTTGATATTCCCAAAAATCTGCTTTTGGTTTATTTTCGGCTGGCATGAGGGAATCATGCGCTGTACTGTTTACTTTTAAGTCATTTACTTACTGTTTTAAGCAAACATTGATTTATTAAATCGCTTTATCAAAATTTAGCCTTTGTAGGTTAAGATGTATCGCTTTATGCAAATTTGAACCTTTATACCTTCCTGTTGTAACCTTATGCATGTAAAAACTCTGCTCCTTTGATTAGGCTCTAATCACCACTTTATTTTATTAGTTTGAGTAAGACTTGTTGAGTACCTTCCGTACTCAAGGTGCTACCACCTATTGTTGCGGTGAGGCGGTTTTCGTATGAAGTACCCGTTAGCGCCGATCGAGGTGGCTAACGCAGTAACGCTACTTCTTTCCTCCACGCAATTGCTGCGGGTGGATGGGGCCATTGGTGGACATTTTCCGTTTATTTTGCTTCACATTTGTATATCGTTAAAGTGACCAAGTCACTTAATATTGTAGTATTAATGAATGATGTAACCTTATGTTTAATTATAACCATGTACGACTTGTATGTGTTTGATGCAATGTTGATAAAGGATATATATGCAATGGTCATTGATCACAGGAACCATTGGGAATCATATATATCAGAATCTCATTTCTTGGATCATCACTTGTTAAATTTATATCTTTAGCATGGTTTTTAATAAAGAGCGATCTTGTTCCTTCATTAACAATTGTGCTACAGTATAAATTTAATTAGTAACATTTCCAATAACCGGGAGTCACCACAATATGCCTATCTAGACAACTAAAAGCAGCGGTGCAAGCAACCAAATACATCCTATGTGTTATACTCCCTTCAGTTCACATAAACAAGTCGTTTTGGAATGCGATGCGGTCAAACTTTAAAATTTTGGCTATCCATACATTTTAAAATATTTAGATTAGATACATGAAAATCATATATGTAGATTAGTCTCGAAACAGAGGCGTAGGCATATGACGCATGACGCGTGTAAGCTTGGTGTGCTGGCACTGAATGCACGGACGTGTATCGAGGGGTAGTTATAGTCATTTGTCATGTATGCGGTGTGTTGCCGAAGGTGTCAACCCTTAAAGGAGTGAATGTAATTTCCTTGTCAGCTTGTAGTGTGGCTCATGTGGAGTTGTGTAGTGGGATTAGTCTCACATACTGATCTAAAGTTAGTTGTATTATATAATGCCTATTGGGTCCAAACATAGTATCTTCAGGTTAATCCTTTTACCTGAAGCATGGACAAAAGTATAAGTGAGGTGCTATGTGTGCATGGATCTACCTTACGGTGGGCTGAGCATTGAACGGATTTTATGTCAGCGTGTTACAATCGCATATTTGCCATTAGGATATTCATTGGTCAATTTGCCACTCCAAAAATAGTAATCCCTATGGCATCACTATCACTAAAAAATGAGAGAAATGTGGTTTTTGTGCCATTTGACTAGGATATAACAATCCTCATTTAGTTGTTATTTATTTGTAATTCTTATTATAGATATTAATATCTCCATACTGGTCTTAAATATACCCCTTATTACTTATGAGAAAAAAACCAAGTTATCTGGTCGTAAGCATTCTTATGACGACCCCATGGACGTAAGTATTTCTACGATCATGTTATAGTCGTAAGTCTTCCTACGACTACCTTGTAGTCGTAAGATCTTCTACGACTTATCCAGCTTTGACCAGCCTAGTCTCGACAACCCTATAATTAGTAAAACCTTCTGTCATGTGGGCCTAATTAATTAGGGAGTCGTATGCGTCGTGTCTGATACACACGACAGTTAGCATATGCAGTTATCCTCAGGAATAACTACACGTTCTCTTCTCTGTCTTTGATAGTAACCGCTTGGCGACGTGGGGAACTTGTCTCTCTGATAATAACCTCCACCAGTGGTTCATTACTTGAAATGTTGGGACGTCTCTTGGATTGGAGGAACTGTTGCTATATAAAGGCTGAAGTTAAAAGGCAGAACGGACAGAACGAAGCAATCCGGAGCACAAGACATTAGATTTTAGTCTTCCTCTTGATTGTAATTAACACACTCAATACAACACAATAGGAGTAGGGTTGTTATTCTCACCAGAGAAGGCATGAACCTATATAAAATTCATGTGTCTTCTCTCTGTATAGTTCCAATCGTAGGAGACCCCCGATACAAACAATCATACATAAGATCGGTTCTAGATCACCGACAGTTGGCACCGTCCATGGGGAGTTTCTGGTGATTCCTTATCGACAAATTCTCTTTTAGTTTCTCATGTTTCCATGGTAGAAGAATGAAACAAGGAGAGTTGGTTTGACCTGACCGACTATGCAAACCTCGACATCGATGCCTGCTACAACGCCGAGCAAGGGATCATACCATCCGTTGACAATGCCGCCTTCAATGATCTTTCACCAGATCCCGGAGACCGTGCCACAACCGGAGTTGATGATGGATCCTTATCCCCCACAACATTACGCCCAAATAAGGGACCAGATTCTTCAAAGGGCAAGGGTCTATCCAACCACAACCAGAACTGCACCAAGGCAGACCCAGAGCATAGCGAGGAAGCCCCCTCTTTCACCAGATCCCGGAGACCGTGCCACAACCGGAGTTGAGGAGGGATTCTTATCCCCCACAACATTACGCCCAAATGAGGGACCAGATTCTTTAAAGAGCAAGGGTCTATCCAACCACAACCAAGACTGCACCAAGGCAGACCCAGAGCATAGCGAGGAAGCCCCCTCCAACCGTTCAAGCCCATCTACGACCAGCCGACCTGGCGCAGCAAATCCTGGAATCCATCATCCGAGCTTCGTCAACATCTAGTAGTCGTTACCCTCTGGTTGCCTCCGCAGAGGATGTGGGCGATTCCGCTCGTCCTATGGATTCGATCATACCGTCGTAGGGCTCATCTCCAATCGGAGACGGTTATAACCCGATTTCCCCTTCTTGAAAGGGCTTGCTCCAAGTCGCGAGTGTGAGACCCCGGGGTATTTAGCTTGTAATGCTTAGCCTTCCATCTGACTCTAGCATCACAAATAAAATATCTCGTGCCTCGCAAAAATGTATATTTCCCAGAACTGCAGTATACACACCCTTTTACAAAACATTGCATCAATTTCCATACAAACTTCATACAACCGAACTAAAGCTTTACAAGCAAAGACATACAATATAGTTATTACAAAAGGGACCAACCGGCCACAAGACAAATGAAAGAGTTAAATAAACGGCGGAAGCAAAAGCCATAAGATGGCGATAAACAAAAGCCAACCGGTTTGCCAATCTACCCACAAGGCAATCCAACCGGGTCGCCAAGCTAGTCGTCCAAAACGAAGTCTGTCTCACAAAAGTCGATCCCTTGTGGATCAACCTCCTCTGCAACAATTAGGCAATGCAAATGAGTACAAAAATGTACTTGCAAGACTTATGAGTAACAAACCTAGATATAACTATATGCAAGCTTAAACAAGGAGAAGGCTAAAGGTTCATTTTCAGCCCAAAGCAGTTTTTATTTGCAATAATGTAGTAGATTGAAAGCAGTTTGAACAATCTATTTTTGTTTGTTCAAATAACAGCGAGACAATAAGTAATAACATAAAGATATTCTGGTAATGACTAACTCAATAGCCATCACAACATAGCACGAATTCCCCATTTGTACCACCCACATTCAAGTTTTATGGAAAAGTTATAGTCTAGTTCTTGCACGACCTTACCAAGCATGTCCATAACATAGAACGAGGCTATTCGAATAGATCAAAACCCTGTAGGGGTGTACCAATGTACCCACACTTCAGACCGCCTTTTCACCAAGCTATTTAGCACACTTCCTTTGGTATGCCGGCACAGCTAAGTTATACAAGACATTTTCAATGGATTGTATTAATTAAGAGTCGCACGTATGGGGGTTAACCCTTAGTGAACCGCCATTATGGGCTCCCACTAAGGACCCACACGTTGAGTCGGATGCACTGGCCCAGCCGAAGCAACTGCGGGTGCTCCTGGGTGTGGAGAACCTCGAAAGGAACCCATCCCTCTCATCCCAACAACGAATATTTTTCTCTATAAACTACCACCAGCGACTCATTAATTAACACCTCCCAAAGTACTAAGTCAAGATAGGTCTCATATCTCTCTAGTGTGGTTAGCACGCAAATGTCGCTTAGATCAGTGACACAAGTAACTCGGTCCTTGATGACCCGGGCACCATTCCATTCACACCAAAAGATCACACCATCACACCAATGTGCCTAAGTCTAAAAATATTTTATTTTCAGTTTTTGACTTCACAAAGTAACAGAGCACAAGGTGCTAGACATAAGCAAAAATATAATTTGTGTAATCAAGGTCATCGGCTAAGTCGATAACCGCTCAATTCTACCGGTTACTAAGCATTACTAAGCATCATATCGTAAAGACAATAAAGAGCATAAATCATCCACCGAGCTCTAATTCACCAGTGAGAATATTAACTTAGGTTAGTGGTAGGGGTGGATAATTTTAGGAAAATAATGCAATAAGATTAGCTACCTCCAATCGACAAAATTAACTTTGACACAAAGAAGCATGCATACATATTCTTTGCCAACAAAATATTAGACTTTAACAGTAACGGGATCAATATGATCAAATGACGAACATCTGCTTGCCTTGCTGGTAGCCTTGTTGTTGCAGAGGGTGACTTTCGTACTCAACGAACTCTTCTGAACCTAACGAAAGAAACGAAAAGAACCGATAAGAACGAAGAATACCGAAAAAGACTCAAAGAGCCATGAAATTAACACAGAAGGAAGAGCATGATTTTTAAGGAATTTAGCAATAAGAACCAATTGATTTGGATGTACCAATCAAAAGATACACCCAAAACAAAAAAACAGTCTGTTGGGAAAAGGTTGAAAATCCATTTTGGTTACTATTCATCCAAAATTAAATTTTTGGCACAAATTTCCAGAGAGGTGGTGCACCCAAAATTTTTATGGTAAACAACAGAGCATCACATGAGACGAAAAACGAAAAATGATTAGGATAAATTTTCTATGATTTTTCAAAGATATGAAAAAGAGTGCATAAGACAACTGTAACCACAAAAACTTCAGAGGCAGCAGCATGCTTAAAACCTAATCTAAAATTAAGCACACTAACAGAGGAAGCCAACAAACTTGGTTTTACTCAAAAAGGAGCTTCAGGGAAATACTTATGAAATTTTCAAGTTAAATGAATTTTTAATGCAACCATGAAACCAAAACGAATCAAAATCCACTAACCACTTTTTTCTGGAACAAAACCAAGCTTTCGACCATTTTTAGATTAAAGCTCGGTTAAAACCAGAGCCAACAAAATTTGAATCAGCCGAAACGGAGTTAAAACGAATTACGTAAGCAATTTTGAAGTTTAAAACAACTAACAGCTCACAGAAAAAGAAATAACTAATTTTCTTGTTAACCCTAATGGCTGGGAAAACTTGGGCCATTGAGATCAAATCAAACGGCCCAAGCGACGGGGCGAACAGGCACGAAAACGGCCATGTGAACCTAATGGTTGGATCGCATCGGACGGTCCAAATAAATGGGAACGTTCGGACTGTCCGAAAGTTCCATCAAATCTGGAGCATTGATCCTTAAACGAACGGTCCACAGAGACAGGGAGGTTCGGGGGTCCGAAATTTCCCTTAGATCTGGATCGTTGATCACAGAATGGACAGCTCAGACGCAACCAATGAGGTCCTGAACGGCTCAAATGCAACCAAGGAGATCCTGAAGGTGGTCTTTGCAAAAGACCAAGGGTGGTTTTTCTTCCAACAACGGAAAAACACGGCCCACATGTAAGTGACACATAAGCCCTTTAGGACAGCCATTAATTACTAAAAATGATTAAGCAATTAATGAACGCAAACTATGTCCTAACGACAAAGCTACAGTGTTGACCACGTACGACAACGAGCCCAAGCTCTTTGCAGGGCTCATCGCCGGTGACTCCGGTCACGGCGGTGCAAACCAAGGGTACGCATGGGTTCACAATAGCGATGCGCACCTACATAGGGTACCCTCAACGGAGGGCCGGCCTAGAACGGCGGCGAGTCGGAGAAGAGAGGTGGTGACAAGCACGACCAAGACACAAACAGCTAAAGAGCTCTGCAACGGTCCAAGAAAGCGAGTGCCACAACAACTAGGGACTACTAGGGAGCTACCTTAGCACTAGAGAGGCTAGGAGATGGCCGGAGTGGCTCTGGCGATGAAGGAACTTGCCGTCAAGGACGATAATGCGGGGACGATGGCCTGAGCAACAAGACAAAGACCGGGTGATCAAGAAAGCTTCCATAGGGCTCATAGATGGTCCATGAGCAAATAATTGAAGAGAGGAGGTCTTTACCGTAGTTGGGGACGAAGGGGGTGATCTTCGGCCGCAAAAGAACAAATCCCAAATTTGAGGATTCCTGCGAATGCAACCCAAAATTGAGTTAGGGGGAAAAGATTAAGGTGAAGAGAGACGCGAAGTGACGCGAAGAGATGCGCAAAAGAACCACTGGAGCGCTAGCGACGAAGAAGAGCTTGCTTCGGCCGTCAATGGTGATTTTGGGTTCTCTAGGGTTTGAGCTCACTTGAGCAAAGAGGAAGCTAGGGTAAACCAAGGTGGTGCTGAAAAAGAACACGAGAAGGAGCTCCAGGGTTACTTATAGCCGAGGAGCAACGATGGAACAAGGACATGGCTTTAATGGCGGACAAGCCTAAAGCACTGCCAAGGCCGAAAGAGTCAAAAGGAGCAGGTAAAGACCACGACTTTGGGGGCTAAACACTGACAAGAGGCGAAAATGGGGTTCAGAGTTGTTGACGAGGACACAACAGAGGTGACCAGGCTCTGCCTCCTCTCTGCCATGGTGCACGCGCGTACGGGCACGAGCTAGAGGAAGGAGGAGAACAGACTCGACGGGGGCCCACCAGTCAGTGACACAAGCCAAAGTGGCTCGAGTCAAAACTAGCGAGTGGGTTAGGCTAAGTCAAAAGTCCAGAGTCGAAACTCATGACGGTCAGATCAGAAATGGACGGTCATGATTGAACGAGAAAATCGGAGGTCCGAATGTTTCAAAGCAACGAGGGCGGTCTGATGGAGATCCAGGGGTCAAGATTGAGGCGGACGAAAGGGTGTTTGAATGTTCACTAAAATCGGGACGACCCAAAAGAAATCCAACAGCTCACAAGGCTTGCGTGTTCTAAACGACTAGAACGGAGCGCGAGATAGTTGGGTTCAACCAGAGGACGGAGTTAGGCTCGGGTCTGACCTGAGCCCAACAGCAAAGTTGACTAGGGTCACAAAATGAAGCTGAAACTTGGAAGAATTTGTAGAGGTAGCAAACTAACTCCAAAAATTCTGAAATTTTTGCAGGAGGTTGCTGACTCTAGGATTGACCTTGGATAAAATCTCCAGAGGTTTTTATCCAAAGCATTTTTCTCTAGAAATTCTTCAAGGCTCAAATCTAGGGTTTGACCAAGAGTCAAACTGTTTTACTGACCTCATAAAATTACCAAACAATTTCTAAAAATTATGAAATTTTTCAGAGGAGTCACACAACAGCCCTAGAACCAAGGAAAAAGATTTCCAGAGATTGATCACAAGATTCTTAGAAAAGGTTTTAAGGGGTCATGACTTCAAGTCAAAAAGGAGATTGAAGTTTTTGAATCCCACAATTCCTGAACAAGAATTATAGAAAAGTTCAAAAACAACAAGATGCAAGAAAAGTTTTAATTTCTTCTCACTTTCTTACATTTGAAACACAAACCAAGAATTGGAATGAGATAGTGAGATGATGCCGTATGACCATTCCTCAAGCTAGGAGGGCTCAAGCGCAAGTGGAGGTCATACCCAGGAGGTTTTGCCCTCCCCTCAGATCCTGATTACACTCCTAGAGACATGACTAAGGATGCTCCCCGGCAATCACACGTTATGACCCCTCATAACGATGGCGAGAGGCCTTCGGCCATGGATAGGGTCAACACTCTAATGAGCGTGGGAGAAATCCTAGAAATGATCGCTCTCCATTAAGGTGATCCCAAGCAGCATCAGACGTGGAAGACTCTGAGACTGCCCAGAGAAGAAGAATGACAGCTCAGAGAACCTTGCCTACCACATCTAGTATCAATCCGAGAAGGCTCAGGAACTTCAGTGTATAAGTGACCTTCTCGAAAACCAAACTCCAGAGCTTGGGCAAGCACCAGGTTACGACTGTTTCGCTGAAGAAATCACTCGAAGGCTTCGAAGCATGATGACCATGCTTGAGCAACCTCGTCGACACCATTCTAGAAGTCATACTACTACGACTCTGTCGAACACCAGTCGTTCGAACAACTCACCGCGTGGAGATCGACACGATAACAGGTCACGTTGTTCCCCTAACCATAACTCCAGTCGGTGGAGAGTTTTTGAGCATCTGATGAGCGACAAACCCTTAGGGGAGGTGATCATTCACCACACCAACATTAGATCGAATACGAGAATTATCCTCGTAGGGCTGAGACCTATCAAAGGTCAGGTCCACCAAACACTGGGTATCGTCGACTATGATCGCCCAGTGATATCAACCCTTCTTTCTTACAGAGAAGGTGTTATGATGTTATTACCGGATGTCGGGCATTCTCGTCAGACCTCCGAGCAGTTCGCTGGCCGCCGTAGTTTCGACCAACGAACATGGAAAAGTTTAATGGGTCTCAAAATCCCATCGAATTTCTTTAGATTTACACGACCACTATTCAAGCAACAGGAGGAGGAGAGCACGTCATGGCGAATTACCTTCTGACTGTACTCGAAGAATCCGCTCGATCGTGGTTGTTAAACCAACCACTCGAGTCGATCTATTTATGGCAACACCTCTGCGACCTGCTACTCGCCAACTTCCAGGGCACCTACAACCATCCTGGGAAGGAAGATGACCTGCACCAGATGAGACAAAATGACCATGAGACCCTACTATAATTCATTAGGTGTTCCAGTCAGGTTCAAAATTGTATACCTGAAGTTTATGATTCTTATGTTATCAAAGCTTTCAAGCAGAGAGTTTGCAGTAGAAGGATCACATAGGATATCACTTTAAATCCTTCACCACTGTCGCTGAGCTCTTTGATATGGCCGATTGATATGTGACTGCTGCCAAAGAGATCGAATGGAATTAAATCATCAATCGAGACGACAAAAACCCTCAAGAAGCAGGCGAAAGTAGTAAGAAGAAAGATAAAAAGGCCAAGAAATACAAGAACAAGAGCAAAAGCCAGAAGCCTCAAGCCAATAGTTCCAAAGAAGTCTTCGCCATAAGCGACAAGGAGACTCGAGGTGCCAAATCGTACTCCAATCAGGGCAAAGGCAAACGCCCCAAACGAAAGAATGACAAGCTAAGGTGGTGTCCTTTCCATAAAAAGGAAGGACACGACCTCCGCATTGCCTGGATTTCCAACGAAAACTCGAAGACTACTACCGGCAAATGGCATCTTCCCACACTTGAGGAGGTAGGACAAGCTAGTGGTTGAAAGCAGGCAGATGACAACGAGGAGATGCCGTTCCAAGATCAGAAGCATACCATCGACCACATCTATGGAGGATCTTCAGCATACGAGTCGAAGCGACAGCTTAAGGCTGTCGAGTGTGAGGTAAACTCCATTGACCCTCCTCTTGTCAATAAATCACCAAAGTAGACGAAAGTCACCATCTCTTTCTAGAAAGGTGATTGTCCGATCCCTTCAACTCGACCTGATCAGTTTTCTATCATGGTCGAGCCCACTATCAACAACTGTCGAGTCAATCGAGTGTTAGTTGATGGTGAAAATTCTTTAAATATTTTATTTACGAATGCTCTAGACGACATGCAAGTTCCTTGGACTAGAATAAAACATGTACGATACTCGTTCCATGGGATCATACCAGGATCTTCGGCCAAACTAATTGGCCAGGTTTCTCTCCTTGTTGCGTTTGGTTCTCCAAGCAATTTCAGGATAGAGAAAATCTCTTTTGATGTGGTCAATTTCGACACAACATATAATGTCATACTCGGACGACCAACTTTGGCATGATTCTTAATGGCTGCTCACTATGGGTATCAATGTCTTAAGCTGCCAGGTCTCAAATGAGTAATCACAATTCGCTGTGATAAAAAGATGACGCTTACATATGACCGTAGATCCCTCGAGATGGTCAACCAGTTACCAACTCGAGAAGCAAGCACAAGTCAGCCTTTGACCAAGCAGTTGAAGCCTAAAACTGCACCAAAACCGAACGATGAAGTCAGGGAAGTTCCTTTGAATCCAGAGGAGCCTTCAAAGACTGTTCGCATTGCGGTTGCTTCTGACCCTTAATAGTAAGACACCCTCGTCACTTTCCTCCGAGCAAACACAGATGTCTTCGCTTGGTAAGCATCCGACATGCCCAGAGACCCCAGGGAGGTGATCAAGCACAGCCTAGCTCTTCGGCCTAACAAGAAACCCGTAAAACAAAAATTACGGAGATTTGCACCTAATCGGCGAGATACTATTAAGGCAAAATTGGACAAGCTACTCGAAGCAGGCTTCATAAGAGAACTTGACCACCCATAATGGTTGGCCAACCTTGTAATGCTTAGAAAGTCTAATGGCAAGTAGTGTATGTGTGTAGACTTTACTGATCTTAATAAAGCTTGCCCAAAAGATAATTTCTCTTTACCTCGTATTGATCAGTTGGTTGATTCTACTGCTGGTTGTGAGACATTAAGTTTTCTAGATGCATATTCTGATTATCATCAGATTAGTATGTGTTTAGATGATGAAGAAAAGACCACATTTATTACTCCTTTTGGAGTATTTTGCTTTATCAAAATGACATTTGGTTTAAAAAAAATGCTGGTGTTTCTTTTCAACGCATGACGCAAACGACCTTCTTTGTTCAACTAGGCCATAATTTGAAAGCCTATGTTGACGTTTGGTTGTAAAGAGCATCAAGCGGCTTGATCTCAAACATGCAGGAGACTTTTGACAACCTCAGAAAATACTAATTAAAACCTAATCCTAATAAGTGTGTGTTTGGAGTTTCTTCAGGAAAGCTGCTTGGATTCCTGCTATCTGCACGAGGAATCGAAGCTAATCTTGAGAAGATAAAGACCATCGAACAAATGTGCCCTTTGACCACGAAGAAAGAAGTTCAATAACTCACAGGATGCATGGCAGTTTTAAGTCATTTTACTACACAACTAGGAGAAAAAGGGCTTTCCTTCTTCAAATTTCTAAGGAAACATGATAGTTTCGTGGTCAGAGGAGGCGAATAATGCCTTTGAGGATGTCAAGAGGTATCTTACGAGTGCTCATATTCTGATTTCTCAAAAACCATACGAGACGCCCCATTCTGGTTTCTCCAAAACCAGACGAGACGCCTCTAATACATCTAACTGCCACGCCACAGGCAGTGAGCGCAGTGCTGGTCGCAGAACGTGAACATACCCTCAGGTTCAAAAACTTTTATATGCCCTCCTCATGTCTTTGAGAAAACTGAGGTATTATTTTCAGACGCACAAGATAATTATACCGTCTGAGTTTCCTTTAGGAGTGATCCTCTAGAACAGGGAAGCAGCGGGACGTATGGCAAAATAGTCGGTCGAACTTGGGGAGCTCGACCTCCATTTCGTGTCCCGAATGGCCATTAAATCCCAGATCTTTGTAGACTTTGTCGCCGAATGGACAAATCTTAAACCTGCTCAGGATCCCCAGTACGATTCCCACGACCAGTGGACGATGTACATTGATGGGTCGCTTACGTTAAGTGGCTCGGGAGCTGAGGTGGTCCTGAAATCTCCTACAAGAGAGACCTTAAAGTATGTCATTCAATTAAATTTTCAGGCCACTAACAACATGGCAGATACGAACGTTTGCTGGTCGGCATACGAGCTGCGAAAGCGCTTGGGATTCAACGACTACTCGTGACAAGAGACTCTCAACTAGTCGTGAATCATGTCGGAAAAGAGTACCAGTACTCTAATTCGACCATGTCTCGGTACTTATTGGAAGTACGAAAGCTTGAAAAGTATTTTTTCGGTTTCGAGGTACAATATTCCATCGCAGACAGTTAGCTCAAATGGTTTCTTCCCGATAACCAATACCAAAAGAAGTCTTCTTGGAATAACTCTAGAAGTCGTCTCTGATCGAAACAATAGAGACGGCTTCTCTAGAATACGATGATACCTGGATGAATCCCATCTACGAGTATCTTCAAAAGGGTACCATACCCAATGATAATCTCGAGGCAGATCATTTATCCGTAAGGCCAAAATGTATACTTTAGTCGAAGGAGTCCTATATAAACAAGGTACTCAAGGAATTCTCATGCAATTACATGCGGGCATCTATGGAACACATGCTTCTTACAGAACGCTGGTCGGCAAAGCCTTCCGACAAGGTTTCTACTGGCCAACCGCCCTCTACGATGCCAAAGAGTTGGTTAAAAAGTATGTACAATGCTAGTTTCATAGCAGGCAAATATACCAACCGGCTTAGGTATCACAAACTATTCCTCTATCTTGGCTTTTTGTGACCTAGGGTGTCTACATCCTAGGACCGTTCCCAAAAGCACTAGGGGGCTTCGAGTTCCTTTTTGTGGCTATTGATATGTTCACAAAATAGATTGAAGCTGAACCTGCGACTGGGATCACAACAGAAGCTGGTAAGAGATTCATGATGAGAAGCGTGATTACTCAATTTGGTGTTCCAAATCGAATAATTATAGATAACGGTAAGCAATTTTCAAGCACAAAATTTCAAAAAATTGCGACAAGTTGGGTACCAAATTGTGTTATGCCTTTGTCGCCCATCCACAAAGTAATAGGCAATCAAAAGAGCGAATGGCCAAATTACGTAGGGAATCAAAACTCAAGTCTTTGACCACTTGTCAAGCGCTCGGGGGCTTCAGTACAAGAGTTACCCTTAGTATTATGGGCAGTTCGTATGACTGCTAGTCGAGCGACAGGTGAGATGCCCTTTTTCTAGTTTTTGGCACCGAAAATATGCTTCTACCATAACTAAAGATCAGCTCGATAAGGGTCAAAAACTTCAACGACTCCAGCAGAGAAACTCCGAGGGGATGACATTAACCTACTCTAAGAGAAGAGGAACCAAGCCTTAATCTGTTTGACAGTCTACCAACAAGCCCTGCGTAAATACTACGATCGTATGATTCAATCCCACAGCCTTGCTGTAGGTGACTTGGTATTGAACAAAATTCAATCTAAGTCTAATCGGAACAAGCTTTCCCCCAAGTGGGAAGGTCCTTACACTGTGGTCGAAGTTACATGACTAGGTTCGGTATGACTCGCAATGAAAGGCGCAAGAATCCTTTCAAACTCTTGGAATATCGACCAATTACGCAAATTCTATGTGTAACATTCTTATTTCTCAATAAAGTTTCAATTTTCTTCAATATTTATTGTCTTAAAACTTTTTGATGAGCAACGCTTCGACTTTTAATCGCTTTTACATACTTGGTTCTCTTTACACTAGTCGAAGGAGGGTAACATCACCTAGTCGAAGTCTTTCCTTTCTGCATGTGGTCCTGCCACTAGAGGGAACTTCCTAGCGTCGATCTATTCCTAACTTTTGCTGCCAAAACATAGAAACTGGGTTCAACAAAATGTGGTCGAAACAGTTTACAGCACGCTCTGTTTCCAAAATTTTAGTTTGTTCGACTAGCTTTCACATGCTCGATTCCGTTACACTGGTCGGAGGAAGTACACCACCTAGTCGAAGTCATTCCTTTCTGCATGTAGTCCCACCCACTAGAAGGAACTTCCTAGCGTCGCGTTGTCTCTAACTCTTGTTACTAGTGCATGACGATCGAGTTAAGTTGTGTTGATCTCTACGATTCGATAAACCTGGTAGGAGAAAAGGACAACAACTAGTCGAAGTCTTTTCTATCTACACGTGGTTCCGCTCACTAGAAGGAACTTCCTAGTTTCAACCTGTTCCTACCTCTTTGTACTAAGTACAAGACAATCGAGATCGACATCAAAGGTCGAACAACTTTTTTATAAACCCTTTTTACATACTATTTATTTAGTTTATGGAATAAACTAAGCAAATAGTCAGGGGCTAGGATAAAGTTATTAATATGACTTTAATTCTTAGTCTTAAATTCAATTTCTTTTCCTTTTCATTGTCTTACGAGTTACTAACTACTCGATGAGATAATTTGCACGAAAAAAGAAGCTTTATATATATCAACAAAAAACTTGTCTTTACAGGTTTCCTATTACAATCTACTCTAACAAAGGAGATCCTATTTGCATCTCCTCCGCGACCTTCTTGCCAACCGACTGCATATCTTCAATCAGTTGCTTTGCTTCTGCTTCGAAGTAGTCGAAATCGGCTTCGATTGGTTGCAGGTTAAGATAGGGGTATTGGCCTTTGAGTTTTGCCAGAATATAACCCACTGCGCCTTTGACTGACTCTCTAATCAAGTCAGCTTGATTGGTCTTTAGAGTAGTCACCAACTCTGGCAAAGTTCCGACTTATTCTCCGATAGTGCTCGTGTGTACAATTATCGTATCTTCAAGAGGGATAACCTTTTCAGCACGTAGCCCACCAAGTACATTGTTCAGGAGAGAAACGTTGTCTTGAAGGTTAATCTTCATCGACTTCATCTCCTCCTAACTACAGGTCAAAACTTCGTGGAGTCGTTTTATTTCGACTGCTTGCTCTGAAAAGAGTACGACTAGTCAGAACAAATAACCCTTAAAAAGACTGGTAAACAAAACTAGTCGTAGGTAAAGAATTGCTTACCTGCTAGCTAAGAGTCTATCTTCTTGACTTCTTTGTCATGGGAAGCAATGCTCTTTGCGTATCACTCTTCCCACAACCTTATCTCCTGATCTTTTTCTTTGACGATATGGGATATCTTGTGAATAACCAAAGCTTTTTCTTTGGCCTCAGTTTCGAGCTTGCCCATTTAGACCTCTTTTTTTGAAAAGAAAAAAGAGTTAGAAAAGGGGAAAGAAGATAAGCATATAAGCAGTCTTAAGTTCAGCACTTACTGTTTATTTCATTTTGCAACTTGTTCGAGCAAACATGGAGAATATCCTCTAGGATCCTTAAGTTCATCAATCTCTTCGACTTGATCCCACCACACCTTTTTGAGACGCTCGTCATCGAAAATATTCCCACTATTAGGAATATCCTTGGGGTGAGGGACTCAATCGCGAGATCTGAACGAAGAAAACCCCACAACGGATGCAGAGCCAAAGAACTCAGAAAAGAATTTGTTATACTCTTCTTCTTCTTCTTCGGTGATGGTAGCTTCTCCTTGGGGACCGAGGGGAACATCCTCGACGACTTTCTTCCCAACGCGGTGGTCAGAGTTCCACCACCACCTTATCCAGATGCTTCCATCATCTTCTCCTCTGCCTCCACAACCACCTCAGTGGTCATGGTAGCCTCAGCAGCAATGACCACCTCAGTGGTCATAGTCGCCTCAGCAGCAACAACCACCTCAGTGGTCGTAGTGGCTTTAGAGGCAACTACCACCTCAGTGGTTGCAGCAGCTCTGGCTGGAATGTCTCCTTCCACCATGAGAGCAGTGGTCGATTCCTCGACCACTTCTGTTGTTGTCTCTATGACTACAGAAGGGATGGCAGTAGACTTCTTGACAAAAGCGCTGGGGGGTTGGAGGAGTCGAGCTAAGATCACAGAAAGGAAAGCACTTCAAGATTGTAGAAAACAAAAGGTAAATGTTGTTCTTATGCTTTTTATTTTTTTGCATACCTTCGCTTCGTGGACTTGATCTTGAATCCAGAAGAAACCTTCCCTAAGGTAGATTTCTTAGGGAAGGTTTCTCCGACATATTCTCTTCGACCATGTCTGGTCGATATTCGAGTTGAGGGATCGCCACAACCACGTCTGGTCATGAGTCTTGAGCAAGAACTTTTGCTTCTTGAGCTCCCTGCCCCTCCTGGTAATTGAAACTAGTTTTGACCACCCGAGGAGCATCACTTCCCTCGACCATTGGTTCTGCCGACATAGCAGTGTCCTTCACAAAAGATACGAAGCTTCTCCAGTTCTCTTTTTTTAGTCGCTTAATGAAGCCGTGAGATGCAGAGACTCAGAAAGTTTTTTCATCATAGTAGAAGAGTACCTTGGTCTTAGGGGATTTTCCAACTTCGATCACTTCGACCGCCTTTGCTTTCTCTGCAGCAACTATATCTGCAAAGAATTTCTCAAAGGGTCTGGCCGGATCGAAACTTGGGCCTACGTCTCCCTTGTCGGGAGCCTTCACCAAGCGATGCCTTTTGGCCAGAGGAGTTTTGCTCTCCTCCTGCGCTTTTCCGACAACCATCAATTCGACCTCTTGGTCGTCTTGACGATTTTCCATGCCTACTTTCTGCCAAGGTTAGAAAAGAAACCATGCTTAGTGGTCGGTTTATATGACTATGAGACCTTAAAGATGAAATCGATCTTTGATTACCTTTAGGTGGTCTTCTTTCTCCTTTGCGGATATGATCACTAGGATTTGAAGAACCCCTATGGTGGGGGTCGGAGCCTTCTCGCGAATAAGTTTGACTTGAACGTCAATTTCTGCTTACGGGAGATCTAGACAGGTAAATATAACATTCAACGATCGAACTCAAAGTTAATAAAAAGAGAGCTAAGTTGAAAATTTACTTACCCTCCTTGAAATCCCTAGTCAAATCCTTGTCTCCCGAGTACCTCCACATGGAGTGTGCTCATTTCTTCAAAGGGCTGATGCGGTGTGTGATGAAATCCTTCACCGCATGCCATCCAGTGAGCCCCTCTTCCTTCAAGTCCTTGATGGCTTGAATGTAGAGGGCGATCTGGTCGACATCGCTGGGAGTGGAATCCCATATAGACTTCCTCTTAGCAGCTTTCCTTACAAAGGACTGGCTGTCGTTCTTGTTCAGCTCCCAGTAGAATCACTTCTTTTTCCATCTCGACCACGACGACCGGGTGAACATCTGAATATACTCCCTCGACTTCCCATCATGGAGCTTCAGACCACAACTTCCTGTTATTCCAGCTTGTCGGCCCATCTTGTAATAGTACTGGAAGAGCTCAAGGTCCGCTGGAATCCCGAGGTAGGCCTCGCACAAGTATACGAACATACTTAGCATTGTGATGGAATTGGGAACAAGATTCACCAATTCCACCTCAAGGTGTTTGAGTACGAACGCGAGAAAGGGGTGACCAGACAATCGGAGGCCACACTCACAATATGCTTGGAACACTGGGATCTGGCCGAACTCCCCCGACGGACAATGTTGCCTAGAAGCTTTGATCCACTTGACAAGTTCCTTCTTTGGGATCTTCTCGACGGCGACCAACACTTTCAACTTCGACTCGTCCATCTCCGATTCAGCCCACTTGAAAATGGTTTCGGCCATATTTTCTAAGTGAGGTGGATTGGAGTTTAGAAAGATTTCAAGAGCGAACGACTGGGTTGGCGACGGAGAGAACAAAGGCTCGAAGAACAGTCAAAGCGAATGGGAAAAAAGTAAGAATCCTAAGATCATGCCCACGGTAAGTGTAACATCCCAAATTTTGGGCTTGTGTTTCAAATGTAAGAAAAAGAGTAGAAATTAAAACTTTTTCTTACATCATGTATTTCCTGTTGTGCCAATCAATTCTTGTTCAAGGAATTATGGAATTACATTGTCACAAGTCTTCTGGATCCAAATCTTGCTATTCCAAAAACAATCTTGTCAAATCTTATGATAATCCTCTGAAATATTTTTCCTAAGTCTCGTGATGGTATGTGACCCTCTGAAAAATTTCACAATTTTTAGAAATTGTTTGAATATTTTTAGAGGTATCAAACCTGTTTGACTCTTAGTCAAACATTAAAACAGAGCCTTGCAGAATTTTGGAGATTTATTCACAGTATAAAACCTCTGAAAATTTTACACAAGGTTGATATCTGAGTTAGCAAGCTCCTGTAAAATTTCATAATTTTTGGAGTTAATTTGCTACCTCAAATAAATCTTTCAAAGTCTCTTTTTATTTCAAAGTCAAACTGGTTTTTATCATTACTCGGGCTCGAGTCGACTCGGGCTCGGGCCAATCGACTTGGTCCATCAACTAAATGCACCGAGCCACTCTTTAAAACGCACGGTGGATCTCAACCGTTAGATCTAAATCGCACGGTTCGCGCGTGTATCATTTCGGACCTTCCGGCTGCAAGTCCGAATGTCAACCGTTAGATCTCCATCCAACCGTCAAGATGCGCGAAACATTCGGACCCTCGGTTGCATTTTTGAATCGAGCCGCTGGATTAAGATCCAACGCCGCGTACTTCTCGTTGTAATTTGAGTTTGCAACGTGGAGCTATCGAGCCGCTCATTTCTAATCGTAGGGTTCGCAATATCTCCGTTGTGTTTTAAAGCCCGTAGGCGTGGCGCTATCTCACCGCTCGTGTCTCATCCAACGGCCGTGAGTCACCGAACCTTTTCGCTGGTCGTCTTCTACCTCCGTGCGTCGCGGCCTTTGTAGGGGAGTAATGGCGGTGTCATTTCTTGCTCCCTAAAGCCACCCTAGCCGACGTTTAGGGGTATGGGAGGTACTCTGCAAGGCCATGCCCTAATGCACGTCTACACCCTTTTTTCCTTGTCTACCGTGCGTGGTGCTTTGTGTTTTGCCGCTTGAAAGAAGTGTGGTGCAAACCCTAACACTTTCTTGGCCTTATAAGCACACTCAATGCCTCTGGTATGTCTTTAGACCACCATCAAGCCCCATTCTCAATATTGAGCTTAACACCTCAAAAATGGCAAACCGCCATTGTTGACCCGTGAAGCTCCATTGGTGTTCTTGGTGTTCCAGTGGTCCTCCTTCACGTTTCTTTGCCCTAACCTTATCTATTTACTTCCTTGAACATTTCCCCTCACTTAATGTTGGATTTGATTCTCAGGAATTGTCCAATTTGGGGTTTGTTCAAATTCGGCCGAATTTGGTCATCTTCTTCCTCAGCTCAGGTGAGTGCTCCATTTTCCAATTCTTTGCTCATGTAGCTTCTGTGAATCATTATGAAGCTATTCTGATGCTTTGGTATCACTCATTTGGCTCAGGGTGTCGTTTTCAATCGTTCTTCTCCAAGTCCGTGAGCCACCGTGATCAAGCATCTCCGCCATCTTTGAAGCTTCTCGTCCTTAAGGTAGCTTCTTATTAGTCCTTAGAAGCTTTGGCACCGCACCCTAGGCTTGCAGTGGAGCTCATCGCGATTTTCGTGTTTAGCAGTAAGCTCCCATTTTCGTTTTTCCGGCTAGCCGGCGTTCTAGTCCCTCGCCGCCGGCGAGAATGCTACCATTAGGTTCGTACTGTTATTGCGAATCCATTTTGGGTCTTGTTCGGCGCCGCCGCGGCCAGTGTCGCCGGCGATTTGCCGTTGAACTCACTCGGGTTTTGCCGGCACAGAGCTCCCGTTTTCGTCATTTGATTAGGACACATTAATTGCTAATCATTAGTTGTTAATTGTGTCTTAATCATTATTGTTGAGCCACTGACTAGTGGGCCCAACATCCTTTAATCACTCTCTGGTTCAATCCCGCACTGTTCCGACATCATTAAGATTAATCATTGGTTAATTGAATGTGTCGGCATTTAATCGCTGTCGGAAATCTCCTCTGGGTCGCTGACTTGTGGGCCCGAGGAGTTAAGATCAAATCTCAGGAGTCATTAGTGTTTAATTAATGGTAATCATTAGAAGCATTAATCCTGTCCTAACCGCCACTCTCAGTCGCTGACAAGTGGGCCCAGTGCACTGTGCACGTGGGTTAAAACGTTGCGGTCATGACCCGAGGTCACTGACATGCGGTCCCACGTGTCAGCATCTTCTTTTGAACTGCGTTCAATATCTACCGTTCGTTTTTAGATCTGCGGCCTTGATCGTGAGTGCATTCGGACCCTCCGGTTGCCTTGATCATTCTCGACCGTCGATCTTGCGATCAACGGCTGAGATTGTGTTTGCAACCGCACCGTCCGAATGCATACACTCGTGCGCGCCGTTGGATTGTGATCCAACGGTGGGCTCGACAGGTTTGGCGCGCTGCTGCTTTTGCCGCAGCGTGAGCCGTAGGATGTTAGATCAAGGGTTGCCGAGCGTCCACGTCGTTTTCTTTTAATTGGGTGGTTCTGTATTTCGGTAAGTATTTGTTTAACAACTGAAAATGATATAAAAATTTTAGAAACTCATAACTAATTCATTTTAATCGCTTTTAGATAATTCCAACGGTAATAAATTATGTTGTCACTTTAGTTTATTATAAAAATGGATTTAAGCATGTTCCAAGAGAGGTGAAATTGTTTAGTTAAGAATAGCTTGTTTTCTGCTATTTTTATATATTCTAGAATTGTATTAAAACTTGGAAAATGCATATCTTTTTCTGTATATCTGATAATTGTATGATTTCAACTGTAATAATTTTTTATTAACTAAACTTTAATCTAAAAATGGTGGTAGGCCTAAATCAGCACCAGAAAAATATGTTAGTAGCTTTAACCTTATTAGTAGCACTTAAAAATTCATTTAATGATAAAATAGACACCAGTAATTCCCTGTAAATCCTAAAAATAGAAATTTGATGTTAGGAAATCCCTCTGTTAACATTCTATAATGTGAAATAGGTTTTGCACATATTTATATTTCTGGAAAGTGCATTATGCTAATTTTGCATCTTAGAAAAATCATAACTAAATCATTTTAACTCCAAATGACCTGAAATTTTATGTGGGTTACCTCTATACCAATAGGTAGCTACCATAAAAATTTCAGCTTCAAAATCTTTCTAGAAAATGTTTTGCTACAGTGCTAATTATGGTAGAAAATGGGTTTTTAGGTAATATCTTTTGCACCACAAATCCAAATTAGGTTTTTCCAGTTTCTATGTCTAGGTGTATTCAGTATTTCACCTTGTGTATAAGTTTCACGTGCATTTGGATAATTTTGCTTGCTCTTTGTTTTAGTGTTGCTAGTCTTATTGGTTGTTCTTGGTTCTTTTGCCTTTCGCTAGGGTTCGACATTTGCATGTAATCCCAGAAACGACCCTCCACAACAGTTTGAGCAACAAGCAAGAAGGCAAGCGGTTTGATCATGTTAATCCCAATATTTTAAGTATTTATGTTGATTACAAACTCTATGTATGCATTGCTATTTTGTGTTAATAGTTGGCCTAGTAGATGCATTTCCTTAGCAAATGATTATTCTCTACTACCATGAGCCTAGGTTACTTGGTCGTGATTTAGAGTTCATGGATGGGCTCTTGTCACTTAGTAGTTGCGAATTAATTGCTTAGCCATGCTTAGCTTCGGTAGAAATGGGCGGTTATCGACTTGTCGATAATCTTGATCACATCAAACTTATTATGATTATGATTTCCACCTTGTGCTATGTCTACTTATGAAAACTAAAACTGAAAACAAAATGATTTAGACTTGGGCACAATGGTATGATGGTGTGATTTTGGGTGTGATCGAATGGTGCCCGGTCAACAAGGACCGAACATCTTGTTACACTAAACCAAGCATTTCGTATAACCACATTAGAGGGTATGGACCTCTCTTGACTTAGTACTTTGGCGTGTATTGGCTCAGTCGCAGGAGTCGCAGGAGGGATGGTGTTGGGAGCAGTAGTCCGAAAGACTTCACCCGTGATGGGATTTGTTGTCTTTCGACTTGCAATGTAAGCATATGGGTTTCTATCCATATGAGCGGCTCGTAGTTACTACACAAGATTGGAAACGCCTCGTAGGACTTAGTCAGTGCTTCAAGCATACCTCTCGTAGTGTGCTTGTGGCTTGAAGGCGATCCAAGTGTGGGTACATTGGTACACCTCGCAGGGTTAAAACTATTCGAATAGCCTCGCCCCTAGGTTATGGACACGCTTGGCAAGGTCTTTCAAGAGTTAGACTACAACCTTTTAAATTAAAACTTGATGGGTGGTACGAATCGGGATTCGTGCTATGTTGTGGTGGCTATTGGGATAGTCACTTCGTGTGGTTACTTGTATGTACCTTTACTTTCATTACTTTGATAACAAAACAGATTTGCAAACTTGCTTTTAAAATGTATTACATTATTGCAAATAAAGTTGGCTTCATGCAAATGAGACATACAACCTCCACCTAAATAAGCTTGCATGTAGTTTATGAATAGGTCCGCTATTCCACACGTCGATCTTGCGGGTACAAAGACAATCTTTGTACTCGGATGCTATGCTTAATTGTTCATTGCGAGAGGAAGAAGGTGAGCTGCGAGGCCTCACTTTTGTGAGTGTGTTGTGGTAGCATGGGCGACTAGCTTGGCGGCTGGCCGGTTGCCTTGTGGGTGTATGGCTAATCGGTCGATTTTTGTTCTAGCCATCTTATGGCACCTTTGCTTCATTTGTCATTCTTGTATATTGTTCTATTTGGCCGGTCGGCTCTCTCTTTTGTAATAACTTTACTTTATGTATGTCGTGGTTGAACTTAGTGATGTATGTTGTATGGAAATGATGTGTAATTTTGTGATGATGTGCATATGTTGCAATTCTGGGAAACATATGCCCATCGAGGCTTAGAATGTTTAATTAGTAACGCTAGAACCATTTGGAGGTTAAGTGTTACTAGTTAAATATTCCGGGTCCTCACAGTAAGCTTTTATAACCGCACGCTTAGGTTTAGAGATCGTGGGTACTAAACAGTTGTCACCTCTTCGGGAACTACTCCAACGGACAAGTATGTGAGAGTTGATTAGGATTCTTAAATTTGTCTATTCAAGAAAAACGAGTATGCTTTTACAACTCAAGCAAAATTACCTTCTTGACCAAGCTTATTTCTGGTCGAATGAAATATTAGTTGAGAAAGCTTTGCTTTCAACTACCATCATTCTACGACTACCCTGTAGTCGTAAGATTTTCTACGACCTCTTTTCCAAGTAAGTCATTTTTACTTGAAGTTAGGGGCTAGATGACGAAGATATAACAATCCTCATTTAATTGTTATTTATCTATAATTCTTATTATAGATATTAATATCTTCATACTGGTCTTAAATATACCCCTTATTACTTATGAGGGAAAAATCAAGTTATCTGGTCGTAAGCCTTCTTACGACCACCCCATGGTCATGAGTCTTTCTACGATCATGTTATAGTCGTAAACCTTCCTACGACTACCTTATAGTAGTACGATCTTCAACGACTTGTCTAGTTTTGACCAGTCTGGTCTCGATAACCCTATAATTAGTAAAGCCTGCTGTCATGTAGGCCTAATTAATTAGGGAGTTGTTTGCGTCGTGTCCGATACATACAGTAGTTAGCATATGCAGTTATCCTCAGGAATAACTGCACATTCTCTTCTGTCTTCGATAGTAACCGTATGGCGACGTGGGGAACTTGTCTCTCTGACAATAACCTCCATCAGCGGTTCATTACTTGAAACGTTAGGACGTCTCTTGGATTGGAGGAACTGTCGTATCCTTATACGCTATATAAAGACTAAAGTCAGAAGGCAGAATGGATAGAATGAAGCAATCCAAGCACATGACATTAGACTTTAGTCTTCCTCTTGATTTGTAATTAGCACTCTCAATACAACACAACAGGAATATGGTTGTTATTCTCTGTGGAGAAGACCTGAACCTGTATAAAATCCATGTGTCTTCTCTCTGCATAGTTCCAATCGTAGGAGACCCAATACAAATAATCATATGTAAAATCGGTTCTAGATCACCGACACCATTCTAACCAGAGTCACGGGATTTGATCAAAGTGCAAATGACTCTAAGCCCTTCCAAAATTTGTAGGAAAACACAGAGAAATCTGGGCTATTGAGGCATTTTGTCGAGTGGATTATGAGCACTACACTGCACCCCATAGGCCACACACAACATAGTAGCTCTTGGATGTCGACGGAGGGCAGCGTGGTCTAGAAAGACACTTTGGATATTTTAGAAAATTGTGGCATATATATGCAATTTCTATTGGTTCCGACTAGCATGAGAGTATTAAATTGCCAAATGACGATGTTTTGAGTGGCATATATATAACCTGTTTCGTATTCTTGGGAGTACGTACTCCTATTTCTAATATACCACTTAAATATATATATTATATTTTTTTTTATCACTTTCAGTATACTTAAGTATCAATTATAAGATATTCCAGTGTGACTTGATTGAAAATTTTTATTGAAGCCTTTTATTTTCGTTATATACCCTTTTCATATATAAAAGAAGTATATACACAAATTTTGCTATAAAAAGTAGATTTTAATGAATATTTTTGTGGAACTCACTTTGGAGTATCTTATAATCATTGTTAGAGTATGCTCAAATAGATAAAAATGTATTATCATATGATTTAAATAGTATATGAGAAGTAGGAATACGTACACCCAAGTTCCATACCATTCCCCCCTCTCTCTCTATATGTGTGTGTGATTATTCCTTTTGTTTATTCAAAATAGCTAAACCACAATAGTAACTTTTTTCATGTGATATATATCACCGTAATAATGTTAGTAATGTATAAACTTCATATGTAATTTCTATATTCCCTAAGCGATTTTATTTTGTACTGTCAATCTGCAGCAGCTATTTTTGTTTATTTTTGCCCCTTTTATTATTTGATTGCGTGTATTCAAGCTCCTTTACTACATAACATTGTCTATTAATTACGACCTTCCTAATGACAGATTGTTGTAGACTTTGACAGCAACAGCAAAGATTGCCAACTCAAGCTTGATAGGGTAAATAAATATACCATTTACGCTGTTTTGCAGGGAAATTTCCCACTAAAACTAAATTTTGGTTAAATGCGCTGCATTGGAAAGCCCAATATTGTGTTATTTTTAGCATAAAGTCTTCCTCAAAATCATGTAAATAAGACTGGGCGGTGGTTAATTATTATGTCATGTTTGCGCTTGTCTTAATCCATACTGGTGTTCTAAGTTGGCAGTCAAATTAAATCATCAACAAAATTAATAGAAGGGCCAATACAGTCTTGAGTAATGAAATGATCCAAAAGTCACTTAAATAAATGAGCTACGAGAGTTTGTGTGAAAAAAAAACAGTAGGGTGACTTTGATAAACTACGGGAGTTCTCAGTGACGGAGCATGGGCTGGGCCAACGTGGGCTATGGCCCCCCAGCACTTTAGCAAAAAAAAATTCAACACCATGTATGCAGTAGTATGCAAGGCAACAGGGCCAGCCCAGCACTCTAGCACTCCAGCAGTCTAGCGTACAGTAGACTAGCACCGATTACCAAGGACGAAGGCACTATGCTGTACGCATACGCAGTAAGAGACGATTAGACGAGGACTCGAGGCAGAGGAGAAATCCTAGGCGGCGACCGGCTGCACGATGAGGCGTCGGGCGCAGGGCGCGGTCGCACGGGGAAACCGGAGGACCATCCTACCGGGGCAATTAGTATGTTCGTTTTTTATTATTTACTCTTGAGTCTTGATTCTTGATTCTTGAAGTTCAACTTTGTTTAGTGATGACCGATATAATTGGTATTTTGCAATTGTCTAATGTTTTGTAATTAGGGCATATGCTAAGATCATGCATTCAATTACTTTGGGCTTTGGTGGCCTCTCTTACAAATTTGCTCAAGCTTCGTCACTGAAAGTTCTTTTGAATAAGAGAGTAAATTGCACCGTAGTATATAAACTCACGAGGTTAGTGCATGTAGATCAATAAATTATAAAACCATGCATCTAGATAAATCAAATCAAATTGTTATACTGAGCAATAAAAGGTTCAAATGTGATTTTGAATAGCTGACAAAAGCGTCCACGTGGGTAGTACATATGTGGCGTTGAAATGGCATCTACGGAGGCACGGTTTGGTGTGACAGCAACATAGATTAGGCAGCAACAGCACGCAGGTTGGGCAGTGGCGCCATAGATCAAGCTGCCTCGTTCTTCCTTTCCTACGACAACGTCCAAGCGTCGTGACCTCCCTCTCCTTCCCCCAATTCGGTCGCCTAGGATTTGCCGTGGCTCAGCCAAGCTGCTACCACACCTAGTGTGCTACCCTTTGTCTCCCATGCCCGAGCCATAGGAGCCACAGGAGGCGGAGGGACGACGAGTGTTTTTTTTTCTTCTGAATTGACACTTTTTTATATATTTATAATAGCAAAAGTAGCTCTCATTTATATGAAATTATAAAAATAACATCGTGACAGGTAAAGAATGTCACGTACCGTGCTCCCAGTCCACAGAACCGACGTACCACAAATCGGAACTGTGGGAAGAAACCTACTACGGACTGGAACTGCGGAAGGAAAGGTTGCTGCGGACTGAAACCATCAAAGGAAGAGCTGCATGCATGCTTAATCACTAAAAGACAAACAACTTAAACACTAAAGAATAGACAACTTAATCACTAAATGACAAAAAAATCCATGCCTACGCGGTTCAATCCCGGTCTAGGAGCCCGGTACCTAGCTTCCACGAACTAAGAAAATAGTACATGACCTTCCTAAGCTGTCACGATATCATTTTGTAATGTCATTCGAGCGAAAACTACTTTAGCTATTACTGATAAAAAAATGTGTCGCTTCAACGAAAGAGTCGAACCACGGAACCATATCATAAGACTACGAGAGGAGGGGCCTCGTGGGGGCTAAGCCCTAGGGTTGGTGGGCCTTGAAGTGCGATTGGGCATACCAGATGGCGAGCACTCCCCAGAGTCTTGCAAGGAGACAAGAGGAATACAAGAGTCTCAGGCTGCCCATGTCGGTGGCCTCGATCACAGAGACAGAGGGGGAGGAGTTGAACACAAGAGAGACGTGTGGAGAAGAGGGTGAGAAAAAAGAGAGAGGAATTGTCGCCTCGATCACACATCAGCATTGTGTCCCACATCACAGCCATGTCAACAAGATGAAACCACCTTTGGACCTCTCTCGCTCAATTTAACAAGTTTATTGACATAGATGCATAGTTTTATAGTTCATTAATCTAGGGGAAATTTTTTTTATATGTCACTACAAATGTTCTGGATATCTTATCTACCATTGCAAAGTAATATCTTCCTCACATGCCACTGCAAAGTCAAAACATATTATTTTATGCCATTGTTGACCAGTCAAGCCGTGAGTGATCATACAAATATCATTTTGCCCTTGTTGTCTTCTTCTTCCCCTCATTCCTTCTTCTTACTCTCCCTCAACCTCCTCCAACTGTGAACAAGCCATCGCGGTTGAGGGAGGAAACCAATGCTCGGTCTCACATCGACGAAAGGGCGGGGGCCACCGGGTGGAGAAGGACGCCGCCGCCGGCTTGATCCACTCCGGAGATGGAGGACGTCGAAGTCCATGGCGATGCCTCAACGAGAAGGCACTGGAGGGAGGGGTGGTGCTAGCTCGGTGAAGGGTGCGAGCACGGGGGAGACGATGGTGGATATCGGTGGCAATGTTGATGCCGACGAGGTGCACGATATGTGGAGTGCACCACAACCCCACATGGGGCCCCGCCGTGGCCTGCAGAGAGCCGGGGGCAGGTCCTGGGTAAGACGCAGTCGACACAGAGGAAGACAGAGTCGATGAGCGGGACGAGCGCATGGAAGCGACACGAGACGAGACGAGGGCGCACCACCCGAGCTCCTTCACGTCGCCGATGAGGTTGAAGACGTTGAGGAGCACCATATCGGGCAGCCGGTCGAACTGGTCCTCCTCCTCTTTTCCCCCGACTCGGCACCGCACGACCACCCTTCGCACGCCTTTCCATCTCCATAACTACCCACCCAACCAACCAACCACGTGCACTTGGCATGAGCATGGGCAGCGCAAATCGGGATCCGAGAGGCATCTACGTGGGCGAGTGAGCCAGTCGTGTGTCGAAGAAGTTCACCGACAACAAAGGCATCGACGACGGCTGTTGGTTCCAAATTGGGGCTAGCGCACAAGGGAATGAGAGAGAGAGGAAGAAGATAGAGAGGAAGGAGGAGAGAGAGGAAGGGCGGCGTAGGTAGGGGAGCTCTCCAACCAGCCAGGGCGACGGCGGTCGTGTGGGAAAACAGAGGTGGCGGCGGTAGGTGAACTAGAGGAGAGAGAGGAGGAAGGGAAGAAAAAGAAAAGGAGGAGGGAGAAGAAAGAAACGAGGGAATTTTAGGAAAAATTGATGAAAAAAATAATGGAGGTGACGACAGTGGCATAAAATAGTATGTTTCGACTTTGGTGACATAGTTTTTGGACATATAGTGCAATATTACTAAAAAATTTAGGAGTTTGAGTGCGCACAACTAAATAATTAAGGGCTCGTTTCAATCTTGGGAAAATGAAAATATGTAGTAGTTGCGTGGAAAACACTTTGGTTGCACCACAAAAAAAGTTATAAGATTTTATTTGAACATTTTACTCATGATATTATGTCTTAGACCAAAGGGTTATTTTGAATATACAAGCAAATATTTAGGGGACGTTTGGTACGTAGGTTTTTCACATAAAGCAATTTATTTTCCATAGGAATTGAAAAAATCCCGTATACCAAATGGGTCTTGTTTTTCATCGTTCCATAGCAATATCAAATTAATTCTCATTTTTTATTATAAGAAAGACATACACGCAAGCACATGCACACACACCACCACATACACATAGGCGAGTGCGCCATTTTAGCATACGTCTACAAAGACGAAGGCCAAGAATAAATCTACAACCTCACAAAATTCCTACTGAAAGCGCACATGTGTGTACATAAATGTGGGCACCGGGATTTAAACCATAGTGGGTGAAATCATATATCCACAACTTTACCATCCCACCAAGAGGTGGTTCCTATCTCGAAGTAGTTCTCTTAACATTTGCTTTGATCATAAATTCCATATAAAAAAACTTCTGTATAAATTTTTTTTCTACAAATTTAAAATTTTTATGTTTTACTTACGTACCAAATTCCACATTTTTTAAACTTAAGTCTCAATAAGGTGCTCTGCTGTAACTATCATAAGCATTTTCTTTTAACCCTTCCACTTTAATCTCTTCAGTACTTTTCAATCACAATCATTGATACGTCTCAATCAAAAGATTCTTTAACACGTGTGTTCTTTTCAACTCTAATTTATACGTGCCCAGATTAGTAGGGGCACTCCCAATAAGTAAATTTGTTGCATCGTGGAGTTTATTATCAGTTTTATAAGACCATATAATATCATTTTGTGAGAGATCTATGCAACAAGTGAGGCCCTATAGTATCAAGTTTTAGTACCAAATCATTGTGATGGTTGTTTTTAAAATCTCACCCAACCACTCTCTCTTCTCTGGTATCAAACTATTGTGAGTGCTCTTAGGCTGCTCCCAATGGGTGGTTTCTTATTGCAGTTTCTTATTGCATGAAAGGTATTTAGATACCACTTTTCCAATGCATTGTATCCTAGAGTGTTGTATCTTATGTCTTTAATATAAATGTCTTTACCACTATTTCTACCTAGGATACTGTGTATGAGTGGTATCTAAATAAGATACTAGGCTGCTCTCTCTCTTTCTTAATTACAGTGCCACATCAGATTTTTGCTTATGTGGAGCCTTAAGATACTTGCCAAGGTGGAGCATTAGGAGTAGCCTTATATGTTTGAATGTACATACCTCATAACTCCAGTTTTTACGCGTTGAAAATGACATCAATAAAAGTAGTATAGAAAATAGTCTCTTTATTATACTACATAGATGCTTAGTTATCTTCGCAAACATGGGATGAAGTCAGACATGTTTTTTAGTCATGCACGGCTTTATATTAGCCATGCATAGCGTATCGTCTGAAGCTATATAACCTTTGAGAGGTAAATCGAGCTGAAGCTCCTTTAATAACCAATTTTTTTTTGCTAGCTGTTTATCATTATCATGTGGCTGTAAATTATCAGTTGGCTTATAGTAGAAAAGAGATTTTTGCTTATAGGATGAAATAAACCGCATGTTTGCCTGGGTCTGGACATGTAAACCCCTCCTAAGCTTGAGTTGAGGGCATCAGTGGAGTTTGAAAGATGAAACAGGAATATAAAAGGGAGACTTAATGCTAAGCTTGAGTTGAGGGCATTTTGGTTTGGTGTCTATGGGAACCAAAGTATGTAAGCCAAATTTTGGTAATGTTAACTAGATTTGTCCTTCGTTTGGTTTGATGCTAAATTTTTGTATGATTTTGTTCATATTGGTTCTCTAGTTCATTTTGATGCCAAACTTTGCCAAAATACAGGCGGCACCCCGATTTTGGTAACACCAAATTTTAACTTGGTTTTCATGTACAATTTTGGTCCTCAAACCAAACAAACCCATATGACAGGTGAGTCTATTGTATGCAATTTAACTTGATGTTTTAACTTGAAGTGAATAAGAGATGGTACTTAATTGAGAGTGTGAGGTATTTTTTTGGTACATAATCAATAAGATATAGCACTTAAATAAAAAATTAATTTCAATTGGTACGCAAGTACACTACTACTGCATAATTAGGAAGTAATAATAGTACCACATTAAAAGAATTTAATTTGAGATGGGTACTTTACTGGTTCACAGCCAGCAACCAATAACACATCTCACTTAGAGAATTCAATTTGAACTTTTTATGGAGCTTATTGTCCCACTCGCCGTCGTTCCCGTTCCAGAGAAACTCTACCAATATTATAGGACTAATACAACAAAGTGTTCATCTCCAAAAAACAATAACACACACCTTGCATACAGTATAGCTCCAAAGTTGATATTGTAATATGATTGCGTAATGTTCGAAAGCAAAGAAAATTTCCAAATCCCACCACACCACCAGAAAACACACACACACACACAGGTTTGGATGTCGAAAACATTTACATTTAATAGCAGAAAACACGTTACTACACGTCTACACCTATCCAGCTGGGAAGCAGCAACCGAGGGCAGCCAGCCACCGTCCAGACCGATCAAACCTGAAACGGCTCGCTTAGCTTGATTCGAGGCGGGCACGCAGGTACCATCCACCCCCCTCCCTCGAGCTTGGCTCCCATGAGTCCCATCCCCCACCCGACGACGCTCCGCGCACCCGCTCCGCTCCGCTCCGCTCCACTCCACTCCACTCCATCTATCCCCATTTCGCCAACCACACCTCACAAGTACCATCTCCCGAAAAGAAAAAAAAACCCAACAGGGGTAATTTGACTCCCTCGAGACCCCTCCGGCCCTCCACCTCGGTACGCCGCGAGCAAGCGAGGAGCACGCGAAGCGAGAGAGAGACTAGAGAGGGAGAGGGAGAGGGAGAGGGAGAGGGAGAGAGGGAGATCGAGGAGGAGTAGGGATGGGAGGGGTGACGTCGAGCGTGGCGGCGAAGATGGCCTTCTTCCCACCGACGCCGCCGTCGTACTCGCTGGTGGAGGACGCGGCGGCGGGGGTGACCACGCTGAGCGGGCACCCGCACAGGGAGAATGTCGAGGTGCTGCGCCTGCCCACACGCAGGGGGAACACCGTCGCGGCGGTGTACGTGCGCCACCCGGAGGCGGTCTCCACCGTGCTCTACTCGCACGGCAACGCCGCGGACCTTGGCCACCTCTACCAGCTCTTCCTGCACCTCTCCTTCAACCTCCGCGTCAACGTCCTCGGGTGAGCGCCGGAACCACACCTTGCTTCCTTGATTATTTTCCTCTCGTGCTTTAGCTTTGCTTGCCCGCTGCTCCTTCCTTTCTTGGTGTGGCGTGATCTATGGCTTTGGGCATCTGGTTCTTGGTCGCTGGGGTTCTTGAATGCTGCGGTTTCTTGATTTGTTATGTTCAAATGGGGAATTTGATGTTTTGATGCGAAACTGTTTCCTTTTCTTTGTTGTTGAAGGCGGGATTATGCAAATTTTCCTCTCTTTTTTTGTGGGGAATTTGATGTTTTGCTATGTTGCAATTTTCCTTTTCTTTGCCCTTGGAATTTGAGTTCTCTTGATTTTCGCTAGTGTGTCCCTATATGGGGATTTTGATGCTTTCCCATGGGAATATTCATTTCCTCTTCATAGGTTTCCCTGTGCCAGCATCGGGCGAATTCGGCATATACATGATGTGATATGATGGTTCGATGCCTCGAATTTTGGGTTTACTTTGTGGATAAAGTTGGTGCAACTCTGTGCTTACAGAATTTCCCTTTTTTTTCTTGGGATTCTTGATTGCTGACTTGTGCCTTGTCGTTGGAAAAAAAAGATTTCTCTTTGTTAGTTTCGTTTTCTTTATCTGTCTTCTTGGGAGTGTTTTGACATCTTAAGATTGTATTTTCCTTCTCTGATCTGATCTTGCTACATTGGGAATCTGAGTTCCTTGTCTGAAACCCCCGCGCCGCCAAGATTCTGCCTGGTTGATTCTTGGTTTGGTTTTGCAGCTGTTCTTGAAACAATAATGTTTTGTGGTAGCCAATCGGAGTAATCTGATGATCGTTTCTTTGTCGGCTGTAGGCAGATGTCGATGTTTGCAACAATTCCTGTGCATTGCCGGATTTTTTTAGAGCAGTGCATTGCTGGATTTGGAACACTTGATTATTGAAGTTTTATGTTCTGTTGTGTTGTAGTTTTTGTATTTCTGTTTAGTTCTACCATTCTTTTAAGGGGTTGTGCTTGCACCTGTGCATAGGCCATACTTTTCTTTGGAGTTGACCTATTATTCACAGGAACGACGAAAGCTTTATCTTTTCTTGCGAAATCTCAAGTCTCTGATCAAGTTTCCTCTATTCTTTTTTCATGTGAAATTTCTGATCAAGTTTCCTCCTGATCAGCTTGTTGTGCAAACTAATTTGTTGTGAAGCTATCACACAATTTTGCACACTTGGGCTCTTTGGATATCCTAGCTCCTGTGTGGTGAATCACTGGTGCATATTCATAATTGATCTTACACACGATCTTAGATTATAGATGTACTGGCCAACATAAGTAAGTCATAAATGAGGCAATAATTTCTGTGATAGAACAAAGAATTATTTTGTTCTGTTCCTTGATCCGTTGGGTCCTCTGTAGCATAGCAAGATATTATGTAGTTGTTGTGGAGTTAAAGGTACTGTAGCGCTAGAAGATTTCTTTTGTGTACATCCTTCCTGCATTAAAGATTGAATCTGGCCATTAACTTCAGTTTTAGATAAGCTTTGCCATTTAGCTTCAATTCTTAGATGCAAATAGTTATCTATTTCTCATTAACTATATAAATAGACGTATCAGATGCAAAGATGCTGATCTCAACTGCATTGTTTCTTATCTGGAGAATCTTTGAATTAATTTTTGCTATAGATGGTTGTTGGTAAAATGCGATTGTAAATGTGGACGATTCAGACCCACATAATAATGTTCATGGCAAATCTCTATCTGCTCATGTTTCCATTATTGCATCTGCTTGATGAGGCTCAACACTAGCTTTCATTTATGCTGCATCTAGCACAGCAGTCCTTAGTCATTATGATATGGGACACAGAATGTGATGTTTGATGGAGTTTGATGTGGCCTGTGGTGCCTTGTTAGTGTTTGATTGTCCACGACATACTTCCCTAGTGCTTCATCATTCCTATCTGGATTCGCTTGTAAAGCTTGTTAGTTTCTCTTTCTTAGGTGATTGTGTTGTGTCTATCTCAAAACAAGTCCATTTGAAGCAACCTGAGCTCAATCATATTGTCATAACTAAATACCTTCCAAAATTGAGAGGGATAGTGATTAGTGAGGAATTACTTGTGTTATATATGACCTTTGTTTTGTTTCTTACATAAGATGAATTTTGAAAAATCAACATTATCTTACTACACATGTTTAGAGCTTTACCTTACGTTTTTTTGTTGGTCTGCCCAATTTATGGATTTGAGTTCTACTTTGCATGAGTAACACAAGGGAAATTCTTTTATCTTGATTTAAAATAAATGATACACTTCCTAAAAAAGGACTTCCTATGGAAGCAAATACAGCAGATACTACTTATTTCTATTTTCCTGTCATCAGAGTCTAATAATGCCTTTGGAACAATGCAGATATGACTATTCAGGATATGGACAATCATCAGGAAAGGTATGGTAAAGTTTGTTGCGGTAAAGTTTGTTGCGAGCAATGTGTACTACATAACAATAACAGTAGAAGCTGGCTTAATTAGTGTTTCCCTTGTCTGCTTTCAGCCGAGTGAACAAAACACTTATGCTGATATAGAGGCTGCTTACAAGTGCCTCATAGAGAACTTTGGTGCTAAGGAAGAAGAAATAATTCTTTATGGACAATCTGTTGGAAGTGGGCCTACAGTAGATTTGGCCAGTCGGTTGCCTAAACTGCGAGCTGTTGTCCTGCATAGTCCTATATTGTCAGGATTGAGAGTTATGTATCCTGTGAAGCGTACATATTGGTTTGACATATACAAGGTTTGTAGTCCTTTATCATTTACTGTTGAGCAACTTGATTTATTCTATGTTGTGTGTTGCACTTTCTCTATATTAACCTTTCTCTTTTCATGTGCTTCCAGAATATTGATAAAATCCCTCAGGTCACCTGCCCTGTGCTCATTATACATGTAAGTTCATTTCCATCTTGCATAGTTTTCCTCTTTTCTGAATTTGAAATATTCAACATGCAAATGCCAAACTTGAAGCTAAGTTCCATACTATTTAATGCATGCTTTTTAATTATTGGTTTGATTGATTTGTAGAATATTAACATAGGATAAAATCGGATTGAATAATGTATTTTACAAACGGAGATAAAACCTGAAATTTAGATGACATGATTTATGAGCCTGTATGTCAGTTTGCATACATTCTCCGTGTTGGTTATGCTATTATTGCCATATACCATGAATAGATGCCATGGTCAATCTACTAGTATTACATTATACTTACACCCCGTTTTGATGTCAGAATTGGGCATGGAATTGCAGAATTAGAATTGATGTTTGAGAATATAGGGTGTTTGGATGCATTTTGGAATTGAAATTGGAATCCCAATCCAATTCTACCGAAATAGGGGCTCCAGCCAAATCAGAGCCCGCACCATCTGAATCGCTTGGAAACGGGTTTGATGTTTTTCTCCTGAAGCCTTACGTTGTATCTTTCCGATGTTGCTGTTGCTTGACTCTTAGCCTACCATGGACCATCCATGGTGGCATCTCCACCCCACCACTGGCGTCCCAATGGCTTCACCTTCATCGGCAACCCCTCCCTGCCGTCGCCCTCCCCAGGGGTGCCTCCTCGTCGCCGGTGCCCTCCTCGGTAGGGGCGTCTCCTCACTGACGGCTCATCGCCCTCACGTCACCCGCCTCCGCCGCCCTCCCTCTGACTACACCACCTCTGCTCGTTCAATAGCTTCAGATCTAGTGTTGTTTCTTCCTCACGCCGGAGGCTGTCCATGTGCTCATATGGCGACCACCCTCTCCTGCACCCTCCGCTCCGGCTGCCCACTCCACCGCTGCGGCTGTTTAGATCCGAGTTCTGCTGCTGCTGCTTCCCCATCTCCGGCGAGCGCGGCAGCCACGACGGCGACATATTTGGAAAGGGAGAAGAGGTGCACTGCAGCACTACCGGCACGACGCTTGGCAACCTGGAGACACTCTGAGTTGGCATCGAATCCATTTCCAAGTAAACTTTGTTGGCAACCAAACAAGATTTGGAATTTACATGTGCTTCATTTCTATGTTAAAATTTCTTGGGCATCCAAACAGTAAAATTTGAATTGTAGTTCAATTCCAGTTCTGCTTGAAATTGAATTGGCACTCCAATTTCACAAGCCCAATTCATTTCAGATAATCCAAACGGACCCTTACAGATCTAGCATAATTATTTGAACCCATTATTTTATTTGGTAGTGCTAACTTAGTCTACTGAAATGCTTGATAAATCAGTGAAGCAGGTAGCATCCTGTGATGACACTTTTGTGGATTCTAGGGTGTAGATTTTTTATGCATTATATTCATATTCATAATGTGTTATAGGCCTTATGGCATAAGGCCCATGAGGAAGGATTGTGGACAGGAAAGGCGCAGCGTGTGGAAGGAGGTGGCTTAGTTGTTGTTTTGAAGCTTATCTCCTAGGATCTCTTAATATTAGGAAGTTGCATTAGTTGGCATATCTCAGGATTTGGTAGTAGTTGCATGCTTATCTCATTAATTGATTAGATGCATATCGGATGGTTACTTTTCATCTTATTTGGAGTCCTATGCCTATTTATATGGCTGTCATCTTTGTATTCTTCAAGCAACGAAATTAACAAGTTTCTCTAGTCTCTCCCTCCATTCTCCAATAGGCCTCAAAGCAAGGTTGTCACGGCGCTCCGGCAAGTCGCGGCGAGCCCGGGGCGACAGGACGCCAAGGCGAGAGTTAGACAGTGTGTTTTATCCAGTGAAAAACCATGGAATACTTGTATTATGCAATACATGCTGGTATGACAGTGGCCATGGAAGATTCCAGATTCCTAGCTTTACGTGTCCACATGTTAAAATATAGTACTAATCCTTTACTCTACATTGGTATGGCTGCCCAACTACCCACCAGCCTCCTTTACTCTACCTTGACTTTCTTTACAAGTTCCAACTTCCCTTCCTGAGATGCTCTTCTTCCTCAGCACACACAAGCTTCGCAGTTCTGACCCCTGCTCTGCTCTTCTTCGCATCTTCCTCCTCACTGGCGTGGCTCCTACACTCGTCGCTCTTCCCCTCTAGATCTGGATAGCGAAGAAGAAATAAAGGAGAGGAAGAGGATGCGAACCCAAAGGAGCTGGGGACGGTGAAAGGCTTGTCGGAGTGCAGGGAGGTGGCGGCGGCTGCTGAACGGAGGTGTAGAGAGCCGGCGGTGGCTAGGGTACGCCCGCCTAACCCGGGTCATCTAGGCGAAGGCCCCTGTCGTCTGCCTCCGCCGACGGGACGCCTTGGCGTCGACTGGGCGACGTCGTGACAACCTTGCCTCAAAGCCTCTACCATGGCAGGGAAGAGACCTGCCAGCGGCTATATGAGGGCGAGTGCCCTACCCTCGATCCTTGGACCCGTATCCAAATGAGCCCATAACCAACTTAGTACATAGCCAATCGTTGCTGCCTCGACCATGTCTAGCAACAACACTTCCGATCCTAAGGACATCAGCTCAAAACCAGATCCTCGCAAAGTTGGCTTCGGCCCTGGTGCCACCGCCAGCACCATAGCTGGTCCTGCCGGCACCCTCAGCGGCATCAAATATGGAGTTGGCCGCAATGCTTGTTGGGGCTTCCACATACTACCATGGTGTTGCCAAGTGCCAACACCTACTGCGCCGCCAAGCCTACCTCAACCTGCCGCAACGCTAGCCAAAAAGGTGGTCTAACCGACAACATAGCCGGCCGTGATTGCTGCAATGTTTGCCACGGGTGCCTCGGTGGTGGTTGCATGTGCCGGGGTGTTGGCCATGTCCTGTCCTCGACGTGGGGCTACCAAGGTCGTCGTCTGTGGCCACCACCTGATAGCTCAAGGACGAGCTGTCTCACTGCGAGGGGTGTTATGTTATGGCATAAGGCTCACGAGGAAGGATCGGCCATGAGAGGCTGGGCTGTTGTTTGGAAGCTTATCTCCTTAATATTAGGAAGTTGCATTAGTTGACATATCTCAAGATTTGGTAGTAGTTGCATGCATATTTCGTTAATTGATTCGATGCATATTAGATGGTTAGTTTCCATCTTATTAGGAGTCTAACGCCTATTTATGTTGTTGTCATATTTGTATTCTTAAGCAAGGAAATAAACAAGTTTCTCTAGTCTCCCTCTCTTCTACGATAGGCCTTAGAGCCTCTCTACCACAACAAGGAAGAGTCTTACTGGCGGCTAGATGTGGACGAGTGCTCTACCCTTAGTCCTTGGACCTGCACCCAAGCGATCCCATAACATAATGTTATAAGATTGAGCAGTGCTATACATACGATGTTTTTAAACAGGAAGAGTCTTCCAGGCGCTAGACGATGCTCACGTGGACTGGGCGCATAATGTTATAAGATTTGAAGGAGGTGCACGTGGGAGGGGGCGGCTGTTTCGTCGTACGTGAAGCATTTCCATATAAGATTAAGGAATGCCATGAGAGTAGTAGTTCATTGGCTCAGACCTAACATACTTTGGTATGCTTACCAATTATAAGCATCTTCCTATTTGTTTTGTTATGCTTGCTTCTGTCAACTGTGATCTGATAAATCTATTATTTTCCTATCTTTGATCTATTTTCTTGAGATTATAGTAGTGAGATAGGTAGTTTGATGCACAACTGTGCCTCTTAATGTATTCTATTATGTAGTTTTATTTGGCAAACTAAGTGGGCAACTTATAGGTCCAATAAAGCACATAAAGCTATAATTGGATCAATTGTGGACAACAATTCAATCTATGATATGCTTGTCTAGTTCAAGTCTTTCCTATATAAAGCTTGTGAATTTGACGACAATAAAATGAGTACAAATGATTTTTTAAGGCAAACATGCCTAAATAAGGCCTTAATCTCACGGTTTATAGTGGATATTACAAAAGTTCATTACAATTTCCCACCAACTAGTAAAAAAGACCCTAAAATGGAAACAATACATTAAACTCCACATGTCTTACTGTAGGAGGGCAGCACGCTAGTGATGATGTTGATGAAGTAGTGCATGCACTGATTTTTGAAAGGTTGACACAGAGAATCATTGATGGGAGGCGTTGATCTCCAACTCGGTGATCTGCTGAGCAACCTCTGGTGAACTTGAGCGTTGTTGTTACCCGCCGATGAACTTGGCGGGTGGCATAAGTCGCCAGAGTGGCAACCTGTGAAGTTTCCACCATTAGAAAGCATAACCTACTTTGCTTTGGTAGAGACCAAGCTGGAGATTGAACAAAGTTGTAATTGTAGCTGATTCACATGATCACCAAAGAGGAGTTTGAAGCGATGTAGATCGGAGTCCACACCAGGTTGAAGCTCGTTTTGGTGAAGATTGAGAAATTTAAGGTTTCATCCCAATCCCGAGGGTGAACTTCATTGGTTTTCTATCGAGCTCACCGTCGACCACCTGGGAAGGAAGCACGAGGCAAACGGCCCAAACAACGACAAGCACAAGAAATCCTACGTGGAAGGGGAGCAAGAAGGTAATCTAGGGAGGAACACATAAAGCCAAAGTCGAAGAAATGAGCCTCCCATATCCATAGAAGAAGAGTGAAAAAGAAAGCTATGTAAGACCATAAAAAGGGTCAACCAAGAGGTGGGACTTCTGTCCCACTTAGGGATATAAACGAGCCGAGCTCGAGCGAGCTAGCCTGGCTGGGCTTGAGCTCGATATTGAGCTCGATACAAACTCGAGCCGAGCTCGAGCGAACCTAGAGTTGGGTTCGAGCTCAGCTCGTTCAAAGCTCAAGGGCTTGTCTAGGCTTGGTAACAAAAGAACATAGTCAAAAGAATATGATTGCATAAAACTAAATCCCAATTTTCTTAAGTTCTAACTCCAGAACATACGTACAAGAAATTTCAACGTATCAAACTATCAAGAATCTAGAACATCAAGACCACAAGATTAACGGTGGTACAGCCTATTTAGTATCTACTAATTATTCATCAAGATTCAAGACCAAAATAAAAAGGGGTACGACTTAGATGAATCGGCGGGATCCAGGCAGGGAGGGAGCACTGGTGGTTGGCGGTCTCGCCCAGGTGGTGGTGGAGATCAGGCGGCTTCGGAGGAGGGGGGTCTAGGTGGGGCTAGAGTCAGAGAAACCGGTGGCCTCGTGTAGGCGGCGGCAGAGGAGATCCAGGCTGGTGCGGGAGCAGGGCAACCAGCGGCCTTGCCCAGGTGGCGGAGGAGATCAAGCTGGACGGGAGCAGGGATGACAGGCGGCCTCACCTAGACAGAGGAGATCAGGCGGGGCTAGAGCTAGGGCACGGTTGGCGGCCTCGCCGAGGCGGCGATGGACATCTTGGTGGAGACATCGTCGGCCGCGAAGGAGATCCAGGTGGTGTGGGAGGAGCAGCCGGGGGGTTGGGATAAGAGGCATCGGTGGACGGTGGTCAGAGAGGAGAGGAGCTGGGGAAGGGTTGGGCTTGGGTGAGTGTGGTCTACTAGTCTGCGGTGGAAGCTAGGGTTTGACCGGTTGGGTACGTGAGGTGGCCAGGTGAGGGTGTGGGCCATGGGTTGTATTTTGAAATTAGGCCGAGGGAAGAAAAGGAGGGGTACGATGATTGTGCGAGGCCTAAAAACTTAAGGAGGTTACCGAGCTATTCGAGCTCGGTTCGACGGAGTTCGCGAGCTCGGAGGCAGGCTCGAGCTCAGCTCGCTTTTTAGTCCAGCCGAGCTCGAATCGAGCCTACATTGAGCCGAGCTCAAATAGCTTGTGAGCCTCGAGCTTTTCTTACAGCCCTAGTCCCACTCGCCTTCGGCAAGCTTGCCGGAAAGGGGAGGGGAAGGGGGCCTGGTATAGTTCATAGGAGTAGTAGTACAATGGTGTTGGGAATTTTCAAGAGGTGGATGTAGTGTCAAGTACAAATAATTTGTTAAATTGATTGGTTTAAATGTCGTGTAATTTTTATTTGTGGCAAGATACTAATAAGAGTAATGCAAAGTTGAAGTATTCTATTATTTCTCTTCCTCGGCAACAGAAGGGGAGAGCAAAGGGGCGGGGGCGGTGGAAACTAGGGTTTCGCTCTCCCTTAGTCCATCTCGCTCTCGATCTGTTCTTGACATGGCCTTTCTACCTCTCGTCTCTCGCTCTCCCACTCCATGTTGGGTCAGATGGTTGGATGCAACCAGGCTTATTAAGTCGTCGAAGGGAGAGCAAATCGCGCCTCGGCGCGGCTCGGCCGCGCGGGCGGGCGGTGGAAACTAGGGTTTCGCTCTCCCTTAGTCCATCTCGCTCTCGATCTGTTCTTGACATGGCCTTTCTACCTCTCGTCTCTCGCTCTCCCACTCCATGTGGTTGGATGCAACAACTTGAGCCTTGCCTCGACGACTACTAGTAGAGCCTTGTAGACAACCAAACATTCAAGTAGCCCGATTTGCCCCCGTAAGTTGAGTCGATGGCTCTAGTCGGTGGTGGCCAGCCGACTTGACAACTAGTTGCGGGCCAATTAATACTTGATAACTGTGGTTATTTCATTGGTACTTGAAACTCATTTATTGCACCTATGTGTCCGTGATATGTCTTTGTTGCACATACTCATTAAATGTATTAACTGATGGTTTTTTGGTGGGATAAAAGTGCACCCCTTGGATGAACCCCATTTATGCGTAGGAAAGGTGCTGATCGGATATTAAGGGCGAATTGGGCTCATGAAGGAGAGTATTTTTGCTGTGAAGTTCAGTTGAGAAGACTTGGGCACTAATAGACGAGGCATACGAGTAATGTAGAGAATAATAACTTCCCACCTTTCTTTCTGGAAACGGTTAAGGTTTGTACTCAATGACAAGGGATATTTTTTTTTATTTTCTTTATCTAAAGGATAGCAAAGCCCCTTCTTATAGGAGTATCTAACAAAAATAGAAACTAATATTATCTAAACTAAGAGATAAGGTAACAACTCGAAGATAACCTAACAAACTAAACAAATCTGATTGATCGCTGCTGCTGCCACCACCTTCTTTGTGAGTCACATGCATGGGCCCATTATGGGCACCATGACATTTCTCCCCTCCTTGAAACACAGCTTGTCCTCGAGCTGTATCGCAAACAAAAGTGAGCATTCACTCTTGTCCACCTCCATTGTCATTGTTGATGGTTTCCTGCCAAAACAAATGCTTGCATTCATGGCCTTGGCGGAAGGGCTCATTGCAATTGAAGCACAAAACCTTATGATGATAACTTGCCTTATAACGAATTGGGAAGAGTTGTCCTTCTCGAGTAATGCCATGCTACCATGAGCAGGGAAGTTGGTTGGTTCACCTGGGATGCAAGGGGACACCTGGGACGTCTCATAGGCTGTGTCTAAGCTCATGGCCATCAGCCTGGCCATACAATTTTGCCTCTGTTGCTGTGGTGCCAGGAAATCAACATGGCACAATAGGTTCAGGTATTGCTCCTGGTACTCTTCTATCTTCCATGGTTGCAGTCAAGTTGTGTTTTATTCCAGATGGAAGGTTCAAAGCAGAGGTGTAGTTGGTAGTACCACTGCTGGGCAATCCCCATCACATGGTACATTGCCAGACAAACCTTTTCCCCCATGGTAAGGTTGCCACAAAGAACATGTTCAGTTCGGTTTAGCCAATACAGATGATCCTCATCATAGATCGGAAATTTCAGCTTGTGGTAGCGAGGAGCTTGGGCGCATAGTTTTCATAGTCGGACAGGTGATCGAACCAACCAAGCCACCAGTTCAGCAATTCATTGGTCCAACCAGCAGTTCGCTTGTGGAACTACCTGTTTTCTAGATACTAATATTTTATTCGTTTGCCCAAGTCTCTCTTTCCTTGGGTTAGGTTCCTTCAATCAAACGTTGTAGAATCCAATATCCATACTTCAAACCAAGAACAAATCAGAATGAAGACATGATGTTACAACAAGATATTAAACAAGAAAGCAAACACATATTAAACATGGCGTCGCTTGTTGAACCCTGAATACAAAGCTGTCGTTGTTGCCGAACACTTGCCGCAGCCTAGGTGATCGATTTGAAGTGGGGACTCTGAGACTCCGTTGAGCCTCGCGCCATTCAGGAGCTCGAGCTACTCGTGTGCTACCATTGACGTCCTTCTCGCACAGACTTTTGAGTGCGTGGAGTTGAGCTATAGTTGGCGACAACTTGGTCAACAGAGATGACTAGACAAGGTGAGAAACGGAGCGGCAGCCATGATGCGTGGATTCAAGACTTTTGAGCTAGGGCTTCCTTAAGGTGTTTGAAATGGGGCTAACTAGGCTGGGCCAAGAATAGTAGCCCCTATCCACCTTTGTTTTCTCTGCTTTGCTAATTATCCTCCAACCGCTTGGTTTGCTCAAAAGTAAACCACCCTAGTTTGCCGGTTCCATGGAAAACCACCCATTCAGTCTTATTTCCCGGTCCGGTTGTGTGAATGGTATTTGAAGGAAACCGGGCCCGTGGGTCAATTCCGGCTTTTAAACTATGTTCGGATTATGTCCACACAAAAAGTTGGAGCCGTTGGCGTGAATACTGTCATGTTGAACTTGCCTATTGGTGTGTTATTGGTCATATGCATGCAGATTGCTCTTCCAGTTCTTGACGGAGTTGGGCGATGCTGGCTTGCAGTTGCACAGAGTTGGCTAAAGGAGTTTACTGAGTTTGTCACGCCGCTTGTCCATTAGAGCTATGAGCCCATGATAGCTTGGAATTCAGATTTATTGCCATCGGAAGACGTTGCAGTTAGCTTCGAACCTAGTTGCCGCATTCCGAGGGAGGGAACCGCGGTTGCACTTTTTTTTTTTTTGCAAAATACCTGGTATTTAATAGGTACATAGGTGTATATATGGATAAGTGGGCCAAAACTCCATATTTGTACCTCCAACTGAGTTCAGCCCACTCTCCCCTTACCTCGCATGCAGTCTAATAAAGGCAGGCATTAGAGGCCCGTTTGGCGTTCAGTGTGGTTACCATGAGCACGACTAGCCTCGACGAGCTGAGAAGCATGTCGCTGGCCAAGATTGGCCACAAAGACATCTGACTACTCGGTGGTGCGTGGCACCAATGATTCCCCGTACATGGTGGGCTACGTCCGGTTGTCGCCGGTGAACATGCGAGGAAATGGTGACATACAAGATGGAGCTTCACTTGTACTGGCCCCGTACGCCCATTACTTTCCAACTCGAAAGTAGCTTGTTACTACTACATATGCATGTACTACCACTGGTACTACTATCATGCATGTATGCCTTTTTCTCTCTCTATCCTTGTTGAATCTTATATCTCCCCGGTGGCGTGCGTGGAGCAGCAAGACTGCAGTGGCGTGCAAGCGCAACAGAGCAGCCAGATAGAGTTGACGCGGCAGAGGTTGTGCATCTCGGTTCCCTACTTTTGAATCGGCAAATTCTACTTTTTCTAGTGTTTTCTTTATTTGTAAAAGGTGAATAGGTGAAATCAAATATTTGATTGAATCAAATAGGAGCTATTTGTATTTTGATTTATACTACTGTTACCTTTTCCATTAAATAATATTTTGTTTACTCCAAACACTTGTCCTGGAAATCCTGGGTCCGCCACTGGGGAACACCATATGGAGGTTCCTTGCGGGTTGGTGCTGGGGTAGTAGAGATGGAAGGGGAGATAATTCTTTATTTCCTTGATCTTGATGGATAGCAAAGCTCTTTCTGATAGGAGTCCCTAACAAACAGAGTCTAATGTTATGTGAACTAACCGATAATGTAACAACTTGAAGATAAGATAACATAATACAACAACAACAACAACAACAACAAAGCCTTTGGTCCCAAACAAGTTGGGATAGGTCAGGAATGAAACTTCCTCAAGGTCAAAGAGATAAGATAACCTAATAGACGAAATAAATATAATTGCCTTCTTTGTGTGCATGCATGTGCCCATTATGGGCGCCATGACAAGAGGAAACAGGATTACAAATGTACCGCAAATCAAATCACCAAAAAAATTATTTGCAATGTGCAGCGGCCTAGAATCCCCCAAACTCTTGCTACAGGAGTGTCCTAAGTAGTTGCCACAGCCGCGTGTGTGATGCCAATTCCAAATGTTGCCCAAATTTATTAAACTCTTGTAGTTTTTATTAGTGATTTCTTGTGCAATTTTTCTTTCAAAATACAAATCATTTTGTAATTTACATTCGGTTTTAGGAGCATATACATCAATTTTCTAAAAATTGGACGAGTATGATATTCGTCCGAATACAAGGACAAGGTCCCCTTCCAAATCCAATTATTGTAAAACAATTATTTTAACAGGTTTAACCGTTTAACTGGGCCGACTATTTGAATAGCTGGTACCGTTACACTATACAAGGTCGGTTAATCGTGTTGGTGTTACAGATTCTATACAAGCTGGACTTTTACTTAGCCATTTAGTCCATCAGGCTGTCCATACATAACCCAGGGCTTTTATTTGATTTATTAGCAGCTACTATTGACAATCATTTATTAGCAGCTACTATTGACAATCTTTTAGTTTTCAAGCCTATATACATAGAAAAGAAGGGGTCTGAACTATATTAGGAATGATATATATGTGGTATGAACTATGTTTGCTGTTGCATACGAATAGTGTGAACTTCTGTTATGCTATGCATGCATATTATATGGAAACTTTGCAGGGATTTGTATTCAATTTCCATTAGATGGAACACTGTCAATTTCATTGAAAGAACGTAGTGCATAACCCTGCATGTAAACCTGAATATTTGTTGGTTTAGTTGCTTCTAATTCCATTTAGCTGCATTATTATTATGTTCTAAATGTTATTTGGTTGTCTTCATAGCTTTTTTTACCCATTCTGTAGGGAACTGCTGATGAAGTCGTGGATTGGTCTCATGGTAAGCAACTATGGGAACTTTGCAAAGAGAAATATGAGCCTTTGTGGCTCAGGGGTGGGAAACACTGTGACTTGGAGCTCTTCCCTGAGTATCTTCGACGCCTCAAGAAGTTTGTGCACACAGTAGAGAAGTCACCATCCCATAGGCATGGCTGGAGGGAAAGTGTGGATCAGGTTGAACCCTCGCGGAAGAGCGTTGATTGCTTTGAACCCTCGCGAAAGAGCACAGACCGAAGGGAGAAATCAAAGCCAACCCGAGATAGGATGAGAAGTACTGAGCATAGATACAGCAATGTTGAGAAGATGGACAAACTAAAGATCTCATTCGATCATATTGAGAAATCCAGGAGAAGTGTTGACATCTTTGAGAGGCCGAAGAGGAACATTGAACAGCTGGACTGTGGGAGGAAGAGCGTGGATAGATTGGACCGGATTTGGGCCAGTTAAAAACCCCTTTTAACATCTTATACAAGGTATACATGGGGGGCTTGGTTGTTTTGGGGATTTTTACTTCTGTATTTATGTGTGTTCACCCATGTGCTGGAAGGTGTGGCATAAGAGTCAGTTCGCTGAAACAAAGAAAAGAGAGAGGAGCTAATCGCTGACAATGTTGTTTGTCTGTGTAGAACTTGTAATGGTTTATGTGGTGGAAGAAGTGTATGTTGGTCTTCAACAAATGGTTGTTCTATTAGGGATGTTAAATTAAATAGCATTTGAGACTAGTCCATGGCAGCATTGTGTATAAATTCTACCATATATGTTGCTTTGTATCAAGAATGTTTTGTTCGTAGATAAATGTTTTTTAATAAAATAAATTGGACTGGAACTAGAGATGGGCACTTAGCCGCTGTTTGGTTCCTATGATTGATGAAGTTATCTATATAGTTTGTCATCTTTCAATATTTAGTTCTCATCATATGGCTCCCTTGATAAAAATTTTCTAGCTCTGTTCCTGTCCGAGCGGACAGAGAACTAACTCAAACTTGGGTGGGTGAGGTGCAAAAGCCGTTTTACCATCCGGCTGCAAGTCGAGTCCCTAGATGAATGAGCTTTTATCGATGTTTTTTCATGTATGCGCGAGCTTGATAGTGGATGCTGAATGAGTAGGAAGGAAGCTAAAGAATTATTCTTCACAGAGATGCCGCCACATAGAAATTAATCGTTAGAATCTAGCCGTTGCAAAAACTTCATACTACTTCCGATGCAAAGCTAACCTCCTTACTACCATCACCACTCCGCACCCATACCTTTCCACACGAACCACCACCAGGTCCACCACCAAAAATAAACCGCGAAATATCCTAAATCTTGCCTCCCAAATGTCCCAGGAAGCAACCTCCCGACCTGCCCATTCCGGTCTCACCACTCACCAGCCTCTCCTCCAGCAGCAGCAGCAGCAGCGAGGACAACGACATCGACACCTTTATAGACGACTTCATCTGGGATTTCATCTTCGACCCGATGGAGGAGCGCATCGAGTCCCAGATCGAGTCCCAGCTGCTCCGCGGCGCCGACCCCGAGCTGCGTCGCAAGTTTGCGGCGCAGAGGGAGGAGATCCGAGCGAAGAAGGAAGAGGTAAAGCTCATGGTGTCGAGGAACAGGGCGCAGAAGAGGAAATACGGCTCTGCTGCGCACCGACATCTCGGGCTACACGGATTCGCAGGAGTCCGAGAGGGAACTGAAGCTGCTTAGTCAGGAGCTGTTCGGTGAGGATGGTTAGTCAGCTAATGTTGGGTCTAGGGGCATGTTACAGCTAATGTATGCAGGTAAGTTGTGTATACGACCTGCTAGTTCCAGAACCAGGCGCCGGTTGTTGGCTTTCTAGTGAGTTTTCAGGATTTGCGTGTAATATAGGAAATGGAACTATGTCTGCACCATAGTTTGTACGTACTATTAATAACGTACTACAAAAATTTATCATATGGTGCTAATTATTACTATTTTATATTTTAGTGGGTCATTTTCTAAATCTCGTGCTAATGTAAAAATGCTATGCCACCTCTACATAAAATATATGTTTCAATTAGGGCATCTTTGGTGTATCAAAATACAAGAAACAGAAAAGTTTTTTTAAAAAAACTAAACCACTCTATCGCTCACTCGCTCTCTCCATTCCTCTCCTCACTCACCTTGGATCTCCTCCTCCCCCCCCACATCCGTCACCGCTGTCCCTGCCCAGGCTGGTGACATGGCCCACATGACCAAGCTGGATATGAAGTCAGATCGATGATCGGTGACAAATTTGATTACTAGTAGCGTTCGTACAACTTCAACAAGTGGTGGATTTGAAGGTGACGATGACCCCTCCATATGTCTTGCAACCGTCGGTGGCAACCCGTCGTTGTGTTCTGCAGTGGCCCCAACGACGGCAACAACGCCATGTCAAACATATGCGGGCCACGCGATTTATTTAATGCTTTGAATCAATGCAAGATTTGGGTTCATTAAAATCCATAATTTTTCCTAGCATTTTCACCTAAGGCCCTTGTAGTACAAAAAAACATTATAGGAGTTTCATTAAAAAGTCAAAATTACGCCCAAATGACCATTTTTAGATGATTTTCTTCAAACGCAGATTTCCCACTCATATGGGTAAACGCTTATACTATTAATCTATTATGCTTAGGACATTGTTTGGACAAAAAAAAAAAGAATGTCCACGTATAATTTTTCAAACCATGTTTTTTTTTTGTCACAGTTGTCCTTTTTTTTACGTCTGATATACGTCAACACTTATTCCTATAATTTGGATGGTGTGCATGTTCCACGCCATAATTTTTTAGGAATTTCTAAAACATTCTTATTGTCCCAATCAAAATACAAGCGGTTACTCATAGAATTACTAATGCAAATTCCTTTCTTTTCAAAATTATTTCTGTTTGAAAAGGGTCTAAAACTAAAGAGAGCAAAAACAAAAATGGGTTTGCTAATTTTCAGTTGCTTGGATTTTTTTTATCCATCAGTCACCTACAATTACACAGTACTAAGCCTAAAATTGCAGTACCAAGGATGTGCAATTTTAGCACAACTCTACTATAACTTTTAGTTCTATTTATTTTTGTATTTGTAGAGTTCACCTAGATTTACTTTTATCTAATTTAGTTTTTTTTTTGTATTTGTAGGGTTCACCTACATTTACTTTTGTCTAATTTAGAATTTTTTTGTGTCAACACATAAACTTGTGGTATCCATTGGATCAAAATCCTACGGCTAAGAAAGATAACTGATGGATAAAGAAATTTCAGTCACCTGAAGTATAGGCGCTCCCAACAAAAAAAGGTATGGTTGGCAATTGACACATGAGATGAGAGTTGGGCAGATGCCAGTTGCGCCACTTTTACAGTGAACAGAAGTCCATTTGATGAGCTCAGCAGCCATCCGCACCATCCGTCCGTCCATCCCTTTCCCATGGGCTCCACCACCCTTCCGCTTGTCTCACCATCCACCGACGCCACCTGCCACTTCCCCCACCCTCCCTTCCACGTGCCTCTACAGCAGTAGCCACCCCCCACATGTCACACCCCTTAGTCGTCGCCCCGCATAGACCTGAGACTTGGGCCGTGCTTTTTCGGGCCAGCCCGAGGCCTGGTCGGCACGACATGACACAACACGCCACGTGGCGGGCTGGGCCGGTACAGCATGAACGACGGGTCAGGCTGGGCTAGGCCTAAGAATGTGGCCCGTCAGGCTACACAACCACGACGCGATCGTAATACCCGTTTCGTTTAGGAAGAATTAAATTCAAAATTCACAGGGTAGACTTAGAGCTAGGGCCTCGGCTTTAGTGTTAATATTCGAACTTCAGTTAGAGAATAACATTCGGGAGAGGATATTTAATTCAAATTCCTAATTACGAGCACGTTTGGTTAGTGGGCTCATGGCCCAAGGTGCAAAAGTCTTAGTGGGCGGCCCAAGTGGGAAGAAAGGGGGGGGGCGCTCCTTAACCCTAGCTGCCCCTCACCCTTCCCCTTGGCCGAAATTCCCTGCCTCCATCCCTGGCCGCCACCCTCCTGGTCATCCTCACCTTTGGGTGCCTCCACCTCCACCCCTCCCTCCATTGATGCCCCATGGAGAGATCTTGCTGCTGGCCGGCCACAAGAAGGAGGAGACGAGAAGGAGATGAGGGGAGAAAGGAGGAGAAGATAAGGAGATTCTTTGGTGTGTTTGATCAGCATCTTCCTAGGGCTCTACAAGGGTAATAGTTCATTCTCTTCGCTGGTTGGATCATAATAGGGCGTTTGATGCCATGTTCGTTGGATCGAAGTCTGCGCGATTATTTAAGTTTCTGTCCAGAATGTTGCGCGGCCAGTTTCATGTATTTAGAGGCCAAATTAGGAGTTCTGGTCTCCTAGAGATATGTAGATTATGTTCTTAGATTTCAGTGGCCACCAAGATCACCCAAATCCGATTAACGGTCAGGAAGTTATGATTTATTTAGTATCGCTGTCCGGCAAATCTGTCAGTTTCTGGCAGTCTGTAGGAATTGGGTTAAAACTGATATTTAAAGGGAGAATCAGGGGATCTCAGTATAACGAAAAATGTGGGTAATTGCTGTACCTTTTCATAGAGATAAAGAACACGAGATTTGGACTTTCGTAGCAAAAGTTATGATGGTTTTAGTGATCTATCCAGAGAACCCGACGTGATAATTGTTGCTCTGTAGGTTGGCTTGGTAGAGGCAGTAGTTGGCATAATCAAAAGAGCTCCCCAACTAAGTTTATTTAGGTAATTAAATTACCTTTCTAGAAAGTCTGAGAACACATTATTTGGACCCCTGAGCGGAAAGTTATGTATTTTAGAAGTTGACTATCCGTAGTGATCACCAAAGCGATCGCTAGGAATTGGAAGATTGGAAAACGCTTGGGAGTTTAGCGAGTTCGTTTGTGTTGTTATTTATGCTTTTGGTCCAGTATGTTGGACTTAGTCTGGTTATCTTTATGTTCGGTAGGAGCGTGATTCGAGGCAGCGCCCTCTTTGCGTTCACCGCTCTCGCATGCAGTTAAGGCAAGTATTCGGGTTATAGCGTATTTTGGTTGTATGATAAGATTGTTGTGATTGCTTGCTGTAGCCTTGCACGAATGTTAGTGTAATGAGTTTTCCTTTTATCTTGATGAATGCAAGTTATGGTTAATGTTTCCTTGAGCGTTGCTAAATCTTACATGTTGTTATGTATATGTTAAATTCTTGGGTATGAAAGATGTGGGCATGGAGCATTTGCATGTTTCAAGCGTGTTGGAGACTTGGTCATATATGCATGTTTTTGATATATGATAGCGAAGTAAGGTTCTGGCATGATGTTTATATTAAGATTGGTGAATGCTCCAAGTATGGTTATGCTCTATTCATGTCCGATGTTATTGTATTTGGTATATTGATGATGAATAGATATTGTGCATGTGCATATTGAGATCATCTTTGAAGCTTGGTCACGTGGTGACCAAGCATGCATTCGTTGAGTCTCCGTCATGTATTGACGGGCTTGAGAGTCCCCATTCGTGGAATGTGGGCTATGAGCAAAGAGGTCCCCATCATTCGGATGATGGGCAAAGGTCCTATACATGTGGTGTATAGGCTCTTGGTCCACGTGCGGAGAGGGCAGTGCAAGGAGTATCTGGACGGTTGTATACTCGCATGACGGTAAAATGCGAAAAGAGATAAAGTTGAAAAGGGTGCATTGCATTGGTTGCATTCACATGAGCATGAAGGCTATACTTTGGCGCATTGTTTATCTTGGATTATTGATGCTATGAATGATAACTTGCTTAGCCTTGTTGGTACTTCTTGAGTCTTTGGGCTCACTCTTGCTTTGATGTGTTTTAGGTACAAGCGCAAGACCGGCATGCATGGGAGGGAGTAGATGTTTGAATGCACGCACTACCACTCAACCTTAAGAATTACTTATGGATGGTTTGAGTTTGATAATTGTAATAATGAGAATAGCGAACTTTGGTTATATTTATGAGATTATCTTGCATGCTTGAATGAACTCGAATATGGAGTCTGTTGTCAAGTGCCATGATTTAATTGTTAGAGCTGATTTAATCGTTAGAGCCTCGGTATAGTGGTCTATACCAAGGAGGTTATGCCGAAAATTGGTAACTAGTTTTAGTTTAATTTTTATTTCCAGTAGCATTCCAGGCTCAATGGGAGTTGGGGTGTTACAGGTACAGTCAGTTGGACCGTGTTCGGGCCGGCACGACATGAAAGAGGCCTGGTCCTTCCCCTGGCCCAATCCCCCCGACCTGGCCCAACCCTTCCCCCTGGCCTAGCCCAATCCCCCCAGCCTGCCCCAACCAACCCCGTCCCCCACTCCCCCAGCCTAGCACAACTCCCCATACGGCTCCCCCATCCCCAACCCTCCTCTTGACTTCCCGAGTCCCGGCTCCCAACCCAATCCCCACTCCTCCAGACGTCTCCCCCCTCTCACTCCTAGGATGGTAGAGGCAATCACATGCGCCAATGACTGAGAATTGTCTAAAGAGTGGCAACAGCATCAATAGGAGGATCTTGAGATCGTGTAGGCGTATGCTGAACTCGAACGCATGAGCGATCTCGACATTGATGAGTAGTTAGTATGTACGCATGTTGTTACTGTACTTTTTTCCTTACTCGGGGAACCCCACTCTGGTGCGTAAGGTTTTTAACGAGACAATAACATTATATCTGTAAAATATTAAGAAATTTATACTTTTTTTTTCAAAATATTTACGTGCCCATATTTTTACACAATTAATTCAATTTTAACTAGGCTTTTAATGAAGCGAACATGAGAGGAATGAAGATAGTCGTCGCCGCCATCGCCTCTGTCGTCTATAGTTACTTAGGGCTAGGCTTGGGCCGGGCAAGGGACACGATGGGCTTTGGCAAGGCGCCTAACGGAGGCAGGCGGGCACGCAAGATGGCACGACATGGCACGAAGCTGGCGGGCCCGTGTCGTGCCAACCGGCACGGGCCGGCACCAATGCCCACCTCTAGCCCCACACAGCAAAGCCCACTCCTCCTTCATTCACCTCCTACCACGAGATCACAGATTCCCCCCATCATCCGACATGTCACATATGGACAGGGTCACATGTTCGAAGCATGACGAGTAGTCCACACCCGATCCCGCAACTCACGTTCGGCTCACTCCCATCAGCTAGGGATGGAAACAGATCGAATACGGATCGAATAGTCTCGAATACGAATACAAATCCATATTTGTAAAACGAATATGAATATTCTCGAATATGAATATGAATCGAATGTTGTAATGAATTCGAATTCGAATCGAATATGTACTCAATTCGGTCGAATGCAAATATCCTACAACTTTTGCGGCAAATCTCGGTAGAACACCCAACAACCACAGATTCGGCACCGAATCATGACCTCGTCGAAACAAAAACACTCTGGAAAAAATGGATAGTATTTGTATTCGGATTCGGAAAAAAAACAGATAGTATTCGTATTCGTATTCAGAAAAAATAGATAGTATTCGTATTCTTTTTTCGAATACGAATAACACCGAATACAGATATGATAATATACATTTTTCCCTGGATAGTGCTTGTTTTCCATTCCCCGGATACCTCCGTGGGCGCATCCTCGGCCATCAGCATCACACCCCGGCATACCAATTGAGGTGAACCTGGTACCCACTACGACCACCTTGGGTATGCTAACAAATCATCAACCACCACTCCTTGCTCCACCGCCTGCTCCAAATCACAAACCTCCAGTGATGGTGACCGCCACCATTGTCACGGATGAGGAACAGTATTTCAGACCACCTCGACATGAATTTATGAAGTTTCAAGGAGAGAATCCTTTGCTATGGCTGGATCATTGTCGTACATATTTCGAGATGTACCGAGTGCCGATGATACAATGGGTCCCCATGGCAACACTGTATATGGAGGGTCACGCTGGCCTCTGGTTACAAGTTTTCAAGAGGCATCATGTATTCATGGGATGGGAGATGTTTTGTCGAGCTGCAGAAGAAGAATTTGGTTTGGATGAATATGATGCACATATGAATCAGTTCTTATTGCTCAAACAGACTGGAACAGTAACAAAATACTGTGTGACTTTTGAATCATGTATGTACCATCTACTGGCATTGGATGCAACTTTGAACAACAAATTTTTTGTCACTCAGTTCGTAATTGGCTTGTGGGATGACATCCGAGCGGCAGTACGTTTGCATGCTCCAACTAGTATAACTCGAGCTGCAGTTCTCGCCCGCATTCGAGAGGAAGAAATTAAAGTATCCCGGCCGCGACATCGAGCCAGTGCGGTGGGAAAGACATACCACCAACCACTCCATGCACCTCCAGTGACATCTAATCAGGCAGGGCGGTCGGAGGGCTTAAAGCGCCCCATGAATGATGATTTGTGGCGTGAGCGTCAATTGGGCACAGGCCATGGCCCATCCGGGTGGCCGGCCAGGGGGGAGTATCGATGTTCCAATGGCCCCTCTCCATCTCCCCACCACCTCCATTGTGCTTCAAGCTCCCTTCAGTGGCCAAGGAGGAAGAAGGAGAAAAGAAGAGAAAGAAGGAGAAAGAAGAGAAAGAAGGAAAGGAGAAGAGCGCAGCCGGCCAAGGAGGAAGAAGAAGGAGAAAAGAAGAGAAAGAAGGAGAAAGAAGAGAAAGGAGGAGAAGAAGAGAAGGGAAGAAGAGGGAGAAGAAGGGATAAGTATAGTAAAGAACACATCGGACTTCGTAGCCAAAGTTATGAATTTAAGCTGTTCACCTAATGTATCACCATAACGAAAAATGAGGCTAATCCTCTTATATTTCAGGAAGCTAAAGATCACGATTGAAATGGGGAGTTGGTAGATGGCCGAATCAGAGGTCTCCCCAACTAAGTTTATTTAGACATTTCAATTACCTTTTCAATGTTATCGACCGTTCGCTAGAAATTAGAAAAGCTAGGCGTGATAAGAAGATTAGCGATTTCGATTGTAATGTGATGTATGAAACTCTTAGTTTGGGGTTATCTTCTTGTCGGTGCAGCGAGATCCCAAAGGCAGCACCCACTTCAGCGTCCGCCGTTCTCGCGGTTGAGGCAAGTATTGGGTCTATGTGTGAATGCCTTGGAAGAGGGCGAGGTACTCACTCAGCCACAAGTTTAGCAAGACTGTTTCAGAATATCGGTTCATCTGCAATTGCTATTTAGTTTCACCTGAATAAATAAGCGTGTGGAGACTATCTATGGATGTTTTATGATGTTGGTTGCACTTGAAAGATTTGGATTATAGAAATAATAATAAATGCCATGGTCATCTGTTAATACCTCGATTTTGTTGTTCATACAAAGGAAGTTACATCGAAAAATTTATAGAATGTTCGGTTGGAGGAAGTGGAGATAGTGCGGCTAAGGGCATCGGTTCATCTTTGTGTTGAGTGGAGATGGTGCGGCTAAGGGCATTGATGGGAAATCAGGTTATGCTACTATTGGTAGATTCAGGTAGCACTCACAGTTTTGTTAATAAGGAATTTGTTGACCGTGCTCATTGCAAGACCGAAAATATTCCTGCTGTTTTTGTCAGAAATGCAAATGGGGAAACTATGAGCTGTTCTAGCCGGGTACCAAAATTAAATTGGTGGATACAAGGGTAACTTTTCAAACAAATATGCGCATTCTGGAGTTAGGGGCTTATGACGCAATTTTCGGCATGGATTGGTTGGAGCAATTCAGTCCCATGGACTGTCGTTAGACGAACAAGACTATGGCATTTGACTATGAGGGACGTCGAGTCTGTTTACAAGGAGTTCTACCTCACCACTCAAATGAACTGTCGGAGGTATCTGTGGATCAATTACACAAATGGTACAAAGGAAATGATGTGTGGGCTTTTGTTATCGTGAAGACTCATTTCAGTCCCGAGAAAGAAGACAGTTCCGAATAACCAACTGTAGCAGTTTAGAAGTTGATCGACAAATACCGTGATGTGTTTGTTGAACCCATCACACTGCCGCCCCATCGTCAATATGATCATGCTATTACCTTGCAAGCTGGCGCTAATCCTGTCAATTCCCGACCTTATTGTTACTCCCCTCTTCAAAAGGATTAGGTTGAACGCCAAGTGACTGATATGTTAGAAGCTGGACTCATTCAATCAAGTATGAGCCCGTATGCCTCTCCGGTACTTTTAGTTCAGAAAAAAGATGGCGGGTGGCGATTTTGTATCGATTACCGTCGTCTGAATACTCTCACGGTAAAGAACAAATTTCCTCTTCTAGTCATTGATGAGCTTCTTGATGAATTGCTTGGCACAAAGTTCTTTTCCAAATTGTATTTACGGGCTGGTTATCATCAAATTCGTATGTGTAGCAGTCCAATTTTCAAATTTCAGTACAAATTAAAATTTAAGTATTTTTGTGGAATATTTTGGAATTTTTGAAAGCTTTTTATAATTATTTTAAGGTCAAAACAAATTTATTTGCAAAATTAAAAGCCAACATTGAGTTGGAAATAATTTTATTAAGTCCAAAATGATCATGGGAATTTCTGTGAATTTTTCTATAATTTTTGGAATTATTTTGCTATTTTCTAAAACCTAATTGAATTATCAGAATTAAAACAAATAAGAAAATCAAAATAAAAATCAAAACTCGGTTTGGGCTGAAACCCAAACCTCCAGCCCAAACCCACCCCACGCGCGCGGCCCAACTAGCCCAACCTCGCACGCACCCTCTCTCCCTCACTAACACCCCGACCCCACCTGTCAGTCTCACGCGCACGCGCGTTAAAAACCACCTAGGAGCTCATCAACCGTTGGATCTTAAACCAACGGTCAGATCTTGCGTAACCTTTGGGAGGCCCGAACATCTCAATCATCGTGAGCCGTTAGATCTAAAATGAATGGCTACGATCCTTTGAACCTTCGCGAGGTCCGAACATCTCAATCGATGTGAGCCGTGCGATCTTAATCTAACAGCCACGAACCAACCACTTATATTTCTTTTCTTTTCCTTTTCTTTTCCCTTTTTCTTCACTACGGCTGCCATGTGGGCCCATGCCCTTCTCCTTCCTCGCCTTCGTCTCCGCGCGATCAAACCGCCATTGTTGCGGAGTTTGAAGCTCCGTAACGGGCGCCCTCAACCGCTCTCGACCTTCTCGTGTGCGTGCGCACGACCACGTCCACTTCCGCCGCTTTTTCCCCACCTTCTTCCCCACGTCTCCGCAACGGGCACGCCCCCAACACCGCAACTGTCGCGCGCACGATCTCCACACCCCACGCCGCCTCGGAGCCTCTCGACGCCTATAAAAGGCATCCCCGGGCGCCCCCTCACTCACTTTCCTCCTCACGCCCTTGTTTTGCCGTATTTCGCCGTTGAAGATCGTCGGTCGGAGCTTCGTGTTTCATCTTCTCCGGCACCGTCAAGTCATTTCCGGCCACCCCGACTCCACCATCGCCTTCGCCACCTCAACACCTACGCGGTGCGCACCACCCCGTCGCCGGAGGACCCGAGAGCCCACTTCGTCGACGCCCGTACCACACCGCCGCCTTCTCCTCGCCGCCGGCCGCCTCCGTCGTCTAATTGTCGTGCGGGTGAGCGTAATAACATCGCCGCACCTCCCTCTTCCTTCTCATACCCGTCGCACCCCTCGCCGTGGCGTAGAACGCCGGCGACCATTGGGCCGAGGGCCTCGCCGTCGCTGGTGAACGTGGCAACGCCACGTAGGCGCCACCGCTACGCCACCTCAGCGTCGGATCCAACGTGGATTCGACTTGGCACCAGTTCAACACCACCCCCCCTAAGCCAAAGCCTGTGGACCAAGTCCACGTGGGCCGTATCTATGACATGTAGGTCCCACACGTTCGAAAATAGTTTTTAATTCTTTTAATTTTTAAAACCTGTCGCCTACGCCATCATTGCGCAATAAGTCAAATTTCCTTTAGAAAAATAATTCAAGAAAATCTAATAAATTCAGAATTTAGGTTTTAAATAGATTTAAACTTCAAAAATTCATAACTTTTGCAACTGAACTCCAAATTGGGTGGTTCAAGTTGCAAAATTTATATAAAATTATAATCTAGCTAACTAAGCCAAAATATTTCAATTTGGAGTTAGTGTGAGCTGAGTTTTTGAATTTGAATTTGTCGTATTTTCGCGTTTAGACTTCGACGACTCCGGAGAGTTTGACCATTCCGAGGACCTAGAATTCCAAGACGTCAACGAAGGCAAGTTATACCATTGATCATATTGCTCCCAGTAATTTAAATTTATTTTCAGTTTTAAGTTATTTAATGCATGCATATGTTTATACAAATATTTCAATGCCCTGTTTTATATATAGTTACTCCAATGATTCATTGAATGACCAATTTGAATATTATACTTGAAAGCCTTGACATCATAGACAAGATATTATCAAACTTAGTCATATGCTTAGCCAGACTTAGTTCACACTTATGAATTTGGGAAGGTTTAGCCAAATCTCTTACAAATTTATTTCAAACTTGACATGGTGGTATTGTTTTTACCACATGAATTTATAAAGAGAGTTTTACTCAAAATAAAATCAAAAATGGGTTTGGACTTGGGCGAATTGGTTGAATGGTGGGTGCAGGTTCATACACGGGTTTAGTCTGGTTAAGATTAAAGCCAGGGTTTGTTTGCAAGACGCCCAAGTCAATTAAGGACCGGTCTTTGAGCCACTTTTTGCTATGCTTACCGTACCACCACATGTCTTGTATGGGCTGGATTTGGCTAATTAATTTGTGATGTTTTAGTGTATTTATGTCATGTTGATTTTGTGGGTGTCGGTTAGACTTTTATTCCCACTTGGCGCAAGAGGGGGCTTCCGGAGGACGGTTAGTCCAAAGGGGCGAAACCTTAGCGGGCATGAGTACACTAAGACATAACATTGTAAAGGCATCATGATAATTGCTCAATCACTGTAACACCCCAGCCCGACATGAGCCTGGAATGCTACTAAACAAACTCTAGTAACTCTAAACTAGACAATCCTAATAAATTTCGGCAGAACCTCCCTTGTAAAGTTAATTACACGGAGGTTCCAACACACAGTTTATTCAAATAATAATTAAAACTTTCATCCAAAGATATCAAAAGATAAACAATGACATGCTAAGAATCCAACAAAACTAGGGAGATATGAAGATCCACTACTCATCATTATTACATCAATCCATTGCATAAGACAAAATATAATAATCTAAAATCAAATCCGTTCTGAAGATCATTCAACTTTATTTAGTTCATGTGGTATGTGTGTGACTAGCAGTCTACTTCCCCCCATGCATGTCATTCTTGGCTCGGGTACCTAAAACAACAATAAAAGCAAGAGTGAGTCCACAGACTCAGCAAGTACATAAAGAAACTATAACATCACCATACATATAAAGGAGATCAACATCAAACATCTCACATGCAAATGCAATGCTCAAGGAACCTTTATCTTTAACTTTCTGTGTGCATTACACGGTGTCGTGAGTATCGACCGCCGCATGCCCATGCCCATGCATCTTGACGCCACGAGGACCAATTACCGTTACTCATAAATGCTTGGGGACCTCAAGCCCACACTCCACGAGTGAGGATCTCGAACTGTCACATTCATGGCGGGGTTCTCAAAGGAAACATACTTGGTGTTGCATGACCAAGCCTCAACATGCTCTCAATATGCAAATGCTCATCTCCCATTCAATATCAATTTTACCAAAGACAACAACATTGAACCATAGTAAGCATAAGCATCATTTGAGCAATAACCATACTTAAACATTCATCAAAATATGCCATCTTACTATGCAACCATATATCAAATAACACACAATATAGCGGACAATCAATCAACAATGCACTTGCCTCAACCGTGCGAAGGTGGATGTCGGGAATAAGGTACTGCTCCCGAGTCAAACCCACACTGGACATACAATTGAGACAAGCTAAGGCTACCATAAAGGTCTAATAACAAAACCATAAACACAAAATGAGTACATCGTCCACAAACGCAATCCCCAACTCTAATCTTGGGTGTCAGATTTCTTGTCGAGAACAGCCCCTTCAAAAATCATAACTAAATGTACAGAAATCCAAATGGAGTGATCTTGGACAATCTGAAAAGGTTATTGAATTCCCCTTCTAAACCTAGTTGGTAGGTTCTCTGATTCGGCCCTTTACTAGCCCTACCAAACTAAACAACAGAGTATCCATTCTCGCGTCGGGTCTCTGGACAGCAATAATGAAATTATCATAACTTTCTCTACGTTCGTCCGAATTCCATGATCTTTAGTTTTCCTGAAAGATGGAAGGATTATCTACAACTTTAGTTATACTGGGGTTCTCAGATTTCCACTTTAACCATCACTTTTAATCGGTTTTCTACAAATTGCCTAATTGCTGACAGAGCAGCGGAACAGCAATCTTAGAAAAATCATAACTCACTAACAAATAATCGGATTTGGGTGAACTTGGTGGCCACTGAAAGCTAAGACCATAACCTACAACTCTCTAGGAGACCAAAACCCCAGATTCATCCTCTAACCACATGAAATTTACCTCGCAAGCCGCTGGACGAAATTGCGATACAGCAGGCCGAATGCCATCTAACCAAAGATTAACCCAAAAACTCTTCCAAGACTAATTACCCTACAAGAACATCTAGTTACCCTTGACGTCGTCTTTGAACAGCGAAGATCAGCCTTGAAGACGATCCTCCTTCTCCTCTCTTCCTTCTCTTCTCCCTCTCCTTCTTCCTCCTTCTCTTCTTTCTCCTTCTTCTTTCTCCTTGGCAGGTGCAATGGAGCTCCTTCTCCTCCTTGGCCAGCAACAATGGAGGTGGTGGGGAGGTGGAGAGGTGCGCAAGGAGGGTGGGGGGAGGTGGAGAGGTGGAGAGGGGGGTGGCGGCCGGTTGGGGAGTGGGAAAGGGGAAGGGGAGGGTCGGCTAGGGTTTGGGAAGGGAGTGGCGCCCCCCAGGCTATGGTGGCCACCCCCTTGGGCCCTCTTGGGCCATGGGCTCTAGCCAGTTGCTTAAATTGCTCTTTCCCCCTCTATCACTGCTGACCTTTGAAATATTTCCAATTGGTCCCTCCCGACATTCCGTTAAATATTCTCCGAACCGATTCTCCTTTCGACTTCTAGTGCATCACCCATCGGGATATTACATTCTACCCCCTTAGCGAGTTCGACCACGAATCTAAACGCTCACTTCATGAGTTAAAACCAAGCTGAAACTAAGCAACAAAAGAACACACGAGGTGAACAAGTTCGGATAAAGCTCGCGCATGCGAGACTCCGATTCCCAAGTGGCCTCCCTTTGATCTGCTGCAGCAAAGCACCTTAACATACTTGAGGTTTTGTTCCTCAACTCTTTTTATGATCTTTCCAATTCATGCATGGTTTGGACTCAAAGGGCGAGTCTGCTCAATTGTTAGGGTTCTAATGCAATGAGATGTTCCGGTCCTCAAGTACTTCCTCAACATGGACACATGAAAACATTGTGCACTCCACGCATAGTCTCGGCAGTCTAAGCGATAAGCCGACTTCCGATTCGAGCTAAGATCGTGAATAGTCCTATGTACCTTGGGCTAAGCTTCCCTGCGATGCGAACCTCACCACACCTTTAGTGGGGACACTTTCAAACACTGATCCCCACTTCAAATTCCAAGTCTCTTCTCCTCACGTCGCATAACTTTTCATGTCGCTCAGTTTGCTAATAGGTTCTGTCTCACGAGCCACTCGTTCTCTGATCTTTTGTACCCAATCCGGACCCAAAGCGCCTTCTCACCCGGCTTCCCAGCAAAGTGGTGACCTGCACTTACGCCCATACAAAACCTCGAGCGGAGCGGCTTTATGCTTGAATGATAGCTGTTGTTGTCACGCAAACTCGCTAAAGGCAATTGATCCTCCCAGCTACCCTTCCAGATGGGACACGGGACCGCAACATGTCCTCCAAGGTGCGAATAGTGCGCTCGATTGCCCATTTGTTTGAGGATGGAAAGTTGTACTTAGACGGAGTTGTGTGCCCATTGCACTCTGCAAACTCTCCCAGAACTTGGATACGAACTTGGCGTCCCTGTCAGAAATGATGGTCTTTGGTACTCCATGCAATCTTACAATTTCCGTACATAGATAGGAGCAGTCACTAGCCGAATTGGTCGTGCGGATGGGAATAAAATGTCTGATTTGCTGAATCGATCCACTATAACCCAAACCGCATCCTTACCTCGCGGTGAGCGAGGCAACGCAACATCAAAGTCCATAGAGATATCATCCCAAGGCCATTGGGGACCTCTAATGGCTGCAATAATCTCGCAGGCGCTTGTGCTCTGCCTTCACTTGCGACAAACCCCACGGAGGCTACATAGTTGGCAATGTCTACCTTCATCCTTTTCCACCAAAGGTGCGCTTCAAGTAGCGATACATCTTTGTCTCCCGGATGTACCGTGTCTGAGTACGATGAGCCTCCTCGAATTTCACCTTTGACTTCCGCTACAGTGGTACACAAAGCGGCCTTAAATCATAACACTCGGACCCATCAAACTGAAATCCCGACTTTGCCCATGTCCAAACGCTTTCGACCCTCTGCAAAACCGATCATCTGTTGTGCTTCCCGCACCCGCTCGGAATGGCCGACTCCAAGATCGTTGTGTTTCAACACGTGCAATCCCGCATAGCAAAATGATATACCCATACGGTCAAAGTCAGCAATGAGATAATCCAATGTTGCGGCGTCGCCTTGCGACTCGAGCATCGACCACTCGTTTGCCTTGCCGGATGGTGCTGAATAGATAGGTCATAATCTTTAATCGTTCCAACCACTGTGCGCCTTAAATTCAAATCTTTACGTGTGAAAATATACTTAAGACTCTTGTGGTGCAGTATAAACATCACAACCCTCACCATACGAGATAGTGTCTCCAAAGCTTCAGGGCAAACACTACAGCTGCCAACTCTAAATCATGAGTTGGGTAATTCTGTTCATGCTTCTTCAGTTGCCTCGACGCATAAGCTATCACCTTTCCTTCCTGCATAAGGACACAACCCAACCCAACCGAGACGCATCAGTACACCGTAAATCGCCTCCCGTGCTCGGGAAGTGTAAGGACAGGCGGTCACCAACTTTCCTTAAGGGTTTGGAAGCTACGCTCACGATCATCGTCCACCTAAACTTCACATCCTTCGTGAGTGCGGATAAAGGTTTAGCAATAATGGAGAAATCACGCACAAAGCGCCGATAGTATCTGCCATGCAGAAAGCTTCTCACTTCTTTGACATTGGTTGGCGTCTTCCATTCTATCACTGTAGAAATCTTACTTGGATCAACTGTGATTCCCTTATCATTGATGACATGCCCCAAAAACCCCACTTCAGACATCCAAAACTCGCACTTTTTCAGTTTGGCATAAAACTTATGCTCCCTTAGCGTCTCCAACACAAGCCTCAGGTGTCGCCCATGTTCAGCTTCAGTCTTTGAATATATCAAAATATCATCAATAAAGACAACCACAAAATCATTCAGTACTCATGCAACATCCTGTTCATAGTCTCCATGAAAGCAATAGGGTGTTCGTTAGTCCAAAGACATAACTTTAAATTCAAAATGCCCATACCTTGTGGAGAATGTCGTCTTCTCAATATCCTCCTCTCGACAGGATTTGATTATAACTGATTGAAGGTCAATCTTTGAGAACACCTTGGCCCTCTCAACCGATCAAATAAATCTTCTATGCGAGGCAAAGGATATTTATTCTTGATGGTTAGTGGTTAAGAGCACGATAATCAATACACATGCGCCAACTACCATCCTTCTTCTTGGTAAAAGAACAGGGCTCCCATGGAGACACTTTGGGACGAATAAGATTCTTCGCTTTAAATCATCCAAGCGCTTCTTTAGTTCCTCCTGAAGCGGACGGGCCAACCGATAAGGGTCATAGAGGCAGTCGGGCGCACTGTACCAAATCAATCCCGAACTCTACGGACGAGGTGGTGGCATCCTGGTAGCTCTGCTGGAAAAACATCCAGGAACTCCCGAGCGATCGAAATATCTTCTGGCACTCTGCAGACGAACTCGACTTCTCCACTAGAGACAAAGAAACCCATTCTTCGCGAACGGCCACGGGGAAAAGGCTAGCCATCACAAAAAGTGAGTGAGATGGAGCGCTACATTGGAATACTATCTCACCCTGACGGAGCTTGCGGGGTTATTGTCTTCAAAAACAAGAAATGACAAAGAGTAATTATGCAACCATCCATCCCCAAGATAACATCAAACGGCTCCATCTTCATAACCATCAGATTAGCAATGAATTCTTCTCCATCTAACGAAATCACACAACCAGGACAAATCAGAGCTAGAGAGAATTCCCCAAGAGAATTAACTAGAATCGAGTCGAGCTATTGGTGCAAACTCAAATTCGCCTTACTAACAAAATCTAGTGATACAAAGAAAGGTAGCCCCAGAATCAAATAGAACAAGTGCCTCTCTGAATCCACCAGAGCGTGCTGTCACCACATCGGGACGACTCACCGACTCTGCCGTCGGCATAGCGTGAGAGGCTAGCTGCTTTGGGCGGTAGGGGCTCCAACACCCGTGCGGTGGTACGGAAGGCTGAGGAGAGTCAAGGCGCCATTGCTGGAAATGGGGCCACGGGAGGCGGCCAAAGTACCACAGTGGTGGGGCTCCTCCAGTGCGGGAAGGTAAGGGCGGCGGTGCCCAAGTAGGAGTAGGAGTAGCGCTAACATCCGAACCGACCCTCGAGAAGAAGCCGGCGCCGGCGCAGCGACATCGAACAGATTCCCACTTGATGATCTTGGCGGGATTCCGCCGACAAACCAATGCCTTATGGCCCTCCCGACCACAATGGTGGCAAGACCAGAACCAAGCGCACTCTGAAGCTCTATGCTCATTGCCGCACTTGAAGCACTTCATGCCTCGCTCGGGACCGGACGTAACCTAGGTGCGGTGCCGCCTTCGAGGTGGAAGAAGAGCTGTGCCCTGTGAACTTGGTCTTGAATGATTTGCGCCCTTTGAACCTCTTGGAAGTGGGCCTCTGGAAGGTCCCACCCCACTTTGCCAAAACCCCTTTTCGCTGCCACTGCACCTCCCGAAACCACAACGCCTTCCGCTCTGGCGGTCCCTCACCAAGTTGCATCTCGGTTCCATGCCCTGGCTTGTTCGACCAGAACTGAAATCCCGCAACTCAATGCTCCCAATACAGCCGGAACTCTTGCACGAGCCCCTGCGAAACCTCGGGCTTTTTCTTCATCATTTGTGGCCACACTGAACAAAACGAACGAGTTGTTAAAACACGCTTCATATTCTCATCTTCGTCATCTTACCTCGCTTGAAGTTACGCAAAGAGACTTCCATTCGCTCCACATATGAAGCTGAATAAAACCTCTTCTGAAATGCTCAACAAAATGTTCCTGTGTAGCTGGTCCATGAGTTCTTTGTCCTGCCATCGGGACTCCTTCCACCGAATATCCGCTTTGCCCCTTCAATTGGAAAGCCACGAACCGAGCCTCATTTCAAGTCATCCCGAGCTCGAAGTGCCTCTCCATGTGTCGCGACCAATTAGCTGCGTCAACCAGCGTGCTGACCGTCGAAGGTGTCCGACCTCAATGCGTTCCAGCGGTGTAATCCCATAGCATACACGCGCAAAGCTGCGAGGGCCACCACAGAGGCGACAACGGCGCGGTGGTTGGGCACAGGTTCTCTGTCTGCATTGAAGCAACCTCTTCCTCGATTCCGCAGGCTAGCTTCTCCAACTACGGGTTCGAACTTGGCGGGCGATGCTGGCCTCGCCCGTCTCCCTGCCGGCCACGACCACGACCTCGGCCTCCACCCCCTTGCCATATCTAAACATCAAAGCAAAACAATCAAACAATAAGCACTTACCACAAATAGGACCACAAGAGTAGTCTAACTAGTAGCTATCACACAAGAGAAATCAAAAACTCAATAGCGGCGTAATGCAATGCATTAACCCATTCCCACCCCACTGTGCATAGTGTGTCAAATTTAACTTTTCATATACCACGGACCTACACCCGCTCGATACCAATCTGAACACCCCGGCCGACATGAGCACAGAATGCTACTAAACAAACTCTAGTAACTCTAAACTAGACAATCCTAATAAATTTGTGCAGAACCTCCCTTGTAAAGTTAATTACGGAGGTTCCAACACCTGATTTATTCAAATAATAATTAAAACTTTCATCCAAAGACATCAAAAGATAAACAATGACATGCTAAGAATCCAACAAAACTAGAGAGATATGAAGATCCACTACTCATCATTATTACATCAATCCATTGCATAAGACAAAATATAATAATCTAAAATCAAATCCGTTCAGAAGATCATTCAACTTTATTTAGTTCATGTGGTATGTGTGTGACTAGCGGTCTACTTCCCCATGCATGTCATTCTTGGCTCAAGGTACCTAAAACAACAATAAAAGCAAGAGTGAGTCCACAGACTCAGCAAGTACATAAAGAAACTATAACATCACCATACATATAAAGGAGATCAACATCAAACATCTCATATGCAAATGCAATGCTCAAGGAACCTTTATCTTTAACTTTCGTGTGCATTACACGCATGCGAGTATCGACCGCCGCCGCATGCCCACATCTGGCGCCGCACGCACAGGACCAATTACCGTTACTCATAAGTAACGGGGACCTCAACCCACACTCCACGAGTGAGGATCTCGGGCCCGTCACATTCATGGCGGGGTTCTCAAGGAAACATACTTGGTCGCCGCATGACCAAGCCTCAACATGCTCTCAATATGCAAATGCTCATCTCCCATTCAATATCAATTTTACCAAAGACAACAACATTGAACCATAGTAAGCATAAGCATCATTTGAGCAATAACCATACTTAAACATTCATCAAAATATGCCATCTTGCTATGCAACCATATATCAAATAACACACAATATAGCCAGACAATCAATCAACAATGCACTTGCCTCAACCGTGCGAAGGTGGATGTCGGGAATAAGGTACTGCTCCCGGAGTCAAACCCACACCTGGACATACAATTGAGACAAGCTAAGGCTACCATAAAGGTCTAATAACAAAACCATAAACACAAAATGAGTACATCGTCCACAAAACGCAATCCCCAACTCTAATGCTGGCTGTCAGATTTCTTGTCCAGAGAACAGCCCCCTTCGAAAAATCATAACTAAATGTACAGAAATCCAAATGGAGTGATCTTGGACAATCTAAAAAGGTTATTGAATTCCCCTTCTAAACCTAGTTGGTGAGGTTCTCTGATTTGGCCCTTTACTAGCCCTACCAAACTAAACAACAGAGTATCCATTCTCGCGTCGGGTCTTTGGACAGCAATAATGAAATTATCATAAATTTCTCTACGTTCGTCCGAATTCTATGATCTTTAGTTTTCCTGAAAGCTGGAAGGATTATATACAACTTTTGTTATACTGGGGTTCTCAGATTTCCACTTTAACCATCACTTTTAATCGGTTTTCTACAAACTGCCTAATTGCTGACAGAGCAGCGGAACAGCAATCTTAGAAAAATCATAACTCACTAACAAATAATCGGATTTGGGTGAACTTGGCGGCCACTGAAAGCTAAGACCATAACCTACAACTCTCTAGGAGACCAAAACCCCAGATTCATCCTCTAACCACATGAAATTTACCTCGCAAGCCGCTGGACGAAATTGCGATACAGCAGGCCGAATGCCATCTAACCAAAGATTAACCCAAAAACTCTTCCAAGACTAATTACCCTACAAGAACATCTAGTTACCCTTGACGACGTGCTGAACGACGAAGATCAGCCCCGAAGACGATCCTCCTTCTCCTCTCTTCCTTCTCTTCTCCCTCTCCTTCTTCCTCCTTCTCTTCTTTTCTCCTTCTTCTTTCTCCTTGGCCGGCTGCAATGGAGCTCCTTCTCCTCCTTGGCCAGCAACAATGGAGGTGGTGGGGAGGTGGAGAGGTGCGTAAGGGAGGGTGGAGGGGAGGTGGAGAGGTGGAGAGGGGGGGTGGCGGCCGGTTGGGGAGTGAGGAGGAAAGGGGGAAGGGAGGGTCGGCTAGGGTTTGGGAAGGGAGTGGCGCCCCAGGCTATGGCCGGCCACCCCTTGGGCCCTCTTGGGCCATGGGCTCTAGCCAGGTTGCCATAAAATTGCTCTTTCCCCTCTATCAACTGCATGAAATCTTTCCAATTGGTCCCTCCCGACATTCCGTTAACTATTCTCCCGAACCGATTCTCCCTTTCTGACTTCTAGTGAATCACCCATCGGGATATTACAATCACAAGCCTACGGAAGCGTGTATTGGCCGACATAATGAGCATGTCATCTCGTGTGGGTAAAGTTGTACAAACTCTGTAGAGTAGAAACTATTCGAATAGCCGCGTCCGCGGTCATGGACATGCTAGCGAGGCCACTTGAAGTTAGATTTGTTTTTGGTTTTCAAAATGTTTTATCAAATGTTTGAGGATGGTTAATCCTTATGGAATTTTGGACAGTCATGCGTAGGAGGGTATTCTTCACTTGTTCATTGGAGGTTATCCATATTACAACATTGTCATTTTAAAATTTGATTTTAGTTATAATATGAAAATGGCCTTAGAAATTACTATGGATATTTAAACTGAAAATATTGCTTTATGCAAAATAACCCCTGCCTTATTCACTTGTTACCTTATGCATGCATTTCCATTCCATATTGGGTGTAGCTTGCGAGCACGGTAGTAGTGCTCACTCTTGCTGAATAACTCTTATTCAGGAGAAGACTTTTTCCCCGACGGTGAGGATCAGGACGAGTAGGCCTTCGACCCCAGACGATTGCCTGTGGCGCATCGTGTGGCTCACTTATGTTATTATGCTTCCGAAGTGTTTTTGATATTGATATTGTTGTTCAGACTCAGTTGTATTAAACATTTGATTACTTAATGTTATTTATGTTTCCGTGATATGATTGTGATATCCATTTTGTGATACTATGTACACTAAAAATCATGGACCAGTGTAGGAACACAGAGAATTCGGGATCCTTCGCTCCCGGGTTCGACAGTATGCGTCCAAAAGATGAGGAGAAGACGGCCTTCAAGACCCACCATGGGCATTTTCAGTTCAGGGTGATGCCGTTTGGGCTATCCAATGCGCCACCACGTTCCAATGTCTGATGAATTCGGTGTTTGCTCCTTATATTCCTAAGTTTGTGATTGTCTTTTTGGATGATATTTTGATTTACAGTCGTGATCTGCCGGAACACCGCACACACTTACAATTGGTTCTGGAGACACTGCGCAGCAATACGCTGTATGCAAAACTGTCCAAATGCTCATTTTCCTGAGAGCGCATTGCTTATTTGGGACATATCATCTCGCGTGATGGGGTAGCCACCGATCCTGACAAGACAACAATTATGGACAATTGGCCAAGACCGACGACCGTCACTGAATTATGTGGATTTTTGGGTTTTACGGGTTATTACCGTAAGTTTATTCGACGTTATGGTATTATCGCCAAACCATTGACCAATTTATTGAAGAAGGGCTTTGAGTGTACACCTCTAGCTTCCCAAGCGTTTGAGCACTTGAAACAAGCAATGGTCAGTGCACCAGTTCTTGCTTTGCTGGATTTTCATCTGCCTTTTGCTATCGAAACTGATGCATGTGACACCAGGGTGGGAGCAGTCCTTATGAAAAATAGGCATCCCATTGCATATTTGAGCAAGGCATTGGGTGTGAACAATCAGAAGTTGTCAATTTACAAGAAGGAATTTTTGGCTGTCATGGTGGCAATTGATCGGTGGTGTGCTTATTTACAGCGGGCTCCTTTCCTTATTCTAACCGACCACAAGAGTCTATGCCATTTAGAAGACCAACACTTGACTTCGGATTTATAATGCAAAGCTATGTCCAAATTGGTCGGACTTCAGTTTAAATTCCAATACAAACGCGGGGTGGATAATGGTGCTGCTGATACGTTATCCCGCGTAAGTCATTTTTTAATATTGCAAGCCATTTCAGTTTGTCAACCCATTTGGGTTCAAGAAGTTTTAACTCTTATGAAATGGATATGGGAGCCCAAGAATTGCTTACTCGTTTATCGGTGACCAGTCCTGATGATCAAGGTTTTGCTTGGGAGCATGGATTGACCAGATACAAAAATAGAGTTTGGATTGGTTCCAATATAGCCTTGCAGACAAAACTGATCAGTGCCCTGCATGATAGGGCCGTTGGAGGCCACTCTGGGATTCAAGCTACATATCATCGAATCAAGAAGTTATTCTATTAGCTGGGTATCAAATTGGCTGTGTAAAGTTTCATCAAGCAATGTCCAATCTGTCAACAGGCCAAGCATAGCAACCAGAAACCAGCCGGGTTGTTACAACCTTTACATGTTCCTGAAGGTTCCTGGCAAGATCTTACAATGGATTTCATTGAGGGACTTCCCAAATCCGAAGGTTATGATGTGATCATGGTGATTGTCGATCGTCTCACCAAATATGCACATTTTGTACCTCTGAAGCATCTATTCACAGCAGCACAAGTAGCTCGCGCATTTCTGGAACAAGTGGTTAAATTACATGGAGTTCCTCACTCAATTGTCTCTGACCGTGACAAAATCTTTACCAACACGTTTTGGAAAGAGTTATTCACAGCAGTTAGAACTCGATTGCTTTACAGTACGGTTTATCATCCGCAAATGGACGGTCAGAGTGAGCGAGTCAACCAATGTTTGGAGATGTACCTCCGTTGTGCAGTGCATGATTGCCCTAGGCAGTGGAAGAAGTGGATTGCTATGGCAGAATTTTGATATAATTCTTCTTTTCATTCTGTTCTGGGCTGCTCCCCGTTCAAGGCACTTTATGGAGTTGAACCCAATTTGGGTACAATGCCGAACATAGTTTCTTCTACTAATGCTGAAGTTGAGGAAGTGATTCGGGATCGCTAGGCGTATACTGATATGTTACGCAGCCAGCTGACGAAGGCTCAGCACCGCATGAAAACACAAGTTGAGAAGAATCGCTCTGAACGACACTTTCAGGTAGGCGATCGGGTGTTGCTCAAATTATAGCCTTATGCTCAGCATTCCGTGGTCAATCGTCCATATCCTAAATTGGTTTTTAAGTATTTTGGTCCATTTGAAGTGCTCGAGCGGATTGGGGCAGTTGCTTATAAGTTAGCCTTGCCTGTTGATTCTATGGTCCATTCAGCTTTTCATGTTTCCCAGCTGAAACCTTTTACTCCAAGTTATTCGCCAGTGTTTGCTGACCTGCCGAAGCCTATTGATTTAACTACTGGAGTGCCACAGCCTGAGGACATTTTGGATCGTTGCCTCGTTAAAAAAAGGAAATTCGGCAATGCCGCAAATTTTGGTGAAATGGACGACAATTCTAGCTGAATCAGCTACCTGGGAGGATTACTATGTCCTGAAGCAGCGTTTTCTGTTGGCAAGAATCTGGGAGCCGGTTTCGTCTCTAGGGGAGGGAAGTGTCGCGCCTTCACCAGAGATGAGGAGCGAGGATGAAGGCGGCCACTGCAGGAAGGACATGGCAAGCAACGCTGGCATAGAGGCCCAGCTGTAAGTGTGCGTGTGTTTAGTTGTGTAACAGACTTTGTGAGTTGGCGGTTTGGGCCCACGGGCGTGTGTCTGTAACGAGTTGTAGCAGAAACGACAAAACAGAGAAAAATGAATTCAGTTTTCCCCATCCTCTCTTCTCTGATTTCTCATCTCCTGCTTCTCCAACTATGAAATCCGACTACCATATCCCATCGGAATACTTGTGAGATCTGTTCGCCGGCGATCGGGTCACCACACTATTATGATGACTGAGCTACTGGAGCTGCGCAACCAGATGAAGTCTCAACAGCAGCAGCATTTTGTTTTGATAGACCAGCTCAGGCAACTGGAGGTAGCTTTCCATTTCTAGTTTGTTCACACGATGATGTTCTGTATTTTTTTGTTGTTGTTTCTGACACTCTTCGTAATGCTCTTTCGAAATTCTGGTAATAGGAAATATATCTTATTATTTTAGCACAGAGCTTAGTCTAACGATTGGAGCTTTACATCACATATTATTTTGTAATCAGCGGAATACTAGCAGGGCCTTTACAACTCTTTTTCTTAATTGCTTCTTGTATACCAGTCATTACTAGTTTCACTCTGTTTTTCATATAGTTGCAGTCTTGCAGACAAGCATTTCTAGAGACTAGACAGTACCATATGCATGGAACTTTCGTGCATGGCATGTTTTATGTGCAAGTCAGGAACATTTTGTGAACATCGGGGCTATAGACGATATATGGATATAAACTCCTGTGAATAAATGTGAGATTCATTTACATTCCTTTGCATTCATCGGAGAACCGGTTAGTTGTGGTTAAGTAATTTTATATTGACAAAACATTGATTTGCAGCATAGTAAATCATTTATGGCTTAATCTGAAACAATTACTTGCTTTAACGAAAGTGTGGATTAGTGGTAAAACGCTGCATCATTGCAAGCTGCCATAATTTTGTGAACATCGGGGCTATAGACGATAGATGGATATAAACTCCTGTGAATAAATGTGAGATTCATTTACATTCCTTTGCATTCATAGGAGAACCGGTTAGTTGTGTTAATTTTATATTGACAAAACATTGGTTTGCAGCATAGTAAATCATTTATGGCTGAATCTGAAACAATTACTTGCTTTAAAGAAAGTGTGCATTAGTGGTAAAACACTGCATCATTGCAAGCTGCCATAATTTTTTTTGTTGTTTAACTTATGAAATATTTTTTCTGAAGTGACGAATTTTTACCATAATCTGAAGGACCAAAATTGCCCATTTCTTGGTGCAGACAAAGAAAGTTGAGCTGGAGAGAACTGTTGTGCATGAAACTAAGGAGAGGGATGCGCATGGTTATTATTCGAATAGATTGTTTAACATTATGCAGAGATTGCACACTTTACCCACAAGATGCAATCAACTTGTACGGAGCTGATCACAACAAAAATTTTCAGAAACTTTATCTCAAGCATTGACACTCCCGATGTGTTTTACCGTCGTATCAACCCTACCACAGCGCTTTGGCACAACGCACACCGTTGAACAGGGAAACTGTGAACCACCCCGCGATGTGACCCTACCACAATGGTACTGTAACATCCTAAGGTTATGTTATAGGAATAAAATAAATAAAGTTATGATTTTGTTGGAATTTCTGAAAAATTTAAAAGAGTTTAATTGCTTTTCTTGAAATTCTTAAATTTTAAAAGTCAAAAATAAAATTTATGGAGTTTTCTAGGATTTAAATTAAAAAATAAAAATTTTAATTAATTTCTGAAATTTTCTGGAATTTTAAAAGCTTTTCCTAAATATTTTAAAATCAAAAACATTTTATTTGCAAAATTAAAAGCCAACTTTAAGTTGAAAATAATTTTATTAAGTCCAAAATAACTCTGGGAATTTCTGTGAATTTTACTAGAATTTTTGGATTTTATTTGCTATTTTCTAGAAGCTATTTTGATTTATCTCCTTTTCTGAAATTAGAAAATCAATTGAAAATTCCAAAACCCTATTGGGTCGAAACTCCTCAACCGACCCATTTTTCCACCGCGCCTCCGGCCCATTCGGCCCAGCCGCTCCACCCTCTCCCTCTCTCCATCCACCCCCACCGTTGGATCAACATCCAACGGCTAACCCGCTCCCACGCTACACTTGCCTCCTCCACACCGTTGGATCAACATCCAACGGCCCGCACCCATCTTCTTCCCCGCCCTTCTTCCTCACACGAACGCAACCGCACCGCCGCCATTTTCGCCACGTAGGAGCTCCGTCAAACCGCCACCCGGTTCACCGCAAGACCCGCACGATGTGCGCATGAACCCGGCGCCCCCAACCACCTCCACCCCCACGTTTTCCCCTCTCTCCGTGCCCGATTCACTCGCGCGCCCAACCGCCGCCGCCGCCGCCGTGGCCACGCACGATCTCCACCTCCCGACCTCCCCATGGCCTATAAAAGGAGCACGGTGAGCCCCCTTCCTTCCTCGTTCCAACCCCGCCACTCACGCCTCCTCCCTCGCGCCCACCTCGCCGAAAAATGAGATTTGGTCGCCGCCGGCCGCAAGCACGCCGCCGCCTCTAGAGCCGCCACCGTCGACGCTCTCGCCTTGCCAACGCCACCATCGGCATCGCCGCCTCTTCGCCGTCCCGGTGCACACCTCTACATCAATGGAGAGCCGTCGGAAGTCCCGCGCCGCCGTGAGCCCGTTCGCGCCGCCGCTAAACCTTGCGTCGCCGGCGATCTTTTCGCGCCCTTGCGCCACCGAGGTGAGCCACGTGGTCCCCTCGCTCTCCTCTCTCTGATGAGCACCTCGCCGGAGCTCATATCGATCCCATTATTTCAAATTATTTAAATTCTGTTTTAAATTATTATTGTATGCTTATTTATATTCAGTAATTTAAATTCCTGTTTTAAATTTATAGTTATGCCTAAAATCCTTTGTATGGCCAATTTTGATAATTGAAGCGAGCATATTGTCAGCCTAGATAAAACCTAGTTAATACAATAGTATGGACTAGGATCATTTGGAAAAATATTGTGCTTAGCCATGCTTATAGACCAAACATGTTTCATTTGGGGAATTTCAGCCAAAAATCAACTATTGATTAAATTATACCCTCGGCATTGGTGTGTCATAGGAGTTTTATAAATAACTTTGGAAAATAAAATAAAATGATGGTTTGGACTTAGGCGAATTGGTTGTCTGGTGGGTGCAGGTTTATGCACGGGCTCAACTGGGTAGATTGAGGCCCAGGGTGATGAGGACATCAACCCTAAGGATGCAAGCACCACTACTTCGACCCGCTGCACTGCATCCTCTACTTCTGCGAGACTTCCATATTTCCCGGTTGGACCGTCGAGCTTCGTCTACACGCCATGGTGCTATGTCTACATACCATGGTGTTGCATCTACATGCCATGGTGCTGCGTCACCAATTATTGGCCCACGGGCTATGTAATGTATTGGCCGACGACTTGGCCCATCTAGCGGACGATCTACCCCATCTAGTGACTAGCCCCTTAGGCCCGTACTGTTCATATGAGCACTATTCATACATGAACAAAGATTATGAATGCACTACCACGCCCTAGGTTTCCCCCTCCGGCCGCCTCCTCATATAGGAGCCGCGCCCTTTAGTTTTGCTTGGTTTTTTTAGATAATATTCGCTGCGCTTTTCACCGTTCATCGGTTTGAGAAACCCCAACTTGTGTGCTTCAATTATTATTCGCACACTGATTGCATCTTCTACTCTCTTGCTTGTGTTATCGCTTCGCTTGCAAGAGATAGCTTTGGCGCAGGTCAACCGCGTTAGCATCGATTGATAACCAACGGAGCGATGGTGTAGTGATTGCGAGGATCGATCCGCTCGGCCTGAGCCTTGGATAATCAACGTCGTGTTCTCCACAATCGACGTATCGGTACCTAATGGAAGATCGGGCCACACTTACATCGGTTGGTATCGAGCTTGCTTGCCGTTAGGTAATCTTAGTTTTCCCTTTTAGTTTGATGCATCGTTCACCTCCTAGAACTCGGAAAAATTAGCCCCACAAAAATAATTGTTCGTCGTGTTCTTCCATTTGTCCCATCACCCCATTGAGCCATTGCAATTTTCGTTTGATCTTTTGCTTGTTGAATTATTGATTGCATCGTCGTGCGATTCTGTCGTTTCTAGTCTAGTTAGAGTCTAGTGCGTCGTTATCTAGTTTGCATCGTGTTTCCTTGGCGTAGCTTGTTCTTGTTCTAATTTGTTCTACCACCATGCGTGCGACCCCATCTCGCTGTCATCCCTTGCTGGAATCATCACCATCAGCCACAACCACCCAACCCTGCCGCGCCACCACATCAATCCGCAGCAGCCAACAAAATTCATCCACCAACACAACTCCCTGCCGTTCTAACCTACAAAATCACTACTGCGGCATCCACCAGTACATCTTCCTACCGCGGTAGCCTGGCCCTGCGCGCAACCTTCTTACGCAGCAATGCCACCACCTTTGTCGCATTTGTGTAACTCGGCCACAGCAAAACCGATTTGATCTCGGGTTGAAAACCAATTGTATCTCGGCTGCATATCTCAGCCTAGCTGGTTTCGGGATCAAGTAGAAAGAAAAAAAAAGATAAAGAGAGTTTTGATTTCGGGCCCAAAGAGAAAAAAAAAGAGAGAGAGAAAAAAAACGGAAAAAGAAAAAGAAAAAAAAAACAGAAGAAGGCAAAAGAGAGAGCCCTCTGTTCCGAAAATTGGAAAGTGCATCAAACTTGCACGAAAATCAGTGAAAATTGGTGGAGACCTTCCTGATATAGCCACCAATTCCCAAAAAAAATTTGGGCACGTTTGACCCGTGGGATCAAAAGATATAGCAGTTTGAAGTTGAAACCGAAACGAATTCGAGTCGGTTTCCGACACCCCTTCACTAAAACGGGCATAACTTTTGCATACGAAGTCGGAATTCGACGTTCTTATGCTCGTTTCGAAGCTATCGACGACGCGCATCTGAAAATCTAACAAGCAAAGTGCCTGTCTGTGAGGACCCCAATTTATTTGGCTTGTAATGCTTAACCAACCGCCTGGTCCTAGCATCACAAATCAAATAAACTGAGCCTCGAGATATGTATACTTCCCAGAAAGCAGTATACACACCTCACCACAAAATTATGCATCAACTCCATTCCAAATATAGGGTCCAAACATCACACTACAAGCAGAAAATAACCACAGTAGAGTTATTACAAACAAGGGCCGACTGGCCAAAAGATACACAAATAAACAAGACAGACAGCGGAAGCAAAAGTGCCATAAGATGGCTATAAACAAAGCCAATCAGCGTGCCTTCAACCCACAAGGCATCTGACCGGACCGCCAAGCCTAGTCGTCAAACACGGCGACAAAGGCTCACGTATGAGGCCCTTGGGGCTCACCTTCTTCCTCTGGCAACAAAAACATTAAGCAAAGCCGATGAGTACAAAGATTGTCTTTGTACTCGCAAGACTGACGTGTGAACTAGCAGACCTATTCATATGCTACATGCAGGCTTATTTGGTGGAGGCCATATGTTTCATTTGCACAAAGCCAAATTTATTTGCAATAATGTAATACAGTTTAAAGGCAAGTTTGCAATTCATTTTTACTGTTGAAATAACTGCGAAATAAAGATAGGTACAAGTAACCACCTAGAAGTGACTATCCCAATAGTCACCACAACATAGCACGAATCCCGAGATTCGTACCACCCTGCAAGTTTTAATTTAAAAGGTTGTAGTCTAATTCTTGAAAAGCTTACCCAAGCGTGTCTATCACCTAGGACGAGGCTATTCGAATAGTTTTTAACCTGCAGGGTGTACCATGCACCCACACTTCGATCGCTTTAAGCCAAGCACACGATCAAGGTATGCCGCACACTAAGTCCAACGAGACTTTTTCCAATATTGTGTATTAACTACGAGCCGCTCGTATGGATAGAAATCCATACGCTTACATGGTAAAGCCGAAAAGACAACTACCCACTCGGGATAAAGCTTTTGGACAACTACCATGCTCCCAACACCATCCCTCCCGCGACCTCCTGCGACCCGAGCCAATACGCCAAAGTACTAGGTCAAGAGAGGTCCAATATACTCTAGTGTGGTTAGCACGCAAAATGCCCGGATAAAAATTCACTCACAAGATGTTCGGTCCTTAATTGACCTGCACCATTCGATCACACCCAAGAATCACACCATCTTACCATTGTGCGGCGTCTAAATCGTTTTTGTTTTCGTTTTAATTTTGTAATTAACATAACATAAGCCGAACATAAGAACAATAATAAATTTATGATCAAGATCATCGACTAAGTCGATGATCGCCAAATCTGGAAGCTAAGCATGGCTAAGCAAGCGAACTCAGATCTACTAAGTGATAAGAATTCATCCAACGAACTCTAATCACAGACAAATAACCTAGGCTCGGGTAGTAAAGATCAAAATTTCACCTACAGGATATGCAGTTACGGATTTAACTAATCAATTTAACACAAATTAAGCAATGCATACATACAGCTGAAACAAAATATTAGACTTTAAAATACTAGAATTAATTATGATCAAACTGCTTGCCTGGCTGCTGCTGCTCAATAGGCTCAACTTTGTGCAGGAGGATCACTCTCGATAGGACCGTAACAAATCGCAATCTATCGATCGAGCAAAAGCAACGAATAAGAACAAATAACACCGACAAAACTCAAACATTCAAAACGATCAAATGAGCACAACACTCATACAGCAGCTAGAGCATGGTTTAACACAATTTTTAGAAACAGAGAACAACTCATATTAATTGGTTATGAATTTTCTAGGAATTTTCTAAGCTAACAATACACATAAAGCATCAATTAATTCTTTAACAAAATTTATGAACAGAAGCATATCTAAAACCTATCCTGATAATTAGTACACTAAAATGAAAATTTACAAAATTGGGTTCTTTGGATTTGGACAATTATTAAAAGATATGAATTTTCTAATTTGAAAATACATAATACACCAATTAATCAATATCCAGATTTTTGCTAGAGAGACAAGGTGAAAACAATTTTAGTAAATAATACACTTAAAAGAAAAAATGAACTGGTTTCATGCGATTTGGAGAAAAATTGAATTAGTTATGCACATTACAATTTAAGTGCAAGTTTTAGCATATTAATTAAACCTATTTCTAAACAAATTTTGAAATCCAACTACTGGAGTCGACCCACACTTATATTCATTTTTAGATTAAATTTTAGTCAATACCAAGATTAACAAAATTTGACACAACCGAAAATGACTTAAAACAAATTAGTTAAGAATTTCTAAAGTTTAACACAATTTCTAAATGGAAAATAAACCTCCCGGAGATATCAAAACAATAACGTAAAGAAAAAGACGTGGCTCTATCGGCGGGCGATCCGACAACGGACGGCTCGCAGCGATCTCGATACAAAACGCGGCGAACAGCAAGAGGCGCCGAACTCGAGCTCGCCGCGTGCCGCGCGCGAGCTAGGCCCCGCGATGCTTGCGTGTGCCAAATGGAATCCTTATACTATTGCGCACCGACCATGGTCGAAACTTCACCGGAGGTGGGCCACAATGGCGAGGGCGACGCGGCGGAGCGGAGGAACCTCACGATAAAAGCGGCACTAACAAAGAAGCAACGCTTAACCCGAACTAACGCGCTAAAGCTACACTAAGGTCCCACGAACTGCTGGGGTGATGCGGAGGAGAGAGATTGCCGAGACGAGCCAAGCGGCGATGAACCGAGGCGGTCAAGGCGACACGAGGAGGAAGCAACACGAGCAAAGACAGGGAAAAGAGAGATGGAGATAGCTCGGGTGAGTGCACTAGATGGTGCTAGTGCGAGCAATTGCTCAAGGGACCAACTCACGGAGATGAGGACGAAGATCCAACTTTCGGCCAAGAGAGGGAAACCAAAATTCAACGGCCCTCGCGAGTGAAACTCGGAATTAGTTGAGGGAAACAATCCCGATGAGTGGAACACAAGCCGACGCGCAAGGAAGAAGACGAGCTTCATCGTTGTGGCGTTGACACGGCGCGTGTGCACGGCCGTGAACGAGAACGCGCACACCCTTGGTTTGAGTTCAGAGCGACCAAGGAAGGTAGTGAATGGCTTTGTGATGTCAAAGAGAGGAAGAGGCTTTGGGTACCTTAAGTAGGAAAAGGACGGAGAAACCCGAGAGAGGAGCCTCAACGCCGATGCGCTCAGGAGCAGAGGCGGCGAGTTGGTGAGGTAGATGATGGCGATTAATGCCTTACGGTATGGGCTAACAGCGGACGATGCGCCGAGGTGAAGCGCAGAAAACCGAGAATGGACGGCGGCGAGGTGGCGCATGCTTTGCCGCCGGCACTCGGCTCTCGCGCGCGAGGTAGGTGGCGACGACAAGTAGGGACTGCCGTCGCGGCGGCCGAGAAGCCGCACGAGCCATAGTCAAGTGCGGCGTGAACAGTTGGTCTGACTCGATCAAGAGAATGCGAACGTTGGATCTAAAACGGACGATCGAGATCCCTGTATGCATTCGGACCGGTCGATTGCATGCGCGAACGTGGATCGTTCGATTTGCATCGGACGGTTGGCAACGATCGGGCGCGCGCGGTGCAGCTAGGCGGTGCGGCTGAGCCAAGCGACTCGGTCGGACTCGAGCCAGAGGTTAGGTCCGAGCCCGAGGAACAGTAATTCCAGATTTGAATTAAAAAGATAGAGAAGGTTTGAGAAATTTTTAGAGATGGCTCCAGGGCTCTAAAAATTCCGAAATTTTTATGGGAGCTACCTGGGACAGAGGAAAACCTTGTGTAATTTTTCCAGGAATTTGCATGCACTAGATTTCTCCCAATAAAATTCACAAGCTGCTGTCCAGAGGTTTGACCAGATTTCTAAACTGGTTTGACTTGGCCATTAGAAATAGCAAACAAAATCTAAAAATTGTGAAATTTCTCAGGGAGGTAAATAAGATGGTCAAGATGATAGGAAAAAAATTTGCAGAGGATGAACACAAGTTTGAGGTCAAGAATTTTGATGACAACCATTTCCATTCACAAGAATTAAATCTTAGAATTGGAAATTGTTTAGGGAAAATTTGGAAAACTTCAAATGACTTCATGAGACATCAAAAGTTTTTATTTCTCCTCATAATTTTACATTTGAAATACAAACCTAACTTAGGCTGTTACAAATCTCCCTCACATAGAATCTCGCCCAGATTCGGATCACCGAGAAAGAAGGGCGGGTAGTTCAGACGAGTCGATCTTCCCGCTCCCAAGTGGCTTCATCCTCGGAGTGGTTAGACCATCGAACTTTAAGGAACTTGATCACACGGTTCCTCGCTCTGCTCAGACTTCTTCGAGGATACGAACCGGGCGCTCACGATAGGGATGATCTTCTTGCACATCGATATTTTCCAATGGTGTTTCTCAACCGAACACGGAGGCACTTCTTCAATTGCGTACGTGGAAAACATCATGCACTCCTCGAGTGTAGCCGCAATTCCGGTGGTATGCAACAACTCCACTTTCTTGATGATGCGACACGCCCGGGCATATCGAGGAGCCGCTTGCCCTTGACACCAAAACGACGATGACCCTTCAAAGGTGAGACTTTGAGATACACAAAGTCATTGGCCGAAACTCACCACGGCGGACGCCGACCGCATAGCTCTTCTGCTGGGTGAGCTACGCGCAAGTGCTCACGAAATTAACTGCACTTGGCTTTCAGCCTCATTGATGGAATCTGGGCCAAAGAACTGTCTTTCCCCAGTTTCTGACCAGTTCAATGGTGTTCTGCATCGCCTCCCATACAAAGCCTCAAATGGTGCCATACCGAGACTAGCCTGGAAGCTGTTGTTGTAGGAGAACTCGGCAAGCGGTAGGCACTTCTCCCAATTTTTCCCATAGGAAAGAACACAAGCACGGAGCATATCTTCAAGGACTTGATTGACTCGCTGGCCCACCATCCGTCACGAGGATGATAGTCGAAGTTGAAGAAAGACGGTCCCCATGGCCTCCGTAAAGCGTGCAAAGCCGAGAAGTGAAAGAGAGCTACGATCGACACAATCGTTCGTGGCACACCATGCAAGCTCACAATGCGAGAGATATAGAGATCTGCCAATCGACTGACACTGAGAGTGGTAAGTACTGGCAGGAAGTGCGCTACCTTCGTCAATCGATCGATAACAACCCAGATAGCATCCTTCCACAAGAAGTGCGGCGGACCGGTGATGAAGTCCATGCCCACAGAATCCCACTTCCACTCTGGTATAGGTTGGGGCTGAAGAAGACCCGCTGGACACTGATGCTCGGCCTTGACACGACAACATACATCGCATCTGGCAACGAACCTGGCAATCTCGCGCTTCATGCGAGTCCACCAGAATCTCTGACGCAGATCTTGATACATTTTGATGGCCCCGGGATGGATGGACAAAGGCGAATCATGGGCCTCATGGAGAATCAAATCCCGTAACTCTGGGACCTTTGGGACCACGAGACGCTGCCCAAACCATACAACACCGTGCTCATCTTCTGTGAAACACTTGGCGGATCCATTCTTGGTGTTCTGCTTGATCTGGTTCACACCGTCATCTGATTGCTGGGCTGCCTTGACTTGATCCACCAAGGTTGGTTGCACAACCAAAGCAGCAAGAGAACCATGCTCAACCAAACCCAAGTTGAGGCGCTGAAATTCTGCAAGAAGTGCAGGCTGCTGCTCTTGGAGCATCAGAATATTGCAATACACCTTTCGGCTAAGTGCATCAGCAACCACATTAGCTTTGCCAGGATGATACTGAATACCCATGTCATAATCTTTGATCAATTCCAGCCATCTCCTTTGCCTGAGGTTCAGATCTGGCTGGGTGAACAAGTATTTCAAGCTCTTGTGATCGGAATACACCTCACAGCGGTTACCGATCAAATAATACCGCCAAATCTTGAGTGCATGAACCACAGCAGCAAGCTCTAAATCATGGGTGGGATAGTTGAGCTTATGAGGTCTCAACTGCCTGGATGCATAGGCAACCGCCTTGCCTTCCTGCATAAGAACACAACCGAGTCCCTGACGAGAGGCATCGCAATGATATCAAGCTCTTGTGGACATCGGGAAGAGTAAGGGTGGGTTTGAAGTCAATGTTGTTGAGCTCTGAAAGCTCTCATCACAAGCAGAGGACCACACAAACTTCTTATCCTTCTTGAGAAATTCGGTCATCGACTGCGATCTTGAGAAGTTCTCGATAAAGCGGCGGTAGTAGCCCGCTAAACCGAGAAAGCTCCGCACATCCGTGACTGACTTGGGCTGACCCCAAGATAGAACATCGCTGACCTTGCTGGGATCCACAGCTACGCCTCTAGTTGAAAGAACATGGCCCAAGAATGCCACTTCCTTCAACCAGAACTCGCATTTGCTGAATTTCGCATATAGCTGATGCTCCCGCAACTTGCCCAAAACAATCTTCAGATGCTCAGCATGCTCTTCTTCAGTCTTGGAATAGATAAGAATGTCATCAATAAACACCACCACGAACTTATCCAAATATTCCATGAATACCGAGTTCATGAGGTTCATGAAATAAGCTGGAGCATTGGTTAAGCCGAAAGACATGACGGTGTACTCGTAAAGACCATATCGAGTAGTGAAAGCCGTCTTCGGAATATCATCAGCCCTGATCCGGACTTGATGATATCCCAGTCTCAGATCAATCTTGGAGAACACCTGAGCCCCAGACAACTGGTCAAAAAGATCATCAATGCGGGGCAGAGGATATTTGTTCTTCACCGTCACCTCATTGAGCGGACGGTAATCAACACACATGCGCAAAGTCTTGTCCTTCTTCTTCACAAAGATCACCGGGCAACCCCAAGGAGATGATCTAGGATGGATGAAACCCTTTGCTTGGAGCTCACCAAGCTGCTTCTTCAATTCTTCTAGCTCATTGGGAGGCATACGTCACGGCGCCGAGATAGGGGCGACGGGTAGCAACTCAATGACAAACTCGGATCTCGAAGCGGAGGCATCCGGGTAAATCATCGGAAAAACATCTTCAAAATCACAAGCGGTGGAACCTCTGAATCTTCAAAGTGGCTTTGCTACAAGTGCACAAAGGTGTGACCCTTGCAACATGGGAAAAGCCAACCTGTTTCACTAGGGACAGTCAAAGAATAGCGGAAAACATGAAGTCAATAACTCACTGCAAACAACTCACTAACAGCACAAAATAAGCACAAGACTTTTAAGTTACAAAACCAACTGACAAAAATAGACACTTAGCAAACTCACAACATATCTTACCCTTATGTTCCCACAATTTTTAATTAGGCTAACCTTCTATGGTTCTCCCAAAGACTATTTCCACCGGTAGTAACTATCTTTTGAAAGGAAAGAGGGAAACCAAGTTTTTAAACTCAAATTTAGAGTAAGATGAGAGTAGAAGGCTAAGATAGGTAAGGAGTAAAATCTGAGAATCTGCCTAGGTTTTCATAAACCCCTTTTTATAATTTGAAAATAAGCTTTTCTAAAATATCCTAAGGACGACTATGCTTGGGTTACTACGGTCAGAATGGCTCTGATACCAACTTTATGAGGACCCCAATTTATTTGACTTGTAATGCTTAACCAATCGCCTGGTCCTAGCATCACAAATCAAATAAACTGAGCCTCGAGATATGTATACTTCCCTGAAAGCAGTATACACACCTCACCACAAAATTATGCATCAACTCTATTCCAAACATAGAGTCCAAACATCACACAACAAGCAGAAAATAACCACAGTAGAGTTATTACAGACAAGGGCTGACTGGCCAAAAGATACACAAATAAACAAGGCAAACAACGGAAGCAAAAGTGCCATAAGATGGCTATAAACAAAGCCAATCAGCGTGCCTTCAACCCACAAGGCATCTAACCAGACCGCCAAGCCTAGTCGTCAGACACGGCGTACAGACAGCTCACGTAAGTGAGGCCCTTGGGGCTCACCTTCTTCCTCTGCAACAAAAACATTAAGCAAAGTCGATGAGTACAAAGATTGTCTTTGTACTGCTAAGACCGACGTGTGAACTAAGCGGACCTATTCATATGCTACATGCAGCTTATTTGGTGGAGGCCATATGTTTCATTTGCACAAAGCCAAATTTATTTGCAATAATGTAATACTGATTTAAAGGCAAGTTTGCAATTCATTTTTACTGTTGAAATAACTGCGAAATAAAGATAGGTACAAGTAACCACCTAGAAGTGACTATCCCAATAGTCACCACAACATAGCACGAATCCCGAGATTCGTACCACCCTGCAAGTTTTAATTTAAAAGGTTGTAGTCTAACTCTTGAAAAGCTTACCCAAGCGTGTCTATCACCTAGGACGAGGCTATTCGAATAGTTTTTAACCCTGCAGGGGTGTACCACTGTACCCACACTTCAGACCGCCTTTAAGCCGAAGCACACGACCGAAGGTATGCCGGCACAGCTAAGTCCAACGAGACTTTTTCCAATATTGTGTATTAACTACGAGCCGCTCGTATGGATAGAAATCCATACGCTTACATGGTAAAGCCGAAAAGACAACTACCCACTCAGGATAAAGCTTTTCGGACAACAACCATGCTCCCAACACCATCCCTCCTGCGACCTCCTGCGACCCGGAGCCAATACACGCCAAAGTACTAGGTCAAGAGAGGTCCCATATACTCTAGTGTGGTTAGCACGCGAAATGCACGGATAAAAATTCACTCACAAGATGTTCGGTCCTTAATTGACCGGGCACCATTCGATCACACCCAAGAATCACACCATCTTACCATTGTGCCGCGTCTAAATCGTTTTTGTTTTCAGTTTTAATTTTGTAATTAACATAACATAAGCCGAACATAAGAACAATAATAAATTTATGTGATCAAGATCATCGACTAAGTCGATGATCGCCCAAATCTACCGGAAGCTAAGCATGACTAAGCAACTGAACTCGTAATCTACTAAGTGATAAGAATTCATCCAACGAACTCTAATCACAGCAAATAACCTAGGCTCAGGTAGTAAAGATCAAAATTTAACCTACAGGATATGCAGCTACGGATTTAACTAATCAATTTAACACAAATTAAGCAATGCATACATACAGCTGAAACAAAATATTAGACTTTAAAATACTAGGATTAATTATGATCAAATGCTGCACATTGCTGCTGCTCAATAGGCTCAACACATTTGCGGAGGATCACTCGATAGGACGAACTGTGCAATCTATCGATCGAGCAAAAGCAGCGAATAAGAACAAATAACACGACAAAACTCAAACATTCAAAACCATCAAATGAGCACAACATTCATACAGCAGCTAGATCATGGTTTAACACAATTTTTAGAAACAGAGAACAACTCATATTAATTGGTTATGAATTTTCTAGGAATTTTCTAAGCTAACAATACACATAAAGCATCAATTAATTCTTTAACAAAAATTTATGAACAGAAACATATCTAAAACCTATCCTGATAATTAGTACACTAAAAATGAAAATTTACAAAATTGGGTTCACTGGATTTGGACAATTATTGAAAAAGATATGAATTTTCTAATCTGAAAATACATAATACACCAATTAATCAATATCCAGATTTTTGCTAGCAGAGACAAGGTGAAAACAATTTTAGTAAATAATACACTTAAAAAGAAAAATAACAGAACTGGTTTCATGCGATTTGGAGAAAAATTGAATTAGTTATGCACTTTACAATTTAAGTGCAAGTTTTAGCATATTAATTAAACCTATTTCTAAACAAATTTTGAAATCCAACTACTGGAGTCGACCCACACTTCTATTCATTTTTAGATTAAATTTTAGTCAATACCAAGATTAACAAAATTTGACACAACCGAAAATGACTTAAAACAAATTAGTTAAGAATTTCTAAAGTTTAACACAATTTCTAAATGGAAAATAAACCCTCCCGGGAGATATCAAAACAATAACTTAAAGAAAAAGACGTGGCTCTATCTGGGCCGCTGATCCGACAACGGACGGCTCGCAGCGATCTCGATACAAAGCAGCGCGACCGGACAACGAGCGGCCGAACTCGAGCTCGCCGCGTGCGCGGCGAGCTAGGCCCGTGATGCGTGCTAAGTGCCAAATGGAATCCTTATACTATTGCGCACCGACCATGGTGAACTTCACCGGAGGTGGGCCACGATGGCGAGGCGGCGCGGCGAGCGGAGGAACCCACAAAGAAAAGCGGATCGACAAAGAAGCAACGCTTAACCCGAACTAACGCGCGCTAAAGCTACACTAAGGTCCTACGAACTTACGGGGTGATGCGGAGGAGAGAGATTGCCGAGACGAGTGGCGACGATGAACCAGAAGCGGCGGTCAAGGCGACACCGAGGAGGAAGCAACACGAGCAAAGGCGGGAGAAAAGAGAGATGGAGATAGCTCGGGTGAGTGCACTAGATGGTGCTAGTGCGAGCAATTGTTCAAGGACCAACTCACCGGAGATGAGGCGAAGATCAACTTTCAAGAAGAAGAGGGAAACACAAATTCAACGGCCCTGCGAGTGAAACTCGAATTAGTTGAGAAACAATCTCGATGAGTGGAACACAAGGCGACGTGCAAGGAAGAAGCGAGCTTCCTTTGGTTGTGGCGTTGACACGCGGCGGTGTACGGCCGTGAACGAGAACGCGCACACCCTTGGTTTGAGTTGAGCGACCAAGGAAGGTAGTGAATGGCTTTGTGATGTCAAAGAGAGGAAGAGAAGCTTTGGGTACCCTTAAGTAGGAAAAAGGACGGAGAAACCCGAGAGGAGGAGCCCTCAACGCCGATGCGCTCAGGAGCAGAGGCGGCGAGTTGGTGAGGTAGATGATGGGCGATTAATGCCTTACCAGGGTATGGGCTAACAGCGGACGATGCGGCCGAGGTGAAGCGCGCGAGAAAACCGAGAATGGACGGCGAGGCGAGGTGGCGCGCATGCACGCTGCCGTCGGCACTCGGCTCTCAGGCGCGAGGTAGGTGACGACCTGACAAGTAGGGCCCACCCGTTAGCGACATAAAGAGCAGCGCGAGCCAGTCAGTCTGGCGCGGCGTGAAGCAGTTGGTCCGACTCGATCAAGAGAATATCGGCCGTTGGATCTAAAGCGACGGCCGAGATCCTGTATGCATTCGGACCGGTCGATTGCATGCGCGAACGTGGATCGTTCGATTTGCATCGGACGGTTGGCAACGATCGGGCGCGCGCGGTGCAGCTAGGCGGTGCGGCTGAGCCAAGCGACTCGGTCGGACTCTAGCCAGAGGTCAGGTCCGAGCCCGAGGAACAGTAATTCCAGATTTGAATTAAAAAGACAGAGAAGGTTTGATGAATTTTTAGAGATGTCTCCAGAGCTCCAAAAATTCCGAAATTTTTATGGGAGCTACCTGGGACAGAGGAAAACCTTGTGTAATTTTTCCAGGAATTTTCATGCACTAGATTTCTCCCAATAAAATTCACAAGATGCTGTCCAGAGGTTTGACCAGATTTCTAAACTGGTTTGACTTGGCCATTAGAAATAGCAAACAAAATCTAAAAATTGTGAAATTTCTCAGGGAGGTAACTAAGATGGTCAAGATGATAGAAAAAAAATTTGCAGAGGATGAACACAAGTTTGAGGTCAAGAATTTTGATGACAACCATTTCCATTCACAAGAATTAAATCTTAGAATTGGAAATTGTTTAGGGAAAATTTGGAAAACTTCCAAATGACTTCATGAGACATCAAAAGTTTTTATTTCTCCTCATAATTTTACATTTGAAATACAAACCCTAACTTAGGGCTGTTACACTGTCGCCCTCAAAGACCCCCAAAATCGCCATCTTTAGCCCCAAAATCGCGTCGCAAGTTTTCAGTTTTCAGTTTTTTGTGATTCTTTCGGTCTTGCCTTCGAAATTTGGGGTTCGTCCAGTTGAGAAAGTTGTAGATCTCGTCGAAACCTTTCAAACAAGTATATATAAGCCACATAAAACTTTGCTTGTTCATCGTTTGAGACTAGCTGTTGTATCTGCTCAATCTAGAGGCCCGTCTACGTTGCACATTTTCTCCGTTTTTGTGCTCTACATCGCGTGAACGATCTTGTGCCCTTAGAAAAAAGTTTGAGTAGTTGGCTAGCGTCTCTCCTAGCACTTGTTGTGAGGCTTTCCATTGCTTACATCAAGTCACATTGATCGTTGTGTGTGCGTACATACACTTCTCTCCATAAGGCGGTGATTCATTAGCTTTGATTAGGCTAGGATCAGCAACATTGGCTAAGTACTTTGAACAATCTTTCAACTTGCATTAACTGAATTGATTATTGCTAATCCTTTACTACATATTGTGCCTTCCAAGCTCCACCTACTCTTGATCAGAATAGGTTCCCTCTTGCAATCGTACCCACACTCGACACGGTATCACGAGCCAGCCACCGGCTGTACCACCTCCTGTATGCTTTGGTAAGAACACTTGCAAGAGTGTGGTAAGACGCTTGAGAGTGTGTGATTCCGCCATCCATCACCTAGTAGTTGATAGGGATAATACCTTTGTGTTGTCTTTTGTTTTCTACTAACCATGGCAGGTGAGATGACTGATGAGAAAGAGTGCGTGGTAAAGGGAGAGCTCATGACGCTCCTGGATAAGAACGCACAACCATTAATGAGGACATCGACAGGAAGCTTCAAGCTACTACAACTACATTGCAGCGATCAATCAACGATAGTCTTGCAGCGCTCACTATACGCCTTGAAAGAATGGTGAATCGGCCACCTCACAACGGACACGAGTATGATCAGGATGCAGCCCAAGATCTTGAGGTGGATGATGATAATGAGAGCCTAAGCTGCGACGCCGGGCTGCCCTTGCGACCAAGATGCACGTCAACGACACCGCCTACATCACAACCGTCACGGTATGGGAGGTAATAATTATTTTCAGCACAACATTGCTCGTGTTAATGATGACCCGTTTGCTAAAGTTAAATTTACTATACCATCTTTTGCGGGTGTTTATGATGCTGAAATTTATCTAGATTGAGAGATGACAGTTGAACAAAAATTTAGTGCCCATCTAGTTCCTGAAGTGCATAGAGTCAGACAAGCCACTAGTGAATTAAGGATTTTGCTATCATTTGGTGGAATCAAATAGTTAATTCTGGCTTAACACCTGATACATGGGATAGATTGAAGGTAGCTATGCGTGCTAGATTTGTTCCTCCTACTTTTAATCGTGATATGCGTAAAAAATTGCAGCGCTTAGAGCAAGGTAATAAATATGTCGAGGAATACTATCAAGAACTACAAATAGGCATGCTGCGTTGTAACGTTGTTGAGGATAAGGAGGATAAAATGGCTCATTTTTATGGTGGCTTAAGGCGTGAAATTCAGGACATAGTTGATTACAAAGAGTATAATGATATCAATAGGTTGTTCCAGCTTGCTTGTTTGGCAGAAAAAGAATTGCAGAGGATACAATAAAGGACTAGGAGCAACTTTGGAAGTACGTCTACATCGAGACCGACGCCATGACAAGCCAACACAGCCCCACCTTTTGTTGTTCAGTCTGCTGCCCCCTCCGTGAGTAGGGCGCGTTCAGCAGCACGCCACCACCGTCACGTGCATCCGAGGCAAGTAAATCTACGAGTGTGCATGCACCAGCGCAGAGCTTTTCATCAGTTGCTTCCATGGGTCGCACGACGGGAATTGTGTGTCACCGTTGCAAAGGGATGGGCCACTTCATGAGAGATTGCCCAAGTTAGCGAGCATACATTGCGACAGACGACGGTGGTTATGCAAGTGCTAGTGATGTTGAGGATGAATATGCTCTTGCAGCTAACCTTGCAGGTAATGATGATGATCATGAGACATATAGCGACGGTGATGAAATTTTAGGTGTCGCTGCTACTAAGAATTATAGAACCTTAATTGTGCAACGAGTATTGAGCACTCAAATGGAGCAAGCGGAGAAGCTACAGCGCCATAATTTGTTTCAGATGTTCCTCATCGTCAAGGATCGTCGTGTTCGTGTTATAATTGATGGTGGGAGCTGTAACAACTTGGTGAATTCAGATTTGGTCAAGAAGCTTGGCTTGACCACACGTGCGCATCCTCACCCGTACCACATTCAGTGGTTCAACAACAGCGGTAAGGTGAAGGTAACACAATCTGCGAGAGTGCATTTTCCATTGGTTCCTATCATGATGTTGCTAATTTTGACGTAGTGCCTATGCAAGCCTGCTCACTTTTATTAGGACATCTATGGGAATTTGATACTGATGCAATTCATCATGGTAGAAGTAATAAGTACTCTCTTATGCACAAAGGAAAGAAACTAACTTTGCTACCTTTGACACCTGCTGAAATTGTGCAATGTGATAAAGAGATAGTGCAAATGAGATGAAAGAACGTGAGCAGAATCGAAAATCAGCAAGTAGTAAAGAACAATTTCCCACCTAAGAAAGAGAAGTTGGCACCTAGTTCTAGTAATGAGGGAATTAAATTAAAGGGTTGTGTCATGCTTACAACCAAACCTATTCTTGCTGAAAATTTTGATAATGATATGCCATGCGACGCTTTGAAATGCAAAGATGCTTTATTTTCTCTTGATGATACATGTAGCTCTTTGCCGTCTGTTGTCACTAACCTTTTGCAGGAAAGTGATGATTTGGAGACAACGATTGAGACGAGGACGACTCAAATTCTAGAAAGGGAGGATGATGAGGACATCAACCCTAAGGATGCAACCACCACTACTTCGACCCGCTGCACTGCATCCTCTACTTCTGCGAGACTTCCATATTTCCCGGTTGGACCGTCGAGCTTCGTCTACACGCCATGGTGCTATGTCTACATACCATGGTGCTGCATCTACATGTCATGGTGCTGCGTCACCAATTATTGGCCCACGGGCTATGTAATGTATTGGCCGACAACTTGGCCAATCTAGCGGACGATCTGGCCCATCTAGTGACTAGCCCCCTAGGCCCGTACTGTTCACGCAGGCACTATTTATGTGTGAAGCGATGCAGTGATGCGATACCCGCACCTAGGGTTTCCCTCTCTGGCGCCCTCCTCATATAGGAGCGCGCCCTTTAGTTTTGCTTGGGTTTTCTTAGATAATATTACGCTGCGATTTTCGCGTTCATCGGTTTGAGAACCCAACTTGTGTACTTCAATTATTATTATGTCTGATTGCATCTTCTACTCTCTTGCTTGTGTTCTCGATTCGCTTGCAGGAGATAGCCTTCTTGGCGAGATCAACCGCGTTCGGCACGGTTGATAACCAACGGAGCAGTGGTGTAGTGATTGCGAGGGGATCGATCTGTTCGGGTTGGAGTCTTCGGATCATCAACGTCGTGTTCTCCACAATCGACGTATCAGTACCTATCGGAAGATCGGGCCACACTTACATCATAGGGTTTTGTTGGTTGTCGCCCAGGTCAGTTAAGGACCTGTCTTCGAGCCGCATCTTGCTAAGCCACATCGTACTACCGCATGTCCTTAGAATGGGGAGGGGACCTGGCTGACTAATTTGTAAAGTTCCACCACGGTCGATCCAACTGTTTCGGTGGGATGTCTTTCATGACTATGTTGTCCTACCTGGCTCAAGAGGGGGCCCCTAAGCCCGGCGGATTTTCATCCAAAGGGGGAGGCGAAACCTTAGAGAGGGTGGACTGCGGTGGGATGATGCATTGTAAATGCCTTGTCACGTGCTCTAGACCGCTTACCCAAGGTAGTGAGCGGTGGCATAGATATGTGTTGGACAAACTAGAGAATTCGTGTCATGTGGGTAAAGCTGTACAACCTCTGCAGAGTGTCAATCTATTCGAATAGCCGTGTCCACGGTCATGGACATGCTGATAAAGCCACTCAAAGTTAGACTTTGATTTTGATTTCAAAATGTTTTTGTAAAACAGTTTTGACATGGATGGGTGTCCATGAGAAAAGTTGTGGGTTGAAGCCCCGGGTTGGTGCCCGTGTTTATGTTGGTGTTAGGTTGGTGCCTACACTATCTATATCAGTTCAAAAATCAATTTTAGATTTTATAACACTTGAGCTGTTGAACTTAGTATGGTATTTAATGTCAAATGTTGTTTTTGCACAAATAACCCTATAAGCCATCCCTTGTTACATCCATGTATGCATGTCATTATGTTATTTGACGGGTGTAACTTGTGAGCACGGTAGTTGTGCTCATACTTGCTTTATGCAAACAAACTTCAGAGAAGAAGGACTTTGCTTCAGGTGTGGATCATGACGACTAGGCCGCTACTCTAGTCGATTGCCTGTGGTAGATCAGCTGGACTCCACTACTTCTTCATCGTCTTCCACTGTGTTTATTTATTGTTGCCCTGTAAGGCTATCTTGTAATCAACTCTGTTGTTTGTTAATAAATTTTAGCGTTTATGGTTGTGTTATCACATTTGTTTATTGTGTGAGCTAGCCACTGATCATGAGACTAGTTCAGTTATGCACAGAGGATTCGGGGGTGTTACTCCTGGGTCTTACAGGTACACACCTTCACCCATCACTGAGTTCCTAACCTACAACTCGAGTAATCAATGTCAAGAATCCATAACCTACTAAGTTAGGCCCGTCCCACTAGGCATGTGGTTGTACGAAAGGTCCAGTTCAATGACGCACAATGTTAAGTCCTTAATTGACCAAGGCAAGACTTCCAATTTCTAACTACCAACATAGAGCCCCCACGAAAACAACACCGCTTGTCTCAGTCTAAATCCTTTCCCACCCAGTTAGTTAAGTACAACATGTGCCATTCACGAGTAATAGCACACAGTACACACAGTTTTATCACTTAGTTCTATAATCACTTAGTCAGGTTTATATTTGTAACTCACATGAAGTGATGACTCGTAGCATGGCTAAGTAATCTACTCGTATCTAACCAACCCACGTTGGTGCTATAGTATTACCAACTAGTAATGAACCAATTTAGGGCGACAAAAGATCATGGCATAACAATAAGCAAGGTGGATATAACAATTTGGATTAGTAACTAACCCCAAAAGCGTTTAAATAAATACTTAAAGTAAATGCAATACTTTGAATTAAAGTAATTTTGAAAACTGAGATTCAATATGATCAAAGGTATAACTTGTCCTGCTATAGCAATGACGGTATTATTTTATCTTCAATCTTCTACTTCCTTGATCTTCAGCTCATTCGGACTATTCTGGACTTCGACATCTAACGAGGAGAACACACAAACCAAATAAAATTCAAAAAGACATCAAATAAACTTCAAATTGAAATTGAATGGTACTGGAAGGTAGATATTGAATTTAGATGAATTTATAAATTTGAATGGGTTCAATCGGAGTTCGGATGCAAAAGATATGAGTTTTTGAAGATTCATATGAAATGATAGAATCAATTTCAGAATTTAGAGAATTGTTTCTACGAAGGAAAAAAATTTATTGGCTACGCTGGCATCATCAATGCTTTCTACGCTGACATCATCAATGATTTCAACTGAAAAGATAATAAAAGAAATCGAATTTGACAAGTGGGATCCACTGGTCTAAGAGATGGTGCATGATGGACTGGTTTCAAGGGTGTTTGGATAGGGTGGACCTTGGATTCTGCCACATGGCAGTGACACGCGGGCGCCACGTAGGACTAAAGTGGCGATGTGGCGACCTAGCTGGCGGCTGACCCGGTACAGAGCAAAACGAGCAAAAGGAGGCGGTAGCCATGGCCGGCAATGAGCTCCACGGGTGTGGCGATCTTGGCGATAGAATGGTGCCCGATGGAGATTAAGGGGAGCTGCGATAACAGCAGAATCACAAGGGACGCCTCGGAACGGCCGGAAGTGGACCAAACCGACGATAAGACTAAGATGACCGGCGACGAGAAAAGGGCACGGCGACAGTATCTTAGTGGCGAAGAGGACGAGATTGAGATGGGGAACGGATCAGGGCAATAAGAAGCGCAATATGACATGCTCGGAAGTGCGAGGGCTCACCGGAGGAAGTAGATGGGCAAGATGGCCGGCGATCAGTTTGTCGGACGAAACCGACAACTGCGATTTGATGATTCTTGACCAAAGATGGAGGAAGCACGTCGAATCTTACGAAGATGTGGTCCCTATGGCGTAGACGACGCGGGCTGAGGAGATCGGACTGCGACGAATTTCAACGAACAAAAAGCTTCGGGCGTCTTCGGTCGTTCGGCGATTGCGGCGCGATTGAGAGGAAAACGGGGAGGAGATGTTAGGGTTTTGGAAGAGGAGGCACAGGCCGAGATTTTGACTTGCTCGGTTCTTTAAATAGTGCTTGGAGGAGGGGAGTCCAAGAGGGACACGACTGCTGTGTCGGCGGCTAAGACATGGACACCAGAAATTTGGCTCGAGAGCGGTTGGGGAAGAAGCACATCTGCGCTAGCATGGTAGGGCCCCAAGACAGTGGGACGGAAAGAAAACGGGTAAAGAAAGGAGATGGGTTGACTCACGACTCGGCTGGACTCACGTGCGCGTGGAAAAAGAGCGGCAGGCCAACCCGTGTGGGCTGGGCGCAAGAAAAAAAGGCCTAGGCTGCGGCTCGGCTGAGAAAAACGGAAGCGGCCCGCTTGATTGGGCTCATGCGCGTGCGCAGGAAGGAAAAAGAGCGGCGGCCGGGTTGGGCTTTAGCCACGCTCGGCCGAGGAAAAAGAATGGCCGGCCCGGCCGAATGAAATAGAGGGAAAAAGGAAAGATGGGCCAAAGGATTGGGTACGGGCCAAGGGAAAGGAAATTCCGCCCGAGACAATATCTGAGATTTAAATTAGTTTTTTCTTTTTTAGAAAATAGCTGGAAAACCAAATAACAAATATCAAATATCAAATGTACTCATAAAAATTCTAAAAAATTTAAAAATATATCCAAGCACATAGAACCCAAATAAAATAGTTTTGACAATTGTTCATGTTGAAATTATTCACATTAAATTATTTTGATACTAAAAGTCCATATTAAGTTTTTGAATTAAATTCAAATAAAAACCAAATGCTGAATTTTCTCTCTACTAACTATTTAAAATATTTTTAAGACTTAGAAAATTGGGATGTTACATGAACCTAAGAGAGGAGGTTTGAGCGCTCGTTCTTGATTTGTATTCACTAACAGGACCGAACCTAAGAGATGGGGGCTTCGTGCCTACCTTTGATTTGTATCCATTTGTAGGGGACCGAACCAAAGGAAAAAAAAACAGCAAAAAGAGGGTAGGAGGAAGAGAGCTTCTTGATTCGTATCATGATGACCGAACCCAGGGCGAAGAGAAGAGCAATAATCACACCTTTGCACGGCTTGGTTGCTCTTTCTCTTCTCTCAAGTGTGTTTTCCAGCGTTTCCTCTCAAGTGTTTGCCCAAAAAATTCTCTTTTCCTATAAGCTTCACCCCTATTTATAGAACAGGATTAAAAGGTGGTTTTCCTTGAGGGAAGTTGCCGCAACCTCTCCTAAATTTCCTTTTCGTTCATTTTGTTTGTTCTGCTTTTAATATTGCTTTTGGGTGCGGCTAGGCAATACTTGCATTCAGTAGCGGACCCATGATTTTTGTGATGGGTGTTCGGAGTTAACAAAATATTATTCAATGGAAAAAGTAAAGGTTCACGATAGAAAAAATTCAAAATACAAATTGTTCGCATTAGACACGACATCTCAAATAATTTAGAGTAATCACAAAATAATTAAGAAAAAAATTATTGAATTAGGGATTTAAGATTTGTGATCAAGAAATTCTGGAATGGAGATGTGCATGTTCTACTATCAACGTGTGTGATCTACCTCACCTACCCCGGCGGCGCGGCTGCCGCCTCGCAGTCCCTTCCCAAATCCCAGGACCACGTCTCCCACATGGCCCGGCTAGGCTCTGCTTGGCGCATGCCGCTGCCCGCTTTTCTTGGCACTTGCTACCTTGCCCTTCACGTGCCGCCGCCAAGGTCAAGCCAGAGCCCTGGAGCCGCCAAGGTCAAGCATAACACCTAGTTGTTTGGTGGATTCGTGCGCGAGTGCTACCTGATGACCCGAGAGATACATGTGTTGGGTTGGAACCTATTAAGTTGTTGGGTTGGCCGGCTGGGCCGTACTACGTGAGACAAATGACAAAGGGGGAGGTGTGGGAGTGGTCTGAAATTCCCCACGCTTGCCTGCTAGGTCTATTCGGCAGTCTAATCGTTCCACTATGTTTAATTAATTCTACGTATGCAAAACAGCCTAACCGATTTTATTCCAATGTAGAAGCATTTATTTAATTCTTTAAATAAACTCAGGGTTAATTAATTTAATTATTCCAACCTGATTAAATTATTTCTAACACAATAGGCATTTCCTAATCCTTCTTCACCGAATCCCCTTTCTCTTAATCCCTCTCTCACCTACCAACTATTTGACCGAACACACCCAGCCATACAATTGATTTCCCTTCCTTTCATTTATTCCCTTCTCTCTCCTCTAAATTTCTTTACTCGGCGGAGAGACTCTCTGGTTCCTTTCTTCCCCAATGTTTCTTTCTTCACTTCCTCTCACTTGCTTCTTCTCTTCCCGGTTCTTGGTTCTGGCTGGAATTTGGTGCTATGGGGAAGCTCCTCCCTACCAGCTCTCTGGTGGCCCGGTGCCTCCGGTCCCCCGGTGCTGCAGCCAGTGTGCGCGCCTCTTGGCCTGCTTCCTCCCGCGCGGCCCTTCCCTCTTGGCTCGGCCTCGTTCGTGACCTGCTCCTCCCTCTGGCCCGGCCCGGGTCTAGCTCGGGCTCGCCAGTACCGGTTCGGCCTTGGGCAAGTGGGCAACTGCCGACGCGCGTCGTGCGAGCCACGTGGGCCGGGCCATTTGCAATAATCAGGCGCGGCGTTGGCGCGAGACAGCAGTCGAGGCGAGGAGGCTGGGTCGTTACATGCTAATTTATATGTATTATGCCCTATATATATATATATATATATTGATTTTTTGTTCAAAAATTTTAGGTGTTCAGCTGAACACCCATGACCTTAGCTGGTCCGCCTCTGCTTGCATTGCCTGTACCGAAAACCTCCCTGTACATTATGGCTGAACCGTGGGCCCACTGGCCATTCTTTCATAATTAATCAGTGGAGAAAGTAATTAATATGTGTAAGCCTCAGCACTTGTTTGCTTTGTTGCGTCGTGTACAGGTGCAGGACGTGCGTATGCATGCTTGGCGGTTTGCCGATTTTTATGGATGTTTTGGCTGCCACGGACCATTTTCAATTTTTTTTTGTTGCTAATTTCAGATTTTCAGTAATTGAAAAGGTAATTAACCCGTTGATGCATGCAACCACTTTCTTTGTGTGGGAGAGGTGACATAGAAAGTTTTGGCTGCCATGTGGGCCATGCTCATTTCTCTTGTTTGAAATATAATTAGAGAAGACTTTAATTATTGTAAGCATGCACTAACTTTGGTATCTTCTTTGGCCATCGGTGCTGCACATACATGCATGCAGGACGTGTACTGAAGAGTGCAGAGTCCCATGCGTTCTTTGGCTGCCATGTGGGCCATGATTTTTTAGAGAAGTGCTTAATTCCTATAAGCATGCATGCATGCATGACGCCGCTTATTTCTTTGCGAAACGGGAGAGGTGCTGTCCATGCATGGCAGAAGTGTGGCCCCATTGATGGACATGGCAGAAGTGTGGCCCCATTGATCATTCTTAATTAACTTTTCCCTTTTTTTAGATAATCAATTAACTAATGGAGTACTTAATTCATGCATGTGAGCCGCCTTATTTGTTATGTGAGCATAAGTGTGGGCCTTGCAAAAGAGTTTAGCACTAACCAGTGGGACATACCACATGGAGTGATTGAAGTGTTTTGAGTGCCCTTAATAATATTCTAACCTCCTTGAACTCAAATCTATATGTCTAAAAAAACTCAAATCTATAGGTTAACCTTTCAGTTCTGGTTATTCGTAGAGAACTGTGGCTGATGTATGCTGATTTTCTTAAAGAGCAGCGCAATGAATATGAAGAAAGTTGCATATGAATTATGTATTTTCTGTTGGACTGTTGCTTACCCCTGCGGTGACATTCATGGGTAGGCTGCCAGTCATCAGTAGGTTGTTTGCAGTTGTATAAGTATATTTGGACACACAGGTTCCACTTTTTAAATAGTTGGAATAAATTATGCAGGTGCATGGATTGTGCAAGATAATAGAACAGGACAGAAAGTAGCCATGTTAATTGGAAAATGGGATGGAGCTATGTATTATGTGCTTGGGGATCCAAGTGCAAAACCCAAGGGGTATGACCCAATGTCAGAAGCAGTTGTTTTGTGGGAGAGAACAAGTCTCCGAACCAAACACGACACAACCTTTCTCCTTTTGCAACTTCTCTAAATGAATTGACACCTCACTTGAAGAAGTTACCTCCTACTCTATGATGCACCATACGGATACGGTGATACCCCATTTCTCCAAAAACCCGATACAACGATATATATATATATATATATATATATATATATATATAGATATGATGCCCGTTTTGTACTCCCGGAAGTATGTACTCCCACTTCTAATATACCACTTAAACGAATATATTATACTTCTTTATCACTTTCAGTATATTTGAATACCAATTATAAGATACTTCAATGCGACTTGATCGAAATTTTTTCATTGGGGCCCTTTATTTTTGCTATATACCCTTTTTCATACATAAAGAAGTATATACATGGATTTTGGTATAAAAAGTGGATTTTCATGAAATTTTTCATGGAACTCACTTTTGGATATCTTATAATCATTATTGGAGAACACTCAAATAGATAAAGAGGTATCATCATATAATTTAAGTGGTATCTGAGGCGTGGAGTACGTACTCAAGACCATACCATACCATACCATATATATATATATATATATATATATATATATATATATATATATATATATATATATATATATATATATATATATATATATATATATATATATATATATATATAGGGCCTTTGTTTCGTACCCACAGGAGTATGTATTCCCACTTCGAATATACCACTTAAACAAATATATTATACTTCTTTATCACTCTCGGTATACTTAAATACAAATTATAATATACTCCAACGTGATTTGATTGAAAAATTTTCATTAGAGCCCTTTATTTTTGCTATATACTCTTTTTCATATATAAAAAGAAGTATGTACACAAATATTGCAATAAAAGGTGGACTTTAATGAATTTTTTCATAGAACTCACTTTGGGGTATCTTATAATTATTATTAGAGTATACTCATATAGATAAAGAGGTATCACCATACGATTTAAGTGGTATATGAGAAGCAGGAGTACGAACTCCTAGGAGTACCATACCATTTTCATATATATATATATATATATATATATATATATATATATATATAGTAAAAATATAAAATACGACACAAACATTAGTTGGCCAGTTACCTAAGATTTTGTAGGCACAACACAACTTTGACCTCAAACAAAACAACATCGTAAGTTCCTAAGGGCATGTACAGTGAGGTGACTTCAGCAGTCTATAATTTTTGCCACGTAAGATTTTTAATGATGTGGATGAGAGAGAACAAGGAGAGAGAATAAAACTGTCTGGCATGCAACAGACAGTCTATAAGGCCCTTATAGATGGCTGTTTCGTTGTTGTACCCATGTTATCTGTACAGTTTGTGTGGTTATATATACATAACTTAAAGACAACCCATTGTATAAGTTGTCTTTAATTTTGTCTATAGATGACATGGAGAGTATTACAGACATCAATCATCTATACCATTGTACATACTCTAACGAGCTGTGGGCTGTGGCATATCTAACTTGAGAAAGGCAAAATGTGGCTTCAAACCTAGCATCCCCGGGCATCAACAGTAACTGTGGAATCACTTGGATCCCCGTACATAAAAAAACTGCCAATATACAATATGAGACACATTATTTCCCCCACCGATCGGCCTACATCAACATCGTAAGCACCTTCTTTCCCCCACCGGTCACCTCGCTACTTCACCTTCTTTCCCGCTCACGGATCTAGAGGAGGCGCGCTGGGCTGGGCGAGGCGTTGGAGAGGAGGAGCACCGCCGATCGCTAGTGTAGGGGGCGCGGAGGAGGTGGCGCTGAGGAGGGAACGCAGAGGAGGTAGCATGGAGGAGGGGGCGCCGAAGGCCGCCAGCCGTCGGGAGGCACGGATTGGGGGCACTGGCGCGCGGGACTGACGGGAGGGAGGCGCAGTGCACGGGAAGGAGCAGGTTAGGGCATCTTCGTGACTTCGTCGATGGACATTGCGTTGGGCTGGGCTTCTTGAATCTTTCACGCCGTATTTGCGTATGGGAACCATATCCAGACGTATCGGTCAGTATTTTTCTTTTTTTTAAACGGCAATATTCCCGATACTTCCCGATACGTATTGGGGTCGTATCGGGGCTATACCCGTACCAGATACGTATCGGGATACCGGTACTCCGCATATGAGACATATCGGCGTATCAGAGCTCCTACTGATTCTTGTCTGAGACCCGATCAAAGGCATCTGGAAAATGGTGAATATGAGATGGCAAATGCAGAGAAACTTAGGCTTGAGTAACTGCAACAACAGGTATTCCAGCATTATATGATTTTCTTTGTTCTTTTTGCCCTTATATGTTTTTTTTGCTTTAGTTTGTCATAATATCATCATGGACATATGAAAGGGTGTTTGAGTTCATATCATTATCTGACTCAATAATGCAGCTAAGATTTAACAAGGCAGAAATCATAGATTCAGAATTTCATCTGTTATGTAATGATGAACATGCCTCTATAGTATTTACTTGTTTTTCTCATAAATAAAGAAACAGTTAGAAAACACCACATGGATCTGATGCTGGCACACTGTTAGTAAAGCTTTAATATCCGAATTATGGTTGCATGAATGTAACATCATAAGTGTTCTTTCATTGGTTTTAAATTGTTGGAGTACTGTCTCTATAAATAAATAAATTGAAGTACTTCATTCGCTGACACCATTAATCCATTATCCTATGAGCACAAGACGGGGAATAAGCAACCAGCAATTCAGACAGTTAGTAAATTTCAATCTAGTTTTACTTGCTAGGTGACTCCGTGACTGGCAATTGAGTTATGAAGTATATAACAATCTGATTCTCTTATTGCTGACGAACATGTAGCAGCTGTTAGAATGGGAATTTTTTGTATTTCCTTATATTGCCTTTTGTATTTTCTTATATATATTGCCCATTGGGCCTCATAAATATACACACAATATTCATAACATGGTATTAGAGCTATGGCACTAACCTAGCTCTTTCCGCTGCCACGTCCATTGCCACCGTCGAAGGCCGTTGCCAGAATCATCAGCACACCGCCCCCAACGCGTTGACACCATCGCCCGACGCCGCTTTATTTCTTCCTTCTGCCGCCAGAGAGGAGAGCTCGGAGGTTAGGGCGACCCGATACCGTCGCCCCTGTCGCCACCGCTCGGATCCGCGTCTCCCCTGACACCACTGTGCGTTGTGCTGCTGAGCAGCCCTCTCCTTCTTTGGATCCGCCGCACTCGCCCCTGGACCGAGCTCCTCTGCTCGAGCCTGGCTCCCGAATCCGCGCCGCCGTTGCTTGGCGGGCCTTCTCCTTCGGCAGCTTCGACTCTACTCCGGGCTGCGGTTGCCACCATCGCCCGACGCTCGTAGGACGAGCCACGCTAGGCCTGAGGACGAAGCGGCCATCGCCGGAGAGCCGCTGCCGTGATCGCCGTCTGCATGGGCCGCTGCTGTCACCTTTTTGCTTGGTTGCTGTCACCACTGACGGTTTCCTTTTAAAAGAAGTTCGTTTAAAAAAAACAGAACGTCGATCTAACCGCTGTGTCGTCTAGTGCCGCCTGTTCCATCAGCTGCGATCTCATTCTCGGGAACAAAGCTTCATGGGACGAACTATAGGTTGTGGTCTTCACTCATGGAGATCACGCTCGATGGTCTTTGCCTCTGGGGACATGTCACTGGTGCTCGACTTTGTCTGCTATCACTAGTTCAGCCTCCTCCCTATCAGTTTACTTCTGCACCTCCTGTAGAAGATGAGGCTGTCAAGGAGGTAGAGGCCACTGCTGCTGTTACTGACGCTGCTGATGAGGCCTTTCAGTATGCCATAGACGCATTTGAGCACTGGTGTGCTGATGAGGCCCGTGTTCGAGCCGTCCTGGTTGTTAATTAATTTACTGTTGACACGGCTATGTTTTGTCAGGGTTGTAAGTTGGGCAAGTTGCTACAACTTTCTTATCATTCTAGTGAATCCTTGTCTTCTCGTCTTTTTGACTTAGTTCATTCAGATGTATGGGGACCTACGCCTATTATCTCTAAAGGCGTGCATAAGTTTTATGTGATCTTCATTGATGATTATTCCCGTTTTACATGACTTTTCCCTATGTCTAGTCGTGGTCAGTTTCTTGCGATCTATCGTAGCTTTGCAACAATGGTTCATACTCAGTTTGATTCTTTCATCCATACTTTTCGTTGTGATTCTACTGGCGAGTACTGTTCTGGCACTTTTAGACAGTTTCTTTCTGAGCAGAGCACTCTTTATCAATCTTCTTGTCATGGTGCCTATGCTCAGAATGGGGTTGCTGAGCACAAATATTGTCATCTGATTGAGACTGTCAACACACTTCTCCTTGCCTCTCACGTTTCACCACAGTTTTGGACTGAGGTTGTTTCTACGACTGCATATCTCATCAATATGTAGCCTTCCACTCTTAAGGGTGTCAGTCCTATATAGCGTCTTTACTGTCGAGTCCCCCAGTACACTCACTTTCATGTTTTTGGCTGCACTTATTTTGTTCTGTTGCAGCCTCATGAGTGCACCAAACTATCAGCCCAGTCAGTTGAGTGTGTGTTTCTTAGTTATAGTTCTGAGCATAAGAGTTATCGCTACTATGATCCTTTTGCTCGATGGATCAGGATCTCATGAGATGTTTTCTTTGACGAATCTCGACTTTTCTTCGATCGAGATTCGGCTCCTTGTCCTATTTCTACCGTAGAGACGATTTCATGGTTGTCTCGTTCTGACTTTTCACCCATTTCTCCATCATCACAGTCTTCCCCTGGTCTGTCTCTAGTGGTTCCTTCTGTACCTTAGCCTCTGGTGTTGCCTCCTGCAGCACTGCCTTTTGTTTATGCAGCACCACCGTCTCATTTCTCTGGTATTCACTACTCTAGGTGTCCTCATCCTTCACCTGTCTCTCTCCTGGTATCTTGCTGACACCTGCATCTGATCCTCCTGATGATGCCCCTCGTTACATCCTTCATTACCAGACATCCCTTCGACCTCCTGATCATCTTGGATTTGCTTCGATAGCTTATGCTCTCTCTGTCACTGAGCCTAGTTCTTATTATGAGGTTGCTCATTCTGAGTGGCAGCTCGCTATGACAGAGGAGCTTGATGCTCTTCGATGTACGGAGACTTGGGATATTGTACCGACACCTGTGCATGCTCGCCCTATCATGTGCAAGTGGGTGTACAAGATTAAGACCCAGTCTGATGGCACTATCGAGCGCTACAAGGCTCGTCTTGTGGCTCGCGGCTTCAGCAGGAGTATGGTCATGACTATGATGAGACTTTTGCCCCTGTTGCCCATATGACCACTGTTCGCACTCTTGTGCCAATTGTTTCTGTTTGCCAGTGGTCTATCTCTCAGTTGTATGTTAAGAATGCTTTTCTTAATGGTGTTTTGCATGAGGTGTACATGCAGCCACCACCTGTGTATTCTGTTCTCGATGGTCACGTCTGTTGTCTTTGTCGTGCTCTTTATAACCTCAAACAGGCTCATTATGTCTGGTTTGCGTGTTTTACCTCAATAATTACCGCTGTCGGTTTCACTGTCAGTTCTCACGATCCTGTTCTTTTTGTCCATGTCTTATCTCGGGGGTAGGATACTGCTTCTTCTGTATGTTGATGATATGATCATCACTGTTGATGATTTCTCATTCATTACGTATGTGAAGAAGCATCTCAGTTTTCTTATGTACTTCCTTGGGATTGAAGCCTCTTCCATGCATGAGGGCTACTACCTCTCTCAGCAGATGTATGTTCAGGATCTTCTTGATCGGTCTGGTTTGACTGACACTCACACTGCCGAGACTCCCGTGGAGTTATCCCTTTAGCTTCGTGTCACTGATGATTTTCTTGAGGATCCTATTCGGTATTGTCATCTTGTTGGGAGTTTAGTGTATCTTGTGAGCACTCGTCTTAATATTCTCATGTTCATATTTTGAGTCAATTTATGGCTCGTCCTATCTATCTTCACTACAGTGACTTTCTTCGTGTTCTTCGCTACTTGCGTGGGAATATCTCTTGTGTTTGTTTCTCTCTAGCTCCAACTCACTACAGCTTCAGACATACATCGGGTCGACTTGGGCTAGTGATCCTTCTGATCGTCGTTCTCTTTCTGCTTACTGTGTTTTTTTGGCTCCTCCTTGATTGCCTGGAAGACAGAAGCAGACTGCAGTTTCTTGTTCGCGGACAGATGCTGAGTTGAGAGCTATGACAGCAGTGATAGCAGTGGTTACTTGGTTGAGATGGCTACTTGCAGATTTTGGAGTGCCTGTGATGGGGCGTACGACTCTTTTGTCTGACAGTATAAGTGCTATCAGTATTGCCCGTGATCTAGTGAAGCATTAACTCATGAAGTATATTAGTGTGGATGCTTTATACTCTCGCTCACAGGTGCAGGAGAGTGTTTTATAGTTTGTGCCCCTAGAGTTACATATTGCTGACTACATTGGCTGACACCATTAATCCATTATCCAATGAGCACAAGACAGGGGAATAAGCAACCAGCAATTCAGATAGTTTATTAAATTTGAATCTAGTTTTACTTGCTAGGTGACTCCGTGACTGGCAATTAAGTTATGAAGTATATAACAATCTGATTCTCTTATTGCTGACGGACATGTAGCAGCTATCTCATGGAGAATTCCATGTGTGCTTTATGGCCATGAGGTGAATCAGGGGCACACGTGATTTTTTTTTGCTTGTTATCAACTCCATGTCTTCTCCGGTATTCTTTTTGCTCCTCTTGGTGCTTTACCTTTTGTACTGTTGTAATTTCCAGGCTCGAAGGTTACAAGAGAAAGGGTGGCAACCAAGGTGGTTCAGGAAGGACGAGGACGACAGCTACCGCTACGTCGGCCGATACTGGGAAGCAAGGGAGAAGGGGAGCTGGGACGGGATTCCGGACATCTTTGGTCAGAGCAGTGCATCGCCTGGGTGGTCGTAGCTACCCTGCTTCCTTGTGTAGTTGTAGTATCCACATTTCTTTACAGAAAAAAAACGTTACCGGCTATATATACATGGTGAAACAATGTCAATATATGCCGAATTACTGGCTTAGATAGCCGAAATGTAAATGATATGCACATGATGAGATTAGTTAGTAGGAACGCGGACCAGGTAGGTTAGGTTAATCGATGCTAAATTGGAGTAAATTTTATTGGGGGTCAGACGGTTGTCCTGTTATATAGTTTTTGAAACAAGTTTTTGTTTTTAGAATTTGCATTTAGGTCTCGGTAGTTTTCTTAGGGAAGCAACAGGATTGGTCGAGGTGGAGGAAGGCCGATGCTAGAGCGGCAGTGCATCGACTCGCAGGGGAGGCCGTCGACGCCGGCAAGAGGGCTAGGTGTCGGATTGTAGCCGTTGATATGATCAATGGGATTAGGAATTTTGCACAAATCTTGAAGTTATCAAACGGTCTAAACTTTGATAATTTGCAAGAGAACAGCTGATTGATGACAAACGATCCCTAGGATTCAAACTGGACCGCGCCCCATCACGTACGGCTGACTCATCAAGCCTACAAATTTGCTGTAAGCAGCTGTAATTCGGTACCGTGAGCATTGTGCTACCCACGTGTTCATTCATTATGATTACTAGTCATGTGCCCGTGCGTTACAACGGAAAATCAATTTTGTATAGAATATGTTATTATAGCTCACTAATCTCCCTATTGCTATTCATAAGTTAAAGCTTCTATGTCTTGCAGCAGAGCTAAGAAGGTTTCCTTGCTACAGATTTGACTAAACAACTATGCATAATAAATTTAGTACGTTAAACATATTCGATGGCGAAAACATGCAATTAGTCATAAAAGAACATGAAGATGTATTGATTCTTTCAGTCAGCATAAATCATGACATAATTAAAAAATATTGTGTTTACAAAGTAAATTTGTTATTTACACAGTTTATTATCACACATACACCATGTGGGCCCCTGTCCACTTAAGCCCCCTCTGTGCAAAATCTTTAGGACACATTAATTGCAAATCATCACAAATCATTGGTTTTAGTATTTAATTGTTGTCCAAATCGCCCTCTGTATCGCTTACATGTGGGCCCTGTGCCATATAACCCTCTCGGGCGCGTGCGAAACGTTCTTTGATTGTGGACCGTCGATCTCATGGTCAGCGGTCTAGATCTATCCAAAATTTTGAACTCCGGAGGTCTCAATCTCCGTGGGCCGTCAGATCTAGATCAACGGTCTAGATCTAAGTGGCCGTTCGGACCACCCGAGCTCCCCACCGCGCTGGACCGTCCATCTCGTGATCAGTGGCTGAGATGAGTGTGCCGTTCGGGTCGCCCGAAGAGCGTAGCGCCCAGAGCCCTGCATCTTTTGATCTGCGGTCGTGATTGATTGAGCCGTTCGGGTCCCCAAACGTCCCAATCCACGTGGGCCGTTGGATCTAGATCCAACGGTGGGCCTCTTTAGAGTCGCGTGCGTGCGTTATTCTCCTTGCGCGTGGGCCGTTAGATTCCGAATCAAGGGCGCACGTTCATCCACGTCGATTCCTTTTTGATAAGCTTTGTTTTATTTTGGTAAATATTTATTTATCAACTGAAAATTATATCAAACTTTGAAAACTCGTAACTAATTCATTTTAAAACCTTTTTAGGTGATTCCAGTTGGGATAAATTCATGTTTAACTAGAGTTTAATATAAAAATGCATTTAGACATTGTTCTGTGCCAGAAAATTTTGCAAATAATATTATCTTGTTTTCAGCCATTTTAAAATATTCCAGAAATTAATTTGAAACTTGTAAAATGCATATCTTTTTCTGTATAACTCCAAAATGTGCAAACTCAAGCTTTTTAATTTCCTCTGTTAACATACTTTAATATGAAATAGGTTTTGCCCTTGTTCATAATCCTGAAAAATGATATGTGCTAGTTTTACAACTTAGAAAAATCATAAGTAAATCATTTTAACTCCAAATTAGGTAAACTCAACTTTGCTGTTCTTAGGATATCAATATCTACTTACTGTAAAAATTTTAGGTTGCAAGTCATTCTAGAAATTTATTCCATGAACAGTACCAGTAATTAATTTAGTGAATTAACAGGCTGAGAGAAATGGTTTTAGCCATAACTTTTACATGCTTAGTTCAAATGCAGTAATTCTTGTTTCTAAAATTGTCTAAAATCAATATCTTGCTGCTGTATAAATTTCATGGGATTTGAGTGACTTTTGCTGTTGAGTTTTGTTTGGTGTTCTTCGTTCTTATTGGTTTTATCGCCTTTTCACGTTAGGTTCCGAAGAGATTGTTGATTTCGAATCCGAGCCACTGCAGTCAGACCCTGCCCTGCAGCAAGGCAAGCAGATGTAGCATTCATTTGATCATGTTGATCGTATTAATTCCAAATTCTAATATATTGTTATGTTGTTTTAACTATTGTCGCTAGTTAACCCATTAGTCGCTAGTTACTTGCTGTGATTTTGGGTTCGTTGGATGGACCCTTGTCACTTAGTAGTTTTCGAGTATGTCGCTTAGCCATGCTTAGCTATTGGTAGAAATGGGTGGTTATCGACTTGTCGATAATCTTGATCACACAAATGCTTATTACGACTTTATGTTTCAGCTTTATGCTATGTTTAAATGCAAAAACTAAAAATAAAAACAAAATGATTTGGAATTGGGCACAATGGTAAGATGGTGTGGTCTTGGGTGTGACTGGAATGGTGCCCGAGTCAATTAATGACCGAACATCTTGTGAGTCTCTGTTATCCAGGCAATTTGTGCGTGCTAACCGCACTAGAGGGAAATGGGACCTCTCTTGACTTAGTACTCTGGCGTGTGTTGGCTACGAGTCGCAGGTGAACGTGTGTATTGTGTTGTGGTAAAATGAGGTGGTTCATGTGCTGGGAGCATTGTAGTTGTCCGAAAAGCTTTACCCCGAGGGGTAGTTGTCTTTTCGGCTTTACAATGTAAGTGTATGGGTTGCGGTCCATACGAGCGGCTCGTAGTTGATACACAATGTTGGAAACGTCTCGTAGGACTTAGCCGTGCCGGCACACCTTAGGAAGTGTGCTAAATCATATGGCAAAAAGACGGTCTGAAGTGTGGGTACATTGGTACACCCCTGCAGGGTTTTAAAACTATTTCAATAGCCTCGTTCTAGGTTATGGACACGCTTGGGTAAGCTTTTCAAGAGTTAGACTACAATATTTTAATTAAAACTTAATGGGTGGTATGAATCAAGGATTCATGCTATGTTGTGGTGGCTATTGGGTTAGTCATCTCTAGGTGGTTACTTGTTATTTATTGTTACTCGCTGTTATTTCAATGATTAAAAGCTGATTTGTTAAATTGCCTTCAATCTATTACATTATTGCAAATAAAAATTGCTTTACGCGTCCAAATAACCATATAACTAATCCCCTTTGATACAACTTTCATGTAGCTATGTATAGGCTTGTTACTCGTAAGTCTTGCGAGTACATTATTGTACTCATCTGCATTCCTTGTTGTGTGCAGAGGAAGAAGGTGAGCCCGATTGGCCTCACTTTTGTGAGTTGTGTTGTGGCAGTGTGTGGGACGACTAGCTTGGCGGCCCGGTCGGTTGCCTTGTGGTTATGTGGCCCGGTCTTATGGCACCTTTTGCTTCCGCTGTTATTGATACTTATGTCATTTGGCCGGTCGGCCCATCTTTTGTAATAACTTAATATTATGTATGTCTTTTGGTAGACTTGTTATAATGTGATGTATGGAATTGATGCATGCTTTTGTAAAGATGTATGTGTGCTGCATTTCTGGGAAGCACATGTCCATCGAGGCATGGGTTATTTTGTTTGTGATGCTAGGGCCAATAGAAGGCTAAGTATTACAAGCTAAATAAACCAGGGTCTCACAAAGTTGGTATCAGAGCCATACTGACCGTAGAAACCCCTAGCTTGGTCGTCTTTAGGATATTTTGAAAACTTAGTTTCTAAATATCAAAAGATTCATGAAAATCTTAAGTATATTCTCAGATTTTACTTCTTATCTATCTTAGCTTGCTCATCTCACCTTATTCTTGACTGAATTTGGAAAGTTGTTTCCCCTCTCATCTTCTTTCAAAAGATAGTTGTTTAATTGATTAAGTTGGTTTTGGGAAAACCATGAGGGCTGTAAATTGAGTGTTGGCTGTCTTGTGGAGAAAAGATTAGGAGCTTCTGGAAGTGAAGGTTTCGGCCAGAAAAGGTGGAGGCAAAATCTAGACAACAAGCAAGAATTTCTGGACAATCAGCTTTTAATTAGTAAATAGTGTTGAAAATGAGAGGTAATCCAACTAAAACTTGTGGGAATAAAAGGGTAAGATGTGATAGGAGTTAGCTAAGTGTCTAACATTTCTTTAGGTGGTTTACCTTGCTCTTTAGCTATAATTGAGCCAAGGTTTGTGCTGAAATTGCCTTCCTAAAACTGATTGCTCGTTTTTCCATACGAGTTAGTCATATTGGGAAGTTGATTTTGTAAACTGAGATCTTGATGTGAGTTTATGCTGGATTTTAAGATTTTGGAGTTCATTTCGTAGAAATGTTAGTTGTTTTTCCTTGCCTCCTGTCTTGGAGTTGTTGCTGGCTTATCTTGGTAGAACAGGATGGCTGTAAGAACCCGCAGTGGTCAGCCTTTGGGTCATGATGAGGAGCTCCCGCCTCCTCCGACCATGGCTGAAGTTCTTGCTCAGATCGAGCAAAACCGTATGGATCAGACTTGGATTCTGGAGGTCATCACGAGGAACACCTCCACTCCCTCTGGTGTCTCGGGATCTGGAGGTGATGGACACCAGCCTCGTGGGGGACTCTCGGAGTTCCTCCGTACGCAGCCACCTACCTTCTCCCAATCCGAGGACCCTCTTGACGCGGATGATTGGCTGCGTCTGGTTGAGCGAAAGCTCAACATTTCTCAGTGCCAGCAGCAGGAGCGGGCACTTTTCGCATCTCACTAGCTTGAGGGTGCAGCACTCTCATGGTGGGAGAATTTCCTAGCCATGCAGCCCGCTGGTCATGTGGTCACTTGGGAGGAGTTTCACACTGCTTTCCGTCGGGCTCATGTCCCCACCGGCATATTGAAGATAAAGAAGAAGGAGTTCCTTGAGCTCAAATAGGGGCGCAAGTCTGTGACCGAGTACCTCCATAAGTTTAACCATCTGGCGAGGTACGCTCCTGCTGAGGTGGCCACTAATGAGGCCAAGTAGGAGAAATTCATATAGGGCTTGTCTGAGGAGCTGCAGGACAAGCTCTCTATTGTTGATTTTGCTGACTTCCAGACCATGGTGGACAAGGCCATCATCGCCGAGCACAAGGCGAGAGCGTTGGGCGAGTCTCGCAAGCGTAAGTGGGAGGCCCACCGGTCTGCACAGGCCAGCCTCTCTCGTCCCCGTTTTGGGCCTGCACCAGGGGCCCATTCTTTGGCTTCACCACCGCCGAGGCCATCCGCGCCAGTCACTCGTCCCCCGCAGGCCGTGTTTTAGCCACGTGCACCTACAACCCAGCAGCAGGGTGGCCTCCGGAATCCGGCTGCCAAGGTCACCTGCTTCTCCTGCAACAAGAAGGGCCACTATGCCAACAGTTGCCCTCAGAGGACTGGAGCAGCCCCTCATCCTAATGGAGGACGCGGGCAAGGGAATGGTCACCCACCTGACCAGAAGGTAGTCTAGAAGGCCCAGGGCGTGGGTAGCGGCTGAGTCAACCACATCTCAGCTGAGGAGGCACAGGAGGCACCCGACGTTGTGTTGGGTACGCTTCTTGTCAATTCTCGCCCTGCTGCAATGTTATTTGATTCAGAAGCTTCACATTCTTTTATTTCAAGATCTTTTGTTGCTGCTAGTGACCTTCACTTTGTTTCTTTGGGAGTTCCTTTGCTTATTCGCTCTCCGGGTTTGGAAATGAGAGCTGATCAAGAATGCTGGGATGTTCCTATTGATATTGAAGGAGTGGGATTCTTGGCGAATCTCATCCTACTCGACTCAGCGAGTCTGGATGTGATTCTTGGCATGGATTGGTTGTCCCAACACTTAGGGCAAATCGATTGTGCCAAGAAGATGGTCTACCTCACCAGCCCCTCAAGCGAGCAGGTTGGGATTTCACTACAGCTGCAAGGGGCACATCTTTGTGCCTTTGAAGCAAAGCCAGCCTTGAAGATTCAGCATGTCCCCATAGTGTGTGACTTTGTGGATATCTTTCACGAAGATTTATGCAGGATGCCTTGATTCGAGACACAGTTTGTGTCGAGTTGTTGCCAGTACCGCTCCAATTTCGAAGGCGCCGTATCGGATGCCTCCCAATGAGTTGGAGGAGTTGAAGAAGCAATTAGGTGAGCTTCAAGCAAAGGGTTTTATCTGCCCTAGCTTATCTCCTTGGGGTTGTCCAGTTATATTTGTGAAGAAGAAAGACAAGACCATGCGTATGTGTGTTGATTACCGTCCACTTATTGAAGTGACGGTGAAAAACAAGTATCCTTTGCCTCGCATTGATGATCTCTTTAACCAATTGACTGGAGCTCGAGTGTTTTCCAAGATTGACTTGAGGTTGGGGTATCATCAAGTCCGGATCAGGGCTGAAGATATTCCAAAGACAGCTTTCACTACTCGTTACGGTCTTTACGAGTAAACCGTCATGTCTTTTGTCTTAACCAATGCTCCCGCTCTATTCATGAATCTTATGAACTCGGTGATCATGTGGTATTTGGATAAGTTTGTGGTGGTATTTATTGATGACATCCTTATCTTCTCCAAGAGTGAAAAAGTGCACGCTGAGCATCTGCAGATTGTATTGCGAAAGCTACGTGAGCACCAGCTTTATGCAAAATTCAGCAAGTGCGAGTTCTGATTGAAGCAAGTGGCATTCTTGGACCATGTTCTTTCAGCAGGAGGTATAGCTGTGGATCCTAGCAAGGTCGGCGATGTTCTATCTTGGGATCAGCCCAAGTCAGTCACCGATGTGCGGACTTTTCTTGGTTTAGCGGGCTACTACCGTCGCTTTATCGAGAACTTCTCCAAGATCACGAAGCCGATGACTGAGTTGCTCAAGAAGGACAAGAAGTTTGTGTGGTCCTCTACTTGTGATGAGAGTTTCTAGGAACTCAAGAAGCGTTTGACTTCAGCCCCAGTGCTTGTTCTTCCTGATGTCCACAAGAGCTTCCATATCTTTTGCGATGCCTCTCGTCAAGGACTCGATTGTGTTCTTATGCAAGAAGGCAAGGTGGTGGCCTATGCATCAAGGCAATTGAGGCCTCATGAACTCAACTATCCTACCCATGACTTGGAATTAGTTGCAGTGGTTCATGCACTCAAGATTTGGCTGCATTACCTGATTGGTAATCGTTGTGAGATGTATTCTGATCACAAGAGCTTGAAATATTTGTTCACCCAGCTAGATCTGAACCTCAGGCAAAGAAGATGGTTGGAATTGATCAAATATTATGATATGGGTATTCAGTATCATCCGGGCAAGGCCAATGTTGTTGCGGATGCACTTAGTCGGAAGGTGTATTGCAATACTTTGATACTCCAAAAGCAGCAGCCTGCCCTTCTTGAAGAATTTCAGCGGCTCAATTTGGGTTTGGTTGAGCATGGTTCGCTTGCCTCCTTGGTTGTGCAACCAACCTTGGTGGACCAAATCAAGGCGGCTCAACAATCTGATGTTGGTGTGAGTCAAATCAAGAAGAACATCAAGAATGAGACAACCAAGTGCTTCTCAGAAGATGAGCATGGTGTTGTGTGGTTTGGACAACGTCTTGTTGTTCCAAAGGTCATGGAATTGCGGGACTTGATTCTCCGCGAAGCCCACGATTCCCCCATGTCTATTCATCCCGGGGCCACCAAGATGTACCAAGATCTTCGTCAGAGATTCTGGTGGACTCGAATGAAGCGCGAGATTGCCAAGTTCGTTGCCGAGTGCGACGTGTGCTGTCGTGTCAAGGCCGAGCATCAGTGTCCAGCAGGTCTCCTTCAGCCTTTGCCAATGCCTGAGTGGAAGTCGGATTCCGTGGGCATGGATTTCATCACCGGCCTGCCTCGCTCGTCTGAAGGGAATGATGCCATTTGGGTCGTGATTGATAGGCTGACTAAAGTGGCACATTTTCTTCCTGTCAAGACTCAGCTTCGTGTGGGACCCTTGGCCGAGCTTTGTGTTTCAAGGATCGTGAGTCAGCATGGTGTGCCAAAGACGATTGTTTCTGATCGTGGTGCGCTTTTTACCTCTCGGTTTTGGCATAGTCTGCAACAGGCTATGGGGACCCGTCTTACTTTCAGCACAGCCTTTCATCCTCAAACTGATGGTCAGACGGAGAGGGTCAACCAAGTGTTGGAAGATATGCTCCGTGCTTATATTCTTTCCTATGGAAAAAAGTGAGAGAAGTGCCTGCCATTTGCTGAATTCTCCTACAACAATAGTTTCCAAGCAGTCTTGGTATGACACCTTTTGAGGCTTTGTATGGGATGAGGTGCAGAACCCCACTGAATTGGTCGGCGGTGAGTGGCGGTTCTTGGCGAACTCAATCAATGAGGCCGAAAGCGGTGCGATTGATTCGTGAGCATTTGCGCGTGGCGATCCGAACAAAGAGCTATGCGGATCGTCGTCGCCGAGAGTTGAGCTTTGAGCCCAATGACTTTGTGTATCTCAAAGTCTCGCCTTTGAAGGACCATCAGCGTTTTGGCATCAAGGGCAAGTTGGTTCCTCGTTATGTTGGGCCTTATCGTATCATCGAGAGAGTGGGAGCTGTTGCATACAGATTGGAGTTTCCAGCTACACTTGAGGGTGCATGATGTGTTCCATGTGTCTCACTTGAAGAAGTGCCTCGTGTTCCAAGCGAGGAAACTCCATTGGAGACTCTTGATGTGCAAGGAGATTTGACCTACCGCGAGCATCCTATTCGTATTCTTGAAGAATCTAAACGAAGAACAAGGAACCGTGTCATCAAGTTCCTTAAGGTTCGGTGGTCGAATCACTCCGAAGATGAAACAACTTGGGAGTGGGAAGATCGCCTTCGTGCAGACTACCCGTCTTTCTTCTCCGAGTGAATGGAATCTCGAGACAAGATTCTTGTAAGGGGGGGGGGGAGGTTTGTAACATCCCAATTTTGGACTTGTGTTTCAAATGTAAGAAAATGAGTAGAAATTAAAACTTTTTCTTACATGATGTATTTCCTGTATGTACTAAACAATTCTTGTACAAGAATTATGGAAATGCAAAGTCACAAGTCTTTTTGATCCAAAACCTTGTCTTTGAAAACAATCTTGTCAAATCTTGTGATCATCTCCTGGAAATATTTTTCCCAAGTTCTAGGGTTGGTGTGTAAACCCGCTGAAAAATTTCACAATGTTTAGAAGTTGTTTGAATGCTTTTGGAGGTCAGTCAAACTTGTTTGACTTTCAATCAAACCCTATTCCAGGACCTTGCAGAATTGTTGGAGAAAAATGCATTGCATAAAAACCTCTGAAAATTTTACACAAGGTTAATATCTAAGTTATCAAGCTCCTATAAAATTTTTAGAATTTTTGGAGTTGTTTTGCTACCTCAAATAAATCCCCAAAGTTCAGCTCAAAATAAACCCTAAAACTAAACTCGGGTCTGAGTCAGACTTGGGCTCGAGTCAAACCCGAGCCCAAGTCATTTGGCTTGATCGAACCAAGCCGCCTCGTTTTGAGCCGTTGGATTAAGATCCAACGCTCGCGATCTCCCCTGTTGGTTTAAACCTCATGAGCTTGAAGCAATCCTGGCCGTCCATTTTAAATCGGACCGCCCCCAACAACCCTTGCTTTTCTGCTCTTCTTCTTCCTCGAGCCGTGCGTGAACAGGGAGCGGCATGGCCGGGTCACTTGGAGTTCCCTTGTCAACTCTCCTTGGTCGGGGCAGTGAATGTGTGCGGCTTGCTTTCGGCCATGATCATTCCTTTTTCCTGCCCCCCATCATTTCTTTTAGGTCCACGGTTGTCCCATGAGCCAAGCTCACCCGTGGGCTTCATTTTAGCAAACCCTAGCTCTCCATCTATTTGAAGCTTCCTAAAACCCTCTCTAAGCTCCTTTGCAGCACCACTTAGCTCCTCTTTGCTTGTGGAGCTCAAAACACCAAAAATACCAAAACCACCATTTTCGGCCATGAAGCTCCATTGTGGATCTTGATGCTCCAGTGGTTCTTATTCAAATCATTTTGTACCCTTTTGAGCTCCTTAGTACCCTAATCATTTCCCCTGACTCAATTTTTGGTTTCATTCACAGGAATTGACCAATTTTGAGTTTTGGATCTTCTTCGGCCGAATTCACCCCATTTCTTCTCTAGCTCTGGTAAGTGGTTCATTTTGCAATTACTTGCTTTTGGAGCTCCTCTGAGCTATAAGGAAGCTATAGTGTTGATCTGGTTTCACTCATTTTGCCAGATCACCATTTTTTTCACTTCATCTTCCCCAACTCCGGCGGGCTTCTCTGCTGTCCAAGCTCCTCCGGCCATCTTTGAAGCTCACCTTGGTTGAGGTAGCTTCTTATTATCATTTTTCGCTTTCGGCCGATTTTGTCACCATCATTAATGTCCGGCTCGCCGGCGTTGTGGACCGTCGCCGCCGACGAGGTCATCACCATCGGGACCGCAAGGCTATTACGAACCCATTTTGGCACTTTGTGGGCGCCGCCGTGGCCGGAGCCGCCGGCGACGAGCCCCTCTTTTCGCTCGGGTTTTGCCGAACGAAAAACATCTCTGAGCCGTTGTCATTAAGACAATCATTAATGTCTAATGATTGTTAATCATTGTTAATGATTAGTTAGCATTTAAGTAATGTCCGAAAGAATCGTTTGTGCCACTGACTGGTGGGCCCGATCATTTAAACCCCCCCGGCTGGCGCTATTAACACCCTTAGGACATCAATTAATGTTAATCATTGGTATTTAGTGTGGTCATTAAATGGTTGTCGGAATTGACCTCATGGGTCACTGACATGTGGGCCCGTAGGCCTAAACCGCAAAAGCGGGGTCATTAGGACAAAAATTTGGGTTCATTAATTGCTAATCATTGTTAGCAATTAATGGCTATCTGAAATGGGCTAAGGTGCCACTGCCATGTGGGCCCCCGTCCACTTAAACCCCCTCTTTGCAAAATCTTTAGGACACATTTATTGCTAATCATCACTAATAATTGGTTTTACTATTTAATTGTTGTCCAAATCGCCCTCTATATCGCTTACATGTGGGCCATGTGCCATTTAACCCTCTCAGGCGCGCGTGCGAAACATTCTTTAATTGTGGACCGTCGATCTCATGGTCAACGGTCTAGATCTATCCAAAATTTTGAACTCCGGAGTTCTCAATCTCCGTGGGCCGTCATATTTAGATCAACGGTCTAGATATGAGTGGCCGTTTGGACCACCCGAGCTCCCCACCGCGCTGGACCGTCCATCTCGTGATCAGCGGCTGAGATGAGTGTGTCGTTCGGGTCGCCCGAAGAGCGCAGCGCCCTGAGCCCTCCATCTTTTGATCTGCGGTCGTGATTGAATGAGCCGTTCGGGTCCCCGAACGTCCCAATCCACGTGGGCCGTTGGATCTAGATCCAACGGTGAGCCCCTTTAGGGTCGCGCGCATGCGCTATTCTCCTTGCGCGTGGGCCGTTAGATTCCGAATCAAGGGCCCACGTTCGTCCACGTCGATTCCTTTTTTATAAGCTTTGTTTTATTTCAGTAAATCTTTATTTATCAACTGAAAATTATATTAAACTTTGAAAACTCGTAACTAATTCATTTTAAAACCTTTTTAGGTGATTCCAGTTGGGATAAATTCATGTTTAATTAGAGTTTAATATAAAAATACATTTAAACATTGTTCTGTGCCAGAAAATTTTGCAAATAATATTATCTTGTTTTTAGCCATTTTAGAATATTCCAGAAATTGATTTGAAACTTGTAAAATGCATATCTTTTTCTGCATAACTCCAAAATGTGCAAACTCAAGCTGGTTAATTTCCTCTGTTAACATACTTTAATATGAAATAGGTTTTGCCCTTGTTCATAATCCTGAAAAATGATATGTGCTAGTTTTACAACTTAGAAAAATCATAAGTAATTCATTTTAACTCCAAATTAGGTAAACTCAACTTTGCTGTTCTTAGGATATCAATATCTACCCGCTGTAAAAATTTTAGGTTCCAGATCATTTTAGAAATTTATTGCATGAACAGTACCAGTAATTAATTTAGTGAATTAACAGGTGAGAGAAATGGTTTTAGCCATAACTTTTACATGCTTAGTTCAAATGCAGTAATTCTTGTTCCTAAAATTGTCTAAAATCAATATCTTGCTGTTGTATAAATTTCATGGGATTTGAGTGACTTTTGCTGATCAGTTTTATTTGGTGTTCTTCGTTCTTATTGGTTTTATCACCTTTTCGCGTTAGGTTCCGAAGAGATTGTTGATCTCAAATCTGAGCCACTGCAGTCAGACCCTGCCCTCCAGCAAGGCAAGCAGATGTAGCATTCATTTGATCATGTTGATCCTATTAATTTGAAATTCTAATATATTGTTTGCAAATTCTACGTATGCATTGCTATGTTGTTTTAACTATTGTCGCTAGTTAACCCATTAGATGCATTATCAATAGGCAAATGTTTATTCTCTACTACTGAGCCTAGGGTTACTTGCTGTTATTTTGGGTTCGCTGAATGGACCTTTGTCACTTAGTAGTTTTCGAGTATGTCGCTTAGCCATGCTTAGCTATCGGTAGAAATGGGCGGTTATCGACTTGTCGATAACCTTGATCACACAAATGCTTATTACGACTTTATGTTTCAGCTTTATGCTATGTTTAAATGCAAAAACTAAAAATAAAAACAAAATGATTTGGACTTGGGCACAATGGTAAGATAGTGTGGTCTTGGGTGTGACTGGAATGGTGCCCGAGTCAATTAAGGACCGAACATCTTGTGAGTCTCTGTTATCTAGGCAATTTGTGTGTGCTAACCACACTAGAGGGAAATGGGACCTCTCTTGACTTAGTACTTTGGCGTGTGTTGGCTACGAGTCGCAGGTGGACGTGTGTGTGTTGTGTTGTGGTAAAATGAGGTGGTTCATGTGCTGGGAACATTGTAGTTGTGAAAACTTTACCAGAGGGTAGTTGTCTTTCGGCTTTACAATGTAAAGTATGAAATTTGTGGTCTATATGAGCGGCTCGTAGTTGATACACAATATTGGAAGCGTCTCGTAGGACTTAGCCGTGCCGGCACACCTTAGGAAGTGTGCTAAATCATGTGGCAAAAAGGCAGTCTAAAGTGTGGGTACATTAGTACACCCCGGCAGGATTTTGAAACTATTCGAATAGCCTCGTCCTAAGTTATGGACATGCTTGGGTAAGCTTTTCAAGAGTTAGACTACAACATTTTAATTAAAACTTGATGGGTGGTATGAATCAGGGATTCATGCTATGTTGTGGTGGCTATTGGGTTAGTCACCTCTAGGTGGTTACTTGTTATTTATTGTTACTCGTTGTTATTTCAATGATTAAAAGCTGATTTGTTAAATTGCCTTCAATCTATTACATTATTGCAAATAAAAATTGCTTTACGCGTCCAAATAACCATATAACCAATCCCCTTTGATACAGCTTGTGAGTACATTATTGTACTCATCTGCATTGCTTGTTGTGTGCAGAGGAAGAAGGTGAGCCCGATGGGCCTCACTTTTGTGAGTTGTGCTGTGACAGTGTGTGGGACGACTAGCTTGGCGGCCCGGTTGGTTGTCCTGTGGTTATGTGGCTAACCGGTCGTCTTTTGGTTAAAGCCATCTTCTGGCACCTTTTGCTTCCGCTATTATTGATACTTATGTCATTTGGCCGGTCGGCCCATCTTTTGTAATAACTTAATATTATGTATGTCTTTTGGTAGACTTGTTATAATGTGATGTATGGAATTGATGCATGCTTTTGTAAAGATGTATGTGTGCTGCATTTCTGGGAAGCACATGTCCATCGAGGCACGGGTTATTTTGTTTGTGATGCTAGGGCCAAAGGAAGGCTAAGTATTACAAGCTAAATAAACCGGGATCTCACACATTAAACAACCCACACCACTTGAAAAGCAAGATGAGGAGACAATCACGGTTGGAGATGAAACACATGCTGTCCCGTGGTTACATCATGAAGAAATGGAACCTACAACACTGTAACGTCCCATTTGTCCTAGAGTTCTTGCCAGTTTTCAAAAGCAAAAATAAATCATTCGGTTTATTGGGTTGCTCAAACTTAACTTGGAACTTTGGAAATATTGGAGGTTTAACTTGAACTAACCAAACTTCAACTAAGTCCAGTTGGTTTGTGTTTTTGTTCGTAAGAGTTCTCTGCTGTTCTTTGGCCTTTAGTTCCCCTTCTTTGTTTGCTCTGTGTGTCCCTTAGGTTAGTTTTTCCTCTCTTGGACCTCTCCTTATTAGATCTTGACCGTCAGGACCTCCCCTTGTTAGATCTTGACCGCCAGGATCTCTCCTTGTTAGATCTTGACCGTCAGCACCTCTCCTTGTTAGATCTTGACTGTTAGGACCTCTCCTTGTTAGCTCTTGACCGTCATGTAATACCTCGTTTTCGATTAGAGTGCTTTTGGTTCAATCTCGAAATTAAAAGGAGAAATTTTCGGCATTTCGCCTGTTGTTCCAGTTTTGGGCCTGGGCCTTTGGCGATAGACCCAAGAGAGGGCCTTGTGGGCTGAAGGGGCAGCTGTGGGGCCCATGAGGGGGGGCCCAATGGCCCATCTTGTGGCCGGCCAAAGGGGGGGGCCTCAAACCCTAGCACCCCCACCTCTCCCACTTTCCCCACCCCTCCCTCCTATGGCCGCCGCCCCTACCTCCCCCTCTCCCTTGCGCCCTGCCTCCTCCTTCCCTTGGCGCCCTTCCTCCATTGGTGCTGCATCTTCCTACCCCCTTGGAGCCATTTTCCTCGCGGAGCCGAATCGCCCCGCCACCGGTTTTGCAAAGGAAGGAGAAGGGTTTTGCGGGGCTGCTATCCAAGAAGGAGAGGATCTTCTTCAAGGATTCTTCGTCGTCTCCCTGGGTGTTCTCAAGGGTAACGAATGTCGTTTTTGTTGTCGGGTTAATCGTAGAGGCGAATTTGATTAGGTTTGATCGGATCAAATTCTGTCCAGTTTCTTGTGTGGCCTGTTTCGTGTGGTTAGAGGCAGAATTAGGGTTTTTGATCTCCTAGAGTTATTTAGGTTTTGTTCTTAGCTTTCGGTGGCCGCCAAGAACACTGAATTCCGATGTACGGATAAAACGTTATGCTAGTTTTAGTCTCTGCTGTCCAGAATCCTGACGAGAATAAACTGTCAAGTTGTCTTTTAAAATATGAGTGTGTTAATGGAAAATTCAGGGCTTTAACCCAACTAGGTTATTGTAGGCCTTGGTCTTAGCTTTTGATATTGTTAAAGAACGCTCAATTCGGAGTTGTAGATTAAAAGTTATGATCGTTTTCATACTGCTGTCTTATTTGTGTAGACAGATTCTGTACTGCTGTTTCAGTTATCTGTCAGTAAATTAAATTGGCCGAATTGGGTTACCTTGTCAACTAGAGTATTGTAGATATGTCAGTTAAGAATCCATAGAAATTGGTCTCACCTCATTCCGAGTTCCAGACCAATAGATATGATTTTTACCGTTCTGCTGTCCAGTTTCGGGTTGTGCCTGAGTAGTCTGTTTTCATATTAGAGCTAACTAGTTAATTGTGGATTATCGGAAGGCGTTGTAGAACATTAATGGAGCGCTTTGTTATATGTTGTATTTATTTGGTACTTACTACGTAGGCGAGAGGCTTGGTTTAAGGACATCTTCTTTACCTACTACCGCAGCGCTTCGCTCAAGGCAAGTATATTGACTTTTGTGTGAATTGTAATTACTGGATGCTCGATGTTTAATATTGTGTTTTGTTCGATATGAGAGAAGATTCAATATTCATGTTCCATCCACAGGAGTGGAATATCCACGGGAGTGGAGGTTAAAGAATACAAGAGGTTCCAAGGATTATGTTCCTTGCGTATGTTCTTTCATATGTGTGCAGATGATGTTAGTCATAATACTTATGTTCATTAATGCATCCATGTTCATGTTCCGTCCATGGGAGTGGAGCTCCACGGGAGTGGAGTCTAAAGTCCCATCAATTCCAGTATGGGCATGTGAAGTCCCACCATTCCAAAGTGGGCAGTTTTGGACACCCGTATGAAACGTTCTTCATACGGTATTTTGGATCCCCGTATTTCGATAAATACGGGCTTAAGTGCACACCGACGTTAAATCCATTCATTCTATTCATTCATGCACTCATTCGGGTATGTTCGCATTCTTTAATGATGAGGTCTTATTCGTACTGTGGTATGTTCATTTATTCATCAGTACTTCTTTGAGTCACGGACTCATTCTTGCTTTGTTTGTTTATTTTAGGTGATCATTGATCTGGCTCTATCAGGAGGGAGTAGACACGCACTAATCGTGCAAATCACCATAATCAAGTTCAACAATATGATTTAGTTTCTATCTTTCATTCGTTAAGGGATGAACTGTAATAAATAAATTTAAGTGGTGAAGGAAGGATACCTTCTCCATGTTATGATTGATTATGTATTGCTTGTGATATTCGATCATCCTTCGTTACACTTGCTTGAATTCAGACTATTGTCATGCCATGGTTCTATTAAGTAGTGATTTCTTTATATTATTAGTTGATATTATTCAAATTCTTCCGCCTTATGGATGTATGTTAGATGATTTAGGTGACATCTTGGCTTCCGAATAGCCAGTGTTAGACGTCAGGACCTCCCCTTGTTAGATCTTGACCGTCAGGATCTCTCCTTGTTAGATCTTGACCGTCAGGACCTCTCTTTGTTAGATTTTGACCGTTAGAACCTCCCCGTGCTAGATCTTGGCCGTTAAGACCTCCCTTTCCTTTCTACCCCCTCTCCTCTAGACTTCCCTCTCCTTTGGACCACCTCGTGGTCAAGATCTCTGGTGTTTTTGCAAAGACCACCTTTGTGGTTAAGACCACGTCGTGGTCAAGACCTCTGGTCTTTTTGCAAAGACCACCTTTGCGGGTTGAGATCACCATTTGACTGGTCTGTTCTCTTGAGTTTGACTGGCCCCATTTGTCAGTCTTGTTCACTTTCTCAATTCCTCCGCCTCAAAAGCCTGTGCGTATTAAATGGTCGTTGCATCACATTAAATGTGGTCATATCTTAGGTACTTCGTTTCCTTCTTTTGATGGCATGCCTTGTCTTATCTGGTCCTGTCTTACACCTACCCTTGACACGTATGCCCTGAGTCCCTCAATGCTTCACCGTCATCCCCAGCTATAAGTAGCCGAGCGTGGCTCCCTTCATCACCTTTTACCTCACTCCTAACTTCCTTGCTCTCGCCTAGTTCTCTCTGTACTTGTGCCTGGAGCTTCACCCTCCTTTGGGTTGGACCACCCCTCTCGCAGGGACCTCCTGTTTTCTGGTTTTTGGGTTGAATTCGTTTAAGTTCTTTCAAGTCTTTTAAGTTCTTTTGCCCCGAGTTGTTTTGTTAATTTGGTTCTTTGCGAACATGTAGATCCCGAGTTCGTGGAGGAGTACTTGGACCCAGCAGTTTCTGCCGAAGCCTCGCCATTTCTCAATGAAGGCAAGTCGCAGACCTTTGATCATGTTGAACCTAGCTTTTCAAAAAGTATGTTGTTTTACAATATCATGCATGACTACTTTTATAGAAAGGGTTTGGACAGTAGCTAAATCCACTTTTGACAGTATGCCTCCTTCAATAGTTGTACCCGACATGTTGCTATGTCCCCCTTTGGACACCTTAGAATGGCTAACTTTAGTTGGCATTGCTTGATATTGCCAACATGGGATCGTATTTATGCTAAGCCATAGCTTTAGAACCGCTGGTCTTGAGAATCTTGTTCCATCTTTAATAAACGTTGTGGGGACCCCGGAGTTATCTCCGTAAGACCGAGACCAATCAAAGTCTTAAGGACATAACTCTAGATCTCCAGTAAATGGATTCCAACTTAACTCAATCTAAATGAGAGGCTTAACTAAAACTAGAGCCCGACGATCATGCGCGCCGCTCCTCTGCGAGCACTACATGATTGTCGGTTCTCCAACAAGTCAAGCACTACACTTAGTGAGTTAAATAGGAAGCCATGAACAGCGAGTACGACTTATATTGGCTCCCAAGATCAGCGACCAATATAACCATACTCTCATACAACGTTGATCACTTCCATACAACACTCATACATAAATAGTACAAAAGTTATACATCACAGTTTCAAGTTTACAACTACAAAAGTGGCCGACCGGCCACATTAAACAAGTTCATAGCGGAATCAAGTAAATAAACCAAAATGCCTGCAGTGGTATGCCACAACCCATCGGCAACCGACTGGGAGCTAAAGATAGCACACTACTCATCGGTGTCGCCTAAATCGACATCGACAAGCTCATCGGTCTCAATATCCTCCTCACTGTAAAGCCGACAAACACACAGGTGAGTACAAAAGAGTACTCATAAGTCTTACACAAATAAAAATTAGTTATGCATAAGGTCTGTTCCAAGGGATGGCTCATATTGGCTTAGTTTTGCAAAGAGACGCAACAAGATACAACCTACACATACTACCTTTTCAAGTGCCATTTCAAATTCAGATTTGAAGTAGAAGTAAAGCATGTGAGCAGTAATGAATTCAATAACAAATAAATCATACAAAAAGGCAAAGTGGCTGTCCACATTGATACAACAACAAGCATGAACATCCCATTCATGACGATACCAAGTTATAACCACAATTTTAATTCCAAGTCTAACAATAGTAACTCCCGAACTCAAGCGGTTGTCCATAACCGTGGACACGGCTATTCGAATAGATTTATACCCTGCAGGGGTGTACTACTTTACCCACACGACTTGATTAGCCCGTAAGCCTCCAGATGCCTCCGAATATAGCATACTTCCTATGATATGCCGGCCGGGTAAATCAAGATATGGTTGTTTTTAGCAAGAAAATCCATTGTGCTAAGTCCCTCAACCAAGGGCTCCTAGGAAACACAAGACGTTAACGTCTCCATCCTATTGACCCAAAAGGAAAACATGGGATTTCTCGGTCCCATGCACTTACAATCTCACCACCGTGGGACTCAACACAACAAACCTTCCCTCTACTTAACCATACGGCTCCCAACCCGCGTGTGATAGCACGAATGTACTTGAATCAACGACGTTACCAAAGTTCGGTCCTTAATTTTCCAGACAAGTCAAACCACATCCCCAATTCTCGTGCGCGAAGGCACCATCACTAATCATCACTTGTCCGGACCAAAGTTTCATTTAGAATGACAAAAATATAACTCACAAAACAGATATGAAGATCTGAAACAAAAGTATACAAAGATAGTTGTGTTTATCCCATAATTGTCGGGTTATTCCCGACAATCAAACTACCGGTTCTAGACTTGCATGGCTAAGCAAACCCGAATAATATACTTTCACACATCCTATCATAAACATTTCAGTACTGGAATAATTCATGGATAGCCACAATGACAATATAATAGGATGTGTCTAACTATTCATCACAAAAATAGCGACAATATCAAAATAGCATGCATGCAATTATCATTGCATCTATCCTAACAAAACTGGGATCAAATATGATGCAAAAAGAAAGTTCAAAGGATGCTTGCCTTAATGGTAGGCTAATTGCTCTCCCTCAGTAGCGTAGGAGTCAATATCAATAGGCTCGGAATCTATATAAATACAATACCGAATAAACATCGAGAAATACTCAAAAATTTAAAATACTAAAAAATGCATGATTTTTCTACAGTGGCTAAGTCGTGATTTTAGATGATTTTTGGTGAAATAATTATTCCATTTTGATTTAGTATGTCAAAGTTATGATGGTTCGAATTTCAGGTTTCGATATGTCCTCTTTGAGTAATTTAATTATGAGGTGAAAATTTGTAGAGCAGTGGGGAGTACATGGATTACATGGATAAATAGGAAATATTATTACAAGTTCAAAACAGTTGAGTTTGCTCCAAAAGGAGTTTTCATGATTTAGTTATGAATTTCTAAAGTTATCAGTATTTTATAGTGTAACAACAATTCACTTTAGGATCATTTTCCTCAAAATATATTTTCTGAGATAGAGGTAAGATTGAAACCTACTTTACAAATTAGTTCACTTAAAATGAAAAATATCAAAAGTGGTTTCACTGTTTTTGGAGTTAATATGAATTAGTTATGTATTTTTCAAAGTTATACATTGTTTTCAGCTTACAAATAAATAGATTTCGAATTTTGTATCTCATCTTAACCTTTTCTCACCGAGTACAGCGCTAGCCGAGGTCACTGACCAGCGGGACCCAAAGAACAGTGTTGACTCGGTAAGCCTTGTGATGGTGACGGGGTGCCCGATCTTTCGATGAGATTGATAACTATCGATTCTGGGTGGAGGTGACTCTCGCGACCCGACTACAACCGTACGACGACGCTTGCGCCTTAGCAATCGTTGAACCAACTCTGAGATGTTATTGACCGTGCTGGAAGCGCGATCAACCTGAACACGAGGTTCAATTCCTGCGAGCAATCGAAGAAATGGCAAGAATAAGATATATGCAATCTGATATTGCGAATAAGATTGTAGTATAGATGGTATTGAAAACAAAAGTGGGATCCCGAAGGCTGTCTTGACAGGTGGTCATCCGACACAACTGAAGAACATAAATTTGCACAATGGCTAAACCTAAATTCAACGAAATCCGAGTTCTAGCCACGGGGACAACGGCTCCTATATGGTAAGATGACCAGGGGTGGCGGCCAGGGAAGTGGACGCACACCCCTAGGGTTACAAGGCCCATGGGCCCAAGAGGAGGTGGCGTAGCACCCTTTTTGACTCGGTAAAAAAAAATAGACGTGGATTGTTTTGTTTATTGTGGTCAACTCGATTAGAATTTGCAGCTGAGGTTAGATCCATTGGAAAGTAGACTTGATAAGCTTTCAATAAAGTCCAAGAACATCCCAAACGGAGTCCGTATGAAGAAGTTACGGCCGTTTGAACTTAGTGTTGTCGCAGCAGTCCGAACTCGAATTCAGAACGAGCCCAACTCGAACTCTTGCTTGGCTCGGACCCAAAGTGATGTGATGTCCTCCATTATGCCTCCTATACTTGTCCATGACTCCACATACCTCTCCTTGGTCCTTTCCCATGTTCCTAAGCACAATTAAATCACTTGCATTAGGTAGCGATCTATTCTCAGTAATATATAACCCTATGAACGAATTCACCTGGTGATTAAGTTGGCGAGCACGAGCGCGAGTAATTGGTCCTTGTAACATTGGTTGTGGATCAGCTGTGTGTGTAGGCGCGATTGTATCCAAGTTAGGGATGTCTTCATCATCCTCCCCTTCTTACATTTGAGTCGTCCTCGACTTAAGCTCATCCTCTTCTCCCAAGTATGGCTTCAAATCTGCAATGTTAAATGTGGGACTAACCCCAAAATCTACAGGTAGGTCAAGTTTGTATGCATTATTATTAATCTTTTCTAACACTTTGAAAGGACCATCAGCTCGAGGTATCAATTTTGACTTTCTCAATTCAGGGAACCTATCTTTTCTCAAGTGCAACCAAACAAGATCCCCTGGTTCAAAAGTTAAATGTTTTCTCCCCTGACTACCAGCAAGTTTATATTTAGCATTCATGCGCTCTATATTCTCCTTAGTTGTCTCATGCATTTTTAAAATCAATTCAACACGTTGTTTAGCATCAAAGTTCAATTTATCCGAAGATGGAATAGGCATTAAATCAATAGGAGCACGAGGCACAAAACCATAAACAACTTCAAAAGGGCACATCTTTGTAGTAGAATGCAATGAACGATTATAAGCAAACTCAATATGAGGCAAACATTCTTCCCACAATTTTAAGTTCTTTTTCAACACAACCCTAAGCATTGTAGATAAAGTTCTATTCACAACTTCAGTTTGTCCATCAGTTTGGGGATGACAAGTAGTAGAAAATAACAGTTTAGTCCCCAATTTAGCCCATAAAGTTCTCCAAAAGTGGCTAAGGAATTTTGGATCACGATCTGAAACTATAGTATTAGGCACACCATGCAATCGAACAACTTCACGAAAGAATAAATCAGCAATATTGGCAGCA